>JBBCBC010000005.1:32668899-33307778 GCA_037126765.1 Stenogyne calaminthoides | reverse complement strand
TGTTTAGAACTTTCACCAAAACTTTAAATTTTAACAAAGCTGAAATTGAACTTCAATGCTACTTTAAGTGATGAATCGATGAAGAGCATAAAGATGAAATAAATGAAGAAACGTGCATTCTTTGCTAGGATAGACTATGATGATTTAGACTATTACGATTCGATGTTCACAAAAGATGTTACCCACATTTGGAGTAACATTGGATGATGATTATACGATAAAACTATTAATTGTTTTAATGGTTTTAATTGATGAAAAATGAACTTCTAATGAGAACAATAAACCCATATGGATCATATTGTAAAGATTTGTTTGATAAATGAGAATCTCAAAATCGGATTCTATAGTATTTGACTAAAAGAAAATGAAGACTTGAGAGACTCATTAACCAAACTTGAAGTTATCTTAACAAGAAAGGATTTGGAAATTTCTAAACTGAAAGAAGAATTGGAAAATTGACTTTATGTTTTAAGAAATATTCAAAAAGATGATGTTTTAAAAGATGCTTTGATGATTGGTAAGTCTAATACTCTTTGGTGCAGGTTTTTGTTCTACTTCTAAAAGCTTTAAACGTGAAGTGGTTAAAAATTTGGAATTAAGACAAATGTTGAAATTCGGTAAAAGAAAAGGATCATACTAAGAAGAAAGGAAGTATGTATGTCATTATTGTTACGGTTTTGGTCATATTCGTCCATCTTGTGATAAGTTGAAAAAAGAAAATGAAGGTGTTGCATACAAAAGTGTCACATTCTAAGTCACGTTTTGCTAAAAGTGCATGGGTTAGAAAACAAAAAGTGTCTTGTAATGTTGTGTATACATCTTTAAAAGCATGTGTGTCTTGTTTTATGGTATTTTGGCGATTGGTTGTTCAAGGCTCATCGGTCAAAGTGAATTTTACATCTAATTATGAAAAATTTGGAGGAAATGTCACTTATGGTGGTGGTTTAAAGGAAAAATTGTTGGGAAAGGTACTATCAATGTTGAAGGATTTCCTAGAATTGTTTAATGTCTTACATGTTGAAGGTCGATTTCTAATTTGATAAGTATAAGTTAACTATGTGATTACAATTTGCATGTGTTGATAAGAATTCTTGTTATGTTACGAATAATGAAAATGAGTGTCTCACTTGATTGGTAATAAGTCGATTGATAATTGTTATCTCATTGGAACTAACAATGTTTGTAATCTTGCGAAAAATCTTTGAAGAAGTTTTATGGCATCAAAAACTTGGACATGTTAATTATAGGAATATCCGGAAACTTGTGAAAAGTAGGTGTTGTGAAAGGTTTGCCAAAGCGGAAGATAGGGAAACCATGATTTGTGGTTCATGCGGAAAAGGTAAGCAGTCTGAATGTCTCTTGAAGTTATTTGTCACATTGTACAACAACAAGGTGTTTTGAGCTACTACATAAGAATCTTATAGGTCTATATAGGCCAGAAAGTCTTGGAGGTAAAAAGATATTAATTGGTTGTGGTAGATGATTTCTCTAGATATACATGGATTGAGTTTTTAAGAAAAAAATGAAACTTTTCTTTGCTTTTAAGGTCTTGTATAAGAGGTTTAAAAGCGTATACAACGAAAGTTAGTAAAATTAGGTCGAGGATCATGGTAGGGAATTTGAGAATAGTTTATTTTCTAAATTCCATGAAAAAAAAGGAGTATAATCTGAATTTTCATCTCTAAAACTCCTGACAAAATGAAATATAAGAAAGTAAGAATAGAACCCTAAGAAATGGCTAGGAGTAATGTTACAAGCTAAACATCTTTCTAAAAGGTTTTGGGTTGAAGTATTAAACAACTTGCATGTCATATTATTAACAGAGTTTTTATGAAGGTCACAAATCTGAAATACTTTCATGTGTTTGGTTGTGTGTGTTACATTACAGAATGATAGAGACCAACCGTAAGTTTGACTCTCTAAAAGTGACAAATGATTTTTCTTAGGTTATTCTAGAAATAGTAAAACCTACATAATTTTCAACCTTAGGTTAAACCTTTGTTCAAGAATCATGAATGTAGTTTTTGATGATACAACCTATGAGTGGGAAAAGTCTTTGAAGAAGATAATGTGCGAGCATATTGAGATTTTTGCTTGAAGCTGGTGTTGCATCCTGCTTAATCCGGCTCAAGCCCATTAATATTTTATCTTTTTATGAAGGAGACGATGGGATAATTTGGGCAGGCTTATCGACTCAACAATATTAGATTAAGCTTCGCCCACTAGAGATGTATTCTAGCTCACCAAGAAAAAATTTGAGGTTGCCACCCCAAGTTGCTAGCTCATGGAGCTCTTGGAAAGTCTTATAAGAAAACAATAAGGGTCGAGAGCTCCCAAAGCTCATTATGAGCTCACTCAATGAGCTCAGATCTCTCTCGATGAGCTCTCATGTAGCTAAGCTCAATGAGATCTCAAACTAGCTCACTTTGGCTTGCTCATAAACTCTCATCCCTGCTGCAGCTCGTTGAACTCTCATTGGCTTCGCTCATAAGAGCTCTCAAACTAGCGCCATGAGCTCGCTCAATGAGCTCTCATTGAGCTCACCCAAGACATAAGCTACGCCGTGGGCTCCTCCAACAGCTTTTCCATCCTAGCCAGCTTGGATCAAGTTTGCCCGTAGAAAGTACATCTCTTGCTAGGAGTTTGATTTCGTGCGAGAAAAGGAGATAATGTCGCGAAAGGTACTAAGTCGGGAAAACCCTCCAAATATGGCTAAGTCAATGACAGAGGTTGCAAAAGCGACAATATTAGTTCTGGGATTTGGGGAAAAGATCGGATAACTTCGTCAGAAAGGATTCAAGGACTTGCGGTGTCATGGCGTGAAACTAAAAAGCGAGCTCTCGGGAGATGTCGAAGTTAATGTAAAATAAAAGTCTGGGACATTAAATGAGGTTTGACCATTTGATGCGGGACGGAGTGAAATGCACTCTCTATGTAGTATAAATATGGGCACTTAAGACCCAGCGATCAGAAAAATCAATACTGAAGGCAAACATTTTGCCCCTAGTCTAAATGCACTTTTTCTTGCTTTCGGTCTTTAAATTCTTTAGTGTTCAATCATTTGAACTCTTATTGTTTGATTAGCTAGTTACCACAAAAAGCCATATTCCAGCATAATTAATCAGATTTTCTTAGCTATTTATTTGGAAATTTGGAAAATTCAAAGGATGTTACACCTAATGCCCACGACATCTAGGACAACATTCTCTGAAATTTCAAAAAGCAGAAAGAAGGAATAACACTCAATATACTCATATGTGAGAACACTCCTCCCAAGATCATGAAGCTATCCTTCAAACCAAATCATTGGTGATTCTTACGTTGGTGTACAAACCCGGGAAGAAGGGTAAGCTCAAAGATGTTGTAAGATACGTGTGTATGTCTTCCCATATCTAACATGGTTAATTATGAATATTACCATTCCACAATTGAACTAAAAAATGTCAAAAAGCATTGAATGATGAAAATTGGATAAATGTTATGCATGAATAACTTAATGGGAAAATTACTATAAGGTGCAAGATTCTCTCAATAATTGCTATTAGGTGCAATCAAACAATTTTATTACTCATAGGTACCAAATGTCACTTGAAATCCCATTAGTACCCTTAGTAACCAATTTCATGATATCAATTTCAATTTATAAAATTAGTAGCCCTCTCCCATAATTAATTTTAAATCCCTTCTCTCCTCTCTCTCTCTCTAAAAGCTACCCATCTCTCTCTAAAATTTCATCCTCACGCCATGGATTCTGCTCTCTAACAAAAAATGCAGAGGTGGTCATGAATCTATCGGCCTGAAGGCCGATGGTGGTGATTTTTCGTGTGGTTTAGGTCAAGTAGCGGGTTTTAATGATGGTGGTTTGGATTTGGTGATTTTTGATGGTTTGTAGGGGTGGCGATGGGCGGTGGTGAAGCAGATCTAGTGGGTATCCGCGGCGTAGTGGTGGTGGTTGTCGGTGATGATTTTTGGGGGTGGAGTGTTGGTGGAGAGGCTGCGAGCACTATCTGGCGGATGTTTTGTGGTGGTGATGGAAATTTTGGGAGGTGTTTTGTCTGAATCTGGTGGTTTTATTTGTGGGTGTCGGTGGCGTTGGGGTGGGGTGTTGGTGGAAAGTGGGGAGCCGCGATTTGGGGTATTTGAGAAGCGGCAGCCGGAGGCTGCGGCGGCGTCGGGTATGTGAGTGGCGGAGAATTTGCGGTTGATGATGATTTTATGACCTCGTGGAGCTTCAAAATGTTTAGGTGGTCATGGAGGTGGTGCATCTGCGATGGCCGTGAGGGGTTGGAGTGGTGTTTTGGTGGTTTTGGGGGAGTGCACTTCACATTTACTTTTTGACTTTTTGTGTAATTTTTTGCACTAGGTGAATATTTTTTGCGTTTGTGCAAATTTATTTGTTGATGACGAAAAATGTACTAGTAACAGAAATGATGGTTGTGCAATTATTGACTTGGAATGATTGTAGATGGGTGGGCAAAATTCAAACCAATGACGAAGGAGGAAGAAGAAATGATTAGATGAAGGAAGTAAGTCTGCAAATTTTTTTGCATTTGTAAAAAAGAACATTTTTTGCGTTTTGTGCAAAATTTTTTACATTTGTATAGAAATAAAAGAAATAAAAGGCGAAATAAGAATCGTAATTTTATTTTAAATTTTGAAATTTGTAATTTTTGAATTTAAATCTGTAAATTTATTTCAATTCTTTGTTCTTGTTTGAAACTTGCGTTTCTTGGGTGGTTGTGGAAATTGTATTATTGCTCTGCTCTGAGGTGTTTGCAAACTTTTTGGGAATGAAGAAATGTAAATTAATTGAAATGATGGAAAGCATAAGCGTCTGAATTGAATTTACTTCGGCATTGGGGAAAACAAACAATCTCGTCATGAATAGTGTTCTTTGCGAGAATTATTTGTTGTGGGTTTTTGAGTTATGAGGTTTAGTAAAGGGTGGTATTGGGTTTTACTAGTAATTTTGTATCTTAGAGTAAAGGATTTTAAGGGGTTGCACCTACTTAGTAATTATGTGCCATATTTTGCACCTAATAGTGAGCCCCCCCACTTAATCGGTTTGAAAGGAATGATGTTTGAACTCTAGTTCAAGCCCAGGAAACTAATGTCATTGGAACCAAGTGGATTTTTAAGAACAAAATGATGAGTTGCCCGAGGATAAAAATTTAGATTGGTTGCTTACTAGGATACACTCAAGTTGAGGGTATTGATTTTGATGAAAGATTTGCACCGTAGCTAGGATTGAATACATTTGGGAGATGAATTTAATAAAGATATGATTTTGATTAGATCCCAAAACCCCACGAGTATGACATGTTAGGAATAATCTTGATAGTTGGTCGAGGATTGGTTTTAGAGTATTGAGGATGTTATCACGAAAATGTATAGTCGATAGATATAGATCGGGTTAGGATCTGAAGATTACGAAGAACTAAGTAAGTTTACGAAGAAGCGAAGTTTCGATATGGGCGAGATCTTGAACTTCGATATGGCCCGAGGCGAAGCCTTCGGCATGAAGACTTCGATATGTCGGTCGATTACATCTGTAAAGACCACGAAGACTCGAAGACCACGAAGACTACGAAGACCGACGAACAGAGAAGTTGGCGAAGATCAAGAATACTAAAAAGGCACGATAATTCTTGAAAAGTCGGTAATGTATTGAATGCTCGATATAAACTGAATGTTAGGGACATTTGAACATATCTATCACGAAGGATGCAATCTTAAGAAGATCGCGATTCATAGAAAAATAGATATTGCCCAAGACATTCAAATCACGAGGACAAAGGACTAAGACAAAGTGTTGTTAAGGGTTATATCACTTTCCGAGATTGTAACCAAAAAAGCGATTTGAGTTATCTACTAACTAGCCTGGAGACAAAGTCAAAAGAAAAACAACAACATGCCCATCTTCGACCTTTGGCAATTGACGGTCATTTGAAAAAAGATGTCGAAGTACTAAGTTCGGTTGCAAAAAGTGAAGACCGACTACATGAAGGCTATTGCCTAAAATGTGTTAGGGAGTGTCAAACCCTAAATATAAGCGTTTCTTACACCATAAGAAACTCTCAAAATATCTCTCAGTGATAGTTTTCAGAAGTGACCTTGGTGTATGCTATAAATACTTGTGACCTTACACATTGAAAGATTCACGGGGAAATTTATAAGCAACTCGAGAGCTCAAACTTATTATCATAAAGTTGAAGCCTCGAAAACCCGAATTCCCAAAGTGCTTTATATTGAAGAGCTCGTTAAACTAAGCCTAGCTTGATAAGATATATCAAGCTTAGTCGAGATATCCTAGCCTTTGCATTGTTCTTTATTGTAAAGGATATCTCATTCTAGTTGAAACCAACCAAAACCCCCAAACCCTTTAGAAGGTAGTTTGAGTGTGATTGTTGGTGAGATTGAGGTTGTAAAAGTGGAAGTAAACTCTGAGGTAGTCGGAAAGCTCTAGAAAGAAGTTAGTAAGCTACTTGTGGTAGTGAAAGCTTGTGTGAGTTGAGTAAGTAAACTCGGAGGTGGTCGAAAGCTCAAGGTCGGGTTGAGTAAGTAAACTAGGTAGTTAAAAACTCAGGGCCAAGTTGAGTAAGTAAACTCTGAGGTAGTCGAGCTGAAAAAGTGATTAGTGAATTTCTCTGAAGAGATCGGGAGAGAGTGGGCGTAGGAGCTTGAGTCTACGAACCACTATAATTCTTTGTGTTCTTTGCTGTTTTGATTTGTAACTATTGCATATATTACGAAAAGCATATTTTCATGACATTTGGTTGGAATCAATCCTTGAAGTTGCATATAATTGAATCACAACCTAATCACTATTCCATTAAAGGAAGGTTTTGAGCAAAAAGCTTAAAAGCAGTATAAACTAAGGACCGACCATTCACATCACGGTATTTAGAAACGAGATAGTTACCAAGCTGAACTTACTCTTACGAGGGTTGATAAGTTAATTCTCGATCCAAGCAACTCGGGATCTCTGAAAACTCGAGGTTTCGGTTGGGATTATCGGGGTTTACGAAAGCGGCTCAAATCCTTTGTCTCGATAGACTTTGACTCGAGCGATCTGTGCTTCTCGGGACCAAATCATCGGACAACTGACCCAAAAGCTGACCTCGATGAAAAAGTTTTAAAAAATTTGAACCGTGTATTCCCCCGTACCGTGTAAGACTTCGTTCTTGGGACCAACAAGTGGTATCGGAAGCGATGGTTCAACTTGACCCTGCTTTTGTTGACGAAAGTTTTATTTTCTAAAATACTTGTGGTCTATCTGACTGATCATAATTGCTGAATTTTTTTATCTCCGGACATCATGCCTTCTACAAAGCTTTGATGTTCTCGGTTAGAAATATGATTTGTGGAAATTAAGAATCTTGAGGCTCATCGTATTCTAAGCATGAAAAGAATGTGGAAGTGGTTCTTGAAGGACCATTCAATTCAACATTTGTGAATCGGAAAAACGAAAATGAGAGAAAGCGATCCTGGAAGCGAAATTTCTAAGTCATTGACCAAGTGACTCTGAGGAGAGGAAGTTAGTCAATCTAGACTATATTGCTAAAGACACACTATCTGATTACAATTGATGATGGTGTGATGGGAATGATCTCTCAGCTGTATCTATGCAAAAGAAAATATAGGATACACTGGTAATAATGTGCCAAGAGCCTGAGATCATATCAAGGAAAACAAACTTTAAGTTGCAATTGGAAAGTTTGATAGTTTTGAAATGGAAGAAGGTGAATCTATTGACAAATTAGAAATCGAGATTCACTAGAATTATGAATGATCTAAATGCACTTGGTAAGAAATATCCATGGAGAGAAGTTGCATTGAAAATTCTTAGAGGTCTTTCTAAGAAATGGGATATACATGCGATGGTGATTGAAAATACCAAAAACATTAATTCAATGCCATATCAACAAGTCTTCTCGAAATTTGAAGGCCTATGAGTTTGTAATTGATAAGAAATCGAAAAAAATTGTGACAAAGATGATTCATCATCTAGTAAGAATGTGGCTTTTAAGGCGGATAAAACACTGTAAAACTAAAGTCGAGAACTCCACGCTAAAAATCGGGATGAGCTTGAGGATAAGCTAGCGATGGCAAGGAGGTTTGAAAAGACTTAATAGTCGATATGGAAAATATAAAAACTATTACAGGAATCACGGTACGGGAAGAAACACGAGACGGATCAAGCGAGAAGAAGAAGGACTGAAATTTGAGGGATCTTCATCGAAAAGGAAGGACTCCAAGTCGAAAGAAAAAGAAAGTGATCGAGGATGATGATGCGAAAAGATCTTCCTGATTGCGAAAAAGGTCAACTTCGGTATGATTGTCCGGATCTAAGTGCTAAGGGAGAGAAGAAAGGCAAGCTAAAAAGAGGCGAAGTTCTCAGCAAAAAGGCGTGGTTGCGGAAGAAAGAACATTACGAGGAGGGATCTAGCTCTTGGATGAAATATTCTCGAACCCGGTGAAAGTGATGACATCTGTCGATGGCCATTGAGGAGGTAAACTCTTCTTTCTCTGTTGTTTAACCTACCAACTAGCGGAAGAGTTGTCAAGTTCAAGCTATGTGATCATTTTGACTGATGGATTCTTTTGAGAGTCTAATGAAGGACTATCTTTGTTTTCTGAAGCTATTTAAATGAAACTTCAAAGCGAGAATAAAAATGAAAGCTAAAAATCTAAAATGGAAAGACTCTGCAATCTTGAAATCACTTCTCGATTAATGGGAACTCTTGATGGGCTGGATGTTACGAAAGTACAACTCTCGAGAGAAAAAAAGTTTATAGTGACTTCTGGCGAAAAATTTAGAAATCCTTTGAAGAGATTAGGTTGTCGAACTAAGTTCAATGACCTCTGCGAGAAGCATGAAACTCTGAGCTGTGAGGATAGTCTGGAAGAAAAGTAACTCTATTGAATCTTGCATCTAAAGTAATAGATGAAATTGAGTTACGGAGATCTGCCGCTATAAAATCTGGATTTGGATACATTCAGGAACCTCACAAGGTCATCTGAATCTTTGCGTCAAGTGTGAAAGACAATCTTTGTTAAACCGTAGCACCTACACATGGCGAAGAAATGCTCAAAAAGGTGTTAGACAAGGGTAAAGGACCCATGGGTTTGATAAAAAAGCGAATGATCGGTAGGAAAGCCCCGAACCTCCTAGAAAACTGAGCACTCGATTGGAAAATTCGAGTGAAATACTTGAGCCTCGGCTAAATGCAAACTGAAAGGATCTATTTGAACCATCGGAGGAATCTTAGGAAGAAGAAACACTTTCGTGAGACATTCTGTTGAAAAAGACCAATCCTCGATTATCTTGAAAGACCAAAATTCGATCTGAAGACTTTGAACCCCCACTTGCCCTGAGGGTAAAGGTTACTGAACAGTCAACAAAGATTAGGACCGGTGCACAAAAAGCCAAATCAAATGAACAAAAGACACTGAACGAAGAAAAATTCAAAAGCTCATGTTCATCTTCAAAGGCTAGCACTCGTACGAAGCTAAAGGCACTAGAGTAGTAAATGTGTATGTTGATGTTTATGGAAGAGCGGATCGGCCACTCTAAAAAAGTGATTAGAGTTGTTAGGCGATTTGGATTCGAAAAGTCTAATTAACGGATAGGACCCTATGCGAATGGGTACCATAGATCTAATCTGTTTTTAATTAAAAGAAGAAAACCTTTGGCTGAATGAAGATAATTAGCCTTGTTGAAAAAGAAGATCGAGATGTCATTGTTGGAAGATGAATTTCCTTCATGGACTTGAAATCGGTGAAGAAGGAACTTCATCATCGGAGATCATATTGAAAAAGGACATCGGGATGGAAAATTCATACTAATAGCGAGAGTTGATATCTTGACTAAACCTTTGCATTTGAATCAAGATTTGGGAACTATCGATTGAATTAGGGATGTTGGATCGGTGTATAGAGTAAAATCGAAAAATTGAAGATTTTTAGATCATGAAGTTTTCTCGAGAATTCTCTTGAAACTTCGGGATAAAATAAATCTTTGGTGAGTCTCGGGAAACTTCAGTTCTTGAAGGTCGTGCTAATTAACATCTTGAACCCATTCGATTACTTTCGGTATCATACTAACATTTTATCAAGTCAATACTCGATAAAAGGCGATAGGGAAATTAGTCACGAAGAAATAATGACTCATGCAACTCATTTATTGCCTAAAGTGAAACTTCGATAATCATTCGCAATAAATCTGTAAAAACACGAGGAATGTTTTTAGGCGGGATCTTTGAAATTCGAAGAAGGTCAACAATCATTAAAAAGCTCATTACATTTAATCTCAATGAAGTTAAAATGGCGGCTTACTTTTTGGGGATCGACCTTTCGCATACCCACAATAATTAAATGGATTAATCTTACTTGATTGCTTTTCACCTAACCAGCGAATTCCCACGATCTCGAAGCTATTTAATCCTTTGAAGCCATTCAAGCCAAACTTTATCAAACCGCCCGTTCCCAAAATTCTCTGCAAATAAATCCCTTTGCCCGAGAAAACCCAAACCATAAATCTTCAAATCTTCAAAATCTAAAATGGCTCCAACCATTTTTTAGAGATTAAGCCAGGAGCGAATAAGCCATGAAATGCGAATCGTGGTGTCTCACGGAAACGCGTCAAATGCCAAGCACAAAGAAGAAAAGCGCTCCACTTAATCAGTTAAGGCCAGCGAATCTTATATATAAATCGACGGCCGGAGTATACCCAAGAAGGTAATAGAGTTTGTTGCAAATATGGAAATCGATGGGAAGATTGTATACAATCTAAGATTTTTGTTTTGCATCTCGAACAATCGATGAAATATGTAGATTTTGTTCAAGAGCTCTATATAGTCCTAAGTATTTGAGCGAAAATGTATTTGAGTTGTGCGATGGGGAGATGATCCCTCATTGTATATGTTAGGGCCAGGCGGGGAGTATCTTGACAAGGTTCTTAGAAACTTTTGTTAATTTTGAGGCAACTACTGCACAAATGGCATCTCTGGACGAAATCTGAGTATTGATGGATATTGTGGGAAAGTGCATAATGAGTCGTCTGGAAGCTTGAGCGGATCGGCACTCCCAAACTCCGTGATGGGCTGCGATTGAGGACTCACCCACCAAGGATTTCAATTTGGAAAAATATCGATCAAGGTGGTGGTGAGCAAACCAAGGTCATAAAAAGGGAGGATGATGGGGCAATATCTATCAAAAGCCCGAATCCTCCGCCACCAAAATTGCATTCATTTTGGAGATGTCTTGAAGGAGGAGGATATTTTGCCAACTCTACCCCATTCCTAAGTCAAAATTATGTTCAAACCGATTCTGCGAAGAGGACTTTTAAGGGAAAGAAAAGAAGAAGAAAGTGGAATCACCGGTTGCGAGTCTTTGAAAAGGAAACCCAACAAGCGGGGGAAGGTGTTGTTGGAAGCGAAGGAAGCGAGGGTGAGTGAAAAAAGAAAACCCTTGCTCCAAAAGAGCCAAAAGATGTGGAAATCGCCATGAAGATGTTTTGGCTCGGGCTATCTCATTGACTGAGAGCCGAGATCTGTCGCCATTCATGTTTTGGCAAGTATCTCAAAGGCAGGGGGATCAAGCCTGAGGCAAGAGGTTCTTGAGACATCAGGAGCTCGGATAAATTTTTCTCAAGAAATTTTTTAGGACCTCGGACCTCGAGAAAGTTGATTCCCTATGAGGATATGCGGCTCGAGACCCAAAGATGCTCAGATTCTGTGAGGATATGCCCCTCGGTTCTCGGCAAGCGGATATTCCCAGCTGAGGGCGCCCGGCTCGGACCTCGGAACCAAGTCATATCGGGGGGAGGCTGCTGTCCAAACCTCGAGAAGGCTGGCTTTGAGCCTCGGGGGCCGATGAACTTTGAAGAGCTCTGAGTGAGTTGTTGATTGACCCTTCCTTTGAACACGAGAGCCGATGCTCAGAAAGGAGAAGGTGAAGAGACCGAATAATGAAAGCAAGGGAGCGGTTCATCCTTGACCGCTACCACGGTGAGCTCATTCACGACCTCAAGACATCTTCTTTATTGAGGTCAGCGATCTACATCCTCAGCAGGACTCTTCGGAGATGCTTAATATTGCTTCATTGAGGAGGGAAGGGTGGTGGAGCGAGGAGACAACCTTTCTGTTTGAATTCTCGGGGTTGGAAAAACTAAGCTCGGATGAAAATCTTAGATTTTGATGAGCTTGTGAAGAGGAAGGTGGTGAGGAAGAGCTGCTTTGAAGTTGGTGCCCGAGCTCCGTTGACAAATCTCGGGATGGGGACCATAAAGGGGATGATGAGAGTCGATCTCGAAGGAGAAAGTCTCAGCCCGATCTTTGATCAGATTTCTTGTCGAACATCCTCGGACTAAAGTTAGCCTTGGCACAATTAATAATTATGCGAGGATCTTGAAGTTGAGGCTCGGTGGACACCCAAGCTCGGGGAAAGTCAGGTTTAAAGCTGAAGCTTCGGGTTAGGTTGAGACTCGGGATGAACCAACTTCGGGAGGCTATGGATCGGTAATGCTCACGAGATTGATCTCACCCAGTGATGGAGAAATTTGGAGAAGGTTGAGCGATCTTGAACAAAATTGCTCGGATGGAGGAAGTTTTGTGACCAATCTCGAAGTTTGAAGGATTAGGTAACCTTGAGCTAGTCTTCTTGAGCTCTATGTGAAAAACCCGACCTCCATGGAAGCAAAGCTAGAAAACAAGATGGAGGGTCAAGAAATTTAAGCTTAATGAGAGCTAAAAGCAAAAAGCATCGGGAAGCGGAACCCACAAATTCTTGAAGCAAAGTTGGTTGGGAGGAATGATATTTAGTGAAAAAGCTATTTGTTGAGAAATGGGCTCAATGCTCATGGCCAAGATGTGAGACATGTTCAAGGAAGCTCTCTCAAACCAATTTGCACATTTTATCTGAAGAATTCTCTGTGTGAAGAACCACCTTAGGCGGCTCGAGGAGGAGCAAAGATCAGATGGCGGGGAGGTCTGGTGTGTCGACCAAGAGCAATATCATATGGACCACGGCCTCTCTCGCTTACGCGGTATGGTTCAAGAAGGAAAGACACGGAGGTGATCTCGATTATTGGAACATACTCACGAAGGAAAGGTTGTTAAAAATCTTTGAAAAGAAGATACTTGCGAAGCCATGAAGGAGATTGAAGCCAGCAGAAGCTTAAGTTCAGGAGGTGGAGAAGCGATCTACACTCGGGGTTTGAGGAGGAAACAATGAAGGAAGTTGCTATGGAGAATTGAGTAGTAGAGGAAGGATTGGGACAAGCCCGATCCGGTCTTAATTGCCCATCAAAGAAAGGCCATGGTGATAGAAGAGCACTGAGGGCAAAAAAAGCAAAGGCTTCTAAGCTAGTTGAGAGGAAATTGATGTTAGATCTTGAAGATTAAGTCGAGCCCAAGAAGAAAGTCTTCAACACTAGAAGCACTCTGAAAACACTCCAGATTGAACAAGCGAAGAAAATTTATACATTTACGGTGTACCCAGTGATCGGAAAAGAAATTTGAAGAAGAAGCAGAAAAGAAGGAGTGGGTTCAAAAGGTTAATAAGCAAGAGGAGAGGGAGCACAAAAGCCACGAAATGGCCTAGCGTTGACAAATGGATGCGATCCATCTCAACGATCGTGGGAAAAAATCGAAGAACATACGGTTCTACTATGATTCTTTCGAGAGAATGGAGGGAGAGCTCGAGATCCAGAATGAGGCTTTCATCGATTATCTCGACCTTCTATCAAAATATCTCGAGGATGGATAAATCTAGCGGATGAAGGAAAGGTGCGGATAACATACTGGTCATATAGTACCCTCCATACAGGTGGAGAATGCATTTGTGTTAATAGAAAGCCATTTCTCGGGAAATATCTCGATATCTTTTTTCGATTAGATCGACGAGGAAGCAATCAGGATATCATCAAAGAAAGAGATGCTTTGAAGAAGAGATATTACGGAATGTTAGGCCTAGAAGTCCCTGGCGATGAGGTGGAAAAGCGAGTAAAAAAGAAAACTAAGAAATTTGAAATGAAGAAGCAGAATGAAGACTCGGAAGATGAAGACTCGGAAGATTCATGTAATCTTTTATTTTTTGTCTTTTTGATTTTATTGAGATAAGATTCATTGTAACATAACGATCTACCTATCATCAATGAAAACTTATCATTTATGCTCAAAAGATAATATCTCATTATCTTATTTACATATCTTTTAATTTTGATATGCGAATGATTGTCTACGAGATTAATTGATTGAGAAATTTAGTATTTGGTGATGAATCCTTTGAGAGATTCATTCTTGAAGAAAGTGTTGTGAGATTCTCGTATGGAAATTGTTGGGAGATCAATTGTTAGAAGACTCATTATTTATGGGGAAATTGTTGAAAATAAAACCAATCTTGTAATAGGATAATTATTTGAAACACGAGTATAGGTTAAGTATGTTTGTAACAAGATAGGTTTTGACATCATCAAAAAGGGAAAAATTGTTGGGAGATGAATTTAATAAAGATATGATTTTTGATTAGATCCCAAAACCCGTGAGTATGACATGTTGAGAATAATCTTGATAGTTGAGTCGAGGATTCGGTTTTAGAGTATTAGGGATGTTATCGCAAAATGTATAGTCGGCAAATATAGATCGGGTTAGGATCTGAAGATTACGAAGAACTTCGTAAGTTTCGAAGAAGCGAAGTTTCGATATGGCTGAAGTTTGAAGTTCGATATATGCGAGATCTTTGAAGACTCGATATGAAGCCCGAGGCGAAGACTCGATATGAAGACTCGATATATCAATCGGTTACATCTATAAAGAACACGAAGACTCGAGAAGACCACGAAGACTCGAAGACTACGAAGACCCAGAAGAGCGAAGAAGAAGGCGAAGATCAAGAATCTTGAAGGCACGATAATTCTTGAAGAGTCGATAATGTCTTGAATGCTTTCGATATAAACTGAATGTTAGAGGCCTTTGAACATATCTATACGAAGGATGCAATCTTGAGAAGATCGCGATTCTTAGAAAAATAGATATTGCCCAAGACATTCAAATCTTGACAAAAGGAACTAAGACAAAGTGTTGTTAATGTTATATCACTCGGAGATTGTAACCAAAAGAGCCGTTGAGTTGTCTACCTTTAACTAGAGACACAAAAGGTCAAAAAAAGGAAAGCGACCTTTGCGTATATCTTGACCTTTGCGGTGACGGTCATTTGAAAAAAGATGTCGAAGTACTAAGTTCGATTTGCCAAAAAAGTGAAGGCCCGGCTACATGAAAAATTTATTGCCTAAAACGTGTTAGGGAGTGTCAAACCCTAAATATAGCCGTTTCTCACACACCATAAGAGAAACTCTCGGGCTATCTCTCCAACGGATAGTTTTTCAAAGTGACCTTGGTGTATGCCTATAAATACTTGTGACTTTCTACATTGAAAGGTTCACAGAAATTTTAAAAGCAACTCAAGAGCTCAAACTTATTGTGCAAAGTTGAAGCACTGAAAAAAACCGAATTTTCCAAGTGCTTTATATTGAAAAAGGCTCATTAAACTAAGCCTAGCTTGATAAGATATATCAAAGCTTAGTCGAGATATCTAGCCTTTACATTGTTCTTTATTGTAAAGGATATCTCATTCTAGTTGAAAGCGAACCAGAAACCCCAAACCCTTTAGAAGGTAGTTTGAGTGTGATTGTTGGTGAGATTGGAGTTCTAAAGAGTGAGTAAACTCTGAGTAGTCGCTAGGAAAACTCTAGAAGAAGTTAGTAAGCTACTTGTGGTAGTCTGAAAGCTTGTGTCGAGTTGAGTAAGTAAACTCGAGGAGGTAGTCGAGAGAAAGCTCAAGGTCGGGTTGAGTAAAGTAAACTACAGAGGTAGTCGAGAAAACTCAAAAAGTGATTAGTGAATTTCTCTGAAGAGATCGGGGAGAGTGGGCGTGGAGCTTGAGTCTCGAACCACTATAATTCTTTGTGTTCTTTGCTTTCTATTTTTGATTTGTAAGCATTTGCATATATTACGAAAGCATATTTTCTTTGACATTTAGGTTGGAATCAATCATTTGAAGTTGCATATAATTGAATCACAACCTAATCATTATTCCATTAAAGGAAGGTTTTCAACAAAAAGCTTAAAAGCAGTATAAACTAAGGGCCGACCATTCCGCTTTGTCGAGTAGCTAGAACGGATAGTTACCAAAATGAACTTACTCTTACGAGGGTTCGATAAGTTAATTATCGACCCAAAAACAACTCGGGATCTCTAAAACTTCACTTGACTCGGTTGGGATTTATCGAGGTTTAAGCGATTTCGGGATCTTTGTCTCGATGAACTTTGACTCGGAAGCGATTTGTGCTTCTCGGGACCAAATCATCGAGAATTTTGACCCAAAAGTGACCTCGATGAAAAGTTTTAAAAACCTTTGAACCGTGTATTCCCCCATACAAGTGTAAGACTTCGTTTACCGGGACCAGCGAGAATCTATTAGATTGTTGTTAGGCTATTGCATGTTTTATCAATATCAAATTACATCAAATTGATGTAAAAGGCGCATTTTTAATGGCATCTTGAATGAAGAAACATATGTAGAACAACCCTTAGGATTTGAAGATCCTGACATCACGATCATGTTTATATGTTTAAGAAAGCATTATGTGGCTTGAAACAAGCTCCTGGAGCTTAGTATACGGAGTTGTGACTTTCTTTTTGCGGTTTGGTTTTGTTAGAGGTGAAGCGAGATAGGACTTTATTCATTAAACAAGTTGATGAAGGGTTGATGATTGCACAAATTTATGTTGATGACATAGTATTTGGTGTGACATCAAAACAAAGATCTTTGAATAAATTTGTTGAGGGCGATATCATCTACATGTGAGATGAGCATGGTTGGAGACTTGAATTATTTTTTAGGTTTTGCGAGATTGTCAAAGGATGATGGTATCAAAAGACAAATATCATGAGGAACACAGTTAAGAGTCGGCATGTAAAGAAAAAAATGGGATCATCTCGAGAAATTGAGCAAAAAAGCGGTGTTGGTCAAGATGTTGATCTTTGATTTCATGGTCAAATAAATGATAGGTAGTCTTCTTTATCATACCTCTAGTAGACACGGCATTATGTATAATGTTTGTGTTTGTCTTACAATACCAAAGCTAATCGATGGAATCAACATAATGTTGTAAAGATGATTATCGAGATATGTTCTTTGGAACAACATACTTTGGTATACAAAAGATACAAGCTTAGTGTCTTGTTGGATATAGTGATGTTAATTAGGCAACAAACATTGATGATAAAAAAGTACAAGTGGTGTTTGTTTTTACATGGGTAACAATTTGATTTTTCGACATAGTAAAAACAAAATTATGTTTCACAATCTCATTGAAATTTGAATACATTGTTGCATGTAGTTGTTGTACACAACTTTTTGTGGTTAAAAAGATGTTTGATGACTATGAACTTGAGAATGATATTCTAAGCGTGTTTTGTGATAATACCATTGTTTATTAACATGTCTAAAAACCCAATACAACATTCTCTCACTAAGAACATAAGTATAAGACATCATTTCATAAGAGACCTTATAGAAAAAAAATTGTGAAGTTGGAGTATGTTTCCCTTTGATAATCAACTTAGCGATATTTTTACTAAGCCCTTGATCATGAGAGGTTTTTTTTTTATGAGGAAGCCACTTGGTTTTATATCTTATCCGAATTATGTAGGGTGGATGTTGTAACAAATGTGACAACATTTGGAGACAACATCGAGGTTTGATTTTCAAGGACTTGGTTAATTTGTTTGATTTTCATTGATTAAATGAGATTTTTAAGTAAAATTCTTATTGAGTCAAGTCATTGTGATTCCTTTGGACACACACTTCTTAAATGCACAAAAGAAAAAAATATACACACATTAGATGTAATCATTCCTTTGGGACCTACAAGTGGAGTCCGCGGAGTTATTTACTCTGATGTCTTCTTTTCAAAAGATGATTGATATAACATCAATTTGCTCATAATCCTTTGAGTATCTATGGGCATGGAGTTAGCTACTCGATGTTCTCTTTTCAAAAGGTGGATGGATATGAGTTAAGTGTATGAAAAGAAAAGAAAGAATGAAAAGTGCAACATTGGTGATAAATTTATGCAAAATGAATCTTTGAAGTTAATTTGTGTGTGTGGTTCTTGAGCAACATTGACTTGATTTGGTTGAATTTTACTTGAATAATTGTTTAATTGTGATCTTTGAATTAAATTAATTATTTAATAAAAAATTGGCCACATTTATTTAAATTCGGATATTGCATTGTTTTAAATTTTTTGGGCATTAGTTTTAATTAATTAATTGGCGAGTTTTTTGGAATGTAAGTAGTGGGAGTGATGGTTTCATCACATTGCACCCCATGATCTCCATTTCTAGAACTTTCACATTGTGGGATCATGGCACAACTTTGTTAATTTCAATTTCTATTTAAGGATCAAATAGGCTTTGTTTTTTTGTACTTAAACTTGAATTGAGATTTCGTCTGGTTTGAAGAGATGAAAAAGTATTACTAG
Source organism: Stenogyne calaminthoides (assembly GCA_037126765.1). Classification (NCBI taxonomy): domain Eukaryota; kingdom Viridiplantae; phylum Streptophyta; class Magnoliopsida; order Lamiales; family Lamiaceae; genus Stenogyne; species Stenogyne calaminthoides. The sequence goes on along the minus strand of JBBCBC010000005.1, from coordinate 33,289,228 downwards.
TTTTATCATAAGGTATTAGTTCGAATTGAATTTTTTAATTCTATTTGTCCTTAACACTTTTTGATATAAATAACAAATGTCACGGAAATCAAAGTTCTCTGCAGCGCCTTCAAACACTTCTCTGGCGGAAATCACGAAATCATGGGCTTTCGATCTTCTTGCATCAATCAAGCTTTGATCAATTCACCCAATCTACACCCCTTCTTTGAAACATCGACCAAACACTCTAGAATCCATTAAACCCGAACCAATTTGGTTTGCATTCCCTAAAACCAAACACCGATGAATGTGGCGGGTGATCATTTCACCGGATTGCTCTGCAACGGATGACGATCATCTTTGGAGAATTTGAGGTGAATATTCTACCATTCTCGAATGTTTCATCCTCAAACCCTCCTCAAGCAGAGGAAGAAGATGATTTCATCGTTGAAATTTGAAAACAAAAACCCTTTGAAAATGTAGAGCTCATGCTGACCGTATTAGAATTTACAAGCATATATCAAACAAAACATTGTTTGATGAACTCTTGTTGGGAGATGAATTTAATAAAAAGATTTTGATTAGATCCCAAAACCCCAGGTATGACATGTTAGGGATAATCTTGATAGACTAAGTCGGGATTCGGTATAGAGTGTTCGGGGATGTTATCTCTGCCATGTATAGTCGGAGATATAGATCGAGGTTAGATTTTGAAGATTACGAAGACTTCGGTAAGTTTAAAGAAGAAATTGAACACTCGATAAGTTTAAGAAGACTCGATAAGTTTACGAGTTCGAAGACTCGATAAGTTTTGAAGAAATTGAAGACTCGATATGTTTAGAAGAAGCTGAAGACTTCTAAAGACTCGATAAGTTTAAGTTCTTTGAAGACTTCGATAAAGACTCGATATTCTTATGTCAATGAAGATTCGAAGACCTGAAGACTCGGTATGTATTTGAAGACTCGGAGGGCTCTGAAGACTTAAAGAGACTTGAAGACTTTTGAAGATCTTGAAGACCTCGGAAGATCTTGAAGACCCAGTGGTTCTTGAAGACCGATGAAAGATCTTGAATACAAATTATAACACGAATGTTCGAGCCTTTGAATAATATCTATCCGAAGACTACAAAGCTGTGAAAAACAAATATTGAGAAAAATAGATATTGCCCCAAGACATTCATATCGAGACAAAAGGAACTAAGTCTAAAGTGTTGTTTAAGGTTATCTCATTCAAGATATTGACCAAAAAGAGCCCTTTATGTTTGTCTACATTTCTTGAAGACAAGAACCAATCGGAGGAAGACAACATTGTACTTTCTTGACCTTTGAAAGCGACAGGTCCTTTGAAGCATGTCGGTAATCTTATGTTCAGGGCGCAAAAAGTGGTGATTGGCTACATGAATGCATATTTCCTAAAACATGCAAGGGAGTATTCAAACCCTAAAAATAGTCGTTCATCAAACACCATAAGAGGAAACTCATGAAGCTATCTCCTCAGCGGATAGTTTTCAAGAGTGACCTTGGTGAAGTTGCCTATAAATACTAGTGACCCTTTACATTGAGAGGTTACGGGAAATTTGAAAGCAACTCAAGAGCTCATTCGTATTATTGCAAATTGAAGCACTCGAAAAACCTAGAATTTCCCAAGTGTTTCACATTGAAGAGAGCTCATTCACTAAGCCTAGATTGATAAGATATATCTAAAGCTTAGTAGAGATATCCTAGCCTTTGCATTGTTCTTATTGTAAAGGATATCTCATCTAGTTGAAACCAACCAGAAACCCAAACCCTTTGTTAAGGTAGTTTGTGTGTGTTTTGTTGGTGAGTTGGAGTTGTAAAGAGTTAGTAAGCTACAGTGAGTTAGCGAGAAAACTCTCTAGAAAAGTTAGTAAGCTACTTGTGGTAGTCGAACACTTGTGTGTGTTTGAGTTAGCAAGATGCATTGAGTCGACCCGAGAAAACTCAAAGTAGAAAAGTGAATAAGCTCTGATGAGTTAGCGAGAAAGCTTTAGGAAGTGGTTAAGAATTTCTCTCGAAGGTCGAGGAGAGAGTGGATGTAGGAGCTTGAGTCTACGAACCACTATAATTCTTTGTGTTGTTTTGCTTTACATCTTTGCATTATTATACATTGCATGTTTTCCTTTGAAAGCATAATTCGCGATATTGATTGGAACCAATCATTTGAACTTGCATCAAAGCGATCACGACCTTAATCCTTTGTTTCATTAAAAAAATAAGACAAATTTTAAAAGCGAATATAAACATAGGGCCAACCATTCCTTAACTTGAGTAGGTTAGAACAGATAGTTACCAAAAATTGAACTAACTCTCTTGAGGGTTGATAAGATAATTATCGATCAAGCCTCGGGATCTCTGATAAAACTTCGAGGCTCGGTTAGGCTTGTCTGGAAGCTACGAAAGTAGCTCGGGATCATTGTCTCGATGAACTTTGACTCGAGGGCAATCTATGCTTCTCGGGGCAAATCATCGGGATAACTGACCCATCGACCTCGGTGAAAGAAAAGTTTTTAAAATCATTGAACACGTGTATTCCCCCGTACCGTGTGAGACTCGTTAGAACCGGGACCAACAAGTGGTATTAAAAGCGGTGGTTCAATTTGACCATTTGCTTTGGTTGCCATAGTCTAATTTCTTTGAAAGACTTTGGTGGTCTCTTGAATAGATCTATTTCTTGATATCTTCAAGGCTCGGTCATCATGCCTTCTAAGAAACTTCCTATGTTCTCTGTTGAGAGCTATGACCTATGGAGATTAAGAATGCGGGCTCATCGTATTCAAAACATGAAAGAATGTGGAAGTGGTTTACGAAGGACCATTCAAATTTTTGTTGTGAATCCGGAATCAACGATCTTGAGAGGAATGATCGAGATGAATTTCAAAGTCGATGATCAACTTACTCTTGATGAGAGAAAGTTAGTCAATCTTGACTACATTGCTAAAGATACTTTGTATAGCACTATTGATGATGGTGTTATGGGGATGATTTCTCCTTTGTGAAGCGCAAAAGAAATATGGGACACACTTTAACTTTGTTATGTGTCGAGGCACATATCATATTAAGGAAAACAAACTTTTTGTTGCTATTGGAAAGTTTGATAGCTTTGAAATGGAAGATAGTGAATCCATTGACAAACTTGAGGTCGATTCACTAGCATCATGAATGATCTGAATGCTCTTGGAAAAAGATACCCATGAGAGAGAAGTAAGTTTGAAAATTCTTAGAGGATTATCTAAGAAATGGGATATACATGTTGTGGTGATTGAAAACACAAAAATATTGATTCCATGCCATATCAACAAGTTTTCTCTGAATTTGAAAGCTTATGAGTTTGTGATTGACAAAGAAATCTAATAAAATCGATGAGCAAAGATGATTCTTCATCTAGCAAGAATGTGGCTTTCAAAGCGAAGAAGAAAATCTGTAAGTCTAGAAGTCGAGAACTCACTTGCCAAAAATCGGGATGAAGCGGGAGGATAAGCTAATCTTGATGGAAAGGAGGTTTGAAAGACTCGATAGCGGATATGGGAAATATAAAAATATTCTGGGAATCACAGGTACAAAAAAGAGACTCAAAAGGTGAGGGACGGAGACCTTTGAGAAAAAAAAGGACCCGAGAAAATTTGAAGGATCCTCGTCAAAAAGAAGGACTCAAGACCAAGGAGGAAAGTGATCGGGATGATGATACCAACGGATATTACAATTTGTCGGAAGAAAGGTCACTTTCAATATGGTATCTGGTAAGTGCTAAAGAAAGAAAGGAAAGACAAGCCAAGAGAGAAAAAGTTCTCGGCAAAGAAAGCTATGATTCTTTGAGGAAGAAAAAGAACATTACGAAGAAGGTTCGATTCCTCGGATGAGATTTTCTCGGATAGTGGCGGTGATGATATCATCTTATGGCATGGAGGAGGTAAATTCTTCTATCTCTGTTGTTGCTCCTACACAAGCACATGAGTTCTCAAGTTTCTGTATGTGATAACTTTGACTGATGGATTCATTTGAGAATCTTATGAAGGACTATTACGTATTCAAAGCGCTCCTTTGAAACTCAAGAAGCGAGAACAAAGGCTGGCTTCTTTGAGAATGCGAAGTGGAAAGACTCTAAAAATCTTTGAGATCACTTCTCAATTGATGGGAACTCTTGATGAACTAGATGTTACGAAAGTACAACTCTCGAGAAAAAAAGAAGGTGATAGAGATCTGAATGGAAAATTAGAAATCCACTAAAGAGATTGACTTATCGGAGGCTGAGTTCAATGACCTCTTTGAGAAGCATGAAACTCTAAAAAAAATGTGAGGATAGTCTTGTGAGAGAAAGTTAGCTCTATTGAATTACGCATCTAAAGTGATAGATGAAATTGAGTTATCAAAGACACTGCAACTATAAAAATTTGGATTGGGATACATTCGGGGAACCTCACAAGGTCTTGAATCTTTGCTTCTAGTAGCACCAAAGAATGTCTTTGTTAAACAAGTGGCACCTAATCTTCTTCTTGAAGAAGCGCGAGTTTTAGACAAGGGTAAAGGACCTATGGTTTGAGAAAAAGCTGAAGGTTCGGGGAAGAAAGCCGAGACCTCGGGGAAAAGGCTAGAAAAACTGACCACTCGGTAGGAAATCTTGAGCCGATGCTTCAAAGCCTCGGGCTAAGAATACCAACCTAAAGAGATCTGCCTTTGAACCATCGGAGGAATTTTAGGAAGAAACACTTCAGTGAGAGATATTCTGTTGAAAAAAAGACCAAGTCCTCAGATTCTTGAAAGACCCCAATTTGATCTGAGGCAACCTAAACCCCACTTGCCTAAGGGTAAAGGTTTCTGAACCCAATCGGCGAGAGCGAGACCCCGGTTGCACAAAAAGCTAAGACACTTGAACAAAAGGCTGAACCCGAAGAACTCTAAGGCTCATGTTCATCTTAAAAATTTGGCACTCATACCAGGATCTTTGTCAAGGCACCTAGGGTGGTGAATGTGTATGTAGATGTTTATGGGAGACAAATCAGCCACTCTAAAGTAATTAGAGTTGTTAGGCGATTTGGGTTCCAAAAAAATCAACTAAACTTTGGTAGGACCCTACACCAAATGGGTACCTAAAGCGTCATCTTTTTTTTTGAAGAAAAAAAACTTTGATTTGAATAATACAACATAGCGATGAGTGGAAATGAATTGGCTCTCTTTGTATGGTATCTGGATAGTGGATGTTCAAGACATATGACGGGATATAAGCAACTAATCACTAACTATGTTGAGCAAAAAAAGCCCTCGGATCACATTTGGAGACAATTCAAAGGATGGCCCGAAGGATATGGAACTCTTGAAGTTGACTCTGTTCATATCCATGGTGTTTCATATGTGTCTGGTCTAAAGCATAACTTGCTTTCTATTAGTCAATTATGTGACAAAGGATTCAATGTTGAGTTCTCAAAGAACTTATGTTATGTGAAAACAATACTTCATAGAAAATTTTCTTGTTGGTACTAGAAAAGAAAATGTGTATCTTCTTTGATTGGAGTTCAACTCCTAAAGATACATGTTTGGTTGCAAAAAGTTCCGCGATACCCGGTTGGTTGTGGCACAAAAGAATGAATCACTTAAACTTCAAAACCCTGAACAAACTTGCAAGATTAGCACTTGTGAGGGGGTTACCCAATGAAGTGTTCAGTAAAGAACATGTATGTGATGCTTGTCAGAAAGGAAAACAAATCGAGCATCTTTTAAAAAGCAAAGTAGATGTTTCTCTTGATAGAATACTACAATTTGTTACATATGGATCTCTTTGGTCGATAACACCTTTGAGCACTAATGGGTAAAAAATACACACTTGTGGTAGTTGATGACTACTCTAGATACACATGGGTCATATTCTTTTTCGATGAAAAAGAGACTCGGACAAAAGCTGCTGAACTCTTGAAAAGGCTCGATCTTGAAAAAGAATCGAGTGTGGTCAAAATCGGATCGGATAAAAGGGCGGGAGTTTATCAATCATATCATATCGATTATTGTGCGACAAATGGAATAGCTCATGAAACATAAATTTGCAAGGACCCCTATGAGAATGGTGTTCTTTGAAAGAAGAAATAGGACTACGAAAGAAGGCTGCAAGGACAATGATTCTTTGAAGTTGATATTCTAAGAGATTTTGAAATTTGAAGCTATCAACCTTTGCATGCTACTCTCGGAAACAGATCCATCTTGACCAAGAACGAGGAAAAACTCCATATGAGTTGTGGAATGAAAGGAAGCCTCTTGTTTTTCTTTCTTTCGTGTGTTTGGTTGCAAGTGTTTCATACACAATAATGGTAAAGATCGGTTGAAAACTTTTGATAGCAAAAGGCGATGAAGGGATATTCTTAGGATATACGAAGTCGATAAAAGCCTTGAGTTTACAAGCTGTAGGACTCTTATTGTGGAAGAAACACCTCATGTTGTTTTTGATGAATCTACTTGTGTTCGGAAAAAGCGAGGAACATGATTTCGGGAGAAGCGACCAAGAGAATCACGGACTTGCTTTGAAAAAGAATGATAAAACATCCTCTGAACACGAAAAAGAAGAAAGTGGTCACTTTCTATGAATGGGTGAATCGGACTCGAAGACAAAAAAGTTCGAGGATGGAAAAACTTCGGGATGGTGAGACTCGGGATGGAAATTCTCCCTTGAAGGAAAAAGCCCAACCCTTTGAAGGTGACCAATCTGAACATACACGATTCGGACTCGGGTATGTAATGCCGATGAAGATGTAGTCACGGTGAGGCAAACTACGAATCTATCAACCAAAGGGGAACAAATGTCTCGACAATGTTGCGAATGGAATTTCCACGAGGAAGATGATTCTCTTTCTCATTTACATTGTTCGCGAAATTTAATGAACTCTGAACCTAACATTTCGATGTTGAGGATATTCTTGAAGGGGAACATCGAGGGGAAAATGGTTGGATAGTCATCCTAAAAAGTCAGTTGTGGGTGATCTATCGGATGGTGTCAAAACAAGAAGGTTCCATGGAGAAAGTGCTTTGTTCCTGCTTCTTCTATCGAAAAAAAAGAACCTCTGGTGAGATTGAAGAAGCTCTACAAGATTCATTTTGGATTCTTCTTTATGCAAGAAAATGAATCGGTTCTCAAGGAATGAAGTTTGGGAGCTAGTGGATAGAATAAGAGGCACAATGTGATTGGAACTAAGTGGGTGTTCAAGAATAAGAGATGAAAACAACAACATTGTGAGAAACAAAGGCAAAATTTAGTTGCACAAGGTTATTCCCAAGAAGAAGGCTTGGATTATGATGAAACCTTTGCTTTTTGTTGCAAGACTAAAAGCCATTTAGATTGTTTCTTGCATATCTTTGCCTACATGAAATTCACGATCTGTCGGATGGATGTGAAAAGTGCATTTACGAATGGTGTGCTTAAGGAAGAGGTTTATGTGGAACAACCTCACGGTTTTGAGACGAGAATGACCAAGTTCTGGGCTCGGGAAAGCCTTGTATGGTCTTAAGCAAGCACCCGAGCATGGTATGATACCCTTTCTCGGTTTCTTCTTGACCATGGTTTTATCAAAGGCTGTTGATAGGACTTTGTTGGGGATAGAAGATGGGAAAGACATCTTACTTGTTGATTTATGTAGATGACATCATATTTGGATCTCAAATCATCGGTTGTGTGAAAAGTTTTCTACCGATGATGAAAGGAAAGTTTGAGATGTCGATGATGGGGAGATGAATTTCTTTCTTGGACTTGTGTGAAACAAACTAAGGAAGGAATTTTCATCAATCAAACAAAATACACGGAGATCGATTGCAAAGTATGGTGTGCAATTGCAATGCGGTTAGAATTCCTATGAATACTAACTACAAGATGGATCGATCACGAAGGCAAATCGATAAATCCTGCTTGATTATAGAGGATCATTGGATCATTGCTTTATATCTCTCTGACAAGTAGGCACGATATAACATTTCTTTGTTGGGATATGTGCAAATACCAAGCTAATCTAAAATTTAGTCACATGGAAATTTGCCAAAAAAATTACGAAATATCTTAAAAGGCCTTTGTGAATAGAGGATTATGGTATCGGTGATGATAACCTTGAATTAGCTTGGTTATTGGATCTTTGATTATGGAGGATGTAGAATTAACAAAGAAGTCTACCACGAGGAACTTGTCAATTTCTTGGAAGTAAAAGCGATATCATGGTTTTCAAAAAAACAAACCTCGGTAGCAACGATCTTCTTGAAATTTGAATACATGGTTGCGGGGAAGTTGTTGTGCCGCAATTCTTTGGCTCGAGACAACAATTGAGGATTATAAGATTATAGCCAATGAAGTACCTATATTTTGTGATAATAATAGTGCAATTGCTATTACACAAAATCGGTATTGCACACGGATGTAAGCATGTTGATATATGACATCACTTCATCGGAGATCATGTTGAGAAAAAGACATCGAGAATGGAGAAAATTCATCTTGATAAACAAAGAAGGTGATATCTTGACTAAACCTTTGGTTGAATCAAGATTTTAGGAACTATCGATTGAATTAGGTATGTTGGATCGGTGAATAAAGCAAATCGAAAAAATTGAAGGTTTTTCGGATGCATGAAGTTTTCTCGAGGTTTTCTTGAAAACTTCGGGATAAAATTGAAATCTTGAACACGAGTCTTGGGAAACTTCGGATATCACGAAGATCGATTACTCATTATTATCTTGACCTCGTTCGATTATTCGATATTATCTTGACCTCGTTCAATACTCATTATTATCTTGACCCGTTCGTTCGATTTTCGATTATTATCTTGACCCTTTCGATACTTTCGATATTATCTTGACATTTTATCAAGGTCAAAACTTCATTAAGGTGATGGAGGAAATTAGTCGAAGAAGTATTGACTCATGCAACACATTTATTGTCTGGCGAATCTCGGTAATCATTGGCAATAAATAACATAACACTGAAGGAATATTTGGGCGGGACCTTTGAAATCTCGAAGAAAGTCGATAGTCTGCGAGGAGCGATAATTAAATGCCTTTGTTCATTAATCACCAATAAGGTTAAATTGGCGGCTTAATATTTGTGAAATCGTCCTTTCATATACCCGATTTAGTCGGTGTTTAATCTCGACCGTCGATTTCTTCATCTATACGATTTTCCATAAATCAAAATCCTATATATCTATTGAAGAATTCCTTCAAAAGCCCAATTCAAATAACCTTCATCTTCAAAAACACTCTGCTCTCAAAAACCTCTCGTTTGCCCGAAATTATCATCTTTCTCAAAACCCTTCACAAAAAATTCTTCAAAAATAGCGTTTCTCTGTATCGATAAGCTTGCCATCTCTAACAAACCTTGGTATGAAATCGTTGTATCTCTTGAAAGCTCATCAAATGCAACTCACGAAGAAGAAGCGTTACATATGATTCGATTGGCAAAAGCTCACTTGCACAGTTGCGAATCAACGAGGAGAATCTGAAAAAAGAGGTAATAGAGTTTATCTCGAATTTGAAATTAGATGAGGAAGATTGTATAGAATCACGAGATAATTGTATCGCATTTAGAGCATAGTTCAAAGTATGTGGATTTTGTTGGGGAATTGTATATCATTTCTAAGAATCTTAATGCCATATCTGAATTAAGCGATAGAGGAAGACCCTATAATTTATATGATGGGTAGGGAGCAAGAATATCTGGATAGGATTGCGAGCATCGATTAAGTTGAAGCTACTCTCTGAATAAAAGGCATTTGAAGCCTAAATATCGAGTATTGCTGGACATTGTGAGTAAATGCACAATGAGTCGGTCTGGTAGCTTTGAACAAATAAGCACGCCGAAGTTGAGGTTAATGGTGGCAATTGAAGATTCACCCCCTTTGCATTCAATTTGGTTACATTATTTAATCAAAGTGGTGAGTGATCAAGCAAAAGCAAGTCCGGAAGGTGAATGGATCGGTTGTTATCAAAGGAAAAATCCTACATGCAACCAAGATTGCATATATCTTGGAAATGTGCATAGAAGAGGAGGATATTTTTTCCAACTCCTCACCCTTTCCAAAGTCAAAAATTCTGTTCAAGCCAACAACAACTAAGAAGACTTTGAAAGGAAGGAAAGATAAAAAGCTCGAAGTCTCGGGAGGAGACCCATTTGAAGAAAAATTTGATTGAAGCCCAACAAGCGGGAAAGCCACGATGGAAGTGAAAAAGAAAATGGAGAAACTACGAAGAAAAAAATTGCGGCCCCTCGAAGCGAGAAAACTTCAAACTATTCTTGAGGAGGAGGTCGGTGACCTTTGAGGAAATCAACACGAAGGCCGGCAAAATTTGAAATCTCCTCTGCAAGTTCTGGCTCGGGGTTGTGACAATTGCTGTGAGGAACAAAGCGAGAACGGGTTTTCTCACGAGGTACTCGGAACTTCTCGAGCTCGGATAAAATATCTCGGGAAATATTGAGGGACCTCAGGTTCCCTCTTGAGGAAGATACTGTTCGGACCTCGGATCGGCCTGAACCTCGGGGATCTTTGAATTTGGATGTGATCTGAGTGAACCATTTCTAGATCCCTCGGTACTGAACTCATTCAATCGATCCCCTTGAACACGAGAGCCCAAAGATGAAGAAGGGAGGAGGCGGAGGCGAATAGCGCAACAAGGGGAGCGGTTCATTACGGATAGATACCTGAAATTTCATATCGACCTTGGGATCTCTTCTTGGACTTCGGAACCCTTTGTCTATATCTGAATCAGACTCTTCGGAGATCTTGAATATAGCCTCCGCCGGAGGAGGAGGATTGGTGGAATCTTTGAGGCTCTTTGTCTTTGTGAGTTCTCTGGATTCGGAAAGACAAGCTTCTCGGGATGAAAAATCTTTGATTTTGATGAGCTAGTCAAGAGGAAGGTGGTGAGAGAGAAGAAGCTAATGTTGATGCCTCGGTTCTAAGGATCAAGATAAAGAGGGGTGATCAACAAGAGGATCTGAAAATCAATCTCGGATGGAGAAAAGAAGCGATCTTTGGTCGGTGATATCTCACATCCTCGGTGAAGTTAGCACTCTTGGTATCTTTTGGCACTATTAAACATTATGCCAAAGCTCTTTGAAGTTCTATCTTTAAATCTGTTATATCGATATGCGGTGAGGCTCAGTGGAGCACCGGCTCGAGTGGAAAAAGTTGTACTCACTCCGGAGATTGATCTTAGTCCTATCTTGGATAAATTGGAGAAAAGGTGGTGCCAATGGTGGAGAAAGTGACTCAAATTGAAGAAACCTTGGCAAGCCCGATCTCAAAAGCTGGAAACTTGAGTTCATCTTCGGACATCCTGCAACTTCAAACATCTCTTTGGCGATAAAATGACTACCTTGGAAGGAAAGGTTGATGTAGTCAAAATTTGAGCTCAATTAGAGATGAAGCGGATGTATCGAGGAAAGAACAACATATCTTGAAGCCAAAATTTGGTTGAGAAGAATGATCAAATGATCAAGGCAATTTGTTGAGGAAATGGGCTCTATGCTCATGACCAAGATGACAAAAATGATGCAAAATGTCTTCTCAAATCGGTTTGCACCTCTTTCTAAAGAGTTCTCGATAGTTAAAAATCATATGAAAATTTGGAAGATGAAGCCACGATCGGTTAGCGGGAAGTCGATGTATAAGCAAAAAAGCAATATCATATGGATCTGCATTTTCTCAACTTCTTCAAGGTATGGTGCGAAAAAAGGGGAAAGGCACGGTGGCAAACTAAGTGAATTGTTGGCACAAACCTTGAAAAAGACTAAAAAAAGAAAATTTGAAGAAAAATAATTGTTGATGCCTTAAAAAAGTGGAAGCCATTTGAGAAGCTCAAGTTCAAAAAAGTGAAGAACCTATCTACACTCAAGTATCTGTGCAAACTATTAGGGAGCAATTTACGAAGCGAGTGGTAGAAGGATGGTTGAAACAAAGCCAAGCGGTGAAGAACAAGTCAAAACTGAAAAAAAATTTGTGGCATTTGTAGAGCACAAGAAGAAGAAAAAAGAGCTAAAAAGCTTCTAAATCTACTCGGAGGAAATTGATTATAGATTTTGAAGAATCTAAGGAAGAAAATTTGAAAAAAAGTCTTCAACACTAAGAAAGCTCTAAAACCCTTCAAGTTGAAAAAAAAGAAAATTATTTATACATATCGGTGTTCTGTGATCGGGAAAATGTGAAAGAAAAAAAAAAAGAAGAAGTGGTTTCAAAAGTTTTGAGCAAAAGGAGAAGTCTGAGCTCGAAATGGCGCGCATTGACAAATGGATGCTATTAAGTTCAATGATGCGTGGGAGGAAATCAAAGAACCTTTTGGTTCTATTATGAAATCTGAGGAATGGAGGGGGCGGCTCGGATATGAATGAAGCCTTCATTGAATACTTGTTGACATTCTATCTAAGTATCGCAAAGTTGGATTAACTTGGCGGATGAAGGAAATCTGTGATTGTTGCCCATGGTCCATATACTTACCCAACTCAAGACTTGAGAATGGCTATGTGAATGAGGCAACCATTTCTCGGGGAGATTGCTCAATATGCCATCAATTAGGCCTAACGAGGAAACAACCACGATATCATCAAAGCAAGGATGAATTGAAGAAAAGATCTTATGGGATGTTCAAATTTGGAAGTGCGGAGGATGAAGTTGAAGATGATTGAGAAGACTCTTTGTACTTACATTTTTTTGTTTTTGATTTTTTTCATTGTAATCTGTAACTCGATCTTACATCAATGAAATTTTATCTTTATGCTCAAAAGATAATATCTCATTATCTTTTTACATGTCTTTTATGTTTGATATGCCTTATGTTTTTGAAATTGTTGGGAGAATTGCCATTTTGGATTGTAATAGAAAAAGCTGAAACTGATTATAGGTTAGGGTTTTTGTAACAAGATGGTTTTGGCATCATCAAAAAGGGAAATTGTTGGGAGATGAATTTAATAAAAAGATTTTGATTAGATCCCAAAACCCTGAGTATGACATGTTCGAGGATAATCTTGATAGGTGAGTCGAGGATTGATATAGAGTGTTAGGGATGTTATCGCACCATGTATAGTCGGCGGATATAGATCGGGTTAGATTTTGAAGATTCTCGATGTAAGTTTATTAAGAAATTGAAGACTCGATAAGTTTAAAATGGTCGAAGACTCGGTAATTTTCGAAGAAATTGAAGACTCGATAAGTTTTCGAAGAAAGCGAAGACTTCGATAAGTTTCTAAAAAGCGACGAAGACTCGGTAAGTTTGAAGAAGCGAAGACTCGATAATGAAAAGCGAAGACTCGATAAGTTTATGAAGAAAGCGAAGACTTCGATAAGTGGCGAAGGCGAAGACTCGATAGGTTACTAAAGATGTTTGAAGACTCGTTATGTGTTTGAAGACTAAATATGACTTTGAAGACTCGAAGAATGTCATATGAAGAAGAAGAAGACTTCGAAGTCTTGAAGACTTCGAAGACTGAAGACACTGAAGACTCAGAAGATCTTGGAGACTCGAAAAGACTCGAAGACCGATGAAGATGGTTCGAAGAGACTCGGTAAGATCTTGAATACTCGATTATAACTGAGATGTTAGAATTTGAATAATATCTATTTGAAGACTACAAAACTGAGAAAAACGCGAATATTCAGAAAAATAGATATTGCCCAAGACATTCATATGCAGACAAAAGGAACTAAGTCTAAGTGTTGTTTAAGGTTATCTCATTCAGAGAGATTGACCAAAAAGAGCCGTTATGTTTGTCTACATTTACTGAAGACAAGAACCAATCAGAGGAAGACAACATTGTACTTTACGACCTTTGACGGTCAGTCACTGAAGCATGTCAGTAGTACTATGTTCCAGACTGCAAAAAGTGGTGATTGGCTACATGAATGCATATTTCCTAAAACATGCAAGGGAGTATTCAAACCCTAAAAATAGCCGTTCATCAAACACCATAAGAGGAAACTCATGAAATTTATCTCTCTCTCAACGGATAGTTTTCAAAAGTGACCTTGGTGAAGTTGCCTATAAATACTAGTGACCCTTTACACTGAGAGGTTTTGGGAAATTTGAAAGCAACTCAAGAGCTCATTCGTATTATTGCAAATCGAAGCACTCGAAAAACCTAGAATTTCCCAAGTGTTTCACATTGAAGAGAGCTCATTTACTAAGCCTAGATTGATAAGATATATCAAAGCTTAGTAGAGATATCTAGCCTTTGCATTGTTCTTATTGTAAAGGATATCTCATCTAGTTGAAACCAACCAGAAACCCAAACCCTTTGTAAGGTAGTTTGTGTGTGTTTTGTTGGTGAGTTGGAGTTGTAAAGAGTTAGTAATCTATAGTGAGTTAGCCAGAAAACTCTAGAGAAGAAGTTAGTAAGCTACTTGTGGTAGTCTGAACACTTGTGTGTGTTGAGTTAGTAAGCTGCAGTGAGTCAGCCAGAAAACTCAAAGTAGAAAAGTGAGTAAGCTTCTGATGAGTTAGCGAAAAGCTTTAGGAAGTGGTTAAGGAATTTCTCTGAAGGTCGGAGAGAGTGGATGTAGGAGCTTGAGTCTACGAACCACTATAATTCTTTGTGTTGTTTTGCTTTACATCTTTGCATTATTATATGTTGCATGTTTTTCCTTTGAAAGCATAATTCATTGATATTGGTTGGAACCAATCCTCGAACTTGCATCAAGCCCGATCACAACCTTAATCTTTGTTTCATTAAAAGGAAAAGATTTTTGACAAAAAGCTAAAAGCAGTATAAATATAGGGCTGACCATTCCGCACACTTGAGTATTTAGAAACAGATAGTTACCAAAAGCTGAACTAATTCTACTGAGGGTTCAACAAGATAATTATCTGATCCAAGCGCCTCAGGATCTCTGATAAAACTCAGGCTCAGTTGGGCTAATCTGAAGCTTCTGAAAGAAGCTCAGGATCATTGTCTCAGTAGACTTTGACTCAGGGTAATCTGTGCTTCTCAGGGCCAAATCATCAGGACAACCTGACCCATCTGACCTCAGTGAAAGAAAAGTTTTAAAAATCACTGAACACGTGTATTCCCCCCCATACACGTGTGAGACTCGTTAGCACCGAAACCAACATTAACAATTCACCAACAACGAATTATAGATTGCATAATTAAATCTGAGAATCGTAAAGGAGTTCTTCGATTAGCCCCAAGTAATCTTCTCAACTATGGTATCCACGTAATACACGTTCACAGATCCGCACAGATTTGCCAGCGTTGAATCCCCGTATGAATTTGCTAGGAAAATTCTACACTAGAGATTTTGTGGAGAGATTTAATTCTTATGTGTATAATGAAGAGGACTCATATATATAGGAGAAGCCTAACTTAAATCTTAAGTCATCTTTATTAGGAAAATAAATCCCTAATCTTGCAAATCAAATCTTATAGATTTGATTCCCTGTTGGGAAATGAATTTAATAATGAAGATTTTGATTAGATCCCAAAACCCCTGAGTATGACATGTTTAGGATAATCTTGATAGATGAGTCAGGATTCAGTTTTAGAGTGTTCAGGATGTTATCTGCACAATGTATAGTCGTGAGATATAGATCGAGGATAGATTCGAAGACTCGATAAGTTTACGAAGACTTCGATTATGAGGATCGCGAAGACTCGATATGAGGCCGAGAATCTGAAGACTCGATATGAGGCTGGCCAAGACTCGATTATGAGGCCGAGAATCTGAAGACTTCGATGTGATGGCGAGAATCGAAGACTCAAAAAGAAGATCTTGAAGGGCGAAGACAAAGGATACTGAAGGCACAAGTGGTATCAGAGCAGGTGCTCAAAAGATTACTTTTTCAATGTGATCGCCTGAGCAGATCTTTTTTAACAAGTGGTATCGAGGCGGGGAGTTCAAAAGGTTCACTAATTTGAGTGACCACTGGTGATCTTTTTAAAGGAAAACTTCGTTTCTTTAAAAATGCATATATTTTAATGTTTTTGGCATCCTTGTTGGGATATTTGAGTTTTGATGAACTATGCGAAAATATTATCAACTTGTGTTATTCAAGACATTTCTGGATAACAAGTTGAGGAGGAGCGAAAAAGAACAAATTGAGGGGAACTCACGGAATCAGTAGATGATTGAGATCGGGGCGAGGCTGAGATGAGACCCGGTCGAGATCGAGAATGAATTAGATGAGTTCGAGTCAAGTGATGAGATGTGCAAAATCGGAAGAAGAAAAAGCTAAAACCCGACCGTCGGAAGAAGGTTGCAAATCGGAAGATGAAAAAGAGGTGATCAAGATCGGGGCGTGATCAAGATCGGATATGATAAAGCCCGACATGCTAACGATATGATGTACTTACGGATCTTTATCGATATATTGATCGAAGATGAGTTGATCGATCGGTCGAGGCTAATCGGATCGGCAAAAGAAGAAATCGGATAGCACGTGTAAAAATAATCGAGACTCGATTAAGATCGAGACTTCGATGAAAGTAAACCGATCTGAGATTTAGTAAAGAAAACCGATCGAGACCCGATAAAGTAAAATAGACTGAGGGTCGGGATGTCTGAAGTCGAAGAAACCGAACTCGGTCGGACTGAGTGTCGATTATGCTGATCGGACAAAGGTCCATTGAATCAAGAAACACGAGACTCGATTATGTCCTTTGAAACACCGAGAGCTCGGATAGACTGAGGCAAGGAGCGGAAAAGGAAGGCCCGAAGACCAAGGCGAAGACTCTTGTATTTCTTTATGTTTGTGTCTTTACTTTTGATAAGTTCATTGTGTCAGAATCGATATCATACAATCAATGAAACTTTATCTTTATGCTCAAAGATAATACCTCATTATCTTTTTACATGTTTTACTTTTGATATGCTGAATGTTGGTTGGTGATGAAATTGTTGGGAGATTCATTGCTGAAGAAATTGTTGGGAGATTGTTGTTGGGAGATATACCAATCTTGTAATAGGAAAAACTGAAACCTGAGTATAGGTTAAGTGTTTTTGTAACAAGATGGTTTTGGCATCATCAAGGGGGAAATTGTTGGGAAATGAATTTAATAAAGAAGATTTTGATTAGATCCCAAAACCCTGAGTAGTATGACATGTTCGGGATAATCTTGATAGATGAGTCGGGATTCAGTTTTAGAGTGTTCAGGATGTTATCTGCACAATGTATAGTCAGCATATATATATCAGGATAGATTCTGAAGACTCGATAAGTTTCAAGAAATCGGAAGTTTCAAGACTTCGGTATGAGAGGGTGGCGAAGACTTCGATATGAGGCGAGAATCGAAGACTTCGGTATGAGGTGGCGAAACTTCGATATGTGATCGAGAATCAAGACTTCGGTGTGAAATCGAGAATCTGAAGACTCAGAAGACTGAAGATACTGAAGACTGAAAACAAAGGATACTGAAGGCACAATAATTATTGAAGACTCAGTAACTACTGAATGCTCAGTATATCCTGAATATTCCGAGGCAAAGAAACTGAGGAATATAGCCGTTGGAATCGGTGGCGTTGACCAATGAGAGGAAGACAACCAGCCTGAAAAAGGCTGCAGAACTTCTGAAAGAATAGTATGGATTTGAATGTGATTCTCTCCAGCGATAACATTCAAATCCACACTATAAATACAAGTTCTTCCTACATTATTACGTGTGGAAGTGCACGAGAGAAGATAGCAGCGATGCTCTGAGCTAAGAGAACATATACTCAAGCTTTCCCACCATAGAACACAAATCTGTAGATATACAAATATATCCAAAGAGTGTTCTGGAACCCAATCTAAGCAACCCACGATGTATCTTAAGCTTAGAGAGATTTTCCCAACCTTAGCATTGAGGCTAAACAAATGTAAGGGAAAATCTCACCATAGTTTGGAGACACACCAAACCCAAACCCCCTTTCTCGAAGAAGATAACTAGTGGTGAAGTGAGGAAGTTGTTAGGCAATCTGAGAGAGGGTGATAAGTCCCGATTGGAGTGTGAACTCGTTAAATATCTAGAGGCGAGCCCGAGAGGGTGATAAGTCCAGTTTGAGTTAGTAAACTACAGAGGTAATCAAAAAGCTCAAAGTAGAAAGGTTAGTAAACTACAGAGGTAGTCAGAAAACCTTAGGAAGTGTTTGAAGGAATTTCCCTAGGAACAGGGAGAGTGGATGTAGGAGCTTGAGTCTCGAACCACTATACATTGTTGTGTTCTTTTCATTTACGTTCTTATCTTGTCATATGCATCGATCATAAGCAAAACACGAAGACATGAGCTTAAAAAGAAAAATACGGAATCACCATTCCTTTTTTTTTTTTTTATATGCATTTCATGATTATTCCGCATTTCATGGGTTTTCCACCGGGCCTAACATTCCCTATATATAAATTCCTACAATAATATTCCATATATTATTTTGGGATTCCTATTGAATTAAATAGTAATAATAATTACTTCTAAATATAATTATTATTAATTATCCATAAATTAAATATTGAATCCAATTTAATATTTAATCAATCAACTATAATCTGTAAAGGGAATTACTTGTTGTGTGACCCATAGGCCCTTGTATATCGGCGAGTAGTCAAACTAAGGTCTTAATCAACCTAGACAATAAATCATACATTCTCAATATATAAAGATGCGTTCGAGGTATTTGCACCAATTTGTAACATTAAGTGGGCTATTGTGATAATATCCTTTCATTCGCGAATGCCCGATTAAATCTTGAACATGGTAAAGTGTCTATTCAAATAATTTAATCATATTTTCTCATTACGCTAATTGATCATATATGTCATATTTGGACACCATTCCAAATCGACTTGCATTGGTCAATGACTAACGATCAATTAGTATGAGAAGATGAGCATTCTCTCTAAATCCACATTGAGGAATGAATCATTTTCTTGGCTCAACTACCACGCACATGTATTTACGTGATGAACACAATCCATGTCATAACTACCCATTAAAGATGCAAGCGTCGGTCATGGTCAAAGTCACCACTCCATACATGTCGTGCGTATTGACCTCAAGTCAGAGGAATATCACATCGCTCCCACTAACCGAGACACCCGTAGACACTTAAGTGGAGTAAGATCAAATGGTTTCTCAGATTGGTATACCAATACCCTCTAAGGTATTTGTGCATCCATCATGAGATACCTAGTATCTCGTAGTAAGTGAGAACTACTACACTCTCTAAGAGTATGATGCAGATCACACGCCAATCTCAAATGCATCATCAATATCCCATTCTTGATATTCCTTCATCGGGGCTATTTGAGAATCATGCTTAAGCCATCTGAGATCTCACATCCTCAATGACAACATTGGTTCATGGGAACACATATAAGAATAAATGCAAACATCAAACATAATATTCAAACACGTTTATTGTCATACATTAATATTAAATGGATAATAATATTAAATCAAATTGAATATTATCGAGTATTATGTCCTTACATATGATTGTCTCTAGGACACTAATACTAACAACCCGATGCTCAAGCTAATGTTGAGATGGAAGATATTTCCATAGGGGAGCCCATCGAGAAGAGCAAGGCTGACATTACTATTGCTGGTACTTCTTCCAAGAAGCTGAAGAGAAAGAAGAGCCCTGTGAAACCAAGGAAGAGATCGGACCACAATGCACCAAGAGTCGATTATTCTGAGACAAAAAAGGGGTAAAATTTTGATTTGGTTCAAGCAAAAGCCTATTGTTGTGTCGATTCATCTGAAATCGAGAGAAGAGTTCGAAAGAGGCGAGGAGATTGAAAAATTTGTTGAGAAATTTGTTCTTTGAAAGGCAGATTAGCGAGTGAGGCATTTGTACTGCGGTGATCTTTGAAGTTGATGATGATGGAACTGATGATATTGTCCATGTTGATTTTGAAGATTCTGATGAAGGTGTACCCATTGTTGAGATATTGGCTAGAAATGAGAGAAGAACGAAGAAAACGAGGAATGATCTAATCTTTGGGTTCGATTTGAACTAAGAACTAAGAGGAGACATGAACTTTGTTATTCGTCGATTTTTATGCTGCGATGATGTGTTGAGCTGCGGCACCATCGATGAAACGATGATTCGATAACCCGGATGAGTTTGATTCCAAGACTCGGGTAAATCTTCTCGATCATTCTTCTAAACATGATTCTAGTGATGATGAGTACCATGGACAATATAGCGTGAGGTTTAGTATCATGAGGAGAAGGATTTTGTTATCTGAAAGAAGATTAAAATGGCATGAGTTTCAAAGACAAAATTTAATTGAATTCTTTGAAGAGAGAAATCATTGCATCTATTCAATTTGCTAGTCTTTTTATTATACTTGGGTGCGTGAGTTTTCTTTTGCAATTTGAAGAAAGGATCATGGAGGGAAATTATAGGAGATATGGCCATGTGAGATTTAGGGGGCCATAATGTTGCTTTCAATCCTTGGGTGATCAATGTTTTTTTAAGGACACTAGATGTTGAGGAAGATGTTGTTCCCAACTTGCATGAGATTGTTACTGCTATTACTGGTGGATTGGTTATAAGATGGTCAACCAAGGTGCTTTTATCTTCCTTGACCAGTTTATTCTCGGTTATACACAAGTTATGTGTGTATAACTGGTTGCCAACAACCAACACCACCAAGATCACTGAAGCTCAAGCAATTTTGATGTATAGAATTGTAATTATGAACAATTTCAATATGGAGAGAACCATTTTCAATTAGGCTATGAAGTTTGCAAGTGGTAAGGGTAAGAAGAGTGGTTTGCCATTTCCTTCTATGATTTTTGCATTTATAGATAGGCTGGATATTGAAAGAGAACCTGTTGCCATGCTGAGTGCGATGATTCCTGACCTAGGAATATCCAAAGTACTCTAAGAGGGACCAGGATTCTTGATTTGCCTTACAGGAGACCAAATGCAGAAGGAGATAAACATATTTTAGACCATGAACCAGAAGAGCCTGCTGTCTAAGAACCTAATGTTGCTCATAATGCTGACAACATTGATGGTCACATTGACCAGAGAAATTCTCCAGTTCAATTTGTAACCATTCACATGAACTTTATACTTCAACCAATTGAAAATTTGCAGGATCAAATTCTTTGAAATTTGAATATGATGAAGACTTTTTTGGGAGAGGTTCTTTTACGCTCCTCCGGGGGTAGCATGTAACACCCCATCCCAAAATTTAATAAAATAACTCTTTAAAATAAATTTTTATGTGTGCTTTTATTTTCAAAATAAATTGTAGAGCGTGTATATTTGCTAAGATTTTATTCCCGGGAACTGAATGAGTATTTCGAGCAAGAGCACTCCTAGCATTTAAGAAATGAAGTATTTTTAATTTAAGCCTTTACCATAAGATCTTAGATAAAAATATTTGAAGAAAAGAATATTTAATAAATTAAGATTTTTCGGTATAAGAATCGAAAAATATATCAAATAATAAAAAAAAGCAATGACGAGAACTCCGCTCCGTCGAACTAAATTAAATTTTTGAAGAAGTTTAAAATTTTTAATCTTTGATTAAAATATTTAATTAAAATAATTTTAAATCTCAAAATGTGACGATTAAATCATTAAAAGTTCTAAACAAATAATTATAACGAACTCATAATTTTTAATTAGCTGAATTACAAACTTACAATATAAATATGGGATAGGAAAAATACAAAGTGGTAATAAGCATCACACTAAACACAAATAACTTAAACTAAATTGCCTTGACCACACAAACTCCTTACTTGTTTTTTTTTTTACTTGGCCGAAAATGATTGCCCTTTGGGGAGACTCAGAGGCGCTAAAAGGGGTAAATTTATTTCCAATCAATCAATGTCTTTCCTTTCTCATTATACTATAAGTGTATGTATAGGTATATATATATAAATATAAGACACTCTCCCCAAAACAAATCAACTCCCTCCTTAAAAGAATATGTGCGTAAAATACCCCATGCACAAAGTAAACACACCATCTCACCTCCTATAAGCCTGAAACAAGTGAAAATGTCACTATCTTCTCAAAAACCTTCCCTCTCAATCGTTGAGACAACCCAAAGGAGGAGAAAAAAAATCCCTCCTTCCTCTGAACAACATTTTCATTCGGTACAAACACCACTCCACTCAAAATTAAAATACCAAACCAGCTCTTACGCCCCTGACCAACAATCGAGTCTCGAAAGTTTTAAAGAACGTTTAGTCCTAGGTTCAAATGAGAAGAAAAGAGACAAGAGGTAATCGCTAACTCGTTATATAAATTGTACTCGTTTAAATATTCGGTGAAATATTTAGAAAGTTAAACATGTTGATAATTGCTAGTTTAGAACGTGTACATGTTGTTTAAAGTATATACTTCATGCTCGTACTTTTTGATTTTCAAAATTGTATCGTTATGCTTTTTGAAATTTACGCTCAAATATGCCAAGTTGAAACGTTAAAATTACGCTCGACTAAATTTCGCCGTCGAGTGCTTCTTTTTGTGTTGAAATTTTTGTTTTAAAACATCTGCGTGCTCCCTTATACGTGTAGTACATGTTCGTAGTCTCATTGTTTAATTTTAGTATCGTTAAGCTGCTCGATTTTACGCTCGAACATGGTCACTCAAAACTGAAATTTCTGGAATAAACTGTTACTCGAAATGCTAACTACAAAACTTTAAAAATTCATATCTTGAGATTTAGAAATCATTTTAAGATAAAACTAAAGGCATGTTAAACTTCATCGTGTGTACTATGTAAGTATAAAATTTGGTAACTTTTCATCAGGTAAAATCAGAGTTATGAGTTTTTCAAAAGGTGTGACGTAGTGGAATAAAACCGAAGTTTTAGTGTGAAGGCAATAACTTGTCTATAACTTTGTGATGAAAACTTATTTTGAACTAAGACAAAAAGGGTCATGTTTCATATATATTGAAGTTTCTGAATACAAAATTTGGAGTCATTTCATTTACTGAATAAAAAGTTATGCACTTTTAAAGATAGGACAAAAATCTGAGATTCACTTTCAACGAAAATTGGTCCCATGTACCTGACTTTCGTGACATTTTAAACCAACTCCCGTTAGTGCTTTTCCAACATATTTTCTTGCCAATAAACTTCAGAATACAAGCTTTAAAAGCCCCAAAGTTTAGTGTCGATCGGATAAGCCATTTGACGGGAAACGAATTTTGAATATAGCAAGAAACTGTACTTTTCATCTTTTCCTTTTTGCCAAAACTTCGAATATTTATGTTTCGAGCCTTGTCTAGAGTCTATAAACACAATAAAAATGATTGAAATAATTTAGAATGTTATAGAAACTAAATTCGTAAGAATCAGATAGCCGAAAATATTTTATTTCATTTTACCAAAAATAATAGCAATTTTGGGACACTAACTTTCCAAAAAAAAAATGTCAAAACTGAGAATTGAAACTTTTGAACTATTTGGATAGTACTATAATTATTTGGATAATTTTACTTTCTTTCACGAACCTTATGTGTTTCATTTCTCCTTTTGTGCCACAAAATATAAGTCTTTTAGGACCTCTCCTTGAGTAATAATTTCGGGACATCTTTAATAATAAACTCTAAGAGTCGTACTATTAAAATCTCGATAAATATTACGAGCAAATAAAACCCTAAGAAAAGAGACTAACATCCTCGTTAGACTTACGAATAACTTTACTTCAATAAAAAATAATTAATGACGAGAGCATGAAAATATTATACTAGGTGAAGTGATGCTCGAATCAATACTCAGACAATTTCCGCCACGCTCAAACTCCCTAAATCGATTTCAAGTCTTATAACTTTTCTTAAAGTTAATGAGGTGGGTGTCATTACTGTATTATCTTGAATGTTATAGGGACTGTTGGTGTATTCCGAACTGAACTAAACAAACACAAATCTACAACTAAGAACACAAGAAAATAATTATTAAAATAGACAAGCTTTTGAATGATATGATATGTATCTTATGAGATACATAATATGCGATTTCATGAAGGAGGTGGGGAAATGTAAAAAAGGGGATTGCACATGGTAACTATTACCAGTGTCCCACATGATAATTATCGTGCGATGTAGGTTGGAAGCAACAAGGGGATTGCATGTGGTCGGAGCAACCAATGTCCCAAAATGAATCTAAATGATCTAAATAAATGTCTATGATCAAGTGATCAATGATAAAGGATATCTTATGAATATCATAAATATTTAAGAAATTAAGCTACTAATAAGATTACCATAAGAAACCAAGCTACGAACAAATTTATATAAAGACTCCGTACAATCATCCAAAAATTATCTACGCAAAAATATATGAATAAATCTTTAATAAAATACCAAGATAATCATATTTCGGCGTACTACCAATCTGTATAGCAGCGTTCAAGATGCCCATAAGTGAGGAGTAACTCATGAACCCCCACCCCTTTTAATACAATTTAGGTTTTTCGACTTGAGGGCCGGAGGCGATGGCGAGGATTGACCGCGGAGTTTCCCAAACATTAATAGTATTGATGCATATATATATACACTCATATAAAATAAATGTTTCGCTTTTATGATTGACAAATTTATTCTTATACCGAGCAACAAACTCTTTTAAAAGTTGCGCGATGATTAAAATGTATGCTATCTTGTAACGACTGATTTTATTATAATGTCACAATCTAATTTTAAATAAACGGACCCATACTATTTCATGATTTATAAATCGTTATTAACTGTGAAAACTTATATCTTTTACTCAATGCATTACCTTAAAAAGATTTTTTTTTAATTCGAATTTTTGGTTACTAAGTGACAACTCGAATCTAAAGTGATAAAGCGATAATGACTTCATTTGTGATTCGGGGCATTACCTTTTTGATCTAGTTTTCAGCGCCAATGATGTTCACGATGTTTTTCTTAACATCGAGGATGTGTATGAAGATTTGAAACGGATCGATCCTATTTGACAAGAGGTTACACATGATGGTGATATCTTATTGAGATTCCTACTCAGAATGTTGATGATGGTATTGACATTGATGAGCTTTATGTTGAGCTCCCATAATGTTTATAGAGGGATTTATTTTGTGGATCATAAACACAGGGGAAGTATGAACAGATTGAGGGGGAGCATGTGCAGGTTTTGATGATGTTGTAGCTGATATGAATCAATTTGATTACCTCCAACTCCTTTTGTTTTCCTTCTTTGTTTATTTAATCTTGTTTTTGCAAGTTATTTACTAAAATCTATTCATTTGTGTATGTAAGTATTGAACAATAGTTTGTAGGTTTACTTGTTTGAAGTTTAAGCAAAGATATTTAGTAGTTATGCTCTGTAATGTTGATGTTTTGGATAGAGTATTTTTGTGTTGAATGTTCAATTTAGATTGATCATTTCTTCCTGAGCACATTGCTCTTATCCTTGATTGTTTGAACTGATGTTTTGATTAACATATGTTCTGATTTTTCTGCAGAAAGTAAGTTTAATACAAATATTGGTTGTATTTCTTCGTTTTTTTTTTCTTTTTTGCTCTTATGAGATATATATAAGATCTGATGAGATATATATACTTTTTCTCTGATGATTTCACTGCAGATTGAGGTTTTCAAACAAATGGAATTGTTTGATGTATTAAGAGTGATAATCTTGATTTTAATTCAATTTTTGATAGCTACACAATGGTTTGACACTAAGTAGTGCAACTGATATGATTATTAGCTCTATCATGCACAATACCTGATGTATTTGTTATTTCAGGTGTGTTGTAGCAGAAAGATCGAATGTGGAGATTGTTAATGTTGCCACCGGTGTTACAACATGTTGGAATTTACTAGCACGTAAAGCAGTTAAACATATGCAGCGGAATAAACAAATTCACCAACAACGAATTTCCAATTGCATAAGCTGAAATAACAAAAAAATCGTAAAGGAATTTTTTACGATTAGCCGTAAGCAATCTCCTCAACTACGGTATCCACGTAATTCCCGTTCACATATCCGCACTGATTTGCCAGCGTTGAATCCACTTATGAACTTGCTAGAAAAATTCTACACTAGAGATTTTATGGAGAAATATAATTCTTGTGTTTTTAATGAATTCCCAAGGATTTATATATATAGGAGAAGCCCAACTTAAATCTTAAGCCAGCTTTATTAGGAAAATAAATCCCTAATCTTGCAAATCAAATCCCATAGATTTGATTTCCCTATATATAATTTCCTACAATAATATTCCATATATTATTTTGAGATTCCTATTTAATTCAATCTAATTTAATTAAATAGTAATAATAATAATTAATTCCAAATATAATTATTATTAATTCTCCATAAATTAAATATCAAATCCAGTTTAATATTTAATCAACCAATTATAATCTGTAAAGGGGAATTACTTGTTCTGTGACCCATAGGTCCTTATATACCGAGCGATTAGTCAAACTAACAGTCTTAATTGAACCATAGATAATAAATCAGACATCTCAATATATAAGGTACGTTGCGAGGTATTTGCAACAACCTGTAACATTACGTGGGCTATTGTGATAATATCCTTTCATTCGCGAATACCCGATTAAGTCTTGAACATGATGAGGTGTCTATTAAAATAACTTATTCATATTTTCTCATTACGGTAATTGATCCCATTTATCACATTTAGACACAAAGTCCAAACGTGAAATGCATTTGTTGGGGAATTAATTGCCCGAATCTATTCGGGATGAAATTTAAATACAAATTTAATTCTACAATTATTACTAGCACGAATTAATCATATATTAATTCAAATAATAATTCCAACAACAATCATGCATATAATAAATTCACGTAAATCCTACGCATGTGGAATTCTAGGAATTTACGCGAACGTACCTTTTGACGAGATAACCGTAGAGAAGATGAGTACCCGTTCCAACGAACAAACCCAAAGAGCCTTCTCAAGTATTCCCACGTGCTTGCTTGATAATCCGGTGGAGGATTCCCACAAACAATTAACAAAATGGAAAAATAAAATTATGTTGCACAATCTTTGTGGATTTCTAATTTTTTCCAACTCATGGAACTGTGTTGGGGATGAAAAATCCATTCCCTATTTAATACTAGGGTGGCCGGTTTTTTGGTCAAAATTGGGATATGGGAAGATCTTTAATTTTTGTGCAAGAAGTAATCTTGAATATATCCAATATATTCTCTTTCCCATAAAAAAATTTTCCACAAAAATCTCCTCCTTTATAAATAGTAATTTTCAAAAATTTAAGGAAGAAAGATTCAAGATTTGATTTTCTTGAATTTATGAGATAATCTTGTATTCCAAGAATACATATCTTTTTCCATAAAATCTTTTCAAGAAAAATCAAGAAAATCTTTCCTCTTCTTTTCTCCCTATTTTTCGAAAATAATGGAAAAATAAGCAATAATAATTTCTTTTATTTTAATCACCTTTTTCAGTTATTGGATTTTATATTGGGTTACTTAAGGGGCCTTTAGGAGAATTAAGATTGGATCTTTCAATGGACTCTGAATTATCAATATTGAGCCACAATATTATTTTGCCCATTAATATTAATTTATTACACTATAAAATTAATATTGCATTATCCATCTTAACCCATATTACTGTAATATTACTCCTGGTTATTATTTCCCATATTTAACATTATCCAGTCCATTAATTAATTTAAGCCACAGAAGAAGCTTTATATTAATTAATATCTTTTTCCTTGGAGTAAGGTCAACTCAACATTATTATCCATACCGAAACAAATTCCACTTGCAAGATTTAGTATGATAAAACTTCTGAGCCCACCAAGGGGACAAATCAAGCAAGACGTACTTGCACACGATTATCTGTATTAAATCTTATCAATCGTCATGTAACTAATAATATTGACCAAAACACAAAGTATTGAATCACATTGATTCTCTACCCAACATGAATCAAAGCAATAATTATTAATTACACACGATCCTATTTAAGGGACAAAGATTAAGAAATAACGAATCGAGGTCTAATTCTTCTACATTGATCTTGAAGAATTTATCCTCGTTGTGAGGTCCTATTCATCGTATCATTATGCACTAGTGTAATCTCTTGGTCAAGACAAGCCAATCCGGAGTCTTACACTTCAATCTTGCGCGATGGATTGTTCATTTCCATCTAGGTTGTGAATTTATACTTATTTACAAGGAAGCTGTTAATGTGATCTTACGTGATGCGGTGTCACCACATTAACTACAATGTAACTTTCGTACTATTATTGAACAGTTATGCATTAAATATATATAACATTCATTCATATTTAAAGCATCAGTGATAAAAGATTTATTTTCAGTAAATAAGACTGAAATTCGGTTTAGTTATACAAAGTAAAAGCATACTTTCACATATAACCCCAACAATCTCCCACTTATTCTCAAAGTCTGCTTTTAAGTATACTACAACATGTCTCATGTTCTACGTGACATCTAATGTAACCTACATGAACCTAATAACTTTCTCCCACTTATACTCAAAGCAAATTGGCAACGCTCTTGACACCCATTCCTTCCACATGTCTCTCGAATGTATTTTGAGGCAAACCTTTTGTGAATGGATCTGCTAGGTTGTCTTCAGACGCGATCTTTACCAACTCTATATTTCCTCTCTTAATGATTTCTCGTATAAGATGGTACTTCCTTTTAATGTGTTTGCTGGCCTTGTGGGCTCTTGGTTCCCTTGAATTTGCAACTGCTCCAGCATTATCACAGTAAACTGTGATAGTGCTGGGCAAATCCGAAACTACGTCCAAGTACACTAAGAAGTTCTTGAGCCAAACCGCTTCTACATATTCGGCTTCCATGGTAGAATCTGCAATGCATTTCTGCTTAACGCTTCTCCATGTCATGGCTCCTCCTCCCATGCAAAACACACTATCTGAGGTAGATTTTTTGGAATCTAAGTCTGATTGGAAATCTGAGTTTGTGTAACCGATGAGAATTAGACTGTCTGATTGATAAACCAACATTCTATTCCGAGTTCTTTTCAGATACTTCAGAATGTTTTTAACTACAGTCCAATGTTCTTTCCTTGGGTTACTCTGATATCTCGCTATCATGCTAACGGCAAAGCAGATATCCGGTCTCGTGCATAGCATTGCATACATAAGGCTTCCGATAGCCGAAGCATAAGGAATGTCTTTCATGTCATCTATCTCCTTTTGTGTCTTAGGGCACATTTCCTTGGATAGATGGATTCCATGCCTGAAAGGTACAAAACCTTTCTTGGAATCTTGCATGCTGAATCGCTTCAAAATAGTGTCTATGTATGAAGCTTGTGACAAGCCTATCATCATTTTCTTACGATCTCGAGTGATCTTGATCCCAAGGATGTGACCGGCTTCCCCTAAGTCCTTCATATCAAATTGTTTTGACCGCCATGCCCTTACGTCTGACAACACCTTTACATCGTCCCCGATGATCAGTCATCTACGTATAGTAATAGGAATACCAAGGCAGTTCCGACACACTTCTTATACACACAACTCTCGAACTTATTTTGATCAAAACCGTAAGAATTTATAACATGATCAAAACATTGGTTCCAAGCATGGGATGTTTGCTTCGGTTTATAGATGGACTTCTTGAACTTGCAAACGAGATGTTCTTTGCCTTTTTTTCAACAAAGCCTTGGGTTGTTGCATATAGATTTCTTCTTCAAGACTTAGTTAAGGAAAGGCATCTTGACATCCATTTGCCAGATCTCAAAATCAAGATGTGCGACTATCGACAAGAGAATACAGATGGACTTAAGAATAGCTACAGCCAAAAAGATCTCCTCATAATCAATCCCTTCTTTTTGAGTGTATCCTTTTGCCACAAGTCTAGCCTTGAAGGTCTCTACCTTCCCACTCGGTCCTCTTTTTCTCTTGTATACCCACTTACATCCAATGAATTTTACCCCATTAAGTGGTTCGACTAGCTCCCACACTTGATTATGATCCATAGAACCCATCTAAACTTCCATTGTTGTTTGCCAAGAATGATCTGTTGGGAAATAAAGGGTGCGGGATCTATTCGAGATGAATTTAAATACATATTTAAATTAATCAATTAATTTCTAACATGAATTAATCCTAAATCAATTCACCATAATAATTAAACAAGCAAATAAACAACATGCGTACACGCAATCCACGTAAATCCTAAGCATGCAGAATCTAGGAGTTACGAGATTACATACCTCTTGTAGAGACAACCGTTGAGACGATGGATCAACCGAAAGAGCCTTCCCAAATATGTCCCACGTCCACGAACGTAATCCGGTGGGAGGATTCACACGAACGATTTTAATAAAGGAGAAAAATAAAAAATATTTTACCACCACCTTTGTGGATTTCTAATATTTCCAACACATGGAATTACACTCACAATTGAAGTTTTTCGAGAAAACACAACATGTCGGCGTTTCAAAATTATTTGATATTTTATCGATGTTGATATTTTTCCGAAAAAATCAATTTCTGTGTTCTCCTGGAGATGAAAAATTCATCTCCTATTTATAATAAGGGGGGACGAAAATTTCTTCGCTTCTTCTCCAAGAAACAATCTTGAATATATCCAATATATTCTATTTCCCAAAATATCTCCCAACAAAATCTTCTCCTCCTTATTGTTATGGAATTTTAAAAAATTTACTTAATAAATAACTAAGTGGGAGATTTCTTGAATTTAATGAGATAATCTTGTATTCCAAGAATACTTATCTTCATTCCATAACAAAATTCAAAGAAAATCTTTCTCCCATTTTATTTACTAATTTTGAAATTTAATGGAAAAATTAGGCAATAATATTTTCTTCTCCTTTTCATTAATTGAACTTTAATTTGGGCTATTTGAGGGGCCTTTAGGAGAATTAAGATTGGACCTCCAATGGGCTATGAAACTTTAATATTTAGCCAAAATATTATTCAAGCCCATTAATATTAATTTATTCCACTATAAAATTAATATTGAACTATCCATCTTAACCCATATCACGACTTCACAATAATATGGCTCCCGGACATTATATCCCGTGTTTAAGATTATCTTAGTCTACTAATTAATTAGGTCACTGAACAGACTTTATATTAATTAATATCTTTGTCCTTGGAGTAAAGGCAGTTCAACATTATTATCCATACCGGAAATAAATTTCCACTTGCAAGATTTGGTATGATAAAGATTTTGAGCCCACCAAGGGGACAAATCAAGCAAGCCGTACTTGCACACGATTCTCCGTATTAAATCTTAGCAATCATCATGTAATCAATAATATTGCCCAAGATATAAGTTATTGAATCGCATTGATTCTCTTCCCATCATAAGTCAAAGCAATAGTTATTAATTTCACACGATTCTATTTAAGGGACGGAGATTAAGAAATAACGAACCACTGAGGTCTAATTCTTGTATATTCAGTACCGAAGAATTTATCCTCTTGTAGGTCCTATTCAGCGCATCATAATGCACTAGTGTAATGTCTTGGCCAAGACAAGTCAATCTAAGCCTTACACTTCAACCTTTCATGATGGATTGTTCATTTCCATCTGGGTTGTGAATTTGTACTTATTCACGAGGAACTGTTAATTTGATCTTCTGTGATCTGGTATCACCAAATTAACTACAACGTAAAAAGTACTTACTTATTGAACATGTTTGCAACAAATATATATAACATTCATTCATATTTAATGCAACAGTGATTAATAATTTATTTTAGTAAGTAAATAAGAAATTAAGTTTGGTTATACAAAGTAAAAAGCATACTTTTCAGTATAACCCCAACACATCCTTGTCTTGGATCTCCTCGTTGTATATCCAGGGGTCTGATTCAGTATCACCGCGGACCAAGTCCGATGACTCTCCCATCCCCATGAATCGCTCAGACTGTCTCACAACCCTCCCACTACGATGAGGTTCCGGTTGTGTAAGTGTGTCGCTTGGTAAGTCAACTTGTACAATTGGCATTGGAGTTGGCCCTCTTAGCTCGTCTAAAGTAATCTCACTTCTGAGTTTTCTATCGTTCATATAGTCTTCTTCCAAAAATCTAAAGTGCGTACTAATTACGACTCTTTGATCTTCGGGACCATAGAACATGCACCTTTTCGTTCCCTCGGGATACCTTATAAACAACCTTAATTCTGAACGTGGATCCAATTTACCGGCTTCCTTATCCAACACGTATGTTGAGCATCACCAGATTCTCATGTGTCTCAAACTGGGCTTGCGCCCGGTCCACAACTTTTTCGGGGTTTTTGGAACTGATGTGGATGGCACCAAGTTTAGAATATAAGTCGTTGTTTCGAAGGCGTGACCCCAAAACGACTTGGGTAGATCCGCATAACTCATCATTGACCTAACCATTTCTAAAAGAGTTCTGTTTCTTTGTTCTGCAACCCCGTTTTGTTGAGGGGTTCCGAGTGCAGTCAATTAGGATACAATCCCCTCGTCTGACAAGTAGTTCAAAAATTTATCGCTGAGGTATTCACCTCCACGATCAGATCGTAGAAACTTGATACTATTTTCCCTATGATTCTCTGCTTGAGCCTTAAATTCTTTGAATTTATCAAAGGTCTTAGATTTATGCTTCATAAGGAAAATGTACCCATATCTTGAGTAATCATCGATAAAAGTAACGAAATACTCATAACCTCCTCTTACTTTGATTTACATTGGAACACATACGCCAATGTGAATGATTTCTAACACTTCTTTGGCTCTATTCCCCTTGGCTCCAAATGCCCTCTTGGTCATTTTACCCTCCAAACATGATACGCAAGTTGGAAATGGTTCAACCCGCAGGGACTCCAATGCACCATCTTTCACAAACCTTTGGATCCCCTTTGGATTAATATGACCTAGTCTTAGATGCCATATAAGTGTTTCATTCACGTCTGCTGAACAGTTCCTTTTATTACTTGAAATAATCGATGTGTTATAGGATGCATTTCGTGAGTGGTGTGCATAGTTAATTGTATAGAGATTATTCGATAACGTTCCATGACAGATAAACTCATTATTTAGAGCAATGGTAACAAATTTATTAAAAGTAACCGAATATCCATCAAAAAAGAGTTTAGAAACTGAAATTAAATTCTTTCTAAAACTAGGAACGTAAAGAACATCTCTTAAAATAAAATTATATCTTCAAAAGATAGTTGCACTTCTCCCACTGTTTCAGCTGCTACTCTCGTAGCATCGCCCAGTGTGATGAGGATCTCACTCCCACTAAGTTGTTGGGTCCGCTTGAACCCCTGTAAAGTGAAACAAACATGATCAGTGGCTCCCATATCCACTACCCACGAATGGTATACATACGTCGCTAAACAAGTTTCAACAACTAGTATGTGAGAATTACCTTTCTTTCCTGCCCGTTTGGGCTTGGAACAGGCCGACCTCCAATGTCCTTTCTCACCGAAGTTAAAACATTTCCCCTTAGCTGGCTTCTTGACTCCTCCACTTTCCTTCACCTTCTCTTTGCCCTTGGAAACTCTTGAGTTTGCTTGGCTTTGGCCTTTTGCCTTCTTCTTATTCTTACCACCCCTTGGCCTAGAAGAAGAGGAAGGACCATTTGCCACCAAGGCCTGATTTTGTTACCCCAATATCGCCTCTGCCGAGACCAAAGCTTGCAGTAGATCAGGCAACGTAAACTTCTGATTGTTCATTTGATAATTCAGCATGAACTGCTCAAAACGTTTCAGCAGAGAATGGTGTATGAAATCGATCTGGGTCTCGATATCATATTCGGCACCAAGAACCTCAAGCTTGTTTTGGTGAGCCATCATCTGGAGAACGTGCTCCCTCACGGGCGTTCCCTCTACCATTTTCATCGAGAGCAAGTCTCTCATGGTGATCTGACGAGCCACATGGTTCTGATGTTGGAACATCTCTTTAAGACTTTTCATGATGTCTGCAGCAATTTCAATGTTCTGGTGTCGGTGTTGCAACACATCTGACATAAAAGCCAAGATGGTACACTTTACCATTTCAATGGAACGCTCCAAGTCAGCATAATCTTTTTTATCCATTTTACTGGACTCGTCAGTTGGCTTTTCAGATTTAGGTACAGCAAGAACCCAATTATGATGTTGTGCAATAAGGACAATAGTAAGTTTTCGATTCCAATCAACGAAGTTTTCACCAGTAAGCAAATTGTCTTTAAGTATATTGAACAATGGATTAAAAGGCTGCGACATGTTGAGACTGAAAATAAATATACATCTTGTGTTAATATCCAGATTAACACAAAAAAAAATCACATAATTCGATCACATGAATCATATTAAAATCTCAAAAAAAATATGAACACGCATCAACCAACATCTCAAAACAGTTTAAATAAGCCACGTGGGGTGGACAATTATTTAAACACATTCAAGTAAGTTACAAACAAATTCAGTTACAAACCTTTAATTCAAAATTAATAGTTGGCTCCCACTTGACCAATATAAAATTGACAGAGATTTGGGAAAGTATAAGCATATCAATTTTATACCTAAGTAATAACCATGATTAAATACAAAATTATTATTTTATTTTGAACAAGCCTCGTGGGGAGGGTCATTGTCGCCATTAATAATAATTCACAATCATCATTTAGGAATTCATTCATGTGAAAGCTATCTTTTGGTCGTTTGTGGGGGAAATTTCTCCAAAGAACTTCACAAATAAATAAATAATGGAGGTCAAAATTAATTCAATTTTATTATCCAGAATAAAATTGTCAATTAATTGTATAAATCATACTTAGTAATTTTCGAAAGTGAGATTTTTCAAACTAGTTCTCATGAAAACACATTCACAATTAAATAATTGCACGAAATAAAACAATCATCAAAACAAAAAAATTAAACATATTGGGCACATATATCCAACTGTCATGGTTAATTTTTGTCATGTTTTGATCTTGATAAATTGTCTTTGTAGCCTTCATCGTTCGTCTCGAAAAGCTCCCACTCGACCACAACAAATTTTTTAAAATGTCCTCCGTCAAGGTTCAAGACGACGTCCGGTGCGGGTAGCTCAAGGCCTAGAAGCATGCCGGTGTCGCCCAAGCGCCGCCCCATCGGCCAGCCATCCGCATCGCCCATCACCCAGCTGCCGGCCGCGTCGCAGCGTCATATGGCGGATCGTGGCGCCGATGCTTTCGTGCCAGCTCCGCCCATCCGCGTGTGTCTGCGCATCTCGCTGGCGGCTTGTGCCTTTTTCTAGCGCCTTTGGCGATCGCATCCTTAGCGCGCCCCGTATCCGCACGTGCCCATGTGTGTCCGCGTCCAAGTCTTGGCGGTGTCGCGTGCGTGCCCGCCCTGTCTGTCGTGACGCACAGCATGGCGTGCGTTTGTTAGGCCGAAGCGGTGATTTTGCTCCGTACGGCTGGGCACTTGGTTGCCCGTCTTTAATTCTTCATCTCCGTCTTCATTCTCGATCCGGTTACAATTTATTACAAAAAATAAACCTAAATCTAGACTAGTCTATTACATTGATCAAATCAAACAAAACCTAATCTACTCGTGGATTTTCTCACGAGAAAAAATGAATTCGAACGAATCGAATTAAAAACCATAATTATATGCATGCATAATTAAACATTCATCAAATACCATGACAATTGGGTACCTGCAAAAAAAAGATTTAGTAATTCTACTATCCAATTTCAAATTTAATGAAAAATGAATTAAATTACAATTCAAAAATCAGATCCCAAAATCGAGGCTCTGATACCAGTTGTTGGGAATTAATTGCTCGGATCTATTCGGGATGAAATTTAAACACAATTTTAATTCTACAATTATTACTAGCATGAATTAATCCTATATTGATTCAAATAATAATTCCAACAACAATCATGCATATAATAAATTCACGTATATCCTAAGCATGCAGAATTCTATGAATTTACGCGAACCTACCTTTTGACGAGATAACCGTAGAGAAGATGAGTACCCGCTCCAACGAACAAACCCAAAGAATCTTCTTAAGTATTCTCACGTCCTTGCTTGATAATCCGGTGGAGGATTCCCACAAACAATTAACAAAAGGGAAAAATAAAATTATGTTGCACCACCTTTTGTGGATTTCTATTTTTTTCCAACTCATGGAACAATGTTGGGGATGAAAAATTCATCCCCTATTTATAATACTAGGGTGGCCAATTTTTTGGTCAAAATTGGGATATGGAAAGATCTTTAATTCTTGTGCAAGAAGTAATCTTGAATATATCCAATATATTCTCTTTCCCATAAAAAAAATTCCACAAAAATTTCCTCCCTTATAAATAGCAATTTTCGAAAATTTTAGGAAGAAAGAATCAAGATTTGATTTTCTTGAATTTATGAGATAATCTTGTATTCCAAGAATACTTATCTTTTTTCATAAAATCTTTTCAAGAAAAATCAAGAAAATCTTTCCTCTTCTTTTCTCCCTATTTTTCGAAAATAATGGAAAAATAAGCAACAATAATTTCTTTTATTTTAATCACCCTTTTCAGTTATTGGATTTTATATTGGGCTACTTAAGGGGCCTTTAGGAGAATTAAGATTGGAACTTCCAATGGACTCTGAATTATCAATATTGAGCCACAATATTATTCAGCTCATTAATATTAATTTATTCCACTATAAATTAATATTGCACTATCCATCTTAACCCATATTACTGTAATATGACACCCGATTATTATTTCCCGTGTTTAAGATTATCCAGTCCATTAATTAATTTAAGCCACTGAAGAAGCTTTATATTAATTAATATCTTTTTTCTTGGAGTAATGTCAGCTCAACATTATTATCCATACCATAAATAAATTCCACTTGCAAGATTTGGTATGATAAAACTTTTGAGCCCACCAAGTGGACAAATCAATCAAGACGTACTTGCACACGATTCTCTGTATTAAATCTTAGCAATCGTCATGTAACTAATAATATTGCCCTAAACACAAAGTATTGAATCACATTGATTCTCTACCCAACATGAATCAAATAAATAATTATTAATTACACTCGATCCTATTTAAGGGACAGAGATTAAGAAATAACGAACCACTGAGGTCTAATTCTTCTACATTAAGTACTAAAGAATTTATCCTCATTGTAGGTCCTATTCAGCGTATCATTATGCACTAGTTTAATCTCTTGATCAAGACAAGCCAATCTGAGCCTTACACTTCAACCTTTCATGATAGATTGTTCATTTCCATCTAGATTGTGAATTTGTACTTATTTACAAGGAACTGTTAATGTGATCTTCTGTGATCTGGTATCACCACATTAACTACAATGTAACTCGTACTATTATTGAACAGTTATGCAGGAAATATATATAACATTCATTCATATTTAAAGCATCTGTTGGGAGATGAATTTAGTAAAGAAGTTTTGATTAGATCCCAAAAACCCTGGGTATGACATGTTCAGGATAATCTTGATAGACTGAGTCAGGTTTCAGCATAGATTGTTCAGGAAGTCATCTGCACCATGTATAGTCAGCAGATATAGATCAAGTTAGATATCAAGACATCAAGACTCGATAAGAAGTTGTCAAGACAACTCGATATGTCATCAAGACATCAAGACTCAAGAAGTTGTTGAAGACATCAAGACTCAAGATGTCATCAAGACATCAAGACTCAATATGTCACTAAAGACACTTAAGACTCAAGAAGTTCTTTCAAGACATCAAGACTCAAGATGTCATCGAAGACATCAAGACTCGTAAGATATCAAGACCCAAGAGTTCTTGAAGACTCAGTAAGATACTGAATACTCAGTATAACCTGAATGTTCAGAGGCACTGAATATAATCTATCTGAAGACTACGAAAACTGAGAAAAATGCAAATATTCAGAAAAATAGATATTGCCCAAAACATTCATATGCAGGCAAAAGGAACTAAGTCTAAGTGTTGTTTAAGGTTGTCTCATTCAGAGAGATTGACCAAAAAGAGCCATTTTATTTGTCTACATTCACTAAAGATAAGAACTAATTAGAGGAAGACAACACTGTACTTTACTGACAATGAAAGCGACAGGACCCTGAATCATGTCAGTAGTACTAAGTTCCAGACTGCAAAAATTGGTGATTGGCTACATGACTGCCTATTTCCTAAAACATGCAAGGGAGTGTTCAAACCCTAAATATAGCCGTTCATCAAACACCAGAAGAGGAAACAATTGATACTATCTCTTCCAACTGATAGTTTTTCAAGAGTGGCCTTGGTGAAGTTGCCTATAAATACCAGTGACCCTTTACATTGAGAGGTCACGAGAAATTTCAAAGCAACTCAAGAGCTCATTCGTATTATTGCAAATTGTAGCACTCGAAAAACCTAGAATTTCCCAAGTGTTTCACATTGGAGAGAGCTCATTCACTAAGACTAGATTGATAAGAAATATCCAAAGCTTAGTAGAGATATCCTAGCCTTTGCATCTGTTCTTATTGTAAAGGATATCTCATCCTAGTTGGAAACCTACCCAAAACCCAAACCCTTTGTTAAGGTAGTTTGTGTGTATTTTGTTGGTGAGTTAGAGTTGTAAAGAGTTAGTAAGCTACAGTGAGTTAGCCAGAAAACTCTAGAGAAGAAGTTAGTAAGCTACTTGTGGTAGTCTGAACACTTGTGTATGTTTGAGTTAGTAAGCTGTAGTGAGTCAGCCAGAAAACTCAAGGTAGAAAAGTGAGTAAGCTACAGTGAGTTAGCCAGAAAGCTTTCGGAAGTGGTTAAGAAATTTCTCTAAAGATCAGAGAGAGTGGACGTAGGAGCTTGAGTCTCTGAACCACTATAATTGCTGTGTTGTTTTGCTTTCTGTACTGCATTATTATCTGTTGCATGTTTTTCACTGAAAGCATAGTTCACTGATATTCAGTTGGAATCAATCCACTGAACTTGCATCAAATTGATCACAGCCTTAATCACTATTTTATTGAAGGGAAGATTTTCAGCAAAGCTAAAACGAGTATAAGCTTAGGGCCAACCATTCCACACACTTGAGTAGCTAGAACAGACAGTTACCAAACTGAACTAACTCTACTGAGGGTTCAGTAAGATAATTATCTGATCCAAGCGCCTCAGGATCTATGATAAACTCAGGCTCAGTTGGGCTAATCTGAAGCTTCTGAAAGCAGCTCAGGATCATTGTCTCAGTAGACTTTGACTCAGGGCAATCCGTGCTTCTCAGGGCAAAATCATCAGGTAACCTGACTCATCTGACCTCAGTGAAAGAAAAGTTTTAAAAATCACTGAACACGTGTATTCCCCCCCCACACGTGTGAGACTCGTTAGCACCGGGACCAACAAGTGGTATCAGAGCAGTGGTTCATTTTGACCACTTGCTTTGGTAGCCATAGTCTATTTTGCTGAAAGACTTTGGTGATAGATCTGTTTGCTGATATCTTACAAGGCTCAGTCATCATGCCTTCTAAGAAACTTCCTATGTTCTCTGTTGAGAGCTATGAACTATGGAGATTGAGAATGCCGGCTCATTTGTATTCAAAACATGAAAGAATGTGGAGAGTGGTTTCTGAAGGACTATTCAAATTTACTGTTGTGAATCCCAGAATCACTGATACTGAGAGGAATGATCCTAGAGATGAATTTCCAAAGCCTGATGATCAACTTACTCCTGATGAGAGAAAGTTTGTCAATCTAGACTACGTTGCTAAAGATACTTTGTATAACACTATTGATGATGGTGTTATGGGGATGATTTCTCACTGTGAAACTGCAAAAGAAATATGGGACACACTTGCTGTTATGTGTCAAGGCACAAATCATATTAAGGAAAACAAACTTTTTGTTGCTATTGGAAAGTTTGATAGCTTTGAAATGGAAGATAGTGAATCCATTGACAAACTTGAGGTCAGATTCACTAGCATCATGAATGATCTGAGTGCTCTTGGGAAAAGATACCCACAGAGAGAAGTGGCACTAAAAATTCTTAGAGGATTATCTAGGAAATGGGATATACATGTTGTGGTGATTGAAAACACCAAAAATATTGATTCCATGCCATATCAACAAGTTTTCTCTGAACCGAAAGCTTATGAGTTTGTGATTGACAAGAAATCTAAGAAATCTGACAGCAAAGATGATTCTTCATCTAGCAAGAATGTAGCTTTCAATGCCAAAGAGAAATCCTGTAAGTCTAGAGAGTCTGAGAACTCACTTGCCAAAAATCAGGATGAGCAGGAGGATAAGCTAGTACTGATGGCAAGGAGGTTTGAAAGACTGAATAGCAGATATGGGAAATATAAGAAATATTACAGGAATCACAGGTACAAGAGAGACTCAGAAGTTGAGGACAAATACACTGAGAAAAGGAAGGACCAAAAAGCTGAAGGATCCTCATCCAAAAAGAAGGACTCCAAGGACAAGGAGGATAGTGAACAGGATGATGATACCAACAGATGCTACAACTGTCAGAAGAAAGGTCACTTTCAATATGACTGTCCTAAGCTGAGTGCTAAAGAAAGAAAGGAGAGACAAGCCAAGAGAAACATGAAGATCTCCAGCAAGAAAGCTATGATTGCAGAAGAGGAAGAACATTCGGAAGAAGGTTCGAGCCTCGATGAAATTTTCTCGAACGATGATGAAAGTGATGATATCATCTTATGGCCGTGGAGGAGGTAAATTCTTCTATCTCGTTGTTGTTGCTCCTACACAAGCACATGAGTTCTCAAGTTCAACCAGAACAAAGAACTTTGACCGATGGATTCGTTTGAGAATCTTATGAAGGACTATTCTGTGTTATAAGAACTACTCAATGAAACTCAAGAGCAGAACAAGGAACTGACTGCTGAGAATATGAAGTGGAAAGACTCTAAAAAAGCTGAGATCACTTATCAATTGATGGGAAATACTGATGAACTGGATGTTTTGAAAGTACAACTCGCAGAAAAAGAGAAGGTGATAGAGATCCTGAATGGAAAATTAGAGAAATCCACTAAAGAGATCAAATTTTTATCGTAACCGGAGTTCAATGACCTCTTTGAGAAGCATGAAACTCTAAAAAAGAAATGTGAGGATAGTGCTTGAGAGAAAGTTAGCTCTATTGAATTACGCATCTAAAGTGATAGATGAAATTGAGTTATCAAAGACACGCAACTATAAAAGCTGAATTGGGATACATTCCAGGGGGAACCTCACAAGGTCTTCTGAATGCTCCTTCAAGTAGCACCAAGACTGTCTTTGTTAAACAAGTGACATCTAATCTTCTTACTGAAGAACTGCCCAGAGTTTTAGATAAGGGTAAAGGACCTATGGTTTCAGAAAAACTGAAGGTTCAGGGAAGAAAGCCCAGACCTCGGGAAAAGGCTAGAAAAACACGAACACTCGGTAGGAAATCTTCGAGCCAAGACTTGAAGCCTCAAATTTAAGAATACCAACCTAAAGAGATCTGTGATTGAACCATCAGCAAATGGAGGAATTTTTTAGGAAGAGAAACACTTTCAGAGATATTCTTGAAAAGACCAAGTCCTCGATTCTTGAAAGACCCCAATTTCAAGTCAGCAACCCAAACCCCACTTGCCTAAGGGTAAAGGTTTCCTGAACCCAAGTCAGCAGAGACAGAGACCAGTTGCACAAAAGCCAAGGCACTTGAACAAAAGGCCTGAACCCAAGAAGAACTCTAAGGCTCATGTTAATGCTAAGGCTGTCACTCATACATAGGATATTGCCAAGGCTCCTAGGGTAGTGAATGTGTATGTAGATGTTTATGGGAGACAAATCAGCCACTCTAAAGTAATTAGAGTTGTTAGGCAGATTTGGGTTCCAAAAATCAATGTAACTTTGGTAGGACCCTACACCAAATGGGTACCTAAGAACTGATCTGTTTTTCAGGTGAAGGAAAAGGGCACTGAGCTGAATGAATACAACATAGCACTGATGAGTGGAAATGAATTGGCTCCTGCTGTATGGTATATGGATAGTGGATGTTCAAGACATATGAAAGAATATAAGCAACTAATCACTGACTATGTTGAACAAAAAGGCCCTCAGATCACATTTGGAGACAATTCCAAAGGACAAACTGAAGGATATGGATCTCTTTGGTCCAGTAACACCTGTGAGCACTAATGACAGAAAATACACACTTGTGGTAGTTGATGACTACTCTAGATACACATGGGTCATATTCTTTTCAAGAAGAAAGAGACTGAGACAAAACTACTGAAACTCTTGAAAAGGCTCGATCTTGAAAAGAATCGAGTGTGGTCAAAATCGGATCGGATAAAGGAACCGAGTTTATCAA
This sequence comes from Stenogyne calaminthoides, assembly GCA_037126765.1. Taxonomy (NCBI): domain Eukaryota; kingdom Viridiplantae; phylum Streptophyta; class Magnoliopsida; order Lamiales; family Lamiaceae; genus Stenogyne; species Stenogyne calaminthoides. The sequence goes on along the minus strand of JBBCBC010000005.1, from coordinate 33,247,053 downwards.
TCATATCATATCGATTATTGTGCAAAGAAATGGAATAGCTCATGAAACATCAATTTGGAAGGACCCCACAAATGAGAATGGTGTTCTTTGAAAAAAAAAGAAATAGGACTACGAAAGAAGTTGCAAGGACAATGATTGATGAAGCCGATATTCTAAGAGATTTTTTGGCTATATCAACTTTCGCATGCTACTCTCGTAACGGATCCATCTTGACCAAGAACCAAGGAAAAACTCCATATGAAATTTGTGGAATGAAAGGAAGCCTCTTGTTTTCTTTCTTTTCGTGTGTTTGGTTGCAAGTGTTTCATACACAATAATGGTAAATATCAATTGAAAACTTTTGATAGCAAAGGCGATGAAGGGATATTCTTAGGATATTCTAAAGTCAAGAAAAAAGCCTTGAGTTTACAAAACCGTAGGACTCTTATTGTGGAAGAAACACCTCATGTTTTTTTTGATGAATCTACTTGTGTTCGGAAGAAAGCAGGAACATGACTCGGGAGAAGCGATCAAGTGAATCACCGGACTTAGCTTTGAAAAAGAATGATAAAACATCCTCTGAACCTAAAAAGAAGAAGTCAATCACTTTCTATGAATGGGGTGAATCAGACTCAGACAAAGAAGTTCAGGATGGAAAAACTCAGGATGGTGAGACTCAGGATGGAAATTCTCCACTGAAGGAAAGCCAACACACTGAAGCTGACCAATATAAACATACACCAGTTCAGACTCAGGTATGTAATGCCGATGAAGATGTGGTCACAGCTGAGGCAAACTCTGAATCTATCAACCAATGGGGAACAAATGTCTCTGACAATGTTTTGAATGAAATTTCCCCAGATGAAGATGATTCTCTTTCTCCTTTTCTGTTGTTCCCTGAATTTAATGAACTACCTGAACCTAACATTTCTGATGTTGAGGATACTACTGAAGGGGGAACATCCAGAAGAAAATGGTTGGATAGTCATCCTACAAGTCAGATTGTGGGTGATCTATGAGATGGTGTCAAAACCAGAAGGTTCTATGGAGAAAGTGCTTTGTTCTGCTGCTTCCTATCTGAAAAAGAACCTGCTGAGATTGAAGAAGCTCTACAAGATTCATTTTGAATTGCTGCTATGCAAGAAGAGCTAAATCAGTTCTCAAGGAATAAAGTTTGGGAGCTAGTGGATAGACTTAAGAGGCACAATGTGATTGGAACTAAGTGGGTGTTCAAGAATAAGAGAGATGAAAACAACAACATTGTGAGAAACAAGGCAAAGCTAGTTTGCACAAGGTTATTCCCAAGAAGAAGGCTTGGATTATGATGAAACCTTTGCACCTGTTGCAAGACTAGAAGCCATCAGATTGTTTCTTGCACAGTCTATCAGATGGATGTGAAAAGTGCATTTCTGAATGGTGTGCTTAAGGAAGAGGTTTATGTGGAACAAACTCCTGGTTTAAGACATAATGACCAAGTTTGCAGGCTCAGAAAAGCCTTGTATGGTCTTAAGCAAGCACCATTAAGCAGCATGGTATGATACCGGTTTCTTTCAGATTCAAGGTTTCTTACTAACCATGGTTTTATCAAAGGATGTATGCTTTTGATAGGATGTGAGAACATTTAATGTAAAGGCACACAAGGGATAGAAGATGGGAAAGACATCTTACTTGGGCACCAATTTATGTAGATGCATCATATTTGGATCTCCAAATCATCGGATGTTGTAAAAGTTTTCTACCTTGAGTAAAGGAAAGTTTGAGATGTCAATGATGGGGGAGATGAATTTCTTTCTTGGACTTCAGGTGAAACAAACTAAGGAAGGAATTTTTCATCAATAAAGCAAAATACACAATATAGATCGATTGCAAAGTATGGTGTCTGAATTGCAATACATTTAGAATTCCTATGAATACTAACTACAAGATGGATCCCCGATCTCGAAGGCAAATCAATAAATCCTGCTTGATTATAAAGGGATCATTGGAATTTGCTATATCTCACAAGTAGGCACGATATAACATTTCTTTGTTGGGATATGTGCAAGATACTGTTGTTAATCCTAAAATTTAGTCACATGGAGGTCGCCAAAAAGATTTTGAAATATCTTAAAACAATTTGTGAATAGAGGATTATGGTATCCAACCTTGGATGATAACCTTTGAATTAACTTGGTTATTCGAAGATCTCGATTATGAAGGATGTAGAATTGTGAAGTCTACCATGGAACTTGTCAATTTCTTGGACCTTTAAAAATTGATATCATGGTTTTCAAAAAACAAACCTCAATTATTATCAACGAGATGAAATTTTGTCTTGGGTTGAATACATACATGTGATTTTGGAACTTTCATCAAAACTTATAAATTTGCATGATTCTTTAGCTCGAAACAACAATTGAGGGATTATATGATTATAGCGGTTAAATGAAGTACCTATATTTTGTGATAATAATAGTGCAATTGCTATTACACAAAATCATGTATTGCACACCGGATGTAAGCATGTTGATATCGGACATCACTTCATCGTTTCCAGAGATCATGTTGAGAAGAAAGACATCGATTTGAATGGAGAAAATTCATAATGATAAATAGAGAGCCGATATCTTGACTAAACCTTTGGGTGAATCAAGATTTCAGGAACTATCGATTGAATTAGGCATGTTGGATCGGTGAATAAAGGAAATCACTTGAAAAATTGAAGTTTTTAGGATGCATGAAGTTTTTCTCGGAGTTTTTCTTGAAAAACTCGGGATAAAATTGATTTGAATCTTGAAACGAGTCTTGGGAAACTCGGTTATCACGAAGATCGAAGACTCAAGATTATTATCGATATTTTATCAAGGTCAAAACTTTTCAAGAAGACCGATGGAGAAAATTAGTCTGAAAGAAGTATCGACTCATTCAACACATTTATTGTCTTTTTTGAATCTCGGTAATCATTGGCAATAAATGACAAAACACTGAAGAAATAAATCAGGACCTTTGAAATTCATGAGGAAAGTCAATGGTGTGCGAGAGCGAGAATTAAACGACTTGTTCATTAATCACCAATAAAGGGATAAATTGGGAGCGGCTTAGTATTTACAAAATCGCGTCCTTTCATATACCCTTTTTTATCGGATTTTTTAATGATTTGAGAAGGAAATCGATTTCTTCATCTATACAATTTTCCATAAATCAAAATCCCATATCCATTGAAAAATTTCTTTAAAAGCCCTATTCCAAAAAGCCTTCATCTTCACAAACACTCTAAAAACTCGATTGCCCGGAAATTTTCACCTATCGAAAACCCTTCACCGAGAAAATTCTCCAAAAATGACACTTTCAGATAATCGACAAACTCGCCATTTTCAATAAACCTTGGTACGAATATGTCGTTTTCTCGAAAAATTTCGATCAATGCAACTCATGAGGAGGGCGTTGCATATGATTCGTTTGGCAAAGCTTACATGCTTTTGGGTCGTGAATCAAACAGAGGCGAATATCAAAAAAAGAGGTATTTGAGTTTATCTCTAATATGCGATTAGATGACGAGAATTGCATAGAATCTCGATTCTGATCAAGCATTTGGAGCATGGTTGAAATATGTGGATTTTGTTAGGGAATTATATATTATTCCTAAGAATCTAAATGCCATATATGAGTTAAGTGATAGAGGTGAAGACCTACGGTATACATGATGGGTAGGGAACAAGAATATTTGGATAAAATTCTTGAGCATCAAAGGTAAAGTTTGAAGTTACTTCTTGAATAAGAGGCATTTGAAGCCTAAATATCGGTATTGTTGGATATTGTAAGAAAATGCATCATGAGTAGATCCAGGTAGTTTCGAGCGGATAAGCAAACGCCTAAGTTAAGGCTAATGGCGGCGATTGAAGATTCACCTTCCACGGCATTCAATTGGTCATCACTATTTGATCAAGGTGGTGAGTGATCAAGCCAATCAAATTCAAAAAGGTGAATGGCTCAGAGTTACCAAAGGAAAGATTCTACATGCAACCAAGATTGCATTTATCTTGGAAATGTGCAAAGAAAAGGAGGACATCTTTGCACGATTCCACTTCCTTTCCAAAGTCAAAAATCATGTTCAAACCAACAAAAAGACTTTGAGAGGAAAGAAAGAGAAAAACTCGAGAGTCTCGAGGAGACAAATGGCAATTTTGAAATAAGCCCGATGAAGAAATGGATTGATATTCTTTTTTGAACAAGCTAGGGGAAAGATTCGATGCAAGTTAAAGACAATATTAGAGATAGGAGAAGATTTTGAAAAATAAAAGTAAAAAAAAAGTTCTTCAATGAGTGCTCAAGTTTGTAAAGCGTAAAAAACTCGTAAGGCTTCAATCTATTAGAGGCGAGGTACAATAAGACAAGATTTTGAAGATCAATCGTTTTGAAAAAAACTGATTAAGAAGGCCAAGGGTTGAAAATCTCGTACCAAAAACTTTTCTTGCTCGGGTTGTGACAAATGTGCGAGAGCAAGAAACATGAGGAATAGGTTTTTATCGAGGTACTCAAAACCTCTCGAGCTTGAAAGATAAAATCTCAGATAAGAAATCTTCAAGGGACCTCGGATGTTGTTATCGAAGAAAAGATCTTAATCATCCGAAGACTTGGATCGAAATTTCTAAACCTCCTTGAGGAAATCTTGAACTTGGATACACTTGAATGAACCATTTCTAGATCCATCGGCTCTAGAAATACACTCTGAATCTATTGCTTATGAAAGAGCCCCAAGATTGAAGAAGGGAGAAGTCAAGAGATTGAATGGTAACAAATCAATTTTGGGGGAACGGTTCATCTTAGGCAGATAAGTGTTTCTCGAAGTGAATGCCTATCCCGACCTTGAGGATATGTTCTTGAGCTCGTAAATTTAACCACATTGTATATTCTGAATCAAACACTCCTTGAAGGAGATCATTTGAACATTACTTCATAAATTGGAGAGGAGAAGAGTGGTGGAATCTTTGAAAGACAATCCCTTTTGATTGAATTCTCACGTTTTTAAAAAACAAGCCGAGAATGAAAGTTTCATCTTCTCAAATTTTGATGAATTAGTGAAAAAAAAAATTAGATTGAAAAGAAAGCTATTGAATGAGTTGATGCTTCCGGCTCCATGATCAAAATAAAGATAAGGATAAGGGAGATGATGCGAGAAAAAAGAAATCGAGAAGGAGAAGGAACCTCGGATAGATCTCGAGAAAGAGAAAGAAACCGAGAGTGGGATGGGGACAGATATCGATCTTTGAACTAATCGATATCGGACAACCTCGGTTTTGGTTTTGGATGCTGAAGTTAGCATTCTTCGTAACTTTTTTTGTTATACATTATGCGGGTTCTTTGAAGTACCTAAGCTTTAAATCGATGTTTATGATATCTAATCACCGAGGCTCTTGATTTTGGGATAACCCAACTAAGTTGGAAAATATTGTACTAACTCCGATGGTTGATTTCACACCAATCTGGATGAGTTAAAGAAGATAGAGCCAAGGATGGAAGAGATCTTTGGCGGGTCAATCTCAAAAGCTTGAGAACCTAAGCTCTTCATCAAGCATGCTGCAAACAATTCTCACAGACAAGATGACTAAGATGGAGTTAGTTAATTTTCCATTCAAAAATCGGAAAATGGCGAACCTGGGTTCATCATCTGATACGCTTCAAACAACTCTATCAAGTAAATTAGCTACATTAGATGGAAAGATTGATGGAGTACATACGAGCTTAATGCCAACATGAAGCGAGATGTATCAAGAAAGAAGCGCCTATCTTGAAGCCAAAGTCGATTGAGAAGAATGATCGATGATCAAAACCAAGGTTTTTGTTATTGAAAAATGAGCTCTCTTGCTTTCAGGTGACCAAGATGACTGAGATGATGCATGATGTCTTCTCAAAACAATTTGCTCCTCTTTCGGATGAATTCTTGTTGGGAGATGAATTTAATAAAGAAGTTTTGATTAGATCCCAAAACCCTGAGTATGACATGTTCAGGATAATCTTTATACTTTGGTCGACCAAGAAAGGATTCAAATTATAGAGTGTTAAGGAAGTTATCTACACCATGTATAGTCACCAGATATAGATCATGTTAGATTTTGAAGAAGTTCCGAAGACTTTAGTGAAAGTTTCAAGAAATCGAAAGACTCAATAAGTTTAAGAAATCGAAGACTCGATAAGTTTTCAAAGAAACCGAAGACTCAATAAGTTTCAAGAAGCGAAGACTCGATAAAATCAAGAAATCAAGACTCAATTAAATAATCAAGAAATCAAGACTCAAGAAACATTTTTCTCACCTTCAAGAAATCAAGACTAAAAGAAATTAATCAAGAAATCAAGACTCAAGATGTCATCAAGACATCAAGACTCAAGATGTCCTTCAAGACACATTTTATGTGTCATCAAGACTAATTCAAGACTCGGTGATGATTTTATCAAGACATCAAGACTCAAGATGTCATCAAGACATCAAGACTTTGGAGAACATAGATGTCATCAAGAAACTAAAGACTCAAGAGGTTATCAAGACATGAAAACTCAAAAGATACTAAAGACATCCAGTGTTAAGATCGGGATCAAGGGTCGTTTTAAGATTAATCGATGAAAACTCGTAAGATGGGATCAAGACTTGAAGAGGATCAAGACTCGTAAGATATCAAGACTCGATAAATCCCTTATTCCCATGTTTTATTTAATAAAATATGTTAGATTTTCCCTTCAAGATTTACTTCTTTAAGATATCAAGACTCGGTTATCAAGACACATTACAAAGAGGTTATCAAGACTGAATCTACGGAAGATTTAAAGAAGATATCAATACTTAGTATAACCTGAAATGTTCAGAGGCACTGAATAATATCTATCTGAAGACTACAAAATTGAGAAAAACGCGAACATTCAGAAAAATAGATATTGCCCAAAACATTCATATGCAGACAAAAGGAACTAAGTCTAAGTGTTGTTTAAGGTTATCTCATTCAGAGAGATTGACCAAAAAGAGCCGTTATGTTTGTCTACATTTATCGGCGACAAGAACCAATCGGAGGAAGACAACATCAGACTTTTTTATCGACATCAAGAATAAAAGAGTTGGACATGGGACCTTTGAATCATGTCAAGTAGTACTATGTTTGTAAGAATCGCAAAAATTGGTGATTGGCTACATGAATGCATATTTCCTAAAACATGCAAGGGAGTATTCAAACCCTAAATATAGCCGTTCATCAAACACCATAATAGGAAACTCATGAAGCTATCTCCTCCAACGGATAGTTTTTCAAGAGTGACCTTGGTGAAGTTGCCTATAAATACTAGTGACCCTTTACATTGAGAGGTTACGGGAAATTTCAAAGCTACTCAAGAGCTCATTCGTATTATTGCAAATTGAAGCACTCGAAAAACATAGAATTTCCCAAGTGTTTCACATTGGAGAGTGCTCATTCACTAAGCCTAGATTGATAAGAAATATCCAAAGCTTAGTAGAGATATCCTAGCCTTTGCATTGTTCTTATTGTAAAGGATATCTCATCCTAATTGAAACCAACCGTAAAACCCAAACCCTTTTTGTAAGGTAGTTTATGTGTGTTTTGTTGGTGAGTTGGAGTTGTAAAGAGTTAGTAAGCTATAGTAGTGAGTTAGCGAGAAAACTCTAGAGAAGAAGTTAGTAAGCTACTTGTGGTAGTCGAACACTTGTGTGTGTTTGAGTTAGTAAGGCTGAGTTTTGAGTTTGGGGATCCGAAAAAACTCAAGGTAGAAAAGTGAGTAAGCTACGGTGAGTTAGCGTAAAGCTTTAGGAAGTGGTTAAGGAATTTCTCACGAAGGTCGAGAGAAAGTGGGCGTACTATAGAGCTTGATCATCATGAGTCTCTACGAACCACTATAATTGTTGTGTTGTTTTGCTTTACTTGTCTTTGCATTATTATACATTGCATGTTTTTCCTTTGAAAAGCATAATTCAGCGATATTGGTTGGAACCAATCCAGCGAACTTGCATCAAACCGATCATTAATCTTTTTGAGGGCCTTAATCCTTTGTTTTATTAAAAGGAATATTTTCAGCAAAGCTAAAACGAGTATAAACATAGGGCCAACCATTCCACACACTTGAGTAGCTAGAACAAATAGTTACCAAACTAAACTAACTCTACTGAGGGTTCAGTAAGATAATTATTTGATCCAAGCGTCTCAGGATCTCTCATAAACTCAGGCTCAATTGGGCTTTGTCGAAGCTTTTCGACAAAGCGATGGTTTCGGGATCATTGTCTCAGTAGACTTTGACTCAGGGCAATATGTGCTTCTCAGGGCAAAATCATCAGGATAACCTGACACATCTGACCTCAGTGAAAGAAAAGTTTTAAAAATCACTGAACACGTGTATTCCCCCCCCATACACGTGTGAGACTCGTTAGCACCGGGACCAACAAGTGGTATCAGAGCAGTGGTTCAATTTGACCACTTGCTTTGGTAGCCATAGTCTATTGAATAGATCTGTTTGCTGATATCTTACAAGGCTCAGTCATCATGCCTTCTAAGAAACTTCCTATGTTCTCTTTTGAGAGCTATGATCTATGGAGATGGAGAATGCAGGCTCATATGTATTCAAAACATGAAAGAATGTGGAGAGTGGTTTCTGAAGGACCATTCAAATTTACTGTTGTGAATCCCAGAATCACTGATACTGAGAGGAATGATCCCAGAAATGAATTTCCAAAATCTGATGATCAACTTACTCCTGATGAGAGAAAGTTAGTCAATCTTGACTACATTGCTAAAGATACTTTGTATAACACTATTGATGATGGTGTTATGGGGATGATTTCTCACTGTGAAACTGCTAAAGAAATACGGAACACACTTGCTGTTATGTGTCAAGGCACAGATCATATTAAGGAAAACAAACTTTCTGTTGCTATTGGAAAGTTTGATAGCTTTGAAATGGAAGATAGTGAATCCATTGACAAACTTGAGGTCAGATTCACTAGCATCATGAATGATCTGAATGCTCTTGGGAAAAAATACCCCTGAGAGAGAAGTAAGCTCGCAAATTCTTAGAGGATTATCTAAGAAATGGGATATACATGCTGTGGTGATTGAAAACACCAAAAATATTGATTCCATGCCATATCAACAAGTTTCCTCTTAACTGAAAGCTTATGAGTTTGTGATTGACAAGGAACCTAAGAAATCTGACAGCAAAGATGATTCTTCATCTAGCAAGAATGTGGCTTTCAAAGCCAAAGAGAAATCCTGCAAGTCTAGAGAGTCTGAGAACTCACTTGCCAAAAATCAGGTTGAGTAGGAGGATAAGCTACTACTGATGGCAAGGAGGTTTGAAAGACTCAATAGCGAATATGGGGAAATATAAGAAATATTACGGGGAATCACAGTACAAGAGAGACTCAAAAGGAGGAGGACGGATCTGTTCGAGAAAAGGAAGGACCCGAAAAGTCAAGGATCCTCATCCAAAAAGAAGGACTCCAAGACCAAGGAGGAAAGTGATCGGGATGATGATGCCAACAGATCTACAACCATCGAGAAGAAAGGTCACTTTCAATATGATTATCTGGTGAAGTGCTAAAGAAAGAAAGGAAAGACAAGCTAAGAGAGACAAGAAGATCTCAAAGAAGAAAGATATGATTGAGGAGGAAGAAGAACATTTCGAAGAAGGTTCAGTTCCTCGAGATGAGATTTTCTCGAGATAGTGTTGATGATGATATATGTCTAATGGCCATGGAAGAGGTAAATTCTTCTATCTCTTTTGTTGCTCCTACACAAAGCACATGAGTTCTCAAGTTCAGATGGAAAGAAGCGAGCTTGATGAACTTTTGACTGATGGATTCATTTGCGAATCTTATGAAGGACTATTCGTATTTACAAGAAGCTGCTCAATAGTTTTAAGAAGTTGGCATTCATCTCTTGAAACTCAAGAGCGGAACAAAGGAACTGGCTGGCGAGAATGAAGTGGAAAAACTCTAAAAAATTTGAGATCACTTCTCAATTGATGGGAACTCTTGATGAACTAGATGTTACGAAAGTACAACTCTCGAGAAAAAAAGAGAAGGTGATAGAGATCATGAATGGAAAATTAGAGAAATCCACTAAAGAGGTTAAACTTTTCCAACAATGTGGGAAGCGAGTTTAATGACCTCTTTGAGAAGCATGAAACTCTAAAGAAATGTGAGGATAGTCTTGTGAGAGAAAGTTAGCTCTATTGAATTCTGCATCTAAAGTGATAGATGAAATTGAGTTATCAAAGAACAACTATAAAAATTTTGGATTGGGATACATTCTTGGGGAACCTCACAAGGTCTTGAATCTTTGCTTCAAGTAAAGCACCAAGGCATCTTTGTTAAACAAGTGGCATCTAATCTTCTTCTCAAGAAGCATCATATTCGAGTTTTAGACAAGGGTAAAGGACCTATGGTTTCTCGAGAAAAAGAAAAGGTTAGGGAAGAAATGACCTCGGAAAAGGCTAAAAAACTTTGAACACTTTCATGGGGGAAATCTTCGAGCCCGATACTTCAAAGCCTCGGCTAAGAATACCAACCTAAAGAGATGCAATACATTTTGAACCATTAGAGGAATTTTTACAAGAGAAACACTTTCGCTTGATTATAAAGATATTCTCAACCATGGTTTTCAAAGAAAAAAGACCAAGTCCTCGATTCTTGAAAAGACCCCAATTTATCGGAAACAAAGCAACCCAAACCCCACTTGCCTAAGGGTAAAGGTTTCTGAACCCAAGTCATCGAGACAGAGACCGGTTGCACAAAAGCCGAAGGCACTTGAACAAAAGGACTGAAACCAAGAAGAACTCAAAGGCTCATGTTCATGCTAAAATTTGGCACTCATTATACGTGGATCTTGCCAAGGCTCTGGGGTGGTGAATGATTGTATGTAGATGTTTATGGGAGACAAATCAGCCACTCTAAAGTAATTAGAGTTGTTAGGCGATTTGGGTTCCAAAAAATACAAATAATTTTGGTAGGACCCTACACCAAATGGGTACCTAAGAAGCGATCATTTTTGAATTGAAGGAAAAGGAAATGAAATTTGAATGAATACAACATAATTTGCTCGATGAGTGGAAATGAATTGGCTCTGTTGTATGGTATCACGGATAGTGGATGTTCAAGACATATGACGAGGATATAAGCAACTATTCATTCGACTATGTTGAACAAAAAGGCCCTCAGATCACATTTGGAGACAATTCCAAAGGACTGAAGAAAAAATGAAGGATATGGAACTCTTGAAGTTGACTCTGTTCATATCCATGGTGTTTCATAAATTATGCGGTCTAAAAGCATAACTTGCTTTCTATCGGTCAATTACGTGACAAAGGATTAGGTGTTGAGTTCTCAAAAGAACTTATGTTATGTAAAAGACAATACTTCATAGAAAATTTTCTTGTTGGTACTAGAAAAGGAAATGTGTATCTTCACGATTGAAGTTCAACTCCTAAAGATACATGTTTGGTTGCAAAAAGTTCCATCGATACCCAGTTGGTTGTGGCACAAAAGAATGAATCACTTAAACTTCAAAACCACGAACAAACTTGCAAGATTAGCACTTGTGAGGGGTTACCCAATGAAGTGTTTAGTAAAGATCATGTATGTGATGCTTGTCGAGAAAGGAAAACAAATCGAGCATCTTTCAAAAGCAAAAGTAGATGTTTTCTCCGATAGAATACAACAAACATGTTACATATGGATCTCTTTGGTCCAAGAACACTGTGAGCACTAATGGCGAAAATGCACACTTGTGGTAGTTGATGACTACTCTAGATACACATGGGTCATACTCTTTTCAAGAAGAAAGAGACTCGAGACAAAACTACTACGAACTCTTTGAAAAGGCTCAATCTTAAAAAGAATCGAGTGTGGTCAAAATCGAGATAAGACAAAAGAACCGAAAATGAGGAGTTTATCAATCATATCATATCGATTAAAATGCAACCAAATGGAATAGCTCATGAAACATCAATTGCAAGGACCCCACAAAATGAATGGTGTTCTTTGAAAGAAGAAATAGAATTGTGTGAAAGAAGGCGCAAGGACAATGATTGTTGAAGGTGATATTCCTAAGAGATTTTTCAAACATTTGAAGCTATCAACCTTTGCATGCTACTCTCGAAACAGATCCATGCGACCAAGAACCAAGGAAAAAACTCCATATGATTTTTTGTGGAATGAAAGGAAGCCTCTTGTTTTCTTTTTTTCGTGTGTTTGGTTGCAAGTATTTCATACACAATAATGGTAAAGATCGGTTGAAACTTTTTGATAAAAAACCGATGAAGGGATATTCTTAGGATATTCTAAAAGTCGATAAAGCCTTGAGTTTACAATTTGTAGGACTCTTATTGTGGAAGAAACACCTCATGTTGTTTTTGATGAATCTACTTGTGTTCGAAAAACAAGAACATGATTTTCGAGGAGAACCGACCAAGAGAATCACCGGACTTAGCACGAAAAGAATGATAAAACATCATCGAAAAATTTGAAAAGAAGAAGTCAGTCACTTTCTATGAATGGAGTGAATTAAACTCAGATAAAGAAGTTCAGGATGGAAAAACTCAGGATGGTGAGACCCAGGATGGAAATTCTCCACTAAAGGAAAGCCAAACACTGAAGCTGACCAATCTAAACATACACCAATTCGGACTAAGATGGGTATGTAATGCCGATGAAGATGTGGTCACGGTGAGGCAAACAACGAATCTATCAACTAATGGGGAACAAATGTCTCTGACAATGTTCTGAATGGAATTTCCCCTGAGGAAGATGATTCTCTTTCTCCTTTTATAGTTGTTCCCTGGATTTAATGAACTACCTAAACCTAACATTTCTGATGTTGAGGATACTACTGAAGGGGGAACATCCAGGAGAAAATGGTTGGATAGTCATCCTAAAAGTCAGATTTTGGGTGATCTATCGGATGGTGTCAAAACAAGAAGGTTCCATGGAGAAAGTGCTTTGTTCTGATTTGCTTCTATCCGAAAAAGAACCTCATTGAGATTGAAGAAGCTCTACAAGATTCATTTTGGATTCTTGCTATGCAAGAAGAAGAGTGAATTAGTTCTAAAGAATGAAGTTTTGGGAGCTAGTGGATAGACTAAGAGGCACAATGTGATTGGAACTAAGTGGGTGTTCAAGAATAAGAGAGATAAAAACAACAACATTGTGAGAAATACCAAAGCTAACAAAAAAGAAAAATTTAGTCACATGGAGCCACAAAAAAGATTAAGAAATATCTTAAAGGCCTTTGTGAATAGAGGATTATGGTATCGGTGATGATAACCTTGAATTAAGCTGGTTATTGAGATCCGATTATGGAGGATGTAGAATTGTGAAGTCTACCACAGGAACTTGTCAATTTCTTGGAAAAAACCGATATCATGGTTTTCAAAGAAACAAACCTCGATCAACCAACCATCCAAAAGACAAATACTTTGAATATATGGTCGAGGAAGTTTGTTGTGCACAAATTCTTTCGCTCGAGACAACAATTGAGGATTATAAGATTATAAATTATTCATATTTCCTAAAAATGAAGTACCTATATTTTGTGATAATAATAGTGCAATTGTTATTACACAAAATCCGGTATTGCACATCGAGATGTAAGCATGTTGATATCGGACATCACTTCATCGAGATCATGTTGAGAAGAAAGACATCGAGAATGGAGAAAATTCATCTTGATAAGCAGAGAGCCGATATCTTGACTAAACCTTTGGTTTGAATCAAGATTTAGAACTATCAAGGAATTGAGTTAGGTATGTTGGATCGGTGAATAAAGAAAATCGAAAAATTGAAGGTTTTTAGATGCATGAAGTTTTCTAAAAGTTTTTTTTGAAAAACTTCGGGATAAAATGAAAATCTTGAACACTTGAGTCTTGGGAAACTCGGATATTACGAAGATCAATACTCGAAAGGATATTATATCGACCTTTTGTCAAGCTCGATTTTCGATATTATCTTGACCTCGTTCAAGACTTTCGATATTATCTTGACCTCTTTCGTACTTTCGATATTATAATCGACATTTTATCAAGGTCAAAACTTCGATAAGACCTGATGAAGGAAATTAGTCGAAGAAGTATTGACTCATGCAACACATTTATTGTCTGGCGAATCTCATTAATCATTGGCAATAAATAACAAAACACTGAAGGAATATTTGGGCGGGACCTTTGAAATACGAAGAAAGTCAAATGGTAGAGGAAGAACGATAATTAAATGCCTTTGTTCATTAATCACCAATAGTGATAAATTGGCGGTGTTATATTTGTGAAATCGTCCTTTCATATACCCGATTTAGTCGGTTTTTAATCTCGACCGTCGATTTCTTCATCTATGCGATTTTCAATAAATCAAAATCCTATATCTATTGAAGAATTTCCTTCAAAGCCAAAAATTCCAAATAGCCTTCATCTTCAAACACTCTGCTTCAAAAACTTTCGATTGCCCATAAATTATCATCTTTCTCAAAACCCTTTACCAAGAAATTATCCAAAAATGACGATTTCTGTATATGAAAAGCTAGCCATTTCTAATAAACCTTGGTATGAATATGTCGTATCTCTCGAAAGTTTATCAAATGCAACTCATGAAGAGGAAGCGTTACATATGATTCGGTTGGGAAAGCTTACTTGCCTGGTTGCGAATCAACCAGAGGCAGAATATGCAAAAGAGGTAATAGAGTTTATCTCTAATTTGAAGTTAGATGAGGAAGATTGTATAGAATCCCAGATTACTGTATCGCATTTAGAGCATAGTTCAAAGTATGTGGATTTTGTTAGGTAATTTTATATTATTCCTAAGAATCTTAATACCATATATGAACTAAGCGATAGAGGTGAAGACCCTACAGTATATATGATGGGTAGGGAGCAAGAATATCTGGATAGAATTGAAGAAGGAGCATCGAAGAAAGTTGGGTTACTTTGAATAAAAGGCATTTGAAGCCTAAATATCGAGTATTGATGGACATTGTAAGCAAATGCATCATGAGTCGGTCTGGCAGCTTTGAACAGATAAGCACGCCTAAGTTGAGGTTAATGGCGGTGATTGAAGATTCATCCACCACTGCATTCAACTGGGTACACTATTTATTCAAAGTGGTGAGTGATCAAGCAAAAAACAAGTTCGAGGAAGGTGAATGTATGCATTTGTTGTCAAAGGAAAGATCCTTCATGCAACCAAGATTGCATTCATCTTGGAAATGTCTGAGGAGAAGAGGAGGACATTTTGCCAATTCCTCATTCTTTCCAAAGTCAAAAATCTGTTCAAGCCACCAACAACAAAGAAGACTTTGAAAGGAAAGAAAGAAAAGCTCGAGTCTCGAGGGAGGAGATCTTCTTTTGAAGAAAAAGAAGAAATTTTGAAGGCAAACAAGCGGAGAGGGAAAGCAGGATGCAAGGGAAAGAAAAAAGAAAAAGGAGAGAAAAAAAAAAAAACACTGCCCTTAAACGCTAAAAAGCTTCAAACTATTACTATGAGGAAAACAAGTGGAGATACGACACCGAGGAAATTCAACTTGAAGGCGAAAATTCCAAAAGGGGTGAAATCTCCTAAGGGTAGAGGTTCTAGCTTCAAAGTTGTGACAATTGCTGCAAATAGCCAAGGCACTTGACAAGAAGAAACTGAGAAATTTTTTTGCGAGGTCTTTGGGAACTTCTCGAGCTGGTGAAGATAAAATTTCAGAAATCTTCCAAAGGACCTTGTGTTTTGGGTTGAAGAGATATTCGAGACCTCGACATCAAATGGGTCTAAACCTCGTGGTGAACTTTGAATTTGGATGCGCGATCTGTGGAAAGTGAACCTTTGTCGATCCCTCAAGACTGAACTCATTCAATCTTGGATTCTCTAAAAGAACCCAAAGAGTCCAAAGTCAAAGAAAGGAGAGGCGTAAGAAACCGAAATGATTAGCGGTTAAAGAAGAAAGGGGAACGGTTCATCTGGAAAGATACCTGGATACTTGATGTTGAGTTCTCAAAAACTTATGTTGGCGCATATCGACCTTTGTTGGTACTAGAAAAGGATCTTTTCTTGAGACTTAAAGAACATGTTTGGTGTACATCTGAATCGGACTCTTCCGGAGATCTTGAATATAGCCTCCTTGAGAGGAGAGGATTGGTGGAATCTTTCGAGAGGCTTGCATCGAAAGGAGTTCTTCGGATTCTTTTCAAAAGCAAAAGGAAGACCAAGCTTCGAGAATGAAAAATGTTGATTTTGATGAACTAGTCAAGAGGAAGGTGGCACTAATGGAGAGAAGGGAAAGCGATGTTGATGCCTCAGGTTCTAAGGATCAAGATAAAGAGGGTGATAAACAAGATGATCTGAAAAACAATCTCGGATGGAGAAGGATATTGATCTTTTGACGGATCGATATCTCACATCCTCAATAATTGGCAAACCAAATTTTCTCTTGAAGGTATCTTTTGGCACTATTAAACATTATGCCAAAGCTGATTGAAAGTTCATATCTTTAAATCTGTTATATACGATATGCAACCGAGGCTCTCGGATGGAGCACCCCAAAGTGGAAAAAAGTTGTACACACACTCGGAGATTGATCTCGATCTATATTGGATAAATTGGAGAAAGGTGATGCTAATGGTGGAGAAAGTGACTCAAATTAAAGAAACCTTGGCCGCCCCAATCTCAAAATTTGAAAAAAACGAGTTCGATGAAGAGGACATGTTCGAGAACTACAAACATCTCTTGCGGATAAAATGACTACTTGGGAAGGCAAGATTAATGTAGTCAAAAGCGAGAAAAGCTCAATAAAGAGATGAAAGCGGATGTATGAGGAAAGAACAACCAATCTAGAATCCAAATTTGGTTGAGAAGAATGATTTAATGATCAAGGCAGCTATTGAGGAAATGGGCTCTATGCTCATGACCAAGATGACAGAGATGATGCATAATGTCTTCTCAAATCGGTTTGCACCTCTTTACGAAGAATTCTCAATGGCTAAAAATCACATGAGAAGGCTAGAGGATGAGGATAAGCACGATCAACGAAGCGGGGAAGTCGAAGGTTATAAGCAAAGAGCAATATCATATGGATCTGAAGACTTTCTCAACTTCTTCAAGGTATGGTGCCAAAAAAGGGGAAAGGCACTGGTGGCAAACTTAGTGAGTTGTTGGCACAAACCTTGAAGAGAAAGGCTCGCCAAAAGAAAATATCTTAAATTTGAAGAAAAGATAATTATCCGTTATTGCGATGCCTAAAAAAAGTTGAAGCCATTGAGAAGCTCAAGTTCAAAAAGAAGGCAACCGAGAAAACCTATCTACACTCAAGCAAATCTTTCGAGCAAACTATTAGGGAAGTAATTTCGAGAAACCGATTTTGGTAGAAGGATAATTGAGACAAAAAGCAATTTTTACCGGTGAAGAACAAGTCGGACACGAAAGAGAAAGGTTGTGGCATTTGTAGAACAAGAGAAGAAGAAAAAGAGCTAAAGCTTCTAAGCCTACTCGAGAGAAAAATTGATAATTGATTTTGAAGAATCTGAGGAAGAAGTTTGAAAAGGAAGTCTTCAATACCAAGAAAGCTGAAAACCCTTCAAATTGAAAAAAGAAGAAGATTTATCTTGACCTCTTTGACGCTTTTGTATCGGTGTTCTGTGATCGGAAAAAAAAAAAAGAAGAAATTAGCGAAAAAAGAAGAAGTGGTTTCAAGAAGTTTTTTCAATAAATAACAAAAAGGAGAGAAAGCGAAAGAAAGAAATGTCCGCACATTGACAAATGGATGCCTATTCGGTTCAATGATGCGTGGGAGGAAATCAAGAGAACCTTACGGTTCTATTATGAAATAAATCAAGAGAATGGAGGAAGCTTCAAAGCCAAAAATTCGGATATGAATGAAGCCTTCATTGAGTACTTATTGACATTCTATCCCAAGAAATTATGCAAAAAGTTGGATCAACTTGGCGAGATGAAGGAAATAAGCAGATAGTAAGTTTGGTCCATACACTTACCCGGCTCCTAGACTTGAGAATGGCTATGTGAATGAAAACGACCATTTCTCGGGGAGATAGCTCAATATGCCATCCAATTTAGGCCTAACAAGAAACAACCCCGATATCATCAAAGCAAGGGATGATATGAAGAAAAGATACTATGAGATGTTTTTTGAATAAAAGGCATTTGGAAGTGCGGAGGATGAAGTTGAAGAAGATTGAAGATTCTTAGATTTTTTTGTTTTTGATTTTCATTGTAATCTGTAAACTCTGATCTTACATCAATGAAAATTTATCTTTATGCTCAAAGATAATATCTCATTATCTTTTTACATGTCTGTTATGTTTGATATGCCTTATGTTTTGAAATTGTTGGAAGAATTGCCATTTTGGATTGTAATAGAAAAAAAAATGAAAAACGAGTATAGGTTAGGTTTTTGTAACAAGATGGTTTTGGCATCATCAAAAAGGGGGAAATTGTTGGGAGATGAATTTAATAAAGAAGTTTTTGTAGGTCCCAAACGGGTTTCGTGAGGGCAGAAGTCTAGAGGGGAGGGTGAATACTTACGAAAACTTTTCGTCTTGAGTCGAGGTGTGATTGCGGTTTGTTTGGTCGGTCAAAAACGAAGTCTTACACGTGTATGGGGGGAATACACGTGTTCAATGTTTTTAAAACTTTTCTTTTTCGAGGTCACTTTTGGTCGGGAGTTGTCGATGATTTGGTCTGAAGCACAAATCGTTCGACAGAGTCAAAGTCATCAGAAAAAAATGATCTGGCTGCTTTGAAACCTGAAAAATAATCCCAACCGAAGTCCTCGAAGAAGGGGAAGAGAGATCTGAGTTGCTTGGATCAAGATAAACAAGACTTCACGAAAAACCCTCGGAAGAGTAAGTTTGGTTTGGTAACTATCTGATTCTAGCTACTTTCGGAAAATGCGGAATGGTTGGCCCTTAGTTTATACTCGTTTTAAGCTTTTCTTTGAAAACCTTCCTTTAATGGAATAGTGATTGGTGGAGAAAGTGTGATTCAATTATATGCAACTAAAAAATTGGATTGATTCCAATTGAAATGTCATTGAAAATATGCTTTGAGAATATATGCAGGCAAGATTAAGTTAAGCAAAGCAAAGCAAAAGCAAAGAACACAACAATTTATAGTGGTTCAAAGAGATTCAAGCTCCCTAAAACGTCCACTCTCTCTCGATCTCTTGAGAGAAATTCACTAATCACTTCCTTGAGCTTTTCGACTACCCAAAAGGGGAAAGTTTACTTACTCAACTGGCACAAACTGAAGAGTTTTACGATTACCTCAAGAAATGATAGTTTACTTACTCAACCCGACCTTGAGCTCAAGTTTCGACTACCTCTGCATAGTTTACTTACTCAACACACACAAGCTTTGAGACAAAGACTACCACAAGTAGCTTACTAACTTCTCCTCTAGAGAGCTTTCGACTAAACGTCCAATGTAGTTTACTCACTCTTTACAACTCAATCTCACCAACAATCACACTCAAACTACCTTGAAAAAAGGGTTTGGGGTTTCTTGGTTGGTTTTCAACTAGGATGAGATATCCTTTACAATAAAGAACAATGCAAATGCTAGGATATCTCGACTAAGCTTTGGATATATCTTATCTCTAGCAAAGCTGAGGCTTAGTTTAATGAGCTCTCTTCAATATAAAGCACTTGGGAAATTCTTGGTTTTTGAGTACTTTTGAATTCTTTGCAATAATAAGTTTGAGCTCTTGAGTTGCTTACAAATTTCCGTAACCTTACAATGTAGAGGGTCACAAGTATTTATAGGCATACACCAAGGTCACTCTTGAAAAAACTATCCGTTGGATGAGATGAAGCTCCAAGAGTTTCCTCTTATGGTGAAGAAGAAAGATTCGAAAGATTTATATTTAGATTTTTGACACTCCTAACACGAAAATTTATTTTAGGCAATAGCCATTATCTTTTTCATGTAGTTTGGTCTTCATGTTTTGAAATTTTGAAGGGAACTTAGTACTTCGACATCTTTTTTGTAACAAGATGGTTTTGGCATCGATTGTTGGGAGATGAATTTAATGTTGTCTTTTCTTTTTGACTTTTTGTCTCGGTTTAAAGGTAGACAACTCAACATCTCTTTTGGTTACAATCTCTGGTGATATAACCTTAACAACACTTTGTCTTAGTTCCTGATTTATGCGCATTTGAATGTCTTGGCAAATATCTATTTTTCTAAGTTCGGTTTGGTAAATTGCGATCTTCTCGATGTGCGGAATGGTTCCTTGTTTATACCGTTTTTAGATATGTTCAAAACCTTGCTTTAATGGAACAGTGATTCGGGTTTATCAATTATAGTTTGAAATTTGAAAATATCTTTAGAATATCAAATTACAAATCAATTTATATTCTTGATCTTGAATCTTTCAGAGAACCGTGTCTTTCTTGAGAGTTTCTTTCAAGTCTTACGAGTCTTGAGTTTCTTTCAACCCGACCTTGAGCGTCTTGAGTTTCTTTCTGGATGTCTTGGACTACCACAATATTACTAATCTTCAGATCTTTGAGTCTTAGTTTCCTCTTTTCAATCTCACCAGTCTTATATCTGTTTCTAAAGGGTTTGGGGTTTCATTTCATACTAAGTCTTAATTTGAAACGAAACTTAACCTTTCATCTTGAAACTTCAAGTGGGTTTCTTGAAACTTCTTTGAGTTCTTGAGAATCTTGAGGATCCTAACCCGATCTATATTCTTCGACTATACATTTTGCGAGATAACATCCCGAATACTCTAAAACCGAAATCGACTCAACTATCAAGATTATTCTGAACATGTCATACTCAGGGGTTTTGGGATCTAATCAAAATCATATCTTTATTAAATTCATCTCCCAACAATTTCCCCCTTTTTGATGATGCCAAAACCTATCTTGTTACACACATACTTAACCTATACTCAAGTTTCAGTTTATTCTATTACAAGATTGATTTTATTTTTAACAATTTCCCCCATAAATAATGAGTCTCTCAACAATTAATCTCCCAATAATTTCCATACAGAGAATCTCACAGCAATTTCTTCAGTAATGAATCTCTCAAGGAATTCATCACCAAATACTTAATTTCTCAATCAATTAATCTCAGAGACAATCATTCAGGCATATCAAAATTAAAAGACATAAATATAAGATAATGAGATATTATCTTTTGAGCATAATGATAGGTAGACTGTTACAGGTTACAATGAATCTTATCTGAACAAAATCAAAAAGACAAAAAATATAAAAGATTACATGAATCTTTTGAGTCTTCATCTTCCGAGTCTTCATTCTGTTCTTCAGTTCAGCTCTTCAGTTCGGTTCTTCAGCTCTGCTCTTCCACCTCATCAGTAGGGACTTCTAGGTCGAACATTCCGTAATATCTCTTCTTCAGTGCATCTCTTTCTTTGATGATATCCGGATTGTTTCCTGTCAGACCTAACTGAGCAGCATACTGAGATATTTCCTGAGAAATGGATTTTTCATTAACACAACCATTCTCCAGCCTGGGAGGAGGGTACACATATGGACCAGGGGCGGTTATCTGCACCTTTCCTTCATCCGCTAGATTTATCCATCCTTGGAGATATTTTGGATAGAAGGTCAGGAGATAATCGATGAAAGCCTCATTCGGATCTGAGCTCTCCCCTCTCCATTCTCTGAGCACATCATAGTAGAACCAGAAGGTTCTTTTGATTTCTTCCCACGCATCGTTGAGATGGACTGGCATCCATTTGTCAACGTGCGACCATTTCTGTGCTTTTGTGTTCCCTCTCTTCTTGCTTGCGAACCTTTTGAACCCACTCCTTCTTTTTTGCTCTTCTTGACCTTCTTTTTCGATCGATTTGGTACACGTAAAGCGAAGCAGCAACTTTCTTCGCTTGTTCAATCTGGAGTGTTTTCAGAGTGCTTCTAGTGTTGAAGACTTTCTTCTTGGGCTCAGACTCAGAATCTTCAGTACCCAATATCAATTTCCTCTGAACTGGCTTAGAAGCCTTTGCTCTCTTGCCCTCAGGCTCTTCCATCACCACGGCCTTTCTCTTGATGTGCAATTCAGCACCAGCCTGGCTTGTCCCAATCCTTCCTCTATCACTCAGTTTCTCCATAGCAACTTCCTGCATTGTTTCCTCAGAAACCTGAGTGTAGACTGGCTTCTCCACCTCTTTGAATTTAAGCTTCTCAGTGGCTTCAATATATTTCATGGCTTCGGCAAGTATCTTCTTTTCAGCATTTTTAACAACCTTGCCCTTGAGTATGTTCAATAATTCCACGAGATCGGCTCAGTCTTTTCCCCTTCTTGGAACCATACCGCGCGAAGCTTTGAGAAGTCTTGTGTCCATGTGATATTGCTCTTTGCTGACACTCCGCACCTCCCCTGCCATCTGATCTTGCTCTTCCTCGAGCCTTCTGAGGTGGTTCTTCGCCACAGAGAATTCTTCAGACAGATGAGCAAATTGGCTTGAGAGAGCTTCCTTGAACATATTTGTCATCTTGGCCATGAGCATTGAGCTCATTTCCTCAACAGCGTTCTTCACTAGCATATCATTCCTCTCAACCAACTTTGCTTCAAGAATTTGTGTCTGCTCCTGATGCTTTTGCTTCAGCTCTTCATTAAGCTCAGCCTTGACCCCCTCCATCTTGTTTTCTAGCTTTGCTTCCATGGAGGTCAGCTTTTCTGTCATAGAGCTCTGAAGCAGCACCAGTTCTGAAGAAGTACTCAATCCTTCAATCTTCTGAGATTGGTTGGCCAAAACTTCCTCCATCTGAGCAATTTTGTTCAGTATTGGCTCAACCTTCTCCAATTTCTCCATCACCGGGGTGAGATCAATCTCGGGAGCATTCTTGATCTCTTTGCATGCCTCCTAAGTTAATTTGTTTCATCCCGAGTCTCGGTCTTAACACGAGCTTGGTTTGAATGGGGCTTCAGACTCAGTCTGAGTCTGGGATTCACCCTGAACTTGGGTGTCAACCTGAGCCTCAGTCTGCATATCAGACATTCTGATTTAAAGGTAGGAACTTGAAAAAACTGGCATAATTATTAATTGTGCCAAAAGTTACCTGAAGGCTAACTTCAGTTTGAGGATGTTCGACAGCAGCCTGATCAGCATCAGTTGAGTCTTTCTCCTTCTGAGATTGACTCTCATCATCCCCTTGTTGGTCCCCATCCTGAGATTTGTCAATGGAGCTCGGGGCACCAACTTCAGCAGTTCTCTCAGCCACCTTCCTCTTCACAAGCTCATCAAAATCTGAGATTTTCATCCGGAGCTTGGTTTTTCTGAACCCTGAGAATTTAGTGAGAAACGTTGTCTCCTCGTTCCACCAGTCTTCCCCTCTGAATGAAGCAATATTAAGCATATCTGGAAGAGTCTGGTTGAGGATATAGACCGTTGACCTCAATCTAAAGAAGATGTCTTGGAGGTCAGGGAATGAGCTCAGCTCAGGGTAGCGGTCAAGAATGAACCGTTCCCCCTTGCTTCGCCATTCGGTCTCTTCAGCTTCTCCTTTCTTGAGCATCGGGCTCTCAGGTTTAGTGGAAGGGTCAATCAACAGCTCACTCAGGAGCTCTTCAAAGTTCATTGGCTCCTGAGGCTCAACAGCTTCTGAGGTTTGGACAGGCAGCTCCTCAGTCTGGATATGACTTGGTTCTGAGGTCTGAGCTGGCGCCTCCTCAGTGGGAATATCTGCTTGCTCTGAGAACTGAGTGGGCATATCCTCAGCAGGAATCTGAGCATCTTCTGCGGTCTGAGCCGGCATATCCTCAGAGGGAATCTGAACTTTCTCTGAGGTCTGAGGTCCTTGGAAAATTTCTTGAGAAAATTTGTCTGAGCTCAGTGAAGTCTCAAGAACCTCAGAGAAGACTTGCTCCTCAGTTTGATCCTGTGCCTTTGAGATAGTCTGAGCCAAACATGTAATGGTGATTTCTGAGCAGTTTGGCTCTCAGGCTGAATCTCCTCAGTCTCACTTTCCTCATCTTCATCAGTGAGAACCACCATCCTTTTGCGTTTTGGAGCAAGGGTTTTCTGCTTCTTCAATTTCTCACCCTGCTCCTTCTTGGCTTCCAACAACACCTTCCCCCTGGCTTGTTGGGTTTCCTTTTCAGCAGCCGCAACCGGTGATTCCACTTTCTTCTCTTTCTTTCCCTTGAAAGTCCTCTTCGCAGCAATCGGTTTGAACATAATTTTGGACTTAGGGAATGGGGTAGAGTTGGCAAAGATATCCTCCTCCTCTCGGCACATCTCCAGAATGAATGCAATTTTGGTGGCGTGGAGGATTCTGCCTTTGATAGATATTGCCCCATCATCCTCCCTTTTTATGACCTTGGCTTGCTCAGTCACCACCTTGATCAGATATTTCAGCCAGTTGAAATCCTTGGTGGGTGAGTCCTCAATCGCCGCCATCAGTCGGAGTTTGGGAGTGCTGATCTGCTCGAAGCTTCCAGATCGACTCATTATGCACTTTCCCACAATATCCATCAATACTCTGTATTTCGGCTGTAGATGTCGTTTGTGCAGAGTTGCCTCAAACTTAACAGGTTTCTCGGCAACCTTGTCAAGATACTCCTGCTCCCGTCCCAACATATACAATGAGGGATCATCTCCCCTATCGCACAACTCAAATACATCGTTCAGATGCTTAGGGACTATATAGAGTTCTCGAACAAAATCCACATATTTCATCGATTGTTCGAGATGCAAAACAGAAATCTTAGATTCTATACAATCTTCCTCATCGATTTCCATATTTACAACAAACTCTATTACCTCACGGGTATACTCCGCCTCTGGTCGATTTGCGACGAGGTTCGTCAGTTTCGCCAATCTGATTAAGTGGAGTGCTTCTTCTTAGTGCTTGGCATTTGACGTGCTCTCCAGAGACACCACATATTCGTACCATGGCTTACTTGTCTCGTCTAATCTCTCGAAAATGGTTGGGGCCATTTTAGATTTGAAGATTTAGGGTTTGGGTTTTCTGGGCAAAGGGATTTTCTTGCAGAGGATTTTGGGAATGAAGGGTTTGATAAAGTTTGGCTTGAATGGCTTCTTGAGGAATAAATAGCTCGAGATTGTGGAAAATCGTACCGGTTTAGTGAAAAGCAACGGTTAAGATTAATCCATGATTAATCGGGTATGTGAAAGGTCGATCCCTGAAAAGTAAGCCGCCATTTTAACTTTATTGAAAATTAAATGTAACAGAGCATTTAATGACTGTTGACCTTCTTCGGAATTTCAAAGATCCCGCCCAAAAACATTCCTCAGGTGTTTTGTATTTATTGCGAATGATTACTGAGTTTCACTTAAGCAATAAATGAGTCGCATGAGTCATTACTTCTTCAGACTAATTTCCCTCTATCAGTCTTACTGAGTATTGACCTTGATAAAATGTCAGTATGATATTGAGTACTGAATGGGTTCAAGATATGCTTCGAAAGAATCTTGACCTTGAAGAATCTGAGTTTCTTGAGACTCGATTCAAGATTTCCATTTTATCCCGAGTTTCTCGAGAAGAATTCGAGAAAACTTCATGCATCTGAAAATCTTCAATTTTTTGATTTTTACTCTATACACTGGATCTAACATCCCTAATTCAACTGATAGTTCCTGAAATCTTGATTCAGCCAAAGGTTTTGTCAAGATATCAGCTCTCTGCTTATCAGTATGAATTTTCTCCATCCTTATGTCCTTTTTCAATATGATCTCTGATGAAGTTCCTTCTTCAGTCTGATTTCTCATGAAGTCCATGAAGGATATTCATCTTCCAACAATGACATCTCAGATCTTCTTTCAACAGGGCTAATGATATCTTCATTCAGTTCAGTGCCCTTTTCTGTTTACCTGAAAAACAGATTAGATCTGTGGTACCCATTTGGTATAGGATCCTACAAGGTTAGCTGTACCTTTTGGAATCCAAATCTGCCTGACAACTCTAATCACTTTAGAGTGGCTGATCTGTCTTCCATAAACATCTACATACACATTTACTACTCTGGGTGCCTTAGCAGTTTCCTGTGTATGAGTGCTAGCCTTAGCATGAACATGGACTTTTGATTTTTTCTTTGGTTCAGGCCTTTTGTTCATTTGCTTTGGCTTCTGTGCAGCTGGTCTGAATCTTTGTTGACTTGGGTTCAGGTAACCTTTACCCTTAGGCAAGTGGGGTTCAAAGGTTACTGTCTTGAAATTTTGGTCTTTCAAGATATCGAGGACTTGGTCTCTTGATTGAGAATGTCGGGCTTTGAGTGTTTCTCTTCTGAAGATTCCTCTAATGATTCAGTGTAGATCCTTTCAGCCTGAGGCTTTGAAGTACTTGCCTAAAATTTCCAACTGAGTGCTCAGGTTTTCTAGCCTTCACCTGAGGTTTGGGCTTTCCTACCTGATCATTCAGTCTTACTGAAACCATGGGTCCTTTACCCTTGTCTAACACCTTGAGCATTTCTTCAGTTTGAAGTGTAGGTGCTCTTGGTTTAACAAAGATTGTCTTCTTGCTACTTGATGCAAAGATTCGGATGACCTTGTGAGGTTCCCCTCGAATGTATCCCAATTCAGATTTTATAGTGGCAGATCTCTGGTAACTCTGAATTTCATCTATTACTTTAGATGCAGTATTCAATAGAGTTAGCTTCTTCTGTGCACTATCCTCATAGTTCTGTAGAGTTTCATGCTTCTCAGAGAGGTCATTGAACCGTTCGATCAATTTGAATCTCTTGATGGATTTCTCTAGCTTTTCGATTAGGGTCACTATCAACTTCTCTTTCTCTGGGAGTTGTACTTTTTAACATCCGGTTCATCAAGAGCTCCCATTAATTGAGAAGTGATTTGATGATTGCTAGAGTCTTTCCATTTTAGATTCTCAAAGAATCAGTTCTTTTGTTACGCTCTTGAGTTTCATTTAGCGGTTCTTGTAAAAACAAACATAGTCCTTCATTAGACTCTCAAAAGAATCCATCAGTCAAAATGGTATTTCACAGTTGAACTTGACAACTCTTGTGCTAGTGTAGGAGCAACAATGAGAGAAAGAAGAGTTTACCTCCTCAATGGCCATCAGACATATGTCATCACTTTCAGAAGAGTAAGTTCAGTAAGTTAGTTATCTGATCCAAGCAACTCAGGATCTCTCAAACTCGGGGACTCGGTTGGGATTATCGAGGTTTAAAGCGGCTTCGGGATCTTTGTCTCGAGAGATTTTGACTCGGAGCGATCTGCAGGCTTCTCGGGACCAAATCATCGACAATGACGACCTAAGCCGACCTCGAAGAAAAGTTTTTAAAAAAAAACTCGAACACGTGTATTCCCCCATACGTGTAAGACTCGCAGACCGGGACCAACACGGCAGTTTCGATCGAGTGCAAGTGAATCGGTTTGGGATCGATGTTCAATCTTCTTGAGTGCGAGGCGAATCGGTTTGATATCTGTCAGTTTAATTGATAGTGCGGAAGCTTGTTAATACCCGTGTGAAAAACCAGTTTTATCAAATCAGATTCTCAAGTCAGTTTTCAATCGGCTGACTAAGGTGTCAACCTGATCAGATCAGTTGCTTGGTGCAGACTGATGTTAACTTAGAATATGTATGCAATTTTAAGCTCAGTTGTGTGTAATAGTGTAAAGCAATAAAGAGCAAGTAAATGCACACAAGATTTTATAGTGGTTCAGACGAAACCCGTCCTACGTCCACTCTTCCCTTAACACAAGGGGCACCAACTTAACCGACTTAACCGACTTAACTGACTGAACTTTGTTTAATGTGTTAGTCCAACAACCAACAAATGTTTATGGAGTTCACACTCAACCGATCCCAGAAATCAGAAACTAGAATCCCTAGTCTGAAATCTTGCGGTAACAAACTTAACCTAACTTTGAGTTTGGGTAAAGATTTGTTGTGGTTCCAACTGGAAATCTATCCTAGTGTTTATGTAGCCAAATGCTAGAGGATGAGATTTCTATGCTAAGAACAATGAGATGAACACTTAAGAATAATCTTCAAATTCGGTGTTCTTCGAGAGGAAATTCTACTATAATTTTTGCTTCTTTTTCAGTCTGCTCGATCCGGTCTCTACTTCAATTTTGAAGAGCAATCCCATTTTATAGACCACAAAATCAAATAGCCGTTGGAGAGCAATTTGAATTTCGGGCTATATTAGGTAGGTTGTAGGATATGATGTGACGTGCTCCGAATATCGGCGTGGCCGAAGGCATGATTAGTGCCGTTTATGTCCGTAGCATCGAATCCCGCATTGTCAGCTCTTTTTGTGCACGTGTCGCTTTCTCTTTGGCTTTGCGAGGCGGCACTTCAGTATTTGTCCATTTGACGATTGATATTCCTTTTGTAGAATATTAATCTTATGCAGTGTACCATTTTGGTTGGCGCCGGTGTGGTAACCCTAATCAGATAACTGATCAGTCTACATTTTAGAGTCTTCTGATGCAGATTGTCTTAGCATAATTTGCAGACTCGGCTGATGTAGGTCTTCTGGTCTTCTGGTAGTCTTCTGATCTTTAGGTGACTCTGAGCCTCGGTGTCTTGGTCATCTTGAGTCTCGGGTTTATTCTTGAGTCTTGGGCTTATCCCCGAGTCTTCATGTTTATCGAGTCTTGAGGTTTATCCGAGTCTCGGTGTCTTCATCTTCACCTGATCATCTGACTTCTTGTCTTCTAACTCGTCTTAGTCTTCTGATCATCTGACCTTATCTGGTCATCTGATAACTTGACCTGACCTATACATATTGAGTTCCCCCTCAATATGTGACCTATCTTTACATCGACTATCTATACATTTCAAATTTGGTCATCTTAATCGATTCTCGTCATTAGTCACTAACAGTCCGATTTGGTCCTATTACAACTTTGTTTTTGGAACTTCCATCAAAACTAAATACAAATTTCCCAACAATTTCTCCTTTTGATGGAACCAAAACACTTAATCTAAAAAAACAGATACCATGAATAGAAATGCCAAGATAATGTAAAGCGTAGACATACTTGAAGACAATGAGATGTTATCTTAGAATCGAGAGATAGAATATTTCATTGAGAGATAGGTGTGTGCATTTACGAATCACATGAAAAATGTACCTATCATCTGATTCCAAGTTGTCTTCCTCAGGTGTACTTGAACATTTGAAGTTCTTTGGGGATACCAAACATCTTGTAATCCTTTGCATCAGCTTGTCCAGATCTTCTCTTCTATGGATCCCTCCTTTGTCAGCAAATCCATAGTAGGCATCCTTGAATTTGACAGCATCTAGCCTATTGTCTAGACGCAAAGGTGGAAGGAGTTGTTCAAAGGGAGGAGCTTCAGGTATCAGTGACATGATCTTCCCTTCCTTCATCACCGTCTGGTAGAAGTCTGGGTACTTCATTTCTAACCAGTTCCAAAATTCATCATCATTTTCTGTCTAGTCTTGATGAATCAGAATCATCTCCAGGATGTACACATCACACAACCATTCTCCTCTAATCTGATCCCATTCTGAAAGCAGATATAGCTGGGCACAGAGGATGTCTTTAACAGGTGCCGGAAGGGCATTCTTTTCCCAAGCAATATCCTCTGCTGCAGCTTCATTCTTTCTCTTCCTTCGGATGTATGCGATGTTTAGTCACTTAGCATCTGCTAACTTCTGCTTCTTGATAATGACCTCTCTTATTCTTCATGCGGTTTGCTCTTGAATTTGTTCAGGAGACATCTGGCTTTTGGTAGAGAATAATTGTTCTTGTCTCTGAACTTCAGCAGTAGCTTTCACCATCTTGCCTTTGCCTTTCTTTCTCTTGAGAACTGCTCAGGTTCATCTCGTTTGTCTTCTTCTGCTAATTTCTTAGCGAGTTCAAGGCTCTTGGCCTGATCATCAGTTACCATTCTTTTGTGTACAGACGAAGAGAAGTCTTCAATCTTATCGACTCTGGCAATAACATCTGAAAGAGCAATCTTCTGCTCAGTGATCTCTTTGCTGTGTTGCTCCACAGTTTCTTTTAATTCAGCAACAAGATCAGTAGATGGAGTGGCTGGCAAGTCAGATACAGTGGTTTCTGGAAAAGATGCAATAGTTACCAACTGTGTCTGTTTTTCTTCTTTCTCTTGTCCTTCCCCCTTTTTCGTTTCATCAAAGAGGTTGGACAGCCTGCGATTCAGAGCAATAAACTGTCGTGTGATCTCCTCTCTGAGTTCCTCAACAACAAGAGGAGTGATCTGAGCGGTGGCAGAAGGTGCAGGAGTTAAAAAGCGTCTGAGAGCAAATTCGATGTCCTTTCTTGCTCGTTCTGTAGAAGCTGCAAAGTGTTTCCAACCCATATCCATGTGGTTGTCAGTTTTCTCCAGGGATGCCCAGACATTTTGCAGTAGCACCTGTGTCTCATTGAGCATGTCTGTCCTAACTTTGAGTTTGTCAGACTGGAGATTGAGCTTCTCGGCAAGAGGATTTACTAGTTGCATTACTTCAGAAAGGATGGCATTATGCATCCCAACTGTGAGACTTCTTTCTCTGTTAACCAGTTTTGTTTGCTCTTCTTCAAATCGCTTCATCAGATCTGCTGTGAGAGCTGTGAATTTGTCTTCAATAGCAGCCTTGACCCCATCCTGAATCTTCTCAGTATAAAGATCTAGGGTATCGGAGCTCAAAGATAGCGATCTCGGGTCGATGTTGAAGCCTTGCCAAGTCAGGTCTCATCTGCAACACCCATTCTTGGTTCATCGGCAGCTCCCTCAAGATCTGTAGGAGGTTGAACAGTTTCCTCCCTGTTATCAGCAATCCCGAACCTTTCATGAATCAACCATCTGATATCATCTTCAGAGGCCAATTCAACAGCGCTTTCTATTCCAGCATTGTTCAAGCACTTCATCTCCAAGTCTACAAAGAAATCAGATCCCAGAGTTGTCATGAGGATCAGAAATTCCTCGATGCTTTTCAGTCTGATATCCCTCCAGAACACAATTTCTTCTATCGATCTTTGGATGCGGGATGTTGATCCATTGCGAGCACGAGATCCAACCGATACTCCTTGATTTGTTGCTTCATTATCCTTATGATCGGGCTTTCTGAAACAGGTGAAGCAAGCACGGTTCTGGTGTTGAAGGGATTATGAGAGACGGACAAACGCTTGTCGGATCTCTCAGGTTCTGGTATCTTGTTTGGAGATTGGGAGTGAGATGGGGATATTTGTGGTTCAGGTTCGTTTTCCACTTGTTGAGGGGGTTCAGTTTCCTGAACAGGTTCAATGGTTGGGAGAGTGGGAGATCTGGGTGATCTGATTGGTGAGGGTGAGGGTGAGAATGTTTTGTGAGGAGAGGGTGGTGGTGATGATTTTTGAGGAGAGGGTGATGGCGATTTAGAAGTGGGTGTAGGCGATCTTACTTTCTGGAAGATCGTGGTGAGAGGCAGAGAATCAGATGGTGATTCTTCCTCAGAGTGCTCCACTTCTGTTCCTCTGACAACTTTCTCTCCTTCTTCTTTGATCATCTGCTCGTCCCTTACTTTACTGGCAGTGTGCTCAGAACTGACTGCTATCTCCTTTTCTGATTCAACCTGAATCAGATCCTTCGTTCTGTGAACTTGCTGATCAGAACTAGGAGCAGTCTTCAGAGGAGAAGTAACTCTCTTCTGACGTTTTCGTTGAGCATCTGGTTTCTTGGTCAGATCCTTTCTCTTCAACCTCTTCTCTGGAATGGCCGTTCCCTGCGCTTCTGAAGATGCAGTTGCCTTTTCTTTTCCCTTCTTTTCTCCCTTGGGTTGGGCACATAAGGAGTAGGATCCTCATCAGATTGACCAGGCAGAGGCTCATCCTTGCCCAAGATGGCTTGTGCTTTGCTTGATACATCTTCGCACCATTCTCATTCCATTCATAGTTCTTTAGCAGCTTGTTTGACAGAATTATTGAGATTTTGTGCATGAAAGAGCACTTGGAAGATAAGCACACTTCATTTCTCTGGGTCAGATCGAACTTCCCCGAGTCTTCCGCAGTCTTGCCTTGACCATACCCAACCAATCCATATCTGAAGCCTTCTTGATGATTGCAGTCATGACACTGATCTTATAAGAAGTGACAACATCAAGACTGTAAGTTGAGCACATAATCACCTTCTGAACGATCTCAAGGAGAAGGCGATATTTCCTCTTCAGGTAGGAGGCTTTGACATTCGTTGTATTCTCCTTGTTTGCTGGTCTCAACAACTCGGCTTCAAGAAAGTCCTTCTCTCCTACATCAGTTGTGTAGGTCTCTGGGTTGATGCTTCCTCGAGTGAGACCGAAGATCCTCTGGAGATCATCATTCGACACTCGTACTTCCAACCCACCAACGGAAGAAATCAGGTCAGCATCAATGTCCTCGTCCTTCTATAGATTGTATAGAAACTCTAGGGCTTCATGTGTGTGGACAATGTTCTGATGTCTCGAGCAATACTGTTCAAGCCCACACGCTCGCAAGCACTCCAGAATTTCCAGCGATTCAGGATCTGAGATGATTGAAAATACTACATATTTCTCATCAATGATATCTTTCTTCATTGATGCGAAGTTGCAGAACTTTTTCCCTTGGCCCTGTCGTGGAACAAGATATGCCATTTCTGTATGAGATGCAAATTGATGTTAGTTTGAGTAAATTATTTCGATAAACTTAGTCAAATCAGCAATCTAAGCATCAATTAAGTAAGTAAGCATATAGATCGAATATAAATTACAGAAACATAGCAGCACGACCTAGTAACCAGAGTGAATTGAAATCATGCAGTACTTAAATGAGAAATTACCAGATATTGGTTCGTAGGATTGAGAAATCGTGAAAATAGAATCAATTGATTTTGGAAAGTAAATTTCTGAAGATTTTGAAAATTTTGATCCTTTAAGAAATTGAGAAGACAAAGTAGCGGAAAGAAGTTTTCTGAGAAAGATTTGGATTTATAGTATGCGAGGGAAAACTTTTTGCACAACTTTCCAAAGGTACTCAAGTGTCCGTGTTTTGAAATCAGTGGCTGAGATTAGTCGGCCGAAAAAAAGTTTTAATCGCACGGTTGAGAAAAGTAGTCTTCTCGTATTTCGGACTCAAAAATTCGTAATAAAACGCATTAAATACATATTCCCATGTCCGCATTTAATGTTTTGCAGTGCATGCGTCATAAAGTGAAAACAGAGTAAAAATCAATTTATTTAAATAAAGCATATAGGATGTTCAGAAAGGGATAAATAAGAAACGTATCTGACTGATTGATATTGTAATCAACCAGTTACCACTGTGATCTGATCTGGTTTGCTTGATTGTTGTTGACCTTACTGATGATAGCCTATACCTTAGCATTTCCCAACAATATTTCACTCATCTGATTAGATTTCTGTTTGATCCACTTCGTTACTTATCTGATCCACTTATCTGATTCTCTTATCTGATCCACTTCATCCTTCAGTCTTCTTCTATTCATGCCGCATTTTCTATGCACTTAAGTCAAACTCCCGCCAAAACATTTACTTCGGGGAGTCAAAAAGTCGCCTCAATTCCCAAATCGGCGCAATTTGACATTCCGTAATAATGGTATAGATACTCTGTGATTACTCACACCGTCAACTCATCCAACCATTAGCCGCGTGTTCCTTACGCGTTGTCGATGCAAATTTCTCTTAAGGTCTTCTGAGAAAATAAATTTGCATTTATACCCCCGAATTTCTCCTATAAATTGGCCTGGGGTGTTAGGCACACAACATAACATAAACCTTTCATCTTCTTTAGCTTATTCTCTATGCTTTCCGATGAATCCCTTATTTCCGGTGAAACTTCCGGCAAAAGCCTTTAACCCTTTTCCAATGAATTCAGCTTCTCAAATCAACCCTGTGTGTTCCTTCACACTGCTTTCGTCGTCATCGAAGATTACACATACGATCAATGCAAAGCTTCTTTACCACCAAGGCGGCGGCGGATCTACTATAGCAAATGAGAAGACACTTCTCCTAACCGTATGCACCTTGTGTGCCTATCGAGATGACAGAATTAGCATCAACAGACTCAGTCTGAAACAAAATATGGGTTTGGTATGCGATCTTAATCAGACAATAGCTGATCTTCGTATATCAAACTCAATTTTTGCATACGACACTAGTGGCCTTATGGTATTTTGACCAAACCTTTGGCACTGGTGTCCCATTTAACAGCTGGAGAGCCCATTGATTTTAGGTCTAGGGGCTCCTGGCTTAGACATCCTTCAAGGCCGCTCTCGCTCCTCACTCCAAAGCTCTGAGGGTGGCTCAGGATTATCTAAAGGCCTCTCACGCCCCTTCCCTACCTAGGGTTAGGCTTAGGGTTTATGGTTTATGGTTTATGTAATGACCTCCGGGTCTTCTTGTACTTGTAGCTTGTAATGTAGATCTGACCTCCGGGTCCTTATCAATGAAAAGTTCTATTATTTCATTGTTGTGTTGCCTCTACTGACTTATGCGATTTGTAGCTTTAAACTTATACGATTTGCTTGTTGACCGTAGCTTAATCGACTTATAAAGTATAACCTTCCAATCTGATCAGTTCCCCCTTAATCTGATATATCTTGAACTGATCGGTTCCTTGTCTGATCTTTAGATTATCTCCTTGTCTGATTTTCTGATCGGCTCCTTGTCTGATCGTCTGATCAGTTGAGATTCTTAACTCAACTGATTCCTCTTAACCTGGTTAGTCTTTTAACCAACTGGTTCTGGAGACCAATCCACCAACCATTTCTGGTGCACTTTCTCTGAGATCCAGAAGCCCTAGCTCGTTGCATAATTCTCTGAATCTGATCTCAGCTAGTGGCTTAGTTAAAATATCATCTTTCTGCTTGTCAGTATGGATCTTTTCCATTCTGATATTCTTCTTTTCAACGTGATCTCTGATAAAATGGTGTCTGACATCCACATGCTTGCATCTTGTATGTAGAACAGTATTCTGAGTGATTGCAATAGCACTATTACTGTCACAGAATATAGGTACGTTCTTAGCTACGATGTTGTAATCCCTCAGCTGCTGACTTAGCCAGAGCAGTTGGGAACAACAGCTTCCTGCAGCCATATATTCTGCTTCAGTAGTAGATGTCGCAACTGATGTCTGCTTCTTCGAAAACCAAGAGATCAGTTAATTTCCCAAAAACTGACATGTACCTGAGGTTGACTTCCTGTCGATTTTGCAACCTTCGTAATCAGAATCAGAATACCCACTAAGTTCTAGATTATCATCTGACGGGTAAAATAAACAAAGGTTTACTGTCCCCTTCAGATACTTAAGAATCCGCTTAACTTCTTCTAGGTGGCTTTGCATTGGATTTGCTTGAAATCTGGCACATACACCTACTGCAAAAGTGATATCTGGTCTGCTGGCAGTCAGGTATAGAAGAGATCCAATGAGAGCCCTGTATTCTTTCTGATTAATTTTCTGACCGTCCTCATCTGGATCCATCATGAACCCGGTCATCAAGGGAATTCTGACTTCCTTACAGTGTTGAGCTCCAAACTTGGCCAATAAATTCCTTGTGTACTTCGCCTGGCAGATGAATATCCCTTCTGTACTTTGCTTGACCTGCAGACCCAGAAAACAATTCATCTGACCCATCATGGACATCTCGAACTTCCCTTGCATCAATTTGCTGAACTTCTCACATAGCTTCTTGTTGGGAGATCCGAAGATGATGTCGTCCACGTAAATCTGAACCATTAGAATATCTTCTCCTTCTTCTATTCTGAATAAGGTTCTGTCCACTGTTCCTTTAGTGAAACTGCTGTCTATCAATAACTGAGAGAGTGTATCATACCAAGCTCGAGGAGCTTGTTTCAGGCCATAAAGAGCTTTTCTTAAACGGTACACTTGGTTGCCTTTTTCAAAGCCTAGAGGTTGTTCAACATAAACTTCCTATGCTAGTACCCCGTTTAAGAATGCACTCTTTACATCCATCCGATACACAATGAACCCTCTGTGGGCAGCATATGCCAGAAACAACCGAATGGCTTCTAGGCGAGCGACTGGTGCAAAGGTCTCATCATAATCAATTCATTCTGATTGTGAATACCCCTTAGCAACAAGTCTTGCTTTATTTCTGGTTATGACATTCTTCTCATCTCTCTTGTTCTTGAATACCCACTTCGTGCCAATCACGTCTTGATGAGTTGGTCTGTCCACCAGTTTCCAAACTTGATTCCTCTCAAACTGTTCCAGTTCTTCTTGCATGGCTAGAATCCAGCTTGCGTCTTTTAGAGCTTCCTCTACTTCAGTTGGTTCCTTCAAAGACAGATAACAACAATACATGGCACTTTCACCAATCTGATGTCTAGTATTGACTCTATCAGATGGGTCTCCGATAATCAGATCAGTTGGATGACTGGTAATCCAGGTCATTCTTTTCTGATTTGCGTCTATTTGGAGAACATCATCCACTTCTGATAGTAGTTCATTACTAGTGATTGGGAGTGGTGCGGAATTATGATCCACTTGATAAGAACATGTCTCAGCTGATGTTGGACTCATCATGTGCTGATGTCTGTTCGTAGGAACTTCAGGAGTTCCCCCTGAACCAGATGGTTCAGTTGATACTGTCTCAGTTGTACCAGCTTCTTCACTGACAGTGCGTACCTTAGGGTCTGATTGACCTGGTGAATCAGCAAGATCAAGTTCTGGGATATACACTGTTACGTGTTCAGATTCTTTCTCCTTGATACTTAGCTGATCCATTTTCTGCGTATCAGGTACCGGTTGATCTGGTACTGCTTGTTCTGAGGCAACTTTCTCTTATTCAGAGAATGTCTCATCAAAGACCACATGGGGTGTTTCTTCCACAACTAGGGTTCGTTTGTTGTTAACCCTGAAAGCCTTGCTGGATGAGGAATATCATAAGAATATACCCTCATCTGACTTGGCCTCAAAAGTCTTCAACTGAATTTTCCCATTGTTGTGTATGAAACACTTGCACCCAAAAACATGGAAGTAAGAAACACGAGGTTTTCTGCCCTTCCATAGTTCATAGGGTGTTTTGAAGTGAGCCTTTATCAGAGAACATTTGTTCTGAGTGTGGCATGCAGTATTGATGGCTTCTGCCCAGAAACGGCTTGTTGTTGCATGTTCAGCTAACATAGTGCGAGTAGCTTCCTTGAGTGTTCTGTTTCTCCGTTTTGCTACTCCATTCTGTTGTGGCGTTCTTGCAGCTGACGTCTCATGCTGTATACCAAGCTCAGTGCAAAAATCAGTAATAAAAGAGTTCAGAAATTCTGTACCTTTATCTGATCTGATTTTTACTATGCTGACACCCTTTTCGTTTTGTAGTTTCTTGAGCAGCTCGGGTATCTTTGTTGTTGTCTCATTCTTCTTGTATAAGAATACAACCCAGGTAAACTTGGAATAATCATCCACGATTACCAGAGTATATTTGCGTCCGCTGAGACTGACTGGTGTAACTGGTCCAAATAAATCCATATGAAGCAGTTGCAGTACTCTACTGGATGCTGGTCCAGGTATTCCCTTGAATGAGGCTTTAACTTGTTTTCCCTTCTGACATGCGGCACATGTCTGATCCTTTGAGAATACCTCATTTGGAAGTCCCTCAACCAAAGGCACCCTAGATATCTTGTTAAGAGTCTTAAAGTTCAAATGACTCATTCTTTTGTGCCAGAGCCAACTGCTACTTTTGGAACTCTTAACAATTAGGCATGCATTTCTTGGACAACTGTTCCAATCAGCTGTGTATATCGTGCCTTTCCTTGAACCAGTTAGCAAGATTTGTTGAGTAGCTCGATTCCTAATCGTACACTTATCACTCGAGAACTCAACACTGAATCCGTTGTCGCAGAATTGTGATACTGATAGCAGGTTATGCTTTAATCCTTCGACATACTTGTACATCATCATTCTCTAAGGTTCCGAATCCTTTGGTAAAACCAAAGTTATCATCACCGAAGAGTACATGTGGGCCTTCTTGTTCTTTGTAAGAGCTAAGGAGATGTTTGCTTCCAGTCATGTGCCTTGAGCATCCACTATCGATGTACCAGATAGTTGCTTGTACACCTCCTTTGTTGGTCAAACCCACGTGGAGCTGCAATCGAATCAGATTTTAGGTACCCCATTAGAATTGGGTCCTGCGGCGTTAGTGGTGGTTTTAGGGATCCACACAAACAGGGCACTTCTATTGTAATCAGATAGATCAAAAGGCCTGATTTGTCTCCCATACACAACAACATAACCATACGTCTCTTTATATGCATTATGATTGGTATGATTATTCGTGCGAGCCTTGAGTGAATCAGAAGACTTGAGATTTTTCTTTACATTTTGTCTTCTTTTAACCCAGTGGGGCTCAGGTGCAATAGCCCTAGGTCTCTGGTTATAAGGGTAGGTACGACTGCTACCATTAAAAGATTCATATCTTTTTGGCATAGATGGTCTTGGCAGTTTACCTTTAGCTTGCTTGTTAGGCAGCTGACCTTGATTGGGTTTCAGATTAGATTTCCTTTTTACAGGTTGTCTCTTCTGATACCTAATCTGCTGATCAGGTTGAGGTCTCTTCAGAAGAACTGGGTTCTTCTGTTGATTCCTCGGCTGATGCTTAATCAGTTGGGGTCCATTTATGTTCCCTTTCTGATTAGACACTTGCCTTACTTGCTCAGCAGGTCTCTTTCCCTTATCAGATACATGTTTTGCTTTTTGTGTATCTTTGTCAAAGACTCGTTTGATTACACCCTTTTGAAGTGAACCAAACGGGGCTTTTGAGGATCTAGAAGGGTTTTCATACCCAATTCCCTTCTTGTTAGTCGGCGTTCAAAAATAGGTGTTCATATCCTGGACGGTTTTTGATGACTTCGTGAAAACCTCTATTTTCTTGCGCAAACTATCCTCAGTAGATCTCAGACTCTCATGTAGTCGGAAGAGTTCATCAAACTTAGCTTGTAGGATTTTGAACTCATCAGCTTGTTGTTTGTTAATTGCTAGCTGTTCTTTAATATGCTTCTCCTGATCAGAAGATTTAACCTTCAGAACTTTTAGTTCTTCAGTTACCTTCTGAACAGCTTCAGCTGATTTCAGTTCAGCTGCTTTACTGACAGCGTTTTCTCTAACAAGCTGATTATTTCTGATCCTTAGCTTATCGTTTTCAGCTTCCACTATTGTATAAGTGTCTACTGCGTTAGAGAGATCATCAAGCAATTGCTCAGAGTAGAGCTGCACGTCAATCTCTCCAGCAGGTGTGCTAATAATAGCTGGTGTGGAAATTGAAAAAGCAGAAGGTTTGGAGGTTACCTCAGATTGGTCTTCCTCCTTGGCCATCAGACAGATTTCATCATCATCTGAAGAGAATATCAGATCTTCATGGTCGAAGCAATCATCAGCATTGCTTATCAGACAGAAGTCCTCTACTGAAGAGTAGCCAGAATCCTCAGAAGGCAGATAGGAATCATCAATTCCTGATGTGTCAGCAACCATAGCTTTTCTGTCTCTAAAGCGTTGCTCTCTTCTGTTCCGCTTCTCTTCTCTTTCTCTGGGAGTCAGGTCTGGGCAGTCGGTGCTGTAGTGACCTGGTTTCTCACAGTTGAAGCATGATCCACGATCCACGGAACTTCCTCTGCCAGGTGAGTCACTTCGTCTGTAGGATCTGTCAGGTGACTTTCCTTTCTGATTGTAATCTGAACTCCTTCTGTCAGATCTGTTGTCTCTTCTCTCATCTGACCGATCATCTCTTTTCTTATCGTCTCTGTGATCTCTTCGGTCATCAGATCTGGTCCTTTCTGGAGATCTGTCAGTTGGCCTCCTATTTCTTCCTCTGTTATCTTGATAGTCTCTGTAGAATCTGCGATACTTATCAATTGAGAATTTAGGCAAATCATGATACATACCAGAGGTATTATCCATGCTGAGTGATTTTGAAAATGAATGAGTTTTGAAAACGGTTTTTCAAGATCTGTTCAAATGACCACAAAGATTCTTCCTCAAGAATCGATGATACTCAAAGCCAGTGGTCTGTAGAACCACTGCTCTGAAACCACTTGTAGGTCCCGAACGGGTTTCATAAGGGCAGAAGTCTAGAGGGTAGGGGTGAATAGACTTCTGAAAACTTTTTGTGCAGATCAGGTGTGATTGCAGTTTGCCTGATCAGAGTGTAAGTGAATCAGTTTGGACTGATGTTCAATCTTACTGAGTGCATGAGGGCAGATCTGTTTGATATCTGTCAGTTTAACTGATAGTGCGGAAGCTTGTTAATACCCGTGTGAAAAACCAGTTTTATCAAATCAGATTCTCAAGTCAGTTTTCAATCGGCTGACTAAAGTGTCAACCTGATCAGATCAGTTGATTGGTGCAAACTGATGTTAACTTAGAATATGTATGCAATTTTAAGCTCAGTTGTGTGTAATAGTGTAAAGCAATAAAGGGCAAGTAAATGAACACAAGATTTTATAGTGGTTCAGACGAAACCCGTCCTATGTCCACTCTTCCCTTAACACAAGGGGCACCAACTTAACCGACTTAACCAACTTAACCGACTGGACTTAGTTTAATGTGTTAGTCCAACACCCAACAGATGTTTATCAAATTCACACTCAACCGATCCCAGAAATCAGAAACTAGAATCCCTAGTCTGAAATCTTGCGGTAACAAACATAACCTAACTTTGAGTTTGGGTAAAGATTTGTTGTGGTTCCAACTGGAAATCTATCCTAGTGTTTATGTAGCCAAATGCTAGAGGATGAGATTTCTATGCTAAGAACAATGGGATGAACACTTAAGAATAATCTTCAAATTCGGTGTTCTTCGAGCGGAAATTTTGCTATAATTTTTGCTTCTTTTTCAGTCTGCTCGATTCGGTCTCTACTTCAATTTTGAAGAGCAATCCCATTTTATAGACCACGAAATCAAAGAGCCGTTGGAGAGCAATTTGAATTTCGGGCTATATTAGGTAGGTTGTAGGATTTGATGTGACGTGCTCCGAATATCGGCATGGCCGAAGGCATGATTAGCGTCGTTTATGTCGCGATGTCGAATCCGCATTGTCGGCTCTTTTTTGCACGTGTCGCTTTCTCTTTGGCTTTCGCGGCGGCACCCGATGATTTGTCCATTTGACGATTGATATTTCTTTTGTAGAATATTCGTCATATACGGTGTACCATTTTGGTTGACGCCCGGTGTGGTGACTTTGATCGGATAAGCGGTCGATCTACCTTATAGAGTCTTTCGATGCAGATTGTCTTAGCACAATTTGCAGAATCGGCTGATGTAGGTCTTCTGGTTTTCTGGTAGTCTTATCTTTAGGTGACTCACGAGCCTCGGTGTCTTGGTCATCTTGAGTCTTGAGTTTATTCTTGAGTCTTGAGCTTATCACGAGTCTTGAGGTTTATCGAGTCTTGAGTTTATCGAGTCTCGGTGTCTTGATCTTCTTTGATCATCGACTTCTTGTCTTTCGATTCGTCTTAGTCGACGATCATCGACCTTATCTGGTCATCTGATAACTTGACCTGACCTATACATATTGAGTTCCCCCTCAATATGTGACCTATCTTTTACATCAGCTATCTATACATTTCAGGTGGTCATCTTAATCTGATTCTACGTCATCGATACCATTCGTGTCATTTGGTCCTATTACAACCTGTTTTGGAACTTCAATCAAAACTAAATACAAATTTCCCAACAGTTTTGATTAGATCCCAAAACCCTGAGTATGACATGTTCAGGATAATCTTGATAGATCGAGGATTCGATATAGAGTGTTAGAATTTATCCGCACCATGTATAGTCGGCAGATATAGATCGGGGTTAGATTTTGAAGAAGCGAAGACTCAATAAGTTTCAAGAAATCGAAGACTCAAGAAGTTTCAAGAAATCAAGACTCAAAGAAGTAATCAAGAAATCAAGACTCAAGAAGTAATCAAGAAATCAAGACTCAAGAAGCTATCAAGAAATCAAGAAAAGTAATCAAGAAATCAAGACTCAGAAGATGTCATCAAGACATCAAGACTCAAGATGTCATCAAGAAATCAAGACTCAAGATGTTATCAAGACATCAAGACTAAGTATGTCATCAAGACTCAAGATGTCATCAAGACATCAAGACTCAAGATGTCATCAAGACATCAAGACTCAAGATGTTAATCAAGACATCAAAAACTCGTAAGATATCAAGGCTCAAGACATCAAAACTCAAGACACCGAAAACTCGAAGATATCAAGACTCGTAAGATATCAAGACTAAGAAGATATCAAGACTCAAGACATCAAGACTCGTAAGATATCAAGACTCAAAAGTTATCAAGACTCAAAGTGAGTTATCAAGACTCAAGAAGATACCGGTATATAACCTGAATGTTTCTAGGCACTGAATAATATCTATCTGAAGACTACAAAACAGAGAAAAACGCAAACATTCAGAAAAATAGATATTGCCCAAAACATTCATATGCAGACAAAAGGAACTAAGTCTAAGTGTTGTTTAAGGTTATCTCATTCAGAGAGATTGACCAAAAAGAGCCGTTATGTTTGTCTACATTCTTGAAAACAAGAACCAATCGAGGAAGACATCATCGTATTTTCATCGATAATCGAAAGCTGACAGGACACTGAATCATGTCAGTAGTACTATGTTCCAGACTGCAAAAATTGGTGATTGGCTACATGAATGCATATTTTCTAAAACATGCAAGGGAGTATTCAAACCCTAAATATAGTCGTTCATCAAACACTATAAGAGGAAACTCATGAAGCTATCTCCTCCAACTGATAGTTTTTCAAGAGTGACCTTGGTGAAGTTTCCTATAAATACTAGTGACCCTTTACATTGAGATGTTACGGGAAATTTCAAAGCAACTCAAGAGCTCATTCGTATTATTGCAAATTGAAGCACTCGAAAAACCTAGAATTTCCCAAGTGTTTCACATTGGAGAGAGCTCATTCACTAAGCCTAGATTGATAAGAAATATCCAAAGCTTAGTAGAGATATCCTAGCCTTTGCATTGTTCTTATTGTAAAGGATATCCCATCCTAGTTGGAAACCAACCAGAAACCCAAACCCTTTGTAAGGTAGTTTGTGTGTGTTTTGTTGGTGAGTTGGAGTTGTAAAAAGAGTTAGTAAGCTACGGATGAGTTAGCCGAAAAACTCTAGAGAAGAAGTTAGTAAGCTACTTGTGGTAGTCGAACACTTGTGTGTGTTTGAGTTAGTAAGGCTGCAGTGTGAGTCGGCCCGGAAAACTCAAGGTAGAAAAGTGAGTAAGCTACAATTGAGTTAGCTAGAAAGCTTTAGGAAGTGGTTAGGAATTTCTCTGAAGATCAGAGAGAGTGGACGTAGGAGCTTGAGTCTCCGAACCACTATAATTGCTGTGTTGTTTTGCTTTTTGTACTGCATTATTATTTGTTGCATGTTTTTCACTGAAAGCATAGTTCACTAATATTCAGTTGGAATCAATCCACTGAACTTGCATCAAATTGATCACAGGCTAAATCACAATTTTATTGAAGGGAAGATTTTCAGCAAAGCTAAAACGAGTATAAACTTAGGGCCAACCATTCCAAGACACTTGAGTAGCTGTAATGCCGATTACTAAACCGAACTAACTTTACTGAGGGTTCAGTAAGATAATTATCTGATCCAAGCGCCTCAGGATCTCTGATAAACTCAGGCTCAGTTGGGCTAATTTGAAGCTTCTGAAAGCAGCTCAGGATCCGTGCTTCTCAGGGCAAAATCATCAGGATAACCTGACCAGTCTGACCTCAGTGAAAGAAAAGTTTTAAAAATCATTGAACACGTGTATTCCCCCCCCATACACGTGTGAGACTCGTTAGCACCGGGACCAACAGCATCAGTGATAAAAGATTTATTTTCAGTAAATAAGACATAAATTCAGTTTAGTTATGCAAAATGAAAACATATTTTCACGTATAACCCAAACAACATTGGCCAATGACCAATGATCCAATTAGTATGAGAAGATGAGTATTCTCTCTAAATCCACATTGAGGAATGAATCCTTTTCTTGGCTCAACTACCACGCACATACACTTCGTTATGAACCCAATCCATGTCATATCTAACCATTAAGGTTGCAAGCGTCGGTTATGGTCAAAGTTCACCACTCCCTACATGTCGTGCATATTAACCTCAAGTCAGAGGAATATCACATCGCTCCCACTAACCGAGACACTCGTAGACACTTAAGTGGAGTAATATCAAACGGTTTCTCGGATGGGTATACCAATACCCTCTAAGGTATCTGTGCATCCATC
The DNA here is from genome assembly GCA_037126765.1 of Stenogyne calaminthoides. NCBI lineage: Eukaryota > Viridiplantae > Streptophyta > Magnoliopsida > Lamiales > Lamiaceae > Stenogyne > Stenogyne calaminthoides. The sequence goes on along the minus strand of JBBCBC010000005.1, from coordinate 33,202,912 downwards.
ATGAGATACCTAGTATCTCGTAGTAAGTGAGAACTACTACATTCTCTAAGAGTACGATGCAGATCGCACACCAATCTCAAATGCATCATCAATATCCCATTTTTGATGATCCTTGATTGGGGATATTTGAGAACCATGCTTAAGTCATCTGAGGTCTCACATCCTCAATGACAACATTGGTTCATGGGAACACTTACATGAATAAATGTAAACAATCAAACATAATATTCAAACAAGTGTATTGTTATACATTAATATTGAATGGATAATAATATTAAATCAAACTGAATATTATCGAGTATTATGTCCTTACAAAAGATTGTCTCTAGGACACTAACACTAACAATCTCCCACTTGAACTAGAGCCAATCACCTACATGCCTAACCCCTAGACCATCAAATGTCTAGTGTGTACACTAACACTTAATGTTTTGGTGAAATGATCATCCAAATTATATTTCGTGGGAACACATTCTAATTCTATTTCTCATATCGTTATGATCTCTCGGATCAAATGATAAGTCTGGGTACATGCCTGCTTCTGTTTGTTGATCTCATTTCCTTTGCTTGCGCAATCGCACCAGTGTTGTCTCAATACAACTTTATTAGACAATTGGCGCTCGAAACTACCCCTAGTTCTCTCATGAACTATAAAATCCAGACAGCCTCCTCGAGGCTTCTGGTACAGCAATGTACTCAGCTTCAGTTGTTGAATCTATGGTCATCTCTTGCTTGGAACTATTCCAATAGATCGCCTCATCATTGAAAGTGAAAACATAACCTGACTGTGATTTGTAATCATCATAGTCGGATTGGAAACTTGTGTCAGCATAACCAGTTACTACTAGTTCTGGCTGCCCACCGTAGATAAGGAAACATTATTTAGTTCTTCTAAGATACTTCAAAATGATCTTGACAGCAATCTAGTGTGATTCACCCGAATTCTGTTTGTATCTACCAGTGATGCTGACAGCGTAGACCACATCAGGACTAGTGCAAGTCATAGCGTACATGATTGACCCAATTGTATATGCATATGGGACATCCTTCATGTGCTTGATATTAGTTTCATGACTTTATGTCACTTCCCTGAATCAATATCTGATATTGCTTCAGAGCAAGTATTAGGATCGTCCTTATCCTATATGTCCACATTATCAAGTTCCTCCAAGAGGTAACCGTATCTAATGGGCAGATTATGATTCCTAATTGGCTTAAAAAGTTGTGGTTGTGCAGGATGTACATTCTGATTGTGAAAATTTTGTGGTGCATCGATTTCATCAATGTCCGGAGAGTCCTCAAGAGCTACACTTTTAGATGCCTCTTGGGCTGAAGTTCGAACTATGTTGTTCTCATTCAGCCCACTTCGAGGTTCTTGCACAGGCAAGCCAACCCTAATTACGCTCCCGCTAGTTGAAAGACGATCACCTAGTGAAAAACTCCCACCGTGAAAGTTGCTGAATGCTCCCACTGATTCCTTGTCATATTGCTTTGACTAGATATCAGTCTCTTTGTTAATTTGTGGTTCTTGAATTTCTTATAGTTCTATCGTCTATAGCCTTGTTCCTTAAAGACGTAATCGTCTTCAAGAAAGTTGGCCTGCCTAAAAACAATCATTGTTTGTTTCTCAGATAGATATCAATACTATCCTCTTGTTTCCTTATGATATCCCACAAAGTAACCATTTTTACCTTTGGACTCCAACTTATCAGTTAGCATCTTTTTCACAAACGCGGGACAACCCCACGTCTTGATATGTGAAAAAGTTGGTTTCTTACCACACCATAGCTCGTATGGAATATGCTCAACCGATTTAGACGGAATTCAATTCAGAATGTAGATTGAGGTTTGGAGTGCGTAACCCCATAAGAATGTTGGAAGAGAGGAAAAGCTCATCATGTACCTCACCATGTCTAACAGGGTTCGATTTCTCCTTTCGGACACTCCATCCATTTGAGGTGTTCCGGGAGGAGTCCACTGTGATTGGATTCCATGCAACTTCAGATAATCAGTGAATTCATGGTTAAGAAATTCACCTCCTCGATCTGATCGAAGAGTCTGGATATTCTTACCTGTTGGGGTTATACGTGAAAGTATGCTTTTACGTGATAACAAACTAATGTACTCTTATTTACTGAATATAAATGATTTATCACTGATGCTTTAAATATGAATGAATGTTATTTATTTATTGCAAACCGTTCAATATTAGTACATATTGCATTATAGTTAATGTGGTGATACCAGATCACAGAAGATCACATTAACAGTTCCTTGTAAATAAAAGTACATCTTCACAACCTAGATGGAATTGAACACTCCATTGGTAGAGGTTGAAGTGCAAAGTTCAGATTGACTTGTCTTTACCAAGAGATTGCACCAGCACATCATGGTGTGCTGAAGAGGACCTACAGAGAGGATAAATTCTTCTGTACTGACTTATGGGATGAAGAATTAGACCTCAGTTGTTATTGATTTCTTAACATATGTCACTTAAATAGGATTGTGTGTAATTAGTATTTATTGCTTTGTCTGCGTTGGGTTTAGAGTCAGAGAGCGATTCTATACTTTGCATTATGGGCAATATTATTAATTACATGACAATTGTTAAGATTTAATACAGAGTAATGTGTGCAAGGAAGGTCTTGTCTGATTTGTCCCCTTGGTAGTCTCAGAAGTTTTATCATACAAATCTTGCAAGTGGATTAAGTTCCAGTATGGATAACAATGTTGAGCTGTCTTTATTCCAAGGAAAGAGATATTAATTAATATAAAGCCTTTCAGTGGCTTAATTAATTAATGGACAAAATAATCTTAAACATGGAAAATAATAACCGAGAGCCATATTGTCGTAATATGGATTAAGATGGACAGTGCAATATTAATTTTATAGTGGAGCAAATTAATATTAATGAGCTGAATAATATTGTGGCTCAATATTATGAAATTCAGAGCCCATTGGAGGTTCAATCTTAATTCTCCCAAAGGCCCCTCAAGTAGCACAATATAAAGTCCAGTTAATGAAAAGGTGATTAAAATAGAAGAAATAAATATTGCCTAATTTTTTTCCTAAATTTTCGAAAATAATGGGATAAAGAAGAGGAATGATTTTCTTGATTTTCTTGGAAAGAATTTTATGGAAAAAGATAAGTATTCTTAGAATAAAAGATTATCCCATAAAATTCAAGAAATCAAAATTGATTCTTTATTCCTTGTATTTTTTGAAAAATACATAAGAAAGGGAGTAAAAGATATTTTGTGATTGTTATGGAAAATAGAATATATGAGATATATTAAAGATTGTATCTTGGAGAAGATACAAGAACATTTCCCATGAAGCCCTAATCACTAAAATTTTCGCCCACCCATTGTCTTATAAATAGGGGATGAATTTTTCATCCCCTACACAATTCCAGTCTTGGAAAAATTAGAAATCCACAAATGTGGTGCAATATTTTTTCTTTTTCTCCTTTGTTGTAATTGTTCGTGAGAATCCTTCCACCGGATTACGAGCAACGACGTGGGACATACTTGAGAAGGAATTTGGGTTGATCCATCTATTCAAAGGTTGTCACTCTGAGAGGTATGTTTCTCGTAAACTCCTTGATTCCGCATGTGTAGGATTTTACGTGAAATAAATTGTATGCATGATTGTTGTTGGTATTTGCTAATTGAATTAGTAGGTTAATTTATGTTAGAAATATTTGTTCAATTTAAATATGTATTTAATTGTACCTCGAATAGATCCGGGCACACTATTTCCCAACAACTGGTACTAGACCCTCGGTTTCGAGCTCTGTGATTTAAATTGTTGGTTCATTAAATTTATTGAAATTGGATAGTAGAATTGCTAGATCTTTTTGGCAGGTATCTAATTGTCATGGTATTTAATGGTTTTAATTATTTCATGCGTATGAATGGTTTTTAATTCGACTTGTTCGATTTTTTTTTCTCGTGAGAAAATCCACGAGTAGATTAGGCTATTTTTTTATTTGTTCAATGTAATAAACTAGCCTAGATTTAAGGATTATTTATTTTCCGTTAAATAAATTGTAACCAAATCGAAGATGAAGACGAGGGATTGAAGATGGATCCGAAACTGGGCGCAGGCGGCGTGCGTCGTGCGAAACTTGCCAAGGAAGGTACACGTGTTATGCGGACGCAACTAGGCATGCGCGAGCACGGGCGAGGCCGAGGGCTGAACGCCGGGCGGGATCAGGTGGGGGGGCACGCACGGCGCGGGCGATCACCCATGCACTGTCGCACGCGCAGGGACACACGGAGGCGGGTGCGGGCGGAAGCACACAGCGCTAGGACTTGCGAGCGCAAGGTGCATGACACTGCCGAGACCCACAGGTGCGATGTGCACGACACTGCCAAGACCTGCAGGGCGATGCACATGGTGCGGAGGCCTGTCGACACGGTCGGGTGGGATGCGAGCATGTATCCCGCACCACGAGCTGGTCGAGCAACAGGCGTGGCGTGACGTGACAAATTTTTTTCGAGATGAACGAGTGGGAGAAATTCAAGACGACATTTTCTCAAGATCAACACAAGAAAAATTAAGCCATGACAGTTGGATATTTTGTGCCCAATATGTTTAATTTTTATTTTTGTTTTGATGTTATTTTCTTGTGCTTCTGTTTAATTTATTTAATGTGTTTGCATAAGAAATTGTTTATGAAAATCTCAACTTCAAAATTACTAAGTACGTTTTAAATAATTAATTTATTTTTTTGAAAAATCAAATTAATTTTGACCTCCATGATTTATTTATTTGTGAAATTTTTTGGAGAAATTTCCCCCACGGAACGGCCAAAAGATAGTTATCACATGAATAAATTCCTAATGGATGATTGTGAAATTATTATTAGTGGCGATAATGACCCTCCCCACGAGGCTTATTCTAAATGAAGTAATAATTCTGTATTTAATCATGGTTATTACTTAGGTATAAAATTGATATGCATATACTTCCCCGAAGTCCCTGTCAATTTTATATGGTCAAGTGGGAGCCAACTATTAATTTTGAATTAAAGGTTTGTAACTGTCTTTGTTTGTAATCTGCTTAAATGTGTTTAAATAGACAGTTCACCCCACGTGACCTATTTAAACTGTTTTAAGATGTTGGCAGATGCATGTTCATATTTTTTTGAAATTTTAATATGCTTCATGTGATCGAATTATGTGATAAATTTTGTGATTAATCTGGATATTAACACAAAAATGTATATTTATTTTCAATTCAGCATGTCGCAACCTTTTACTCCATGTTTAACTATACTAAAAGACCATCAATTGACTGGTGAAAACTTTGTCGATTGGAATCAAAAACTATCAATTTTCCTAGCTGCACAACAACACAAGTGGGTTCTTGATGTACCTAACCCGAAAAGCCTGCTGATGACTCTAGTAAAACGGATAAGAAAGAGTATAATGACTGGGAGCGTTCCAATGAGATGTGTTGCAGCACCAACACCAGAACTTTGGAACTGCTGCGGAAATTATGCAAAGTCTTAAAGCGATGTTTCAACATCAGAACCGTACAGCTAGGTAGATCACCATGCGAGATATGTTGTCGCAGAAAATGGTAGAGGGAACGCCTGTGAGGGATCACGTTCTCCAGATGATGGCTTAACTTAACAAGCTTGAAGTTCTAGGCGCTGAATAAGATATGAAACCCAGATCGATTTCATACTCCATTTTCTACCGAAAAGCTTTGAGCAGTTTCAACTAAACTATCAGATGAATAATCAGAAGTTCACACATCCTGACCTGCATGAAGCTCTAGTTTCGGCTGAAATGTTAGTGGGGCGCCAGAATCAAGCCTTGGTGGCAACCGACCCTTCTACTTCTTCTAGGCCAAATGGTGGTATGAAAAAGAAGAAGGCAAAATGTCAAAACCAAGTCAACTCAAGCATTGCCAAGGGCAAAGCTCAGGTGAACCAAGGGGGAGGTGTCAAGAAGACTGCTAAGGGGAAGTGTTTCAACTGCGGTGAGAAAGGACATTGGAGGTCAGCCTGTTCCAAGCCCAAGAGAGAAGGAAAAAAGGTAATTCTCATGCGCTAGTTGTTGAAACTTGTTTAGCGGCGTATGCCGCCCATTCGTGGGTAGTGGATACAGGAGCCACTGATCATGTTTGTTTCACTTTACAGAGGTTCCAGCTAACCCTACAACTTAGTGGGAGTGAGGTCCTCATCACACTGGGCGATGCTACGAGAGTGGCAGCTGAAGAAGTGGGAGAAGTGAAGCTATCTTTTGAAGATAAAGTTTTAATTTTAAGAGATGCTCTTTACGTTCCTAGTTTTAGAAAGAATTTAATTTCAGTTTCTAAACTTTTTATGGATGGATATTCAATTTCTTTTACTAAATGAGTTACTATATTTCAAAATGATATGTTTATCTGTTCTGGAACGTTATCGAACAATCTCTACACAATTAAATGTTCACACCGCTCACAAAATGCATCCTATAACACATCGACTGTTTTGCATAAAAGAAAGTGTTCTTCAGACATGAACGATACACTTCTGTGGCATCTAAGATGTTGTGACAACAATAATTCGGGAAATAAATTATACTGAAAACATAAAGGACACAAAGTTTGATAACCCAGTTCACCGAAAAGGCTACATCTGGGGACAATACCAAGCCAGGATATAAAGAGTCTAAAATTCGATCCCTTTTAGTGAACATTACAACTAGTACTTATAGATTACAATTAGGTCAGAGACGTCCAATGGGCCTGATCACTCGGCCCCTAGGGTTACGAGCAGCCTGAGCGGGGATCCTGGGATTCGGGGCCACAATCTCTGGATTCTATTAGACTTGCCATGATTAAGCCCGGAAGATCCGGACACTTGAATACTCCGGATCTCTTCCTTATTTACACAGATAAGCTTCAGGAGGCCGCTGGTTGCTAAGAGATGGTTGCAGGGTACTGGCGACCCCGCCCGTAGCCTGTTCATGGTCCTCCGATCAGCCCAACGCTTGGGCTGTTATGCGACCTCCGACCACTGCCAGGTCCACCACAAGTTGGTCATCCTGGTCCTCGACTTTCACCTAAGCGATGGTCCGCAGACTTCCTTTCCAAATAGTAGATCCTTGCCACGTGGCAGGTCAATCTTATCACGCCACAACAATGGCCCCTCAGACCGAGGTCCCGAGCTGCGCTACTGTGCCTTGACCTGAATAACGGTCTTCCGAGCCGTGACCTCATGACCTGTGGCTCCTCGAACCTGATGTACTGTCCTTCTCGAGCACGCGAAAGGATTCCTCAGTTATGCAAACCGATGCGATGGGCCGCTATGTTATGATGATGTGAGTGCCGCAACCAGCTCTAATGAGAAATCATAGTGTCATCCACGCGCGGCCTCCACGTAGATTTTGCAAATCGAGGGCACAGACTTTTGCTATATTTTCATTATGACCCCCCTCGATCCTTATAAATTCTCACACCAAAGCCCGGCGGAACCCTTAGCTATCTTTGACTTCCTCGCGATTTTCTTTGCAGAGAACTCTCTTACCAATTCAGGTAATTTTTTTATTCCAATCAATCTCTCAAACCTTCCCAATAGCTACTCGCTCTGCTCCGCCTTGACTTCTATTCCGCAACCTGTGGTTCTGTCTTCCTCTTCCGAAGACGATGTACCATTAATTCATCACTGGAGTTATCGAGGGAAGATCCCTGTAATAATAGCTTCTGAAGGGCCAGCCCGTGGTGGGCTTTCAGCGTTTGGGCATCCATGGTCGGCTCCTTCGGTGGGGAGAGAGAAGATGATGGTAACAACATAGAGCCTAATGAGGCTTTTATGACAGAACTGGAGGATATCCTTCACCTGCCCCCGATGGATGTTAGTCCTCTCCGTTCAGGCTTACCGGAGACGGGAGAAATTGCCAGCCCTTCTGCCCCAGCGCGCGGTGGTGATGCCTTTCAGGAAGTCTTTGACTATGAGGCCTACATGGCTTGGGTTCCGTAAAAGCAACCTGCCCTCGAGTATCGTACCTCTATTCTCTCGGCCTTCGCGGCTTCCGACAAAAAGTATCATTCTTCTCTGTCTGACAGGTATGTGCGTGGGCTCCGGCGCAGCTACAAAGTGCCAAAGGACGTGCATTTTTATGGGGCCATGGGTGATGAAAGTGTCAACCAACTGCCTTCTGGGATCATCGCGGTAAATGAACATACTATGGAGGCGGGGATCCGTTTTCCCCTACACTCGACCATCTCTCACCTCCTTGCGGCCTGTAATCAGAGCCTCACTCAAATCACTCCCAATGGATGGAACTACATTTTGTCCACCATGACCGTGCTGGGGCAGGCTGGGTTGTTTAGGATGCCAACTCCGGGTGAGCTGAACTATGTCATGCACCCGGTCCACCAGGCGGGGGGTTATAACGATGTCCAGCTTCGTAAAGGTTGGGAACTTATGAGCGGTATCCCGAACAAAGTCGAGGGCTGGCACCAGAAGTGGTGGTTTGTCGGTGGGGATTGGCAGTCTGTGGATCCCGAGAGCCCCTTGGCTATTCATGTGCCTATGGACTACACGATCCGCATGGAGCACCGTAAGATCCTTTTCTTTTATCTCGACTTTGTATTGATCTAATTCCCTTCTTGTCTTGCAGCGTACCTGCCAAAGGCTAAAGACCTATTTTTGGGATTTCAACGAGGCTTTCAAGAAAGTGTGGGACACGCCGCCTAGCATCTGAGATATCGAGTTCCTTAGCTCCGAGCTTCAGCGACTTCGGGCTGGGTTGTATACATATCCCCACCATCTGAATATTCTCGGTAATTTTTTTAACTTTCCTACCTTCTTTGCTATGGCAATTTACGACTTATGGGGTTTTCTTTTTTGGCAGTGGAAAATTTCCCGATCTACCAGCGACAACCTTCTGCAGCTGTGATGGCAACCCGCAAGAAGTCGCTCCTCGGGTCAATTAAGTAGAGGCTAGAGGCCTTAGCCCTGCCTCCTCCTGCATGTACGGGTCCCCCAGCTGCCGACAAAGAAACAACGGCCCGAGGTGGCCGCTTCACCCATTCCCAAGTGCACTCGGAAGTGAGCTTGAGGGAATGAGACACGGTCTCAGCAGTCACTGCCTCGTACGGCTGCAACCACGACACTTCTGGCCCTGGGGGATCACCGCCTTGAGGATAAGTCGTGGGTTGGATGGGACGAAGATCTTGTGAAAGAGTAAGTCTTTTGAAACTTAGCTATAATTCATCTTCTACATAATTCTAATCTGTCATCCCTTTTGTAGTTCGGAAATCATTGCCGCCAAATTCTCCCCGGAAGTGCTAAGCTTTATAAGATCGGGGGCGGTCGGACTGGAGGGCCTTGCTGAGCAGTGGCCGAGTTATATGGCCAGGGGAATGAAGAATATGCCCGGTGCTGGTCGACAGATGACCATGCCAGTGCACAGTGCCAGAGGGTTACTGGGAACCTCTATGCTGCAACGGTTGCCACCCAGCGGACTGCGTTGTACCTGGAGAGGACCTGTGGCCAGTCTGAGAGTAAGCTGCGGAAACTAGCGGAGCGAAAGCTGTACAACGAGCAGAGCAAGTCGCTCCTTACTGCCTGTGAAGCCCAGAAGAAGGCGAAGTCCTCTAACTCCCGGCTTGCCCAGAGAGTTTCCGAGCTCGAGGGCCAGCTCAAAGCCACAAAAGACTGCCTCTGGGTGGAGATGGCCGAATCCAAATCTATAATTGCCCGTGTCGAGCAAAAGCTGGCCTCCCAAGTCGCCGACTTCAGGCAAAAGGAGGAGAGGAACACGAATTTTGGCATCAACTTATCTTTCTTCCCTGGCCAGGGGAAGATCGTGATTCCTGATCCCGAGGATCAGAAAGGGGCGGTCTCTTAGGTGGCTCCCTGGAGATCGGCGGGTGAGGGGGAGTCGGTTGTCCTCGAGGTCAGGGCTCGGCTGGTAGTAAGTGGTGGCTCGAGTGAGGATCCCGTGGGTGGAGCATAAAAAGCTGGCATTTTCGGTGGATCTATTTTTCCTTTTATTTTTTGTTTGTTGATGTGGCCTTCGGGCATTTTGATGTAATCGGCCTCTGGGCCTTCCGATGTAATGGCCCTTTTGGCCTTTTTATGTTGATGAAATATTAGCTCTTGCTTCACTCTTGTGTTGACTCGATTTCCTTCCGCGACCTTTAATTATTGCTATGTTCTTATCGTCTTATTGTCGTTGCGATTTAATTTGAACTTGTTCTTGCCGTCTTATGTGAATGCCGCTTGTTTGCGAACTTTTTCTTAGTCGTCTTAAGAAGTCATGATGAGGCCGCACTGCATGGGTGGTGACCCCATCACCAGTATGTCAAAAGTTGTGCCTCGGGAGGTCGATCTCCTTTGGCTTTACACATATAGCAAAAACCTTGGATAAAAAGAGCATCACTTTACGTTGATTTGTTAATTACAATGTAGCAACCTGCGACCTATTGATAATACTTCTTCAGGTGGGCCGCGTTCCATGGGTATTGAGCCGGTGTGCTATCCGCGCTTTCGAGCTCGTAGGCTCCATTAGGTAAGCATTTTGATATTTTCCACGGGCCTTCCCAGTTCGGTCCAAACGTCCCCTTAGGCATTCCGAGCACCTTCTTGAGTACTAGATCCCCTACTTTGAATCTTCGAAGTTCACTTTAGAGTTATAGTATTTCTCCGATTATGTTTTGTACCTTGCATTCCTCAGATTAGACTCCAACCTCTTCTCTTCAAGAAGGTCCAAATTTCGGGTGAGGGCCTTGTCATTGCTTTTGCCAGCGACCTGCGACGTCCTATGACTCGGGACGCTAATTTCTGAGGGAATGACTGCTTTTGTTCCATAGGCTAGGGAGTATGGGGTCTCCTCCGTTGAGTTTCGGCAGGTCGTTCTGTAGGACCACAGCACCTCCGGCAGCTCGCTAACCCATCTTCCTTTCCCTCCTTCTATCCTCATCTTCAAGGTATGGTTGATGATTTTGTTGATCGCTTCGACTTGTCCATTTGATGACTTTGCCTGGAGCCATCGGGAGTGGCCCGATGATGTCTATCCCCCACCTCGCAAAGGGCCATGAGCTAAGTCGTTTGCGACACGGGGCGACCTATTTGGGTCTCTACAATGGTGTTTCAACGAGCCACAAGCGTTTTAAGCTTGTTTTCTGGTTCTGCGAAATCGCCACCGTTGATGGCGGTGTTGTGCACGCGCCACTCCGACTTGATGCTTACCTTGTCGATTTAGTTCTGCTTTTGTTCTTTCAATTGCTACAGTTGGACTGTTAATTGATGAATTAATTGGATTGATTCTGAAATTAATTGTGATTGATAAGAATTTTTTTTTTTTTTTTTGGAATTTGGTTTTCCTGAATGATAGATTGGATGCTAGCGTATTTGGGCGGTGATGTGAAGAGGGTTGTTTTACAAATTTGATTTGAGACAGACCCTCCCGCGCAATTTTGAAAATTAGATCTGAACCCCTAAACAACAAATAACTAAAATCTGATTTTTATTAATAAAATGTTTAATATTAAAATTGGATTAAAGGTTGAACCTTAATTGATGATTAATTGGATTAATCATTAAGTTTTAATAATTTTAAAATTGGTTGGACCAATAAATAAATAATTAATTGGATTAATTATCTTTTTGATAAACTTAAAATAAAATCGAATGGTGTTTTGAAATTTGTTTTAAAAGGTTTATTAAAATCTCACTGGTTAATTTATTTATTTAAATTTGTTCGTATTATAATTGTTTGGGTAGGCGGCACCCAATAATTGTTGGACTGTATTAATTGTTTGGGTAGACGGCGCTCATATAAGTGTTAGTCCGTATGAAATTATGTTTGGGTAGGCGACGCCCAATACTTGCTCAAATGTGATATAGATTAACATGTTGGATCTCGATTAAGCAATTAATACCCCGCCTTTAAAACGCTCCTCACTAAAATATGATTTTCACTAAATTGAACGATGTCTTCCATCAAAGTTAAAAGTAAACCGGAGATTTCGTTCCAATGAGTATTTAAGGCCCAAGTCTTTTGTTCACATCTACATTTAACGGGACTTTTATAGGGACACGAAGTGTCATCGCTTGATGGTTGTAAATCAACTTGACTTTGTTTCACCAGCCCAAGCAGAGAAACGAAAGTCAAGTGGCATCCGATTGAACTAGGTTCAATCAACTAGGAGTTGCAGTTTTTGCAATTGGTTAGGAGACCTACCAGTTATGCTATTGCAGTAATCAGCCCAATCAGATATTGTAATAGTAGGAATGTGGATCCTAGTCCATTACAATTTATATTTGATATAAATTCGTACTCTTCCAATGAGGTCGTTGAGTGTGTGAAAATAATGGAGACAAAATAAACACTAAAGAAAGGCCATGTTTATTTTGATTGCTGAATATTGGTCATAGGAATTATGTGTTTTAATTTCCGTTTTATTTTATTTCTCTTGGTTAGTTGAAATATATAACTGTTATTGAGGTGTGTTTTGGAAACAAACAAATTGGCTAGGCCAAATTTTCTGGACTGACACCGAAACTTGTGTTTGGTTCTTAGGCAAGAAAGGATTGAGTACGTGTTGAACACGTCTTTCCCGGTTACCCTTAAAGCTGGTACTCCGAGGCAACCACATTTGACGTAGCAGCTCAGAAGAAGCATCAAAAGGATGCTTCCTAGGCTCAGTGTGTGATGTTGCTCGGCATGACTCCCTAATTGCTTAAAGCAACATGAGAAAATGGGTCTCTTCTAAATGCTCAAGCATCTGAAGGATCTCTTTGATTCTGAATCTCGTTCTGAGATTTATGAAGTGATGAGAGATCTGTTCAAATGCCGGTTAGCTAAAGGAGAAAAGATTTCACCTCATGTGCTTAAGATGATAGACCTAATTGATAAACTTGGTAATTTAGGCTTTGAGCTAAAAGACCAACGTTTTTATTTATGTTATCCTCCAGTCACTCTCGGATTCATATTTTAGCTTCATTGTGAACTACAATATGAATAAGGCGGATGAAACTATGCCTGAACTTCACAATGTGCTCAAGACTTTTGAGTTCACTATCCTCAAGATGGTGTTCAGAAGAAGGAGCAGGTAAACAAGGATGTGTGCCTCTACTGAAAGATGGCACTGGAAGAAGGACTATGAGGTTCTAGTTGCTGAAGGAATGCACTAGGTGCTTCTAGCACTAGAACATGTATGTTTGTTATTAAGATAAACATGTCCATTAATAGCTCTAACTGTGTTGTGAGATGAATTTAATAAAAGATATATGATTTTGATTAAGATCCCAAAACCCCTGAGTATGACATGTTCAGAATGATCTTGATAGTTGAGTCAGGATTCAGTTTTAGAGCATTCAGGATGTTATCTGCAAAATGTATAGTCAGCAGATATAGTTCAGGATAGGTTCTGAAGACTCAAGAACTCGATTTTTTTCAAGAAGAAACGAAGTTTCAAGATGAAACCGGAAGTTTTTCAAGACTCGAAAGGAAATCGAGAATCAAGACTCAAAGGAGAAACTGAGTATCTGAAGACTTAGTAAGAAATCGAGATATCAAGACTCAAGATGAAATCGAGGAATCAAGACTCAAAAGATGAAGATTCAATGTATAGTCAGCAGATATAGTTCAGGATAGGCTCAGAAGACTCAGAAGACCCTGAAGACTCAGAAGACTCTGAAGACGTAAGACTGAAGACTGAAGACTAAAGATCAAGAATACTGAAGGCACATTAATTACTGAAGACTCAGTAATATAATGAATGCTCAGTATAAACCTGAATGTTCCGAGGCACTGAATATATCTATCTGAAGGATGTAATACTGAGAAGATCGCGATTCCTTAGATAATAGATATTTGCCAAGACATTCAAATGCAGACAAAAGGAACTAAGTCAGAAGTGTTGTTAAGGTTATATCAAACTCAAAGTTTGTAACCAAAAGAGCCGTTGAAGGTGTCTACCTTTAACTGGAGACAAAAGTCAAAAAGAGAAAGACAACACTATACCATACCGACTAATCGATGAAAGGTCAAAAAAAAAAGATGTCGATGTACAAAAGTTCGCATCGCAAAAAAGTGAAGAAATTTATATGAAAGGCTATTGCCTAAAACGTGCTAGGGAGTTTCAAACCCTAAATATAGCCGTTCCTCACACACTATAAGAGAAAACTCACGAAGCTATCTCTCCAACGGATAGTTTTCAAGAGTGACCTTGGTGTATGCCTATAAATACTGGTGACCCTCTACATTGTAAGGTTACGGGAAATTTATACGCAACTCAAGAGCTCAAACTTATTACTGCAAGTTGAAGAACTCGAAAAACATAGAATTTCCCAAGTGCTTTTATATTGAAGAGAGCTCACTAAACTAAGCCTTGCTTGATAGACATATCCAAAGCTTAGTCGAGATATTGTTGGGATATTTTAGTTTTGATTAATTATGCCAAAACATTATCAACTTGTGTTATTTAAGATAATCTCTGAGATAACAAGTTGAGGAACGAGAGAACAAATTGAGGGGAACTCACAAAATCGGGCGAAGATGATCGAGATCGATCGAGGTCGAGACGATATCGATCGAGATCGAGATGAGTAGGATGAGTTCCGAGTAAACCGATGATTTGAACAAGAAGAAACATCTCGATTTTTGAAGAAGAAAATCTGATCTTGATCTTTGATCTGTGGTGATCTTGATCTTGATGCTGATTTGCAATCTGGTGACGATATTCTTGACAAAGTCTGGTGACGATCATTCTTGACGGATCTGGTAACGATCTGCTGACCCAGATCTGGTGACTGATATTCTGACGAGTCTGGTGACTGATCTTCTTGACGAATCTGGTGACTGATCTTTCTTGACGGATCGATTGACGGATCTGGTGACGATGTTCTTGACCAGTCTGGTGACGATCTTCTTGACCGGATCTGGTGACGGATCTGGTGACTGATATTCTTGACCCGGTCTGGTGACTGATCTTCTTGACGAGATCTGATTGACCGAGATCTTCTTGACTGATGTTGTCTTTGTCGATCTGTTGTCTTGTCGGATCGGAGACGAAAATCTGCGGACGATTTCTGGGACCCAGTTTGCGGACGAAATTTGCATACGGATCAAGCGACCCGAGTCGGAAAAATTTGAGCGGTAATAAGCTTAATGAAATCAGATCCGTTAGACACACAAAAAGCTGGCCAATGAGAAGATGACAACACACATATTGATGTGACATAAAGTTGCAAGGAAAAGTGTAAAAGGACAAAAAAAATTTGGAAGTTATTAGTATGGATTTGAATATTACTTTCCAAGCGGTAATATTTAAATCCCACACTATAAATACATTGCACTATCTCAAAAAAAGAAGATAATGGAGGATCCGCAAAGTGAAATTAAAGCCAAATATTCAAGCAACTCCATTCATAGAACACAGAGCAAGAAATACACACATATATTCAAAAGTGTTCTACCCTAGATCTAAGCACAAATGTTATATCCTAAGCTTAGAGAGATTTTCCCATCCTTAGCATTGAGGCTAACCAAATGTAAGGGAAAATCTCAACCTAGTTGGAAACCATACAAACCTTACCCAAATCAGTCGGTTAAGTTTGTAGGTGAGTGTGAACTCGGTAAACATCTAGCAAACCCAAAAGGGAGGGTAGGCGATCCCGTGAGGGTGATAAGTCCCGTTTGAGTGAGAACTCGGTAAACATCTGTTGGTTAAGTTGGTGCCCCATGAAGGGAAGAGTGGATGTAGGACGAGTTGTCCGAACCACTATAAAATTACGTGTGTTCTTATTTGCTTTCATATTAAGCGTCATACATACTTTAGCAAATGCATAACAACACAAAAAAAAAAAAAAAATTTAAGTCACCTCCCATTGAGATTTTACGAGTTTTAAATCGGGTTTTTCGGGACCAACAATTGGTATCAAAGCAGGGGTTCAAAAGTTCACTAGATTTTAATGTGAACACATGAACTGGTCTTTTTTATTAAAACCCATTTAGTTTAAAATGCATAAAATTTTATAAAATTCATGGAGGTTGATAATCATCTTCTCATTTTTAAAATGAAAACAATGTTCTTCATTATTTCTCTTGTTTAACTAACTTTTTTTTTTCTCGTATATATTTTTATTGTTAGTTAGTTTTGGCATCATTATCAAAAAGGGGGAAATT
The DNA here is from genome assembly GCA_037126765.1 of Stenogyne calaminthoides. Classification (NCBI taxonomy): domain Eukaryota; kingdom Viridiplantae; phylum Streptophyta; class Magnoliopsida; order Lamiales; family Lamiaceae; genus Stenogyne; species Stenogyne calaminthoides. Next base: position 33,186,772 of record JBBCBC010000005.1, on the reverse strand, counting down.
GTTGGGATATTTTAGTTTTGATTAATTATGCCAAAATATTATCAACTTGTGTTATTTAAGATAATCTACAGATAACAAGTTGAGGGGGAACGAAGAACAAATTGAGGGGAACTCACGAAATCGAGCGAAGATGATCAAGATCAAAGCGAGGGTTGCGAGGCGAAATTTCGTCGAGATCGGATGAGTAGGATGAGTTCGAGTAAACCGATGAAATTTGAACAAGAAGAAACATGCTGATTTTTGAAGAAGAAATCGTCGACGATCTTGATCACGGATTTGATGCAATCTGATCGACGATCTTGTCGACGAGTTTGCGAATCTGGTGACTGATGTTCTTGACCCGAGTCTGGTGACTGATCTTCTTGACGGATCTGGTGACGATCTTCTTGATTAGATGAACCGACTGATGTTCTGATCAGTCGGTGACTGATCTTCTTGACGGATCTGATTGACGGATCTGGTGACCAGTGCATCGACTGATCTTCTTGACCGGATCTGGTGACCGAGATCTGGTGACGATGTTCTTGACTAGGTCTGGTGACTGATCTTCTTGACGGATGCGATTGACGAGATCTTTGTGACTGATGTTGTCTCGATCTGATTTGTGTTGATCGATCGAGACCGAAATCTACGACCAGTTTTCTACGGACCGATTCTGCGGACGAAATGCGTATACCGAATCAAGCGACCAGAATAAGAAGAAATTAAAGCGGTAATAAGACGAAATAAATCGGATCCGTTAGACACACAAAAGTGGCCAATAATGAGAAGATGACAACCTTGGCGTATTGATGTGACATAAAGTTGCAAGGAAAAGTGCAAAAGGACAAAGAAAATTTGGAAGTTATTAGTATGGATTTGAATATTACTTTCCAGCGGTAATATTTAAATCCACACTATAAATACATTGCTTATCTTCAAAAGAAGATAATGGAGGATCTGCAAAGTGAAATTAAAGCCAAATATTCAAGCAACTCCATTCATAGAACACAGAGCAAGAAATACACACATATATTCAAAAGTGTTCTACCCTAGATCTAAGCACAAATGTTATATCATAAGATTAGAGAGATTTTCCCATCCTTAGCATTGAGGCTAAACAAATGTAAGGGAAAATCTCAACCTAGTTGAAACCATACAAACCTTACCCAAATCAGTCGGTTAAGTTTGTAGGTGAGTGTGAACTCGGTAAACATCTAGCAATCCCGAAAGGGAGGGTAGGCGATCCCGTGAGGGTGATAAGTCCCGTTTGAGTAAGAACTCGGTAAACATCTAGCAATCCCGAAAGGGAGGGTAGGCGATCCCGTGAGGGTGATAAGTCCCGTTTGAGTGAGAACTCGGTAAACATCTGTTGGTTAAGTTGGTGCCCCATGAAGGGAAGAGTGGATGTAGGACGAGTTGTCCGAACCACTATAAAAATACGCGTGTTCTTATTTGCTTTTATATTAACTTTCATACATACTTTAGCAAATCTGCATAACACATTCGAAAAAAAAATTTAAGTCACCTCCCATTGAGATTTTACGAGTTTTAAATCGGGTTTTTCGGGACCAACAGATATCCTAACCCCTTGCATTGTACTTCATTGTAAAGGATATCTCATCCTAGTTGGAAACCAACCGAGAAACCCCAAACCCTTGAGAAGGTAGTTGGAGTGTGTTTGTTGGTGAGAAGAGTTGTAAAGAGTTAGTAAACTACGCGGAGTAGTCAGAAAACTCTAGAGGAGAAGTTAGTAAGCTATAGAGGTAGTCTGAAAGCTTGTTTGTGTTTGAGTAAGTAAACTACAGAGGTAGTCAGAAAGCTCAAGGTCGGGTTGAGTAAGTAAACTACGTGGAGTAGTCAGAAAACTCAGGGCCGAGTTGAGTAAGTAAACTACGCGAGGTAGTCAGAAAGCTCAGAAGTGATTAGTGAATTTCTCTGAGGATCAGAGAGAGTGGACGTAGGAGCTTGAGTCTCTGAACCACTATAATTGATGTGTTATTTATTGCTTTCCTTATACGTGCTTTAGCAATTTGCATCACCGAGTTTGAAAGCATATTTTCACCGATATTTCACTTGGAATCAATCCTTTGGAAGTTGCATGTAATTGAATCACGTAGAATCACTATTCCATTAAGGAAGGTTTTCAAAAAAGCTTAAAAAGCAGTATAAACTAAAGGGCCAACCATTCGCGACATCCGAGTAGCTAGAACAGAGATAGTTACCAAACTGAACTTACTTTTTACGAGGGTTGATAAGTTAGTTATCTCGATCCAAGCAACTCGGGATCTCTCGACTTTTCGGGACTCGGTTGGGATTATCGAGGTTTTAAAGCGATTTCAGGATCTTTGTCTCGATGAGACTTTGACTTCGAGCGATATGTGCTTCTCGAACCTAATCTTGAGGATTATCGACCCAAGTGACCTCGATGAAAAAAAGTTTTAAAAACCTTGAACACGTGTATTCCCCATACACGCGTGTAAGACTTCGTTTGCACGGGACCAACAAGTGGTATCGAGAGCGGTGGTTCAACTTGACCCACTGCTTTGTGTTGGGAATAAGTTGCCGCAGATCTATTAGGGGTGAATATTTAAATACAAATTTAATTCATTAATTATTACTAGCATGAATTAATCCTATATTAATTCAAATAATAATTGCAACAACATATCATGCATATAAAAAGCCACGTAAAACCTACGCATGCGGAATCTACGGGTTTACGTGAACGTACCTCTCGGGATGGCAGTGACTTTGGTCGGACGGACTAACCAAAAGGACTTCCCAAGTATTCCCTTAGCCCTTTCTCAACTATCCGGTGGAAGGACACTCGTCGAACAATTAACAAAAGGAAAAAATAAACTTTGTTGCACCACTTATGTGGATTTGCTAATATTTCCAGCACATGGAATTGTACTTGGGAATGAACTAATCATCCCCTATTTATAGGAGAGGGGGTGTCGAAATCTTTAGTGATATTTCAATGTGGAAAAGACTTTTCTTGGTCACCAAGAAATCTTGAATATATCCCTTATATTCTTTTTCCCATAATTAAAATATTCCACAAAAATCCCACCTCCTCTATAATATGGATTTTTCGAAAATACCATGTGCAAGAATCCAAGATTTGGATCTTCTTGAATTTATGAGATATTCTTGTATTAAGAAATACATATCTTCCATAATATATTTTCAAGAAAATCAAGAAAATCTTTCTTGCCCATTATATTTTCTAATTTTCGAAATTTACTATATAAATAAGCTAGTGGGAGATTTCTTGAATTTAATGAGATAATCTTGTATTCCAAGAATACATATCTTCATTCCATAAGAAAATTCAAAGAAAATCTTTCTCCCAACATATCTATATATTTCGAAATTTTGGTTGGAAAATTAAGCAACAATATTTATTTTATTTTAATCACCTTTTCAGTTATTGGACTATTTGTCGGGCTACTCAGGGGGGCCTTTAGGAGAATTAAGATTGGACCTTCTAATGGACCTTGAATATCTAATATTGAGCCACAATATAATTCAAGCCCATAAATATTAATTAATCCCACTACATAATTAATATTGCACTATCCATCTTAACCCATATTACAGTCAATATGGCTCCCGGTCATTATTTCCCGTGTTTAAGATTATCTAGCCCATTAATTAATTCAAGCCACTGAAATAGCTTTCCATTAATTAATATCTTTTCTCCTTGGTCGAGGAACGGTTCAACATTATTATCCATACCGGAAACTAATTCCACTTGCAAGATTTGGTATGATAAAACTTATGAACCTCCCAAGGGGGCAAATCAAGCAAGCGTACTTGCACACGATTCTTCGTATTAAATCTTAGCAATCACATGTGACCAATAATATTGCCCAAGATAAAAAGTATTGAATCTCTCTGATTCGCTACCCATGATAAGTCAAAGCAATAGTTACCAATCCCACGTGATCCTATTTAAGGGACGAAGGTTAAGAAATAACGAACCACTGAGGTCTAATTCTTCCTTGTTCAGTTCTGAAGAATTTATCCTCCTGTAGGTCCTATTCAGTGCATCAGTCATGCACTAGTGTAATCTCTTGGTCAAGACAAACCAATCTGAGCCTTACACCTCAACCTTTCGCGATGGTTGTTCATTTCCATCTAGGTTGTGAATGGCGTACTTTTAGTTACAAGGGACTGTTAATTTAATCTTCTGTGATCTGGTATCACTAAATTAACTACAGTGTAACACGTACGAATTATTGAACAGTTATGCAGTAAATATATATAACATTCAATCATATTTAAAGCATCAGTGATAAACAATTTATTTCAGTAAATAAGTCTGAAAATTCATTTTCGATTATACAAAGTAAAAAGCATACTTTTCAGTATAATCCCAACACTTTGTTGACCAAAGTTTTATTTGCTAAAAATACTTGTGGTCTATCTGAACTGATCTTATTTGCTGAATTATTTTTCAAAAGCTCAGATAAAAATGTCTTCTAAAAAACTTCTCATGTTCTCAGTGGAGAACTATGATTTATGGAGACTGAGAATGCAGGCTCACCTGTATTCTAAACATGAGCGTATGTGGAGAGTGGTCTCTCAAGGACCATTCCAATTTACTGTGGTGAATCCCAGAGGAACAGAAGATGAGAGAATTGATCTTAGAGCAGAATTTCCTAAGTCTGATGACCAACTGACTCCTGAGGAGAGAAAGTTAGTCAATCTAGACTATATTGCAAAAGACACAATATACAGTACAATTGATGATAATGTGATGGGAATGATCTCTCACTGTAACACTGCTAAAGAGATTTGGGATACACTAGCTGTAATGTGCCAAGGCACAGATCATATAAAAGAAAACAAACTTTCAGTGGCAATTGGAAAGTTTGATAGTTTTGAAATGGATGATGGTGAATCAATAGACAAATTGGAAGTCAGATTCACTAGCATCATGAATGATCTAAATGCACTTGGAAAGAAATATCCACAAAGAGAAGTTGCATTGAAAATTCTTAGAGGTCTTTCTAAGAAATGGGATATTCATGCAGTGGTGATTGAAAACACCAAGAACATTAATTCAATGCCATACCAACAAGTCTTCCTCGAAATTTGAAGGCCTATGAATTTGTAATTGATAAGAAATCCAAAAAGGTCGACAAAGAAAGATGATTCATCATCTAGTAAGAATGTGGCTTTTAAAAAGCCAAAGATAAAACTTGTAAAACTAGAGAGTTCGAGAACCCCATGCCAAAAAATCGGGATGAGCTTGATGAAAAGCTAGCGATGGCAAGGAGGTTTGAAAGACTTAATAATAGATTTGGAAAATACAAAAGCTATTCTGAGGAACCCACGGTACGGAAAAACCCGAGGACATATCAACCGAGAAGAAGAAGGACTGGCGGGGATCTTCATCCAAGAGGAAGGACTCCAAGTCCAAAGATGAAAGTGATCGGGGATGATGATACCAACAGATGTTATAATTGCCAAAAGAAAGGTCACTTTCGGTATGATTGTCGATTTGAGTGCTAAGGAGAGAAGAGAAAGGCAAGCTAAAAAAGAGACAAGAAGTTCTCTAGCAAAAAGGCCATGGTTGCGAGAAGAAGAACACTCGAGGAGGATCTAGCTCTTTGGATGAAATATTCTCGTACAATTGAAAGTGATGACATCCGTCATCGATGGCCATTGAGGAGGTAAACTCTTCTTTCTCTGTTGTTGCTCCTACACTAGCACAAGAGTTTTCAAGTTCCTCTCCGAAAAACAAATCATTTTTTGACCGATGGATTCTTTTGAGAATCGATGAAGGACTATCTTTGTTTTTACAAGAACTGCTAAATAGAACTCAAGAGCGAATAAGGAACCGAAGTTTGAAAATCTAAAATGGAAAGACTCTAGCAATATCTTGAAATCACTTCTCAATTAATGGGAGCTACTGATGAACTGGATGTTCTGAAAGTACAACTCTCAGAGAAAGAGAAGTTGATAATGACCCTAACTGAAAAGCTAGAGAAATCCATTGAAGAGATTCAGCTAATCAGGACTAAGTTCAATGACCCTCTCGAGAAGCATGAAACTCTACGAACTGTGAGGATAGTGCACGAAGAAGTTAACTCTATTGAATAATGCATCTAATGTAATAGATAAAATTGAGTTACCAGAGATCCGCCACTATAAAATGCGGATTGGGATACATTCGGGGAACCTCACAAGGTCATCGAATCTTTGCATCAAGTAGCAAGAAGACAATCTTTGTAAAACCAGTGGCACCTACACTTCAAACTGAAGTAATGCCCAAGGTTGTAGACAAGGAAAAGGACCTATGGTCTCAGTAAAACTGAATGATCAGGTAGGAAAGCCCAAACCTCAGGTGAAGGCTAGAAAACTGAGCACTTTCGATTGGAAATTCGAGCAAGTACTTCAAAGCCTCGGGCTAAGAATGCAAACTGAAAGGCTCCACTTGAACCATCGAGAGGAATCCTCGGATGAGAAACACTCGGCAGAGACATTCTGTTGAAGAGACCAAGTCCTCGATTATCTTTGAAAGACCCGATTTCAAAGTCTGCACAACTGAACCCCACTTGCCTAAGGGTAAAGGTTATATGAACCCGAGTCAACAAAGATTTAGACCGACTGCACAAAAGCCTAAGCATCTGAACAAAAGGCCTGAACCAAAGAAGAATTCAAAAGCCCATGTTCATGCTAAAGCTAGCACACATACACAGAAAACTGCTAAGGCACCCAGAGTAGTAGATGTGTATGTTGATGTTTATGGAAGACAAATTAGCCACTCTAAAGTGATTAGAGTTGTCAGGCAGATTTGGATTCCAAAAGGTACATCTAACCTTGTAGGACCCTACACAAATTGGGTATCTAAAAATTGATCTGTTTTTCAGGAGGAAAACAAGGGCACAAAGCTGATTAAAGATCACATAGCACTGATGAGCAGAGATGAAAAGGCCCCTGATGTATGGTATCTTGATAGTGGATGCTCAAGACATATGACAGGATTCAAGAAGATACTCAGTGACTATGTTGAACAAAGAGGCCCACAGATCACTTTTGGAGATAACTCCAAGGGACAGACTGAAGGATATGGAACTTTGGAAATCGACTCAGTTCATATCCATGGTGTTTCATATGTATCTGGATTGAAGCATAATTTGCTTTCAATAAGTCAATTCTGTGACAAGGGTTTTAATGTTGAGTTCTCTAAGAACTTATGTTTTGTGAAAGATGATACATCACAGAAAGTTTTACTGACTGGTACAAGAAAAGGGAATGTGTATCTTGCTGATTGGAGTTCAACTCCTAAAGATACATGTTTGGTTGCTAAAAGTTCCACAGATACCAGTTGGTTATGGCATAAAAGAATGAATCACCTAAATTTCAAAACCCTGAACAAGCTTGCAAGATTAGTTCTTGTAAGAGGGTTGCCTAATGAAGTGTTCAGTAAGGAAAATATTTGTGATGCGTGCCAGAAAGGAAAACAAATTAGAGCATCATTTAAAAGCAAAGTTGATGTTTCTACTGAAAGAATACTTCAGTTACTGCATATGGATCTTTTTGGTCCTATAACCCCAGTAAGCACTAATGGCAGGAAATACACATTGGTAGTAGTTGATGACTACTCAGGATATACTTGGTTCATATTCTTACTCAAGAAGAAAGAGACTCGAACTAAATTTGCCGAATTCTTGAAAAAAGCTCAAGATTGAGAAAAAATCGAAAGTGTGGTCAAAATCGATCGACAAAGGAGGCTGAATTTATAAATCATATCATATCGATTATTGTGCAAACAAATGGAATTTCACATGAAACATCATTTGCAAGGACCCCTCAACAAAATGGTGTTCTTTGAAAGAAGGAACATGACTACGAAAAGAAGCTGCCAAGAACAATGATAAATGAAGGTCGATATTCCTAAAAGATTTTGAAATTTGAAGTTGTCAATCTTTGCTCTCGTAACGCATCCATCTTGACCAAGAGTCAAGGCAAAACACCCTATGAGCTTTGGAATGAAAGGAAGCCTCTTGTCTCTTTTTTTTCGTGTGTTTGGTTGCAAGTGTTTCATACACAATAATGGTAAAGATCAATTGAAAACATTTGATAGTAAAAGGCGATGAAGGAATATTCTTAGGATATTCTCAAGTCGATAAAAGCTTCGAGTTTACAAATTTGTATGACTCATATTGTGGAGGAAACACCTTATGTTTTTTTTATGAATCTACTTGTGTTCGAAAGAAACAGAACATGATCTTGAGATGAACCGACTAAGAGGTTCACCAGATTAAGCTGAAAATGAAAGATAAATCATCCATTGAACTTTTTGAAAAGAAGAAGTCCACATCCTATGATTGAGTGACTCGGACTTCAGATAAAGAAGTTCGAGGATGGAACTCGAGGATGGTGAGACTCGGGAAAACCAACACTCCAAAAGGTGACCAATCCGAGCAGACACACGGTTCGAGACTCGGGTATGTGATGCCAATGAAGATGTGGTCACAATGAGGCAAATTCTGAATCTATCAACCAAAGGGGAACAAATGTCTCGACAATGTTCTCGAATAGAATTTCCCGAGGAAGATGATTCCTTTCTCCTTTCTGTTGTTGTTCCGAGTTTATTGATTTAATTTGAACCTAACATTTCAAATGTTGAGGATACTCTTGAAGGGGAACATCGAGAAGGAAATGGTTAGATAGTCATCCTACAAGTCAGATTGTGGGTGATCTAACCGTAGGTGTTAAAACAAGAAGGTTCCAAGGTGAGAGTGCACTATTCTGCGCTTCCTATCGAGAAAAGAACTCTTTGAGATTGGTGAAGCTCTACAAGATTCTCATTGGATTCTTGCTATGCAAGATGAAATTTGAATCAATTCTCAAGGAATGAAGTATGGGGAGCTAGTAGATAGACACGAAAGGCACAATGTCATTGGAACCAAGTGGGTTTTCAAGAATAAAAGAGATGAAAACAACAACATTGTAAGAAACAAGGCAAGGCTAGTTGCACAAGGTTATTCGGGAAGAAGGCTTGGATTATGATGAAACCTTTGCACTGTTGTAAAGCTAGAAGTCATCGATTGTTTCTTGCATATCTTTGCCCACATGAAGTTCACGATCTATCAAATGGATGTGAAAAGTGCATTTCTGAAGCGGTGTGCTTAAAGAAGAGGTTTATGTGGAACAACCTCACGGTTTCAAACAGAATGACCTAGTTTGTGCTCGGAAAAGCTTTGTATGGTCTCAAGCAAGCACCCGAGCATGGTATGATACTCTTTCTCGGTTTCTTCTTGACCATGGTTTTGTCAAAGGGATTGTTGATAGAACTCTGTTCGGGATAGAAGATGGGGAAGATATCTTCTTGGGTTCGGAGATATATGTTGATGACATCATTTTTGGATCTCAAACCATCATTTGTGTGAAAAGTTTTCAACACCGATGAAAGGCAAGTTTGAGATGTCAATGATGGGAGAGATGAATTTCTTTCTAGGTCTTCAAGTGAAACAATCAAAGGAAGGAATATTCATCAACCGGTGCAAAGTACACAGAGATCCGATTGCCAAATATGGTGTCAGAATTGCAATGCAGTTAGATTCCTATGAATACTAACTACAAGATGGATCCGATTACGAAGGCAAATCGGTGAGTCATCTTGATTATAGAGGAATCATTGGATCATTGCTCTATCTCACGCAAGTAGGCGGATATAACATTTGTTGTTGGGATATGTGCAAGATAAGCTAATCTAAATTTAGTCACATGGAGATCGCCAAAAAGATAGTGAAGTATCTTAAGGGCACAAATGAATAGAGGATTATGGTATCGGTGATGATAACCTTGAAGTTGGTTACTCGGGATCTTTGATTATGGAGGTTGCGAAATTGACAGAAATCCACTACAGGAACTTTTCAATTTCTAGGAAGTAAGGTCGATATCTTGGTTTTGAAGAAAAGCAGACCTTAGTAGCAACCAAGATCAAGAAATTTGAATACATGGGCTGCGAGGAAGTTCTCGTTTCGATTCTTTCGCTCGGACAACAATTAAGGGATTATAAAGTTGTAGCCAATGAAGTACCAATATTTTGTGACAATAATAGTGCCATTGCTATTTCACAAAATCCGGTATTGCAGACGAGATGCAAGCATGTGGATATCGAGACATCACTTCATCGAGAGATCATGTCGAGAAAAAGGACATAAGGATGGAGAAAATTCATCTCGATAAGCAAAAGAGCCGATATCTTGACTAAACCTTTGGTGAATCAAGATTTCAGGAACTTTTAGTTGAATTAGGGATGTTAGATCCAGGTGTATAGAGTAAAATCTGAAAAATTGAAGGTTTTCAGATGCATGAAGTTTTCTCAGAATTCTAATGAGAAACTCAGGATAAAATGGAAATCTTGAATCGAGTCTCGTGAAACTCATATTTATTGAAGGTCTCGAGTATCTTGAACCCATTCAAGATTTTCGAAGATATATCTTGACATTTTATCAAGGTCAAGATAAAAGAAGACTGATAGAGAGAAATTTGTCTGAAGAAGTAATGACTCATGCAACTCATTTATTGCTCAAGTGAAACTCAGTAATCATTCGCAATAAATACAAAACACCTAAGGAATGTTTTGGGCGGGATCGTTTGAAATTCCGAAGAAGGTCAACAGTCATTTAATGCTCTGTTACATTTCTTGACCAATAAGGATAAATTGGCGGCTTACTTTTCGGAGATCGTCTGTTCGTATACCCGATTAATCAGAGATTAATCTCAACTGTTGCTTTTCACCTAACCAACGCGATTCCCCACGATCTCGGAGCTATATATTCCCCAATAAGCCATTCAAGCCAAAATTTTATCAAACCCTTCGTTTCTAAAATCCTCTGCGAAAAATCCCCTTTGCCCAGAAAATCCTAAACCCTAAATCTTCAAATCTTCAATCTCTAAAATGGCCCCAACCTTGTTCGAGAGATTAGCCGAAACCAACAAACCCTGGTATGAGTTCGTTGTCTCACTCGATAGCACAACCAATTCCAAACCAGAAGAGGAGGCTCTCCACATGATTCGATTGGCCAAACTCACTCATCTAGAAGTTTAATCGAGCAGAGAATACGCAAAAGAGGTAATCGAGTTCATTTGTAACTTGAGGATAGATGAAGAGGATGGTATGCATTCTGCGATTACTGTATCACATTTAGAGCATTCATCCAAATACATCGATTTTGAGAGGGATTTGTATATAGTTCCGAAAAATTTAAATGATGTTTTTGAGCTCTGTGATAAAGGAGAGGATCCTGCGATGTATATGTTGGGTAGAGAGCAGGAGTACTTAGATAGGATTGCTGAGAATCCTGTAAAATTTGAGGCGACACTTCATAAGAGGCACTTGAAGCCCACAAATGTCGAGTTTTGATGGATATTGTGAGCAAGAGCATCATGAGTCTTCTTGGGGAGTTTTGAGCGGATCAAGATTACAAGCTTCAGATTGATGGCGGCGATAGAGGCCTCACCCACCACCGACTTCAACCGCTCAAATTTTGATTCGGATGGTGAGTGAGCAAGCCAAAGTCTTCAAGAAGGTTGACGGGCGATCACGATTAAAGGCAAGATCCACCATGCAACCAAAATAGTTTATATTTTGGAGATGTGCAGAGAGGAGGAGGATATCTTCGCCAATTCGACCCCATTCCCTAAGTCTAAGGTGCTCTTCAAGCCCATTCTTTGTGAAGAAGCGGTGCCATCGAGGGAAGAGAGAAAAGAAAGTAGAATCACCTAAAGTTCTTCTTCTTTGAAGAGACTCAACAAAACCGGGGGAAGGTTTTGTTGGAGGCAAAGAAGGGAGTGGAATAAAATTGATGAAGCGTAAGAACCTTGCTCCAAAGATCGGAAGATTGGTGGTTCACCGATGAAGATATAAGATGAATCGAAAGAGATTCAACCCGAATTTCGAGTTCACCATTGCAAGTTTTGGCTCAAGTTATCTCTAAGGCACAAGACCGATCGAGGAATGTGTCTTTTTTTCGAGGTGCTTGAGACATCGTTTCGATTCAGATAAAATTTCTCAGAAATTTTAAAAGGAGCTTCGTGCCTCGAGAGATTCCTACGAGATGTGCCGGCTCGGACGGAGGAGCCAACTCGAGTCGATCTGAAGATGTGCAGCTCGGATCAAGAGCCAACTCGGACTAAATCGAGGATATGCAAAATTTAACCCACTCAGATGCAAACCGAGGACTGTCTTCTTTGAGACTCGAGGCAGAATATTCTTGATGAGCTCCGAGTGATCTCTTCGCTTTTGATGATCACTTCAACGAACCAGAGAGCCCGAGATGGAAGAAGGGCGAGGTCAAGAAGGCGAGTGGAGGAAGCAAGGGGGAACGGTTCATTCTTGACGCTATGGCTCATACCCTAATTTGCAAGAGGTCTTCTTCAGTTTAATGTTCATCCTCAATAGACTTTCAGATGTATTGAGAGGGGAAGATGGTGGAATGAGGAGATAGCCTTCCCGATCGACTTCTCAGGGGTTCGGAGGACAAAGCTCGGGATGAAAAACTCTCGATTTTGATGATTTGGGTTCGAAGAGGAAGATAGCTGAGAGGAGAGCGATTGAAGTTGGTGCCCCTAGCAGCAGAGACAAATCTCAAGATCGAGATGGGGACCAATAGGGAGATGCTGAGGATCAGTCTCAGATGGAAAAGGAAACTTTTGGTGCTGATCAACTCGAATCGGTCAACCTCGGACCGGTTAGCACTTTTTGGTACCTTTTGGCACTATTAACAATTATGCCAAAGTTATTGAAAGTTCTATCTTTAATTCTCAATTGTCCGATAAATGCATATTTAAAGGCTCGATTGGAGGCTGGAGCTCGATGGATGTCATTTGGTTCGAGGTTGATCAAACAAAGACGAAGGTGCAGAAGGTTCCTGAGATCGACCTCACTCCCTTGATGGAGAAGCTTGAGAAGGTTGGGCCAATGATGAACAAGATTGCTCAGATGGAAGAAACATTGACCAGCCAAGCTCGGAAGATGGAGAACCTTAGTCATTTCTTGAATCGGTCTTTAATCCAAAACACTCGACCTCGCAGATGACCTCCATGAAAGATAAGTTGAATGAAAAGTTTGGGAGTCAAGGTCGAAGCCGAAAGGCCGAATCGAAATAAAAGCACACCGGAGAGAATCGCATTTTAGAGGTAAAATTGACAGAGAAGAATGAAGTGATGATCAAATCTGTTTGTTGAGGAAATGAGCTCAATGCTTTCATGACCAAGATGATGAGATGTTTAAAGAAGCTCTCTTCGCCAATTTGCCCATCTCTTCGAAGAATTTTTCGTGGCTAAAACCACATCGGGAGGGCGGAAGGCGAACAAGATCGAGATAGGAGGAGAGGTTTATTTGTGTGAGCAAAGAGCAATATCACATGGACACAAAGACTTCCGGATTTCTTCCAAATTAGTGCGAAGGGGAAAAAAGGTGAAGACTTCAGGAAATTATTCGCACGTACTTTGAAGAAAAAAAAAAAAAAAGATCTTTGAAATGTATAACCTATCCAAAGCCCTAAATGAAGTCAAAGCTCTTGACAAGATGAAGTTGGACAGTGGAGAAGTTTATCTACACTCGAAGTTTCGAGGAAACCATGCTTGATGTTGCAAAAGAGAAACCGAGTGCTAGAGCTAAGGTTGAAAAGCAGCTTCTTTGAATTGCCTATGAAGAGGAAAGCCTTGGGCATTGTTCAACCCGAAAGCAAGTGCGAAGCTTTTAAGCCAATCCGCACGATTCTCGATGATGAAGGAATCAAGAGTCCGCAAGAAGAAGAAAGTCTTCAACACGAAGAATGCTCAAGACACTGATAGAACAAAAAGAAGCTAACCGCCTGGGCCTCAAGCGTACCAGGATCGTGAAAAAGATCAAGAAGAGCCGGAAGCGAAGGAGTGGATTCAAGAAGTTTACAGCAAAAAGAGAGAGACATCAAAAGTTAATCAAGTGGCCCCACGTTGATAAATGGATGCCTATCAAACTCAACGATATGTGGGAAGAGGTCAAGAGAACCTTCTGGTTCTATTATGATGTGCTCAGGGAGTGGAGAGGGGAAAGCTCAGATCAGAATGATGCGTTCATTGAATATCTTCTAACCTTCTATCCAAAATATCTCCAAAGTTGGATGAACCTTGCGGATGAAGGAGAGGTGCAGATAGTAGCCCCTGGTCCATATTCCTACCCTCCTCCAAGACTTGGTAATGGCTTGGTGAATGAGAAGGCCATTACTCAAGAAATTGCTCAGTATGCTGGTCAGTTGGGTTTAACAGGAAACAGTTCGGATATCATCAAGGAGAGAAATGAACTGAAGAAGAGATATTTCGGAATGTTCAACCTGTAGGTGCCCGCTGATGAAGTTGAAGAAGTAGTAAACCAAGAGCGTAAGGCGAAGAGCCAAATCAAGATCAAGATCAAGACTCGTAAGATTCTCGTAATCTTTTTAAATTTTTTGTCTTTTTGATTTTGTTGATAAGACTCATTGTAATTTGTAATGGTATACCAATCATCAATGAAAACTTATCATTTATGCTCAAAAGATAATATCTCATTATCTTATTTACATGTCTTTTATTTTGATATGCTGAATGAATGTCTCTGAACTGATTGTGTGTTGATAAAGGGAAATTGTTTAAGTATTTGGTGATGAACTATTTAAGAAGATTCATTACTGAAGAAATTGTTGAATGTTTAATTGTTGGGAGATTCTCTAAAAGTGTTGGGAGATTCTCTGATTTAAATTGTTGGGAGACATAACCAATCTTGTAATAGGATAAACGGAAACCTGAGTATAGGTTATATGTTTGTAACAAGATAGGTTTTGGCATCATCAAAAAGGGGGAAATTGTTGGGAGATGAATTTAATAAAAGATATATGATTTTGATTAAGATCCCAAAAACCCCCGAGTATGACATGTTCGAATGATCTTGATAGTTGAGTCGAGATTCGGTTTTTAGAGTATTAGGGATGTTATCGCAAAATGTATAGTCAAGCAGATATATTTGAGATAGGTTCTAAGACTCAAGAACTCAAGATATGTCAAGAAATCAAGTTTCAAGACTCAAGAGGAAATCGAATCAAGACTCAAGGAGAAAAGATCAAGACTCAAGAAGAAATCGAGATATCAAGACTCAAGATGAAATCGAGGAAATCAAGACTAAAAGATGAAGATTCAATGTATAATCGCCAGATATAGTTCAGATAGGCTCAAGACTCGGAAGACTCAAGACTCAAGACTCAAGACTCAAGACTCAAGACGCAAAGATCAAGATCAAGACTAAAGATCAAGAATATCAAGGCACAAAGATTATCGAAGACTAAGAATATATGAATGCTCAAGATAAACTCAATGTTCCGAGGCATGAATATATCTATCTGAAGGATGCAACATCGAGAAGATGATTCCTTAGATAATAGATATTTGCCAAGACATTCAAACGCAGATAAGAGGAACTAAGTCAAGTGTTGTTAAGGTTATATCAAAAGTTTGTAACCAAAAGAGTCGTTGAAGGTGTCTACCTTTAACCGGAGACAAAAGTGAAAAAAGAGGAAGACAACATCGTACCATCTTGATAATCGCGGTGACAGTCATTTGAAAAAGATGTCGATGTACAAAAGTTCCGATCGCAAAAAGTGAAGACCGACTACATGAAAGGCTATTGCCTAAAAACGTGTTAGGGAGTTTCAAACCCTAAATATAGCCGTTCTCACACACCATAAGAGGAAACTCACGGGTTATCTCTCCAATGGATAGTTTTCAAGAGTGACCTTGGTGTATGCCTATAAATCTTGGTGACCCTCTACATTGTAAGGTTACAGGAAATTTATACATAACTCAAGAGCTCAAACTTATTATTAAGAAGTTGAAGCACTTTCGAAAAACTTAGAATTTCCCAAGTGCTTTTATATTGAAGAGAGCTCACTAAACTAAGCCTAGCTTGATAGACATATCAAAGCTTAGTCGAGATATCCTAACCCCTTGCATTGTACTTATTGTAAAGGATATCTCATCCTAGTTGAAACCAACCGAGAAACCTCAAACCCTTGAGAAGGTAGTTCGAGTGTGTTTGTTGGTGAGAAGAGTTGTAAAGAGTTAGTAAACTACGCGGAGTAGTCGAAAAACTCTAGAGGAGAAGTTAGTAGCTGAGGTAGTCCGAAAGCTTGTTTGTGTTTGAGTAAGTAAACTATGAGGTAGTCGAAAGCTCAAGGTAGGGTTGAGTAAGTAAACTACGTGGAGTAGTCGAAAACTTCGGGCGAGTTGAGTAAGTAAACAACGCGAGGTAGTCGTAAAGCTCGAAGTGATTAGTGAATTTCTCGAGGATCAAGAGAGTGGACGAGGAGCTTGAGTCTCGAACCACTATAATTGTTGTGTTATTTATTGCTTTCCTTATCTGCTTAACCGTTGCATCACCGAGTTTGAAAGCATATTTTCACCGATATTTCGGTTGGATGGAAGTTGCATGTAATTGAATCACAGACCTAATCACTATTCCATTAAGGGAAGGTTCAAAACAAAGCTTAAAAAGTATAAACTAAAGGGCCAACCATTACGCACATCGAAAAGTAGCTAGAGCAGATAGTTACCAAACTAAACTTACTCTTACGAGGGTTGATAAAGTTAGTTATCGATCCAAGCAACTTTCGGGATCTCGACCTTTCGGGACTCGGTTGAGATTATCGAGGTTTCAAAGCGACCGGGATCTTTGTCTCGGTGAGACTTTGATATTTCGAAGCGATCTGTGCTTCTCGTAACCCAATCTTGAGGATTATCGACCCAAAAGTGACCTCAAGAAAAAAAAGTTTTAAAAACTTGAACACGTGTATTCCCCATACTGGCGTGTAAAGACTAGTTTGCACCGGGACCAACAAACTGCTTGGTATTGGATACTGGATTTAGCTCTCACATTTGCATTAATGTGAAAGGGCTCATGTGTCATAGGGCAGTTAGGGCGGGTGAAGTTGTCTTACACGTGGGAACGGAGCAATAGTTGCTCCTGAACGTGCGGGGACTTATGTGTTAAACTTACCCTCTAGTTTTAGATTAGAACTTAATGATTGTCATTTCGTTCTTCCTATTACTCGCAATATTATTTCATTCCTATGTTAGACATTGAGGGTTATTCCTTCCATTTTAGTGATAATAATTGTTATTTCACGTTGAATGGTGTAATTTATGGACATGCCCCTATGGTGAATGGTTTATACTTGTTGCATTGTGGATATAATGTTCTTAATATACAAAATAAAAGACTCAAACTTAGTAATCATGAAAACCCGACTTACTTGTGGCATTATAGACTTGATCATGTAAACGAGAAAGGAATTGCAAGGTTAAGAAAGTTAGACTACTTAACCCCATTCGACTGCGAGTCTTATGGAAATTGTGAATCTTATCTCATGGGCAAAATGATCAACAGACCCTTTTCTAGAAAAGAGGTGCATGCCAAAGAAGTTCTAGAGCACAGGCCATATGAACTATGGTGTGGCAAGAAGCCAACTTTTACACATATCAAACATGGGGTTGCCCCGTGATTGTGAAAAGAATGCTTACCGACAAGTTGGAATCCAAAGGTGAAAAGGGTTACTTTGTGGGATATCCTAAGAAAACTAAAGGATATTGCTTCTATCTACCTGAGAAATAATCAGTGATTGTTTCTAGGCAGGCCAAGTTCCTCAAAGAAGACTATGTTTTTAAGGAACAAGGTCGTAAGCTGATAGAAATTGAAGAAATTCAAGAATCACAAATTAACAAAGAGACTGATATCTTGTCAAAGCAACGTGACAAGGAATCAGTGGGAGCATTCAGCAACTTTCACGGTGGTAGTCTTTCACTAGGTGATCGTCTTTCAACTAGTGGGAGCGTAATTAGGGTTGGCTTGCCTGTGCAAGAACCTCAAAGTGGGCTGAATGAGAACAACATAGTTCGAACTTCTGCCCAAGAGGCATCTAAAAGTGTAGCTCTTGAGGACTCTCCGGACATTGGTGAAATCGATGCACCACAAAATTTTCACGATCAGAATGTACATCCTGCGCAACCACAACTTTTTAAGTCAATTAGGAATCATAATCTGCCCATTAGATACGGTTACCTCTTGGAGGAACTCGATAATGTGGACATACAGGATAAGGACGATCCTAATACTTGCTCTGAAGCAATATCAGATATTGATTCATGGAAGTGACATAAAGTCATGAAACTGATATCAAGCACATGAAGGATGTCCCATATGCATATATAATTGGGTCAATCATGTACGCTATGACTTGCACTAGGCCTGATGTGGTCTACGCTATCAGCATCACTGGTAGATACCAACAGAATCCGGGTGAATCACACTAGATTGCAAGAGGCATCTGAAAGTGTAGCTCTTGAGGACTCTCCGGACATTGATGAAATCGATGCACCACAAAATTTACACCATCAGAATGTACAACCTGCACAACCACAGCTCCGTAAGTCAATTAGGAATCGTAATCCGCCCATTAGATACGGTTACCTCTTGGAGGAACTCGATGATGTGGACATACCGGATAAAGACGATCCAAATACTTATTCTGAAGCAATATCAGATATTGATTCAGGGAAGTGGCATGAAGCCATGAAATTCGAGATGGACTCGATGTACACCAATCAAATCTGGGACTTGGTTGAGCTGCCTAAAGGGGTTAGACCCACATGTTGCAAATGGATCTTCAAGAACAAGATCAATGCAAATGGCAAAGTACAAACCTACAAAGCTAGGTCGGTGGCGAAGGGTCATAGTCAACGCGAAGGCATTGACTATGACGAGACCTTCTCATCAGTTGCAAAGATCAAGTCCATTCGAATTTTACTTGCGATAGCAGCACACTATGATTATGAGATTTGGCAGATAGATGTCAAAACAGCTTTCCACAATGGAAACATTGATAAGGAAGTGTTTATGACTCAACCAGAAGGTTTTATATCTAAGTCAAATTCTAATCTAGTATGCAAACTAAAAATATCCATTTATGGATTGAAGCAAGCTTCTAGGAGTTGGAATATCCGATTTGATGAAGCTATCGTCTTTTGACTTCATCAAAAATTTGGAAGATCCTTGCGTTTATTGTAAACGCAGTGGGAAGAATATTGTTTTCATAATCGTGTATGTCGATGACATATTGATTTTGGGAAACAATATCCCGTTAATGCAGTCCATTAAAGATATATTGTTAAAGACCTTCATGATGAAGGGTCTTGGTGAAGCCTGCTACATCATAGGGATCATAATCCACAGGGATAGATCCAAGAGGATGTTGAGGCTGTCACAGTCCACCTATGTAGACAAGGTGTTGAAGCGTTTTGCGATGGAGAACTCTAAGAGAGCATCTCTATCGGCAAATCATGGGATAAAGAGTTCAAAGAAGGATAGTCCTTCTGTTGAGGCGTATATCAAGCACGTGAAAGATGTCCCATATGCACATGCAATTGGGTCAATCATGTACGCCATAACTTGCACTAGGTCAAACGTGGCCCATGCTATCAACATCACTGGTAGATACCAACAGAATCCGGGTGAGTCTCACTGGATTGCTGTCAAGATCATTCTAAAGTATCTTAGACGAACTAAAGAATGTCTCATTGTCTATAGTGGACAGTCAGAACTAGTAGTAACTAGTCATGCTGACATAAGTTTCCAATCCGACTATGATGATTACAAATCACAGTCAGGTTACGTTTCACTCTCAATAATGAGGCGGTCAGTTGGAATAGTTGAGTACATTGTTGTATCAAAAGCCTCAAGGAGGTTGTCTAGATTTTATAGTTCTTAAGAGAACTAGGGGTAGTTCCGAGTGCCAGATTTCTAATAAACTTGTATTGAGACAAAGTTGGTGTGATGCGCATGCAAAGGAACCGAGATCGACAAGCAGTACCAGGCTTATCATTTGATCCGATAGATCATAACGATAGGAGAAATATAATTAAAATGTATTCCCACATATTTAATTTGGCAGATCCTTTCACCATAACACTGAGTGTTCATGTACATACTAGACATTTGATGGTCTAGGGGTTAGACATGTAGGTGATTGACTCTAGTCCAAGTGGGAGATTTTTAGTGTTAATGTCCTAGAGGCAATCTATTGTAAGGACATAATACTCGATGATATTCAGTTTGATTTAATATTATAGTTCACTTAATATTAATGTATGGCAATACACTTGTTTGAATATTATGTTTGATTGTTTGCATTTATTCATGCAAGTGTTCCCATGAGTCATTGCTGTCATTGAGGTTGTGAGAACTCAGATGACTTAAGCATGATCCTCAAATAGCCCCGATCAAGGTCCATCAAGAATGGGATATTGATGATACAATGGAGATTGGTGTGCAGTCTGCATCATACTCTTAGAGAGTGTAGTGAGATCTCACTTACTACGAGATACTAGGTATCTCATGATGGATGCACAAATACCTTAGAGGGTATTGGTATACCCATCCGAGAAACCGTTTGATGTATTTCCACTATATGTGTCTATGGGTGCCTCGGTTAGTGAGAGCGATGCGTTACTCCTTTGACTTGAGGTCAATATGCACGACATGTGTGGGATGATGAACTTTGACCATGACCGACGCTTGCACCCTAACCATGGGTAGATATGGTTTGGATTGTTCATCACGAAATGCATGTGCGTGGTAGTTGAGCCAAGAATATGATTCATTCCTCAATGTGGATTTAGAGAGAATACTCATCTTCTCATCATAATTGGATCAAAGTCATCGGCCGATGCACGTCAACTTAGACTTTGTGGCTAAGTGTGACATACATGATAAATTAGTGATTAAGATAAATTGATTAAGTTATTTGAATAGACACTTCATCATGTTCAAGGCTTAATCGAGTATTCGCGAATGAAAGGAGGAAATCGTAATAGCCCATGTTTCAGTTACAGGTAGTTGCACATTTCCTCGCAACGTACCTCATATATTGAGAATGTCTGATTTATTGTCTAGGGTTCAGTTAAGACCGTTAGTTTGACTAATCGCTCGGTCTATGGGTCACACAACAAGTAATGGTTGTTTATTAATTATAGTTGGTTGATTAAATGTTAAATTGAATTTAATATTTAATTTATGGAGAAGTAATTAATAATAAATTAATTTGGAATTAATTATTATTAATATTTAATTAAATTGGATTTAATTAAATAAGAATTCCCAATTGTTGGTCCCGGTGCAAACGAGTCTTACACGTGTATAGGGGGGAATACACGTGTTCAGTGTTTTTAAAACTTTTCTTACCGAGGTCAGCTTGGGTCAGGTTGTCCCGATGATTTGGTCTCGAGAAGCACAAATCGCTCTGAAGTCAAAGTCTATTCGAGGCAGTGATCTGAATCGCTTTCGGATACCTCGAGATAATCCTAACCCGAGTCCTGAGTTTTGAGAGATCCTGAGTTGCTTGGATCGAGATAACTAACTTCTTGAACCCTCGTAAGAGTAAGTTCGGTTTGGTAACTATCTGTTCTAGCTACTTAGATGTCTTGAATGGTTGGCCCTTAGTTTATACTCGTTTTAAGCTTTTTTCAAAAAACCTTCCTTTAATGGAATAGTGATTTTGTGATTCAATTTATATGCAACTTCAAATTGGATTGATTCCAATGAAATATCGATGAAAATATGCTTTCAAGACAAAGTAATGTAACAGATAAATCAAGCAAAACAGAAGCAAAGAACACAAAGAAATTATAGTGGTTGGAGACTCAAGCTCCTACGTCCATCTCCCCTGATCTTTTCGAGAGAAATTCACTAATCACTTCCTAAGGCTTTTCGACTACCTCGTAGTTTACTCACTCAAAACTCACACAAGCTTTTACGCTCATCCAAGATAGATTACTCACTTCTTCTCTAGAGCTATCGACTACCTCAATGTAGTTTACTTACTCTTTACAACTCCAATCTCACCAACAATCACACTCAAACTACCTTACAAAGGGTTTGGGGTTTTTTAGTTGGTTTCCAACTAGGATGAGATATCCTTTACAATAAAGAACAATGCAAAGGCTAGGATATCTCAACTAAGCTTTGGATATATCTTATCAAGCTAGGCTTAGTGGAATGAGCTCTCTTGATTTAAAGCACTTGGGAAATTCTCGGTTTTTGAAAGTGCTTCAACTTGCAATAATAAGTTTGAGCTCTTGAGTTGCTTACAAATTTCCGTAACCTTTCAATGTAGAAGGTCACAAGTATTTATAGGCATACACCAAGTCACTCTTGAAAAACTATCCGTTGAGAGATAACCCGTGAGTTTCCTCTTATGGTGTGTGAGAAACGGCTATATTTAGGGTTTGATACTCCTAACACGTTTTAGGCAATAGCCTTTTATGTAGCCGGTCTTCACTTTTTGCAGTCTGGAACTTAGTACTTCTGACATCTTTTTCGTTGACTTGTCATTTGTCGGTGATGGATATAAAGATCTTTGTCTTCCTTTTTTTGACTTTTGTCTCGGTTTAAAGGTAAACAACTCAGCGGCTCTTTTTGGTTTACAATCTCGAGTTGATATAACCTTAACAACACTTTGTCTTAGTTCCTTTTTGTCCGCGTTTGAATGTCTTGGGCAATATCTATTTTTCTAAGGAATCGCGATCATCTCGGTATTGAATCCTTGGATAGATATTTTTGGTGCCTTAGAACATTTGGGTTTATCTTGGCATTGAAGACATTCTTGGAAGTCTTCCGTGCCAAAATATTCTTGATCTTGATTCTTGGTCTTGATCTTACGAGTCTTAAGAGTCTTCGAGTCTTGGGGTCGAGTCTTCATGGATATATTGGTGATATATCGAGTCTTCATCTTTGAGTCTTGATTCTTGATTTCATCTTGAGTCTTGATATCTCGTTTTCATCTTTGAGTCTTGATATCTCGATTTCTGCCGAAGTCTTGAACCTTGATTTCATCTTGAGTCTTCAAATATCTCGATTTCATCTTGAAACTTCGGTTTCTTCAGAAACTTACTGAGTTCTTCAGAATCTTCAGATCCTAACCTTATCTATATCTGCTGACTATACATTTTGCAGATATCATCCTGAATACTCTAAAACTGAATCCTGACTTAACTATCAAGATTATCCTGAACATGTCATACTCAGGGGTTTTGGGATCTAATCAAAATCATATCTTTATTAAATTCATCACCCAACAATTTCCCCCTTTTTGATGATGCCAAAACCTATCTTGTTACACACATTAACCTATACTCAGGTTTCAGTTTATCCTATTACAAGATTGGTTATATCTCCCAATAATTTCCATATAGAGAATCTCTCAACAATTTCTTCAGTAATGAATCTCTCAAAGGATTCATCGCCAAATACTTAATTTCTCAACAATTAATCTCAGAGACAATCATTTAGGCATATCAAAATTAAAAGACATGTAAATAAGATAATGAGATATTATCTTTTGAGCATAAATGATAAGTTTTCATTGATGATAGGTAGACTGTTACAAGTTACAATGAATCTTATCTTAACAAAATCAAAAAGAAACAAACAAGATAAAAGATTACATGAATCTTCTGAGTCTTCATCTTCTGAGTCTTCATTTTCTCTTCAGTTCAGCTCTTCAGTTCGGCTCTTCAGTTTGGCTCTTCAGTTCGGCCCTTCCACCTCATCAGCAGGGACTTCAAGGTTGAACATTCTGTAATATCTTCTTTTGGCCCATCTCTCTCTTTGATGATATCGATTGTTCCTGTCGAGACCCTAAGCGGGTGGCGAAAGTGATTTTCGAGAAATGGTATTCTCATTTACACATCCATCTCTAGCCTGGGAGGAGGGTACACGTATGAACCAGGGGCGGTTATCTGCACCTTTCCTTCATCCGCAAGATTTATCCATCCTTGAAGATATTTAGGATAGAAGGTCAGGAGATAGTCGATGAAAGCCTCATTCGGATCTGAGCTCTCCCTCTCCATTCTCTCGAAAGCACATCATAGTAGAACCGGAAGGTTCTCTTGATTTCTTCCCATGCATCGTTGAGATGGTGGCATCCATTTGTCAACATGCGGCCAATTTGCTTTAGTGTTCCTCTCCTCTTGCTTGCGAACTTTTTGAACCCTCCTTCTTTTACGCTCTTCTTCTACCTTCTTTCGATTTTGGTACACCGTAAAGCGTTAAACGGTTTTTTCGCTTGTTTTATGGAGTGTTTTTGAGCTTACGGTATTGAAGACCTTCTTCTTAGGCTCAACCTCGGATTCTTCAATAAAACATCAATTTCCTCCGAATTGGCTTAGAAACCTTTGCTCTTTTGCCCTCGGGCTCTTTCATCGCCATAGCCTTTCTCTTGATGGGCATTTCGGCTTACTAGGCTTGTACCAATCCTTCCTCTACCACTCGGTTTCTCTGACAACTTCCCGTTGTTTAATACGAAACACGAGTGTAGATTAGCTTCTCCACCTCCTTGAACTTAAGCTTCTCGGTGGCTTCTATCTCCTTCATGGCCCGGCAATGATTTTCTTCTCAAACATCGTTTACAACCTTGCCCTTGAGTATGTTCAATAAAACCGAGATCGGCTCGTGTCTTCCCCCCTTCTTGGAACCATACTCTAGCGAAGCTCAGAGAGTGTTGTCCATATGGTATTGTTCTTTCTTGACACTCCTCACCTCCCTGCCATCACGATCTTGCTCCTCCTCGAGGCATACGAGGTGGTTCTTCGCCCTGAGAGAATTCTTCAGACAGATGAGCAAATTGGCTTGAGAGAGCTTGGCTTGAACATATTTCATCTTGGTATGAGCATTGAGCTCATCTCCTCAACAACGTTCTTTACCAGCATCTCACTCTTCTCTACCAATTTTGCTTCTAGAATTTGGGTGCGCTCTCGATGCTTGCTGACTCTGCGTGCTTTTGCTTGACCCTCCATCTTTTCTTCTAATTTTTTCTTCCATGGAGAGAAACATGCATCGAGTATCTCGTTGAACGATTAGAAGAATAACTCAAGCTATCAATCTTCTGTGCTTGGTTGGCCAATGCCTCCTCGATTTGAGCAACTTTGGTCAGGATCGGCTCAACCTTCTCTAGCTTTACCATTAGCGGGGTGAGATCAATCTCAGGAGTATATCTGATCGGCTGTGACTCCTGAGTTGGCTATTCATCCTGAGTCTCGGTCGAACTCGAGCTTGTTTGAGCGGGGCTTCAGATTTCGATCTGATCTTGGGATTCACCCTGAGCATGGGTGTCCACCTGAGCCTCAGTCTGCATATCAGACATTACAGATTTAAAGGTAGGAACTTCAGTAATCCTGGCATAATTATTAATAGTGCCAAAAGTTACCTGAAGGCTAACTTCAGTCTGAGGATGTTCGACAACCTTTGATCGACGATCGATTGAGTCTTTCTCCTTCGAGATTGACTCTCATCATCCCCTTGTTGGTCCCCATCCTGATATTTGTCTTTGGAGCTCGGGGTAACAACTTCAAAGAATCCTCTCAAAGAACCTTTCCTCTTCACAAGTTCATCAAAGTCCGAGATTTTCATCCCGAGCTTGTTTTTTTCTCAAACACGAGAATTCGGTGAGAAAAACATCTCCCTCATTCCACCGGTCTTCCCTCTGAATCAATATTGAGCATCTTGCGGTTGAGGATGTAGACAGATTGACCTCAATCTGAAGAAGATGTCTTGGAGATCGGGGAATGAAAGCTAAAATGGATTTCCCACTTGCGCCGCCATTCGGTCTCTTCAGCTTCACCTTTCTTGAGCGCCGGGAATAATTGGAAATGGTGAAAGATCGACTAACGGCTCATCTTCGAGCTCATCATATCGGCTCGAGGCTCAAAAACTCGAGGTTTAGGCGAGTGTAGGTTCCCATGGTTTTATCCTCCTCCTCCGGGAAAAGGCACTTCCTCGAATGAATCAACATTTTCCGAGGTCAGTCTTCCTCGGTGAGGAAAAACTCAGGTCTAGGTCCGAGGTCCTTGGAATATTTCTTGAGAGAACTTATCGAGAACTAGCGGCGTCAAGAACCTCGAGAAGACTTGCTCCTCAATTTGATCTGTGCCTTTGAGATAGCCGAGCCAATCAAGTAAAGGCGATTTCGACGGCGGTTTGGCTCTCAGTTGAATCTCCTCGATCTCACTTTCCTCATCATCATCGGTGAGAACCACCATTCTTTTTGCGCTTTGGAGCAAGGTTTTTTACCTTCTTCAATTTCTCACCTGCTCCTTCTTGGCATCCAACAAAACCTTCCCCGGTTTGTTGGCTTTCTTCAAAGCGGCCATGTTCAAGAATCGGTGATTCACTTTCTTTCTTTCTTCCTTTAATCATCCTCTTTGCAGCAATGGGTTTGAACATTACTTTGGACTTAGGGAATGAAGTAGATTTGGAAAAGATATCCTCCTCCTCTCGACACATCTCCAAAATAAATGTTATTTTGGTGGCATGGAGGATCCTGCCTTTGATAGATACTACCCCATCCTCCCTTCTTATGTCCTTGGTTTGCTCACTCACCACCTTGATCAGATATTTCAACAAGTTGAACTCCTTGGTGGGTGAGTCATCGATCACCGCCATAAGTTGGAGTTTGGGAGTGCTGATCTGCTCGAAGCTTCCAGATCAACTCATGATGCACTTTCCAACAATATCCATCAAAACTCTGTATTTCGGCTTTAGATGCCGCTTATGCGAGTTGCCTCAAACTTAATAAGATTCTCGGTAATCCCATCAAGATACTCTTGCTCCGGGCCCCAACATATACAATGAGGGATCATCTCCCCTATCGCACAACTCAAATACGTCGTTTAAGTTCTTAGGGACAATATAGAGCTCTCGAACAAAATCCACACACTTCATCGATTGTTCAAGATGAGAAACAGAAATCTTGGACTCTATACAATCATCCTCATTTATTTCCAAATTAGCGACAAACTCTATTATCTCGGGAGTATAATCCGCCTCCGATCGATTCGCGACGAGGTTCGTCAGTTTCGCCAAACGGATTAAGTGGAGCGCCTCTTCTTCGTGCTTGGCATTGGTGGTACTCTCCAAAGAAACCACGTACTCATACCATGGCTTATTTGTCTCGGCTAATCTTTCGAACATGGTAGGAGCCATTTGAGATTTGAAGATTTAGGGTTTTGAGCGATGAAGCTTTTCTGAGTAAAAGGGATTTATTTGCAGAGGGTTTTTGGGAATGAAGGGTTTCAATAAAATTTGGCTTGAATGACTTTCAAAGGAATATATAGCTCGAGATCGTGGGAAGTCGTACCGGTTTGGTGAAAAACAACGGTTAAGATTAATCCACGATTAATCGGGTATGCGAAAGGTCGATCCCCGAAAAGTAAGCCGCCATTTTAACTTCATGGTGATTAAATGTAACAGAGCATTTAATGACTTTTGACCTTTTTAGGAATTTCAAAGATTCCGCCCAAAAACATTCATCAGGTGTTTTGTATTTATTGCAAATGATTCTTGAAGTTTCACTTAAGCAATAAATGAGTCGCATGAGTCATTCTTCTTGACTAATTTCCCTCTATCAGTTTTTCTTGAGTATTGACCTTGATAAAAATGTCGAATGATCTCGAGTCTTGAATGGGTTCAAGATACATCGAAAGTCTTCGACCTTCAAGAAATGAAGTTTCGATACTTTCGATTCAAGATTTTCAATTTTATCCCGAGTTTCTCAAGAGAATTCGAGAAAAACTTCATGCATCTGAAAATCATCAATTTTTCATATTTTACTCTATACACCTGGATCCAACATCCCTAATTCAACTGATAGTTCCTGAAATCTTGATTCAGCCAAAGGTTTAGTCAAGATATCAGCTCTCTGCTTATCAGTATGAATTTTCTCCATCGATGTCCTTTTTCTCGACATGATCTCTCGATGAAGTGATGTCGATATCCACATGCTTGCATACGGTGTGTAATACCGGATTTTGTGAAATAGCAATGGCACTATTATTGTCACAAAATATTGGTACTTCATTGGCTACAACTTTATAATCCCTTAATTGTTGTCCGAGCTAAAGAATCCGAAACACAAATGACTTCTCGTGCCTACCATTGTATTTCCGATAGATCTTGGTTGCTACTGAGGTCTGTTTCTTTGAAAACCAAGATATCGTTTGCTTCCAAGAAATTGACAAGTTCCTTGTAGTGGACTTCCGGTCAATCCTGCAACCTCCATAATCAAAAGATCGAGTAAACGGTTAATTCAAGGTTATCATCATTTGGATACCATAATCCTCTATTCATCGTGCCCTTAAGATACTTCAAGATCTTTTTTGGCGACCTCCATGTGACTAGCCTTAGGATTAGCTTTTGGTATCTTGCACATATCCCAACAAACAAATGTTATATCCGGCCTACTTGGCGTGAGATATAGCAATGATCCAATGATTCCTCTATAATCGATTATGACTTCATCGATTTGCCTTGTAATCGGGATCCATCTTGTAGTTAGTATTCATAGGAAATCTAAGCGCATTGTAATATGTACACCATACTTGCAATCGGATCCCTGGTGTACTTTGCACGGTTGATGAAGATTCCTTCCTTTGATTGTTTCACTTGAAGACCTAGAAAGAAATTCATCTCTCCCATCATTGACATCTCAAACTTGCCTTTCATCGATTGTTGAAAACTTTTCACACGGTGATGGTTTGGAGATCCAAAAATGATGTCATCAACATATATCCCGAACAAGAAGATATCTTCCCCATCTTCTATCCCGAGCGAGTTCTATCAACAGTTCCTTTTGACAAAACCATGGTCAATTAAGAAACCGAGAAAGAGTATCATACCATGCTCGGGGTGCTTGCTTAAGACCATACAAGGCTTTTTCGATCTCGTAAACTTGGTCATTCTGTTTTGAAACCGGGAGGTTGTTCTACATAAACCTCTTCTTTAAGCACACGAGTTCATAAATGAACTTTTCACATCCATTTGATAGATCGTGAACTTCATGTGGGCAAAGATATGCAAGAAACAATATGATGGCTTCTAGTCTTGCAACCGGTGCAAAGGTTTCATCATAATCCAAGCCTTCTTCTTGGGAATAACCTTGTGCAACTAGCCTTGCCTTGTTTTTACAATGTTGTTGTTTTCATCTCTTTTATTCTTAAATACCCACTTGGTTACAATGACATTGTGCCTTTCAGTCTATCCACTAGCTCCCATACTTCATTTCTTGAGAATTGATTCATTTCATCTTGCATAGCAAAATAATCCAATGAGAATCTTGTAGAGCTTCACCAATCTCGGTGAGGCTCTTTCTCCCGATAGGAAGCGGCCGAGAATAGTGCACTCTCACCATGGAACCTTCTTGTTTTGACACCTTCGGTTAGATCACCCACATCGACTTGTAGGATGACTATCTAACCATCTTCTTCTAGATGTTCCCCTTCAATAGTATCCTCAACATTTAAAATGTTAGGTTCGATTAATTCAAGAAACTCGAGGAACAATGAGAAAAGGAGAAAGGGAATCATCTTCCTGGGAAATTCCATTGAGAACATTGTCGAGACATTTGTTCCCCTTTGGTTGATAGATCGAATTTGCCTCATTGTGACCAAATCTTCATTGGCATCACATACCGAGTCCGAGGCGGTGTCTGCATTGATTGGTCGACAATTGTGTTGGTTTTCCTTCGGTGAAGACTTTCCATCCCGAGTCTCACCATCCGAGTTCCATCCCGAACTTCTTTATTCGAGTCTGAGTCACCCAATCATAGATGGTGTGACTTCTTCTTTTCGTGTTAAATTGGATGTTTTGTCATTCTTTTTCGGGCTTAATCTGGTGATTCTCTTGGTCGGTTCTTTCGCATCATGTTCTGTTTCTTCCGAACACAAGTAGATTCATCAAAAACAACATGAGGTGTTTCCTCCACAATAAAGAGTCCTCTGGTTGTAAACTTTGAAAGCTTTTTCTTGACTTGAGAATAGCCTAAGAATATTCCTTCATGAACTTTACTATCAAATGTTTTCACCGATCTTTTACCATTATTGTGTATGAAACACTTGCAACCAAACACAAGAAAGAAAGAAACAAGAGGCTTCCTTTCATTCCAAAGCTCATAGGGTGTTTTGCCTTGACTCTTGGTCAAGATGGATCGATACGAGAATAGCATGCGGTGTTGCGACTTGACCCAAAATCTTTTAGGAATTTAAACAAAATTTATCATCGCCCTTCTTGAACTTCTTTTCGAGTCCTGTTCCTTCTTTCAAGAAACACCATTTTGTTGAGGGTCCTTGCGGTGATGTTTCATGAGAAATTCCATTTCTTTGCAATAATCGAGATATAATATGATTTATAAATTGGTTCCTTTGTCGGATCGATTTTGACCACACTCGATTTTTCTCAATCTCGAGCCTTTTCGATAATTCAGCGAAACTTTATCTCGAAGTCTCTTTCTTCTTGAGTAAGAATATGACTCAAGTATATCTTGAGTAGTCATCAACTACTACTAGTGTGTATTTCCTGCCATTGGTGCTCACTGGTGTTATTGAACTGAGTCTATTTCCAAAGTTCCATATCCTTAAGTCTGTCCCTTGGAGTTATCTCCAAAAGTGATCCGAGGGCCTCTTTTGTTCAACATAGTCAACGAGTATCTTCTTGAATCTGTCATATGTCTTGAGCATCCTTCGTCAAGATACCATACATCGGGCTTTCTTTTTTTTTTTCATCTCTACTTATCGGTCTTTATGTGATCTTCAATCACCTCGGTGCCCTTGTTTTTCCTCGAAAAACAGATCAATTTTTAGGTACCCAATTTGTGTAGGGTCCTACAAGGTTATTTTGTACCTTTAGGAATCCAAATCGCTCGACAACTCTAATCACTTTTTAGAGTGGGTGACTGTCTTCCATAAACATCTACATACACATTTACTACTCTGGGTGCCTTAGCAGTTTCCTGTGTATGAGTGCTAGCCTTAGCATGAACATGGGCTTTTGAATTTTTCTTTGGTTCAAGCTTTTTGTTCATTTGCTTTGGCTTCTGTGCAGCTGGTTTGAATCTTTGTTGACTCGGGTTTAGGTAACCTTTACCCTTAGGTAAGTGGGGTTCAGGTTGCCTGTACTGAAATTTGGGTCTTTTAGTATACTGAGGACTTGGTCTCTTCAGTTGAGAATGTCTCTGCTGAGTGTTTCTCTTCTAAAGATTCCTCTGATGGTTCAAAGTCAGATCCTTTTGTGTTTGCATTCTTAGCCCTTTGAGGCTTTGAAGTACTTGCTCGAATTTTTCTGAACCGAGTGCTCAGGCTTTCTAGCCTTCACCTGAGGTTTTGGCTTTCCTACCTGATCATTCAGTTTTACTGAAACCATGGGTCCTTTTCCCTTGTCTACAACCTTGGGCATTTCTTCAGTTTGAAGTGTGGGTGCCACTGGTTTTACAAAGATTGTCTTCTTGCTACTTGATGCAGCATTCAGATGACCTTGTGAGGTTCCCCCTGGAATATATCCCAATCCAGATTTTATAGTGACAGATCTCTGGTAACTCTGAATTTCATCTATTACTTTAGATGCAGTATTCAATAGAGTTAGCTTCTTCTGTGCACTATCCTCACATTTCTGTAGAGTCTCATGCTTCTCAGAGAGGTCATTGAACTTAGTTACGACAATTTGAATCTCTTCAGTGGATTTCTCTAGCTTTTCGGTTAGGGTCACTATCAACTTCTCTTTCTCGAGAGTTGTACTTTTCGAACATCCAGTTCATCAAGAGCT
Organism: Stenogyne calaminthoides; assembly: GCA_037126765.1. Classification (NCBI taxonomy): domain Eukaryota; kingdom Viridiplantae; phylum Streptophyta; class Magnoliopsida; order Lamiales; family Lamiaceae; genus Stenogyne; species Stenogyne calaminthoides. Next base: position 33,155,112 of record JBBCBC010000005.1, on the reverse strand, counting down.
CCCATTAATTGAGAAGTGATTTGGTTTTGCTGAGTCTTTCCACTTAAGTTTTTCAAACCTTGGTTCCTTATTACGCTCTGGAGTTTCATTTAGCAGTTCTTGTAAAAAAAGATAGTCCTTCATTAGACTCTCAAAAGAATCCATCAGTCAAAAAACTGTTCACAGTTGAACTTGACAACTCTTGTGCTAGTGTAGGAGCAACAACGAGAAAGAAGAGTTTACCTCCTCAATAGCCATCGGACGAGATGTCATCACTTTTCTTTGTCTAAGAATATTTCATCCAAGAGCTAGATCCTCCTCGGAATGTTCTTCTTACGCAACCATGGCTTTTTACGTTGGAGAACTTCTTGTCTCTTTTTGCTGTCTTTCTCTTCTCTCCTTAGCTTTTCAGTCGGGACAATCATCTTTGGAAGTGACCTTTCTTTTAGCAATTGAAGCATCTGTTGGCATCATCAACCTCGATCACTTTCTTCTTTGGACTTGGAGTCCTTCCTTTTGGATGAAGATCCCTCGACTTTCAGGTCCTTCTTCTTCTCGGTTGATCTGTCCTCAGGTTTCTTCTGGTACATGTGATTCCTGTAATAGTTTTTGTATTTTCCATATCGACTATTAAGTCTTTCAAACCTTCTTGCCATCAGTGTTAGCTTATCCTCAAGATCATCCTGATTTTTAGCAAGGGAGTTCTCAGACTCTCTAGTTTTACAGGTTTTATCCTTGGCCTTAAAAGCCACATTCTTACTAGATGATGAATCATCTTTCTTTGTCGACCTTTTTTAGATTTCTTATCAATTACGAACTCATAGGCCTTCAAATTTCGGAGAAGACTTGTTGGTATGGCATTGAATTAATGTTTTTGGTGTTTTCAATCACCACTGCATGTATATCCCATTTCCTAGAAAGACCTCTAAGAATTTTCAATGCAACTTCTCTCTGTGGATATATTTTACCAAGTGCATTTAGATCATTCATAATGCTAGTGAATCTGACTTCCAATTTGTCTATAGATTCACCTTCATCCATTTCAAAACTATCAAACTTTCCAATTGCAACTGAAAGTTTGTTTTCCTTGATATGATCTGTGCATTGGCACATTACAGCTAGTGTATCCCAAATTTCTTTTGCATTATTACAGTGAGAGATCATTCCCATCACACCGTCATCAATTGTACTGTATAGTGTGTCTTTAGCAATATAGTCTAGATTGACTAACTTCCTCTCCTCAGGAGTCGGGTTGGTCATCGGACTTAGGAAAGTCTTTCTAGGATCGTTTCTCTCATTTTTTTCCTCTGGGATTCACCACAAGATATTGGAATGGCCCTTCAGAGACCACTCTCCACATAACGTTCATGTTTAGAATCTGGTGAGCCTGCATTCTCGATCCTCCATAAATCATAGTTCTCCACCGAGAACATGGGAAGTTTTTAGAAGACATTTTATCTGAGTCTTTTAAGAATTCAGCAAATATGATCAGTTCAGATAGACCACAAGTATTTTTAGAAAATAAAACTTTGGTCAACAAAGCAGGTGGTCAAGTTGAACCACTTCTCTGATACCACTTGTTGGTCCCGGTGCAAACGAGTCTTACACATGTATGGGGGGAATACTGGCGTGTTCGGTGTTTTTAAAACTTTTCTTCGAGGTCACTTGGGTCAGTTGTCCGATGATTTGGTCGAGAAGCACAAATCGCTCTGAGTCAAAGTCTACCTGAGACAGTGATCCTGAACTGCTTTCAGATACCTCAGATAATCCCAACTGAGTCCTGAGTTTTTAGAGATCCTGAGTTACTTGGATCAGATAACTAACTTCCTGAACCCTCAGAAGAGTAAGTTCAGTTTGGTAACTATCTGTTCTAGCTACTTAGATGTGCGGAATGGTTGGCCCTTAGTTTATACTCGTTTTAAGCTTTTGCTGAAAACCTTCCTTTAATGGAATAGTGATTAGGCTGTGATTCAATTTATATGCAACTTTTCGATTGGATTGATTCCAACTAAAATATCAGTGAAAATATGCTTTCAAGACAAAGTAATGCAAAAGATAAATCAAGCAAAACAGAAAGCAAAGAACACAGCAAATTATAGTGGTTCAGAGACTCAAGCTCCTATTTCCACTCTCCCTGATCTTTTCAGAGAAATTCACTAATCACTTCCTAAGGCTTTTTGACTACCTCTGTAGTTTACTAACCTTTCTAATTTTGAGCTTTCTGACTACCTCTGTAGTTTACTCACTCAAAACTCACACAAGCTTTATGTCTATCCAAGATAGATTACTCACTTCTTCTCTAGAGCTATCTGACTACCTCAATGTAGTTTACTTACTCTTTACAACTCCAATCTCACCAACAATCACACTCAAACTACCTTACAAAGGGTTTGGGGTTTCTTTGTTGGTTTCCAACTAGGATGAGATATCCTTTACAATAAAGAACAATGCAAAGGCTAGGATATCTCGACTAAGCTTTGGATATATCTTATCAAGCTAGGCTTAGTGGAATGAGCTCTCTTTGATTTAAAGCACTTGGGAAATTCTCAGTTTTTCGAGTGCTTCAACTTGCAATAATAAGTTTGAGCTCTTGAGTTGCTTACAAATTTCCCGTAACCTTTCAATGTAGAAGGTCACAAGTATTTATAGGCATACACCAAGGTCACTCTGAAAAAACTATCCGTTGGAGAGATAGCTTCGTGAGTTTCCTCTTATGGTGTGTGAGAAACGGCTATATTTAGGGTTTGATACTCCCTAACACGTTTTAGGCAATAGCCTTTTATGTAGCTTGTCTTCACTTTTTGCAGTCTGGAACTTAGTACTTCTGACATCTTTTCATTGACTTGTCGCTGTCAGTGTCAGTATGGTACAGTGTTGTCTTTCTCTTTTTTTGACTTTTGTCTCCAGTTTAAAGGTAGACAAGTCAACGGCTCTTTTGGTTACAATCTCTGAGTTGATATAACCTTAACAACACTTTGTCTTAGTTCCTTTTGTATGCATTTGAATGTCTTGGGCAATATCTATATTTCTAAGGAATCGCTATCATCTCAGTATTGAATCCTTCATATAGATATTTTCAGTGCCTCGGAACATTCAGGTTTATACTGAGCATTCAGTACATTGCTGAGTCTTCAGTAATTACTGTGCCTTCAGTATTCTTGATCTTCAGTTCTTCAGTCTTCTGTCTTCTGAGTCTTCAGGGTCTTCTGAGTCTTCATAGATATATTGACTGATATACTGAGTCTTAATGCTGAGTCTTCAGTTCTTCAGTTTCATACTGAGTCTTCAGTATCTCAGTTTCATACTGAGTCTTCAGTATCTCAGTTTCACATTGAGTCTTCAGAACCTTCAGTTTCATACTGAGTCTTCAGTATCTCAGTTTCATACTGAAACTTCGGTTTCTTCAGAAACTTACTGAGTTCTTCAGAATCTTCAGATCCTAACTTGATCTATATCTGCTGACTATACATTTTGCAGATATCATCCTGAATACTCTAAAACTGAATCCTGACTCAACTATCAAGATTATCCTGAACATGTCATACTCAAGGGTTTTGGGATCTAATCAAAATCATATCTTTATTAAATTCATCTCCCAACAATTTCCCCCTTTTTGATGATGCAAAACCTATCTTGTTACACACATTAACCTATACTCAAGTTTCAGTTTATCCTATTACAAGATTGGTTATATCTCCCAATAATTTCCATACAGAGAATCTCTCAACAATTTCTTCAGTAATGAATCTCTCAAAGGATTAATCACCAAATACTTAATTTCTCAACAATTAATCTCAGAGACAATCATTCAGGCATATCAAAATTAAAAGACATGTAAATAAGATAATGAGATATTATCTTTTGAGCATAAATGATAAGTTTTCATTGATGATAGGTAGACTGTTACAAGTTACAATGAATCTTATCTGAAAAAAATAAAAAAGAAACAAACAAGATAAAAGATTACATGAATCTTCTGAGTCTTCATCTTCTGAGTCTTCATTTGCTCTTTAGTTCAGCTCTTCAGTTCGGCTCTTCAGTTCGGCTCTTCCACCTCATCAGCAGGGACTTCAAGGTTGAACATTCCGTAATATCTTCTTTTCAGCGCATCTCTCTCTCTGATGATATCAGGATTGTTCCCTGTCAGACCTAACTGGGTGGCGTACTGAGTGATTTCCTGAGAAATGGTTTTCTTATTTACACATCCATTCTCCAGCCTGGGAGGAGGGTACACGTATGGACCAGGGGCGGTTATCTGCACATTTCCTTCATCCGCAAGATTTATCCATCCTTGAAGATATTTAGGATAAAAGGTCAGGAGATAGTCGATGAAAGCCTCATTCGGATCTGAGCTCTCCCCTCTGAGTTGATATAACCTTGACAACACTTTGTCTTAGTTCCTTTTGTCTGCATTCGAATGTCTTGGGCAATATCTATTTTTCTAAGGACTCGCTATCATCTTAGTATTGAATCCTTCAGATAGATATTTTCAGTGCCTCGGAACATTCAGGTTTATACTGAGCATTCAGTACATTACTGAGTCTTCAGTAATTACTGTGCCTTCAGTATTCTTGATCTTCAGTTCTTCAGTCTTCTGTCTTCTGAGTCTTCAGGGTCTTCTGAGTCTTCATAGATATATTGACTGATATACTGAGTCTTAATGCTGAGTCTTCAGTTCTTCAGTTTCATACTGAGTCTTCAGTATCTCAGTTTCATACTGAGTCTTCAGTATCTCAGTTTCACATTGAGTCTTCAGAACCTTCAGTTTCATACTGAGTCTTCAGTATCTCAGTTTCATACTGAAACTTCGGTTTCTTCAGAAACTTACTGAGTTCTTCAGAATCTTCAGATCCTAACTTGATCTATATCTGCTGACTATACATTTTGCAGATATCATCCTGAATACTCTAAAACTGAATCCTGACTCAACTATCAAGATTATCCTGAACATGTCATACTCAGGGGTTATGGGATCTAATCAAAATCATATCTTTATTAAATTCATCTCCCAACACCAATAATAATATTTGAAATATTATTATTGGATTTAATATATATGGATTTAAATCCGTAGAGATTTATATGTGGGAAATAAATCTAAGGGATTTATTTTATTAAGGATTTTTCCTAATAAAGGATAGCTTAAGATTTAAGCTGGGTCTTTCCTATATATATGAGCTCTTGGGAATTCATATTACGTGAGTTCATATTTTCTCCATAAAATCTCTAAGTTAGAATTTTCCTAGCAAATCCATCTCGAGGATTCAGCGCTGGCAGATCTGTGCAAGTTAGTAAATGACTGTTACGTGGATACCATAGTGGAGGAATCCATGTACGAATTGTTGTAAGAATTATGTTTATGTTTACTCGTATTTAATTATGCAATTAACTGTTCGTTGTTGGTGAACTTTAATTTCCGATGCGCATGTATTACGTGTTTACGTGCCTATAAATTCCAACAGTACCTAGACGGTGCGGGCCAGCACCGCAACTTGTGCACTCTACAGATCGGCTCGTGGGGGGTCGCCTTGCCCACCGAGGTGGCGAGCGATGGATGCCCCAGGTATCTCTTCATGGTGCAGGGCTAACGCCAGTGCGAGATCTCGGTTGGAATTGGCCCCTTCCCGATTGGGCTGTGAATAGGCCTCATCTTCAGCGTAGTTCAGCTTTCTCAATGTCCCGATGTTTTTGAGGCGGTCGAATACATTGTTCGATCCCGCTGGTCACTCAAAACGAGGAAGGCGGTAGTCCCTAGTGTTGACGTTTCTCACTTCGGGGATAGCGAGTTGGCCCACGGACTGCCCTTTTCGAGCCATGAGGCCTTTGTCCTTAGAGGTGCCTACCCCCGGGGCGATCTTCTCGACTGGGGGTTGCTCCCCCAATCCGTCGAATTTGAGCTGTCTTTTCCGGAGGACAGCCAGGATGACCTTCTAATTATCCGGGGTACGAATGAGCGTCCCCCAATCGCGGTTAGCAATGGCTTCTTTCTGGTGGGAATGGTGAGAGCTTGGAGAAGCCTCTATCCCGTCACGTGCGTCATTTTCATGTTGAACTATCTGATTCTAGTTGTTGGTCATTTTAAGTGATGTGAAGGTGGGTTTCCAATGAATTTATGCAAAATCAGTGGAATAGTTTCCAACAGACAGCACCAATTGTTGTGACAACAATAATTCAAGAAATAAATTATACTAAAAACATAAAGGACACAGATTTTGATAACCCAGTTCGCCGGAAAGGCTACGTCTAGGGGCAATACCAAGCCAGGATATGAAGAGTCTAAAATTCGATCCCTTTTAGTGAACATTACAACTAGTATTTATAGATTACAATTAGGTCAGACACGTCCAATGGGCTTGATCACTCGGCCCCTAGGGTTACGAGCAGCCTGAGCACGGATCCCGGGATTTAGGGCCGCGATCTCCGGATTCTATTAGACTTGACATGATTAAGCCCGGAAGATCTGGACACTTGAATACTCCGGATCTCTTTCTTATTTACGCAGATAAGCCTCGGGAGGCCGCTGGTCACTGAGAGATGGTCGCAGGGTACTGGCAACCCCGCTCGCAGCCTATCCATGGTCCTCCGATCAGCCCGACACTTGGGCCGTTATGCGACCTCCGACCTCTGTTTAGTCCGCCACAGGCTTATCATCCTGGTCCTCGACTTTCACCTGAGTGATGGTCCATAGACTTCCTTGCCAAACAACAGATCCTTGCCATATGGTAGGTCGTTCTTATCACACCATAACATAAGATTAGGTCATATTAATCTAAAAAGGATTCAAAGGTTGGTACAAGACGGATCATTAGAGTATCTCCGGGTTAAACCGTTTCCAACTTGCAAATCTTGTTTAGAGGGTAAAATGACCAAGAGGGCATTTGCAGCCAAGGGGAATAGAGCCACTGAAGTGTTAGAGATCGTTCATACTAACGCATGTGGTCCAATGTCAATCAAACCAAGGGGAGTTTATGAGTATTTTGTTACGTTTATTCGATGATTACTCAAGATATGGATACATTTTCCTCATGAAGCATAAGTCCGAAACCTTTGATAAGTTCAAAGGATTTAAGTTGAAGGAGAAAAACATAGGGAAAATAGTATCAAGTTTCTACGATCTGATCGTGGAGGCGAATACCTCAACAATGATTTTCTGAACTACTTATCAGAAAAAGAGATTATTTTCCAGTTAACTGTTCCCGGTACCCCTCAATAAAATGGGGTGGCAGAACGAAGAAACATAACTCTTTTAGAAATGGTCAGATCAATGATGAGTTATTCGGATCTTCCCAAGTCATTTTGGGGGCATGCCTTGGAAACAACAACTTATATTCTGAACATGGTACCATCCAAATCGGTTCCTAAAACTCTAAAGGAACTGTGGACCGGGCGTAAGCCCAGTCTAAGACACATGAGAATTTGGGGTTGTCCAGCTTACGTGTTGGACAAGGAAGCCGGTAAGTTGGACCCACGTTCAGAATTAAGGTTGTTTATAGGATATCCCGAGGGAACAAAAGGGTGTATGTTCTATGGGCCCAATGATAAAAGAGTTGTAATAAGTACACACTTTAGATTCTTGGAAGAAGACTATATGAACAATAGAAAGCCCAACAGTGACCTTAGATGAATTAAGAGGGCCAACTCCAACACCAACTGTACAAGTCGATATACCAAAGATCACACCTACACAACCGAAACCTCATTGATGGTCCTGTTATTTAGTGATTGGAAAACCCATTTTGCGCGTGCGGAAGCAAAACATGTCTTGAGATGCATACAAAACAGGGGTGAGGGAATGGTGATACCAATTTTTTGCGCTTTTAAGAACGATGTGTGTTGTTTTGCTTGTAATCGAATGCATATGGCAAGTATGAACACAAAGCAGTAAAGAACACACGATATTTTATAGTGGTTCGGACGAAACCCATCCTACGTCCACTCTTCCCTTAACACAGGGGAACCTTAACCGACTTTAACCTGTGGGACTTATACCCCTCACGGGATGGCCGAGATGTTTACCGAGTTCGCACTCAAACGGGACTTATCTCCCTTATAGGATTGCCGATAGATGTTTACCGAGTTCACACTCAAGCGGGACTTATCTCCCTCACGGGATTGCCAATAGATGTTTACCGAGTTCACACTCACCTAACAATCTTAACCTAACTTTGAGTTTGGGTAAAGGTTTGTTTGGTTTCCAACTAGGTTGAGATTTTCCCTTACATTTGTTTAGTCTCGATGCTAAGGATGGGAAAATCTCTCTAAGCTTAGGATATAATATTTGTGCTTAGATCTAGGGTAGAACACTCTTGAATATATTCGTGTATTTCTATCTCTGTGTTCTATGGTGGGAATGCTTGAGTATATAGGATTGGGAGCACAATTCCTATTGAATGCCTTAGCCGTGCTACGATCAGGCCATATTTCAGGACTCGCATCATCTGGCACACGACCTTGGCTGGGAACTGCCGTAACCCATATCTTCTTAGCTCTGTAGCATCGTTTGCTACATTCTTCACACTCTTTTGCATTTATTCCACACTTGATAATGAAGGAAGAACTTGTATTTATAGTGTGGATTTGAATGTTACCGTTGGAGAGAATCACATTCAAATCCATACTACTCTGTGGCTTTTTGCAACTTTTTCAGGCTTGTAGTCTTCCTCTTATTGGTCCACGTCAGCTGAATCTAACGGCTATATTCTTCAGTGTCTTCTGAGTCTCTAACGGCTATATTCTTCAGGATCTTCTGAGTCTCGGGATCTTTGAGTTCTATTTGAGCCTTTGAGTTATCGGAAATTTGTCACGAACCTTGAGTTATCTGAGCCGGTTATCTCGAGCCTTGAGTTCTTGATAACTTTTGAGTCTCGGGTTCTTGATTGGCCAGACTTCTCTTGGCCCGGACCTTATACGTCCGGCATACCGACACTTTCGGGCTTCGGGAGTTGATTCTCTGGTCAGACATCCCCCTCGAGGTCGCATTATTTCAATTTATCGATTTCTTCTTTGACCGATCTGATCGGCCGGTCGGATCAACATATCTTCGGGATTATCTCGGGATAGCATCGAATTAAATGCGCATTAGGTTGTATATATCGGTTTATCATATCGATCTCGATCCGCGTCGATCTCGATCAGTCTCATCTGCTTCTTCTTTATATCGATCTTGATCACGTCGATCTTGATCCATCTCCTTTTGCTCATCTTCTGATCTGCAACCTTCTCTTCGGTTTCGCTGGCTTTAGCTTTTTCTTCATCCGTCGGTTACCTGGCTCGTCGGGTTGATTCCGGAAATCATCTGACTCATCTGATCTCGATCATGACTCATCTGTAGCCTCGTCTGATCTCGATCATCTTCTTCTGATTTCTTGAGTTCCCCCTCCATTTTTTCTTTTGTTCCCCCTTAACTTGTTATCTGTAAAATAGCTTGAATAACACAAGTTAATAATGTTTTGGCATAAATTATCAAAACTAAAATATCCCAACAATTTCCCCCTTTTTGATAATGACGCCAAAACATTTGAAAATATATGCATTTACAGAGATCGGGTTTTTGTTTTAAAAATTAGATCAGTTCAGGCGATCGCTTTGAAAATAGTGATCTGTTGAACTACCCGCTCTGATACCAATTGATGGTCCCATTATTTAGTGATTGGAAAACTCATTTTGCGCGTGCGGAAGCAAAACATGTCTTGAGATGCATATAAAACAGGGGTGAGGGAATGGTGATACCAAATTTTTGGGCTTTTAAGAACGATGTGTGTTGTTTTGCTTGTAATCGAATGCATATGGCAAGCATGAACATAAAGCAGTAAAGAACACACAATATTTTATAGTGGTTCGGATGAAACCCGCCCTACGTCCACTCTTCCCTTAACACAGGGGAACCTTAACCGACTTTAACATGTGGGACTTATACCCCTCATGGGATGGCCGAGATGTTTACCGAGTTTGCACTCAAGCGGGACTTATCTCCCTTACGGGATTGCCGATAGATGTTTACCGAGTTCACACTCAAGCGGGACTTATCTCCCTCACGGGATTGCCGATAGATGTTTACCGAGTTCACACTCACCTAACAATCTTAACCTAACTTTGAGTTTGGGTAAAGGTTTGTTTGGTTTCCAACTAGGTTGAGATTTTCCCTTACATTTGTTTAGCCTCGATGCTAAGGATGGGAAAATCTCTCTAAGCTTAGGATATAACATTTGTGCTTAGATCTAGGGTAGAACACTCTTGAATATATTCGTGTATTTCTATCTCTGTGTTCTATGGTGGGAATGCTTGAGTATATAGGATTGGGAGCACAATTCATGTTGAATGCATTAGCCGTGCTACGATCAGGCCATATTTCAGGACTCACATCATCTGGCACACGACATTGGCTGGGAACTACTGGAACCCATATCTTCTTAGCTCTGTAGCATCGTTTGCTACATTCTTCACACTCTTTCGCATTTATTCCACACTTGATAATGAAGGAAGAACTTGTATTTATAGTGTGGATTTGAATGTTACCGTTGGAGATAATCACATTCAAATCCATACTACTCTGTGGCTTTTTGCAGCTTTTTCTGGCTTGTCATCTTCCTCTCATTGGTCCACGTCAGCTGAATCTAACGGCTAGTTTCTTCTGAGTCTCTAACGGATATATTCTTCAGGATCTTCTGAGTCTCAGGATCTTCAGTTCTATCTGAGCCTTCAGGTTATCTGAGCTATCTGAGCCTTCAGGTTATCGATTTGTCGAACCTTCAGGTTATCCGAGCCTTGAGTTATCGAGCCTTCAGTTATCGAGGCTTCGGGTTCTTCGATAACCTCTTCGAGTCTCGGGTTCTTGATTGACGGAGACTTCTCTTGGCCGGACATTATGCGTCGGGCATCGACGCTCGAGCTTCGGAGTTCGGTTCTCTGAATCGGGACATCGACCCTCGAGTCACATTATTTCGATTTATCGATTTCTTCTTTGCACGATCTGTTATTTCGTATCGATCGATCAACATATCTTGAGGATTATCTCGGGATAGCATCGAAGTAAATCTGCATTAGGTTAGCATATCGGTTTATCATATCGATCTCGATCACGCGTCGATCTCGATCGATCTCATCTTCTAAATCTTTATGTCGATCTTGATCACGTCTGATCTTGATCAGTCTCTTTTGCTCATCTTCTGATCTGCAACCTTCTCTTCTGATTTGATGGCTTTAACTTTTTCTTCACATCGATTTACCTGATTTCGTCGGTTGATTAGGAACTTATCGATCTCGATCCACGACTCGTCTGCGACCTAAATCGATCTCGATCATCTTCTTCTGATTTCTTGAGTTCCCCCTCCATTTGTTCTTTCGTTCCCCCTTAACTTGTTATCTGTAAAATAGCTTGAATAACACAAGTTAATAATGTTTTGGAATAAATTATCAAAACTAAAATATCCCAACACTCATCATAGTGGGAGGGTTATTAGACAACCCGAGTAATTCTTAGGGATAGGAGAGTCTTTGGACTTGATCTCAGGAGAAGAATCAGATCCATGGTCTTACAATGAGGCGATCGAAGACAAGGATGCAGATTCTTGGCAAACAGCGATGGAAGCCGAGATGGGTTCTATGGATCATAATCAAGTGTGGGATCTATTTGAACCACACAATGGGGTCAACTCCATTGGATGCAAGTGGGTTTACAAGAGAAAAAGAGGACCGGATGGGAAGGTTGAGACCTTTAAGACTAGGCTTGTGGCAAAAGGGTATACTAAAAAAGAAGGGATCGATTATGAGGAAACCTTTTCTCCTATAGCCATGCTCAAGTCCACTGTATTCTCTTGTCGATAGTTGCACATCTAGATTTCGAGATTTGGCAAATGGATATCAAGACAGCTTTCCTAAATGGAAGTCTTGAAGAGAAAATCTATATGCGCCAACCCGAAGGCTTCATTACGAAAGGCAAAGAGCATCTAGTTTGCAAGCTTAAGAAGTCCATTTACAGACTAAAACAAGCATCCCAAGCTTGGAACCAATATTTTTTATCAAGTTATAAAATCCTATGGTTTCGATCAAAACGAGTTCGAGAGTTGTGTATACAGAAAGTGTGTCGGAACTGCCTTAGTATTCATAGTACTATAGGTAGATGACATTCTGCTCATCGAAAATGATGTAAAGGTATTGTCAAGCGTGAGGGTGTGGCTGTCAAATAAGTTTGATATGAAGGACTTAGGAGAAGCCGATCACATCCTAGGGATCAAGATCACTCGAGATCGCGGGAAAATAATGATTTGTTTATCCCAAGCTTCAAACATAGACACTGTTTTGAAGCGATTCAGCATGCAGGATTCCAAGAAAGGTTTCTTACCTTTCAGACATGGAATCCATCTATCAAAAGAAATGTGTCATAGGACACAAAACGAGATAGATGACATGAGGGGAATTCCATATGCGTCGGTAGTTGGAAGCCTCATGTATGCAATTTTGTGCACGAGACCGAATATTTGCTTTGTCGTAGGAATGGTAGTAAGATATCAGAGTAATCTAGGAAAAGAACACTGGACTGCTGTTAAAAAAATTCTGAAGCATCTGAAAAGAACTCAAGATAGAATGTTAGTTTATCAGTTGGACAGTCTTATCCCTATAGGATACACGGACTCAGATTTCCAATCGGACATAGATTCCAGAAAATCTACATCAGTTAGTGTGTTTTGTCTGGGAGGTGCAGCTATAACATGGAGAAGAGTTAAGCAGAAATGCATCGCAGATGCTACCATGGAAGCCGAATATGTAGCTGCTTGTGAAGCAGCGAAAGAAGCGGTATGACTCAAGAAGTTCTTAGTTGACTTAGACGTAGTTCCGAATTTGCCCAGCTCTATTACTCTCTTTCGTGATAATGCTGGAGCAATTGCAAATTCAAGGGAACCAAGAGCCCACAAATCCAGCAAACACATTGAAAGAAAATACCCTCTTATACAAGAAATCGTTAAGAGAGGAGATATAGAGGTGGCAAAGATCGCATCGGAAGATAACCAAGCAGATCCATGCACAAATGGTCTGCCTCCGAAAACATTCGAGAGCCATGTGGAAGGAATGGGTGTCAAGTGTTGTCAATCTGCTTTGAGTATAAGTTGGAGAAATGTTATTAGGTTCATGTAGGACATGAGGCGTGTTGTAGTATACTTAAAAGCAGACTTTGAGTATAAGTGGGAGATTGTTGGGGTTATACGTGAAAGTATATTTTTATGTGATAACAGACTAATGTACTCTTATTTACTGAATATAAATCTTTTATCATTGATGCTTTAAATATGAATGAATGTTATTTGTTTATTGCAAACCGTTCAATATTAGTGCGTATTGCATTGTAGTTAATGTGGTGATACCCGATCACAGAAGATCACATTAACAGTTCCTTGTAAATAAAAGTACATCTTCACAACCTAGATGGAATTGAACACTCCATTGGTAGAGGTTGAAGTGCAAAGCACAGATTGACTTGTCTTGACTAAGAGATTGCACCAACACATCATGGTGTGTTGAAGATGACTTATATAGAGGATAAATTCTTTCGTACTGACTTATGGGATGAAGAATTAGACCTCAGTTGTTGTTGATTTCTTAACCTCTGACACTTAAATAGGATTGTGTGTAATTTAGTATTTATTGTTTTGATCTGCGTTGGGTTTAGAGTCAGAGAGTGATTCTATACTTTGCATTTTAGGCATTATTATTAATTACATGACAATTGCTAAGATTTAATACAGAGCAACGTGTACAAGGAAGGTCTTGTCTAATTTGTCCCCTTGATAGGCTCAGAAGTTTTATCATACAAATCTTGCAAGTGGATTAAGTTCTGGTATGGATAATAATGTTGAGTTGTCTTTATTCTAAGGAAAAAGATATTAATTAATATAAAGTCTTTCAGTAGATTAATTAATTAATGGACAAACTAATCTTAAACACGAGAAATAATAATCGGGAGCCATATTGTCGTAATATGGATTGAGATAGATAGTGCAATATTAATTTTATAGTGGAGCAAATTAATATTAATGGGTTGAATAATATTGTGGCTCATTATTAAGAAATTCAGAGCCTATTGGAGGTACAATCTTAATTCTCCCAAAGACCCCTCAAGTAGCCCAATATAAAGTCCAATTAATGAAAAGGTGATTAAAATAGAAGAAATAAATATTGCCTAATTTTTTTCCTAAATTTTCGAAAATAATGGGATAAAGAAAAAGAAAGATTTTCTTGATTTTCCTGGAAAAAAATTTATGGAAAAAAGATAAGTATTCTTGGAATACAAGATTATCCCATAAAATTCAAGAAATTAAATATTGATTCTTTATTTCTTGTATTTTTCAAAAAATACATAAGAAAGGGAGTAACAGATATTTTGTGATTATTATGGAAAATAGAATATATGGAATATATTCAAGATTGTATCTTGGAGAAGATACAAGGAAATTTCCCATGAAGCCCTAATCACTAAAATTTTCGCCCACCCCTTGTCTTACTTTTTCATCCCCTGCACAATTCCAGTCTTGGAAAAATTAGAAATCCACAAATGTGGTGCAATATTTTTTCTTTTTCTCCTTTGTTATAATTGTTCATGAGAATCCTTCAATCGGATTACGAGCAAGGACGTGGGACATACTTGAGAAGGAATTTGGGTTGATCCATCTACTCAAAGATTGTCACTCCGAGAAGTATGTTTCTCGTAAACTCCTTGATTCCGCATGTGTATGATTTTACATGAAAAAAATTGTGCGCATGATTGTTGTTGGTATTTGCTAATTGAATTAATAGGTTAATTCATGTTAGAAATATTTGTTCAATTTAAATATGTATTTAATTGCACCTCGAATAGATCCGGGCACACTATTTCCCAACATTATTAAGTTGCTTCTCTACTTCATCTTTAAAGTCCTTGAATTTCTCAAAAGATTCGGACTTGTGTTTCACAAGATATACGTATCCGTATCTTAAGAAATCGTCAGTAAAAGTGATGAAGTAACCGAAGTGATCCCTGGCTAAAGTGGGCAACGGTCCACATACATCGCTGTGGATCAACTCTAGAACATCTTTGGCCCGCACCCCCTTTCCCAGAACAGGGTGTTGATCATCTTGCCCTTGAGACAAGATTCGCAATTACCATAGAACTTGAAGTCAAATGGGGTTAAGTTGTCCAACTTCCTTAACCTTGTAATTCTTTTCTCGTTTTCATGACCAAGTCTACAATGCCATAAGTAAGCTGGATTTTCATGATTACTAAGTTTGAGTCTTTTATTTTGTATATTAAGAACATTATATCCACAATTCAACAAATATAAACCATTCATCAAAGGAGCATTTCCATAAACATCACCATTAAGCGAAAAATAACAATTATTGTTTGCAAAACGGAAGGAAAATCCCTCAATGTCTAACACCAGAATGGTAATAATGATGTGAGTAATAGAAAGAACGAAATGACAATCATTAGGTTCTAATCTAAAACCAGAGGGTAAGTCTAAATCATAAGACCCCACACGTTCAGTAGCAACTCTTGCTCCATTTCCATGTGTAAGATGATGTCACCCTGCCTAACTGCCCTAAGACACATGAGCCCTTCACATTCGTACAAATGTGTGAGCCACATCGAATATCTAATACCCAACAGTTATCGTTATTAGTAGACATGTTTATCTTAATAACAAACATACATGTTCTAGTGCCAGAAGCACCCAGTGCCTTCCCCTCAGCAACCAGAACCTTACAGTCCTTTTTCCAGTGCCCTCTTCTGCTTACAGTAGAGGTACACATCCTTGTCTACCTGTTCCTTCTTTTGAACACCATCTTAGTGGTAGTGAACTCAAAAGTCTGGAGCATGTTATGAAGTTCAGGCATAATTGCATCCATCTTATTTATTGTAGTTCACAATGAAGCTAGAATATGAATCCAAGAGCGACTGTAGGATAGCATAAATGGAAACATTGGTCTTTTAGCTCAATGCCTAAATTACCAAGTTTCTCAATTAGGCCTATCTTCTTTAGCACATGAGGTGAAACCATCCCTCCTTTAGCTAACCGACATCTGAATAAATCTTTCATCACTTCATAAATTTCATAACGAGATTCAGAATAAAAAAAGATCCTTCAGATGCTTGAGCATCTCGAAGGGACCCATTTTCTCATGTTGCCTATGCAATTCGAGAGTCATGCTGAGCAACATAACATACTGAGCCTGGGAAGCATCCTCTTGATGCTTCTTTTGAGCTGCAACGTCAAACACTTCAGCCTCTTTAGTACCAGCCTCAGGGGTAATAGGGATTGGCGTTGTCACGACCACCCTTATTTAACCTAACATTATACGAATATAAATATAATTTAACCTATAAACTTGCTATAAAAAAAAAATTCCGAACATTATGACATCAACTGTTGGGGAACGTTTTGCCCGAATCTATTCGAGGTACAATTTAAATATAAATTTAAATGAACAATTATTACTAGCATGAATTAATCCTATTAATTCAAATAACAATTACCAAAACATGCATGCGTACAAATAATTTCACGTAAAATCCTACACATGCGAAATCTAGGAGTTTACGCGAAACATACCTCTTCAAGAGACAACGTTTGAGATGATGGATCAACCCAAATACCTTCTCAAGTATATCCCAAGTCCTTTCTCATTATCCGATGGAAGATACACACGAACAATTTAAATAAAGGAAAAAGAAAAAATATATTGCACCACCTTTGTGGATTTCTAATTTATCAAAGACTGGAATTGTTTTGGGGATGAAACAATCATCCCCTATTTATAATACGGAGGTGGGCGATTTTTGCCCTAGAAAATAGATATGGGAAGATCTTTTAATTCTTGTACAAGAAGTAATCTTGAATATATCCAATATATTTTCTTTCCCATAAATAAAATTTCCACAAAAATCTCCCCCCATATAAATTATAATTTTTGAAATTAATTAGGCAAAAAGTCAAAGTCAAAGTCAAAGATTCTTGAATTTATGAGATAATCTTGTATTCCAAGAATACTTATCTTCCATAAAATATTTCCAAGAAAATATTTTCTTTATGTTTCCATGATATTTTCGAAAATTAATAAAAATTAGGCAATAATATTTTTCTTTTATTTTAATCACCTTTTAATTAATGGACTTATTATTTGGACTGCTTGAGGGACCTTTAGGAGAATTAAGATTGGACCTCCCAATGGGCTCTTAATTATTAATATTGAGCCACAATATTATTCAGCCCATTAATATTACTTTACTCCACTATAAAATTAATATTGCACAATCCATCTTAACCCATATTACGATAATATGGCTCCCGATTATTATTTCCCGTGTTTAAGATTATTAAGTCCATTAATTAATTAACCCACTGAAAAAGCTTTATATTAATTAATATATTTTTCCTTGGAGTAAAGACATCTCAACATTATTATCCATACCGGAAACGAAATTTCACTTGCAAGATTTGGTATGATAACACTTCTGAGCCCACAAAGGGGACAAATCAAACAAGACTTTCCTTGCACACGTTTCTCTATATTAAATCTTAGCAATTGTCGTGTAATTAATAATATTGCCCAAAATACAAAGTATAGAATTGCTCTCTGATTCTAAACCCAACATAGATCAAAGCAATAAATATTAATTACACACAATCATATTTAAGTGATAGAGATTAAGAAATCAACAACCACTTAGGTCTAATTCTTCATCTCATAAGTCAGTATGGAAGAATTTAAACTCTCTGTAGGTCCGCTTCAGCGCATCACGATGCACTAGTGCAATCTCTTGGTCAAGACAGACCAATCTGAGCTTTGCACATCAATTTCTACCAATGGAGTGTTCAATTCCATCTAGGTTGTGAAGATGTACTTATTTACAAGGAACTGTTAATGTGATCTTCTATGATCGGGTATCACCACATTAACTACAATGTAATATGCAATAATATTGAATGGTTTGCAATAAATAAATAACAGTCTTACATATTTAAAGCAACAATGATAAAAGGTTTATATTCAGTAAATAAGAGTACATTACTCTGTTATACAAAGTAAAAACATATTTTCACATATAACCCCAATAATCTCCCACGTATACTCAAAGTCTGCTTTTAAGTATACTACAACACGTTTCATGTCCTACATGAACCTAATAACATTTCTCCCACTTATACTCAAAGCAGATTGACAACGCACTTGACACCCATTCCTTCCACATGTCTCTCGAATGTATTATGAGGTAGACCCTTTGTGAATGGATCTGCTAGGTTATCTTCCGATGCGATCTTTGCCACCTCTATATCTCCTCTCTTAACGATTTCTCGTATAAGATGGTATTTTCTTTCAATGTGTTTGTTGGCTTTGTGGGCTCTTTATTCCCTTGAATTTGCAATTTCTCCGGCATTATCACAAAAAAACAGTGATAGTGCTGGAAAAATTCGGAACTACGTCCAAGTCCACTAAGAAGTTCTTGAGCCAAACCGCTTCTTTCGCTGCTTCACAAGCAGCTACATATTTGGTTTCCATGGTAAAATCTAAGATGCATTTCTGCATAACGCTTCTCCATGTCACGGCTGCACCTCCCAGACAAAACACACTACCCGAGGTAGATTTTCTAAAATCTATGTTCGATTGCAAATCTGAGTTCTGTGTATCCCACGGGAGTAAGACTGTCTGACTAATAAACTAATATTCTATCTCGAGTTCTTTTCAGATACTTCAGAATATTTTTAACAGCAGTCCAATGCTCTTTTCCTGGTTTACTCTGATATCTTGCTACCATGCCTACGACAAAGCAAATATCCGGCCTCGTGCACAACATTGCATACATAAGGCTTCCAACTGCCGACGCATATGGAATGCCCCTCATGTCATCTATCTCATTTTGTGTCTTAGGACACATTTCTTTCGATAGATGGATTCCATGCTTAAAAGGTAAGAAACCTTTCTTGGAATCCTGCACGCTGAATCGCTTCAAAATAGTATCTATGTATGAAGCTTGCGACAAACCTATCATCATTTTCTTGTGATCTTAAGTGATCTTGATCCTAATGATGTGACCGGCTTCTCCTAAGTCCTTCATATCAAACTGATTTGAAAGTCATACCCTTACGTCCGACAACACCTTTAAATCATCTCCGATAGACAGAATGTCATCTACGTATAGTACCAAGAATACCAAGGCAGTTCCGACACACTTTTTATACACACAACTCTCGAACTCATTTTGATCAAAATCGTAAAATTTTATAACCTGATCAAAAACATTAGTTCCAAGCACGAGATGCTTGCTTAAGTCCGTAAATGGACTTTTTAAGCTTGCAAATAAGGTGTTCTTTACCTTTTGCAATGAAGTCTTCGAGTTGTTGCATATAGATTTCTTCTTCAAGACTTCTGTTTAGGAAGGTTGTCTTGACATCCATCTACCAGATCTCAAAATCTAGATGTGCAGTTATTGACAAGAGAATACTGATAGACTTAAGCATAGTTACAGGCGAAAAGGTTTCCTCATAATCAATCCCTTATTTCTGAGTATATCCTTTTGCCACAAGTCTAGCCTTGAAGGTTTCAACCTTCTCGTCTGGTCCTCTTTTTCTCTTGTAAACCCACTTGCATCCAATGGGTTTTACCCCCATTAAGTGGTTCGACTAGCTCCCACACTTGATTATGATCCATAGAACCTATTTCATCTTCCATTGTTGTTTGCCAAGAATCCGCATTCTTGTCTTGGATCGCCTCATTGTAGGACCATGGGTCTGATTCAGTATCACCGGGGACCAAGTCCGAAGACTCTCCTGTCCTCAAGAATCGCTCGGGTTATCTTACAACCCTCCCACTACGACGAGGTTCCGGTTGTGTAGGTGTGACACTTGGTATATCGACTTGTACAGTTGGTATAGGAGGTGGCCCTTTTAATTCATCTAAGGTAATCTCAGTGTTGGGCTTCCTATTGTTCATATAGTCTTCTTCCAAGAATCTAAAGTGTGTACTTATTACAATTCTTTGATCCTTGGGGCCATAGAACATACACCCTTTCGTTCACACGGGGTATCCTATAAACAACCTTAATTCCAAACGTAGGTCCAACTTACCGGCTTTCTTGTCCAACACGTATGCAGGACACCCCCAGATTTTCTTGTGTCTCAAACTGGGCTTGTGCCCGGTCCACAATTCTTTCATGGTTTTAGGAACCGATTTGGATGGTACCATGTTTAGAATATAAGCCGCTATTTTCAAGGCATGGCCCCAGAACGACCTGGGAAGATCTGCATAACTCATCATTGATCTGACCATTTCTAAAAGAGTTATATTTTTTCGTTCTGCAATCCCGATTTGTTGAGGGGTACCGGGTGCAGTCAACTGGGATACAATCCCTTCACCTGAAAAGTAGTTTAAAAACTCATCGTTGAGGTATTCGCCTCCATGATTAGATCGTAGAAACTTGATACTCTTTTTCCTATGTTTTTCTGCTTCAGCCTTAAACTCTTTGAACTTATCAAAGGTCTCGGACTTATGCTTCATGAGGAAAATGTATCCATATCTTGAGTAATCATTGATAAAAGTAACAAAATACTTATAACCTTCTCTAGCTTTGATTGACATTGGACAACATACGTCAGTATGAATGATTTCTAACACTTCAGTGGATCTATTCCCCTTTGCTCCAAATGCCCTCTTGGTCATTTTACCCTCTAAACAAGATTCGCAAGTTGGAAACGGTTCAACCCGGAGAGTCTCCAATGATCCGTCTTTTACCAACCTTTGTATCCTTTTTAGATTAATATGACCAAGTCTTAGATGCCAAAGTAGTTTTTCGTTAACATCTGAAGAACGCTTTCTTTTATTCAAAATAGTCGATGTGTTATAGGATGCATTTTGTGAGTGGTGTGCACAAGTAATAGTATAGAGAGTGTTCAACAACGTTCCAGAATAGATAAACATATAATTTTGAAAAAATAGTAACTTGCTTATTAAAAGAAACACAATATCCATTCAAAAATAATTTAGAAACCGAAATTAAATTCTTTCTAAAACTAGGAACGTAAAGAACTGTTAGGGTTATACGTTAAAGTATGCTTTAACTTTGTATAACCTATGTATTAAACACTTATTTATTGAAATAAATTATTTATCACTATTGTTTTAAATATGATTGAATATTATATATATATATATATATATATATATATATATATATATATATTTATTGTAAACCATTCATAGAATAGCACGTGTTACATTGTAGTTAACGTGGTGATACCAGATCACAGAAGATCATGTTAACAGTCCCTTGTAAAAAAGTGTGTGTTTCACAACTTAGATAGATCTGAACAATCTATTGGTAGAAGTTGATGTGTAAGGCTCAGATTGACTTGTCTTGACCGAGAGATTACACTAGTGCATTTGATGCGCTGAAGCGGACCTATAGAGAGGATAAACGCATTCGCGGTGACTTATGGGATGAAGAGTTAGACCTCAGTGGTTGTTGATTTCTTAATCTCTATCACTTAATAAGAACTGTGTGCGATTAGTAATTATTGTTTTGACTTATAATGGGAAGAGAATCACTGTGACTTCGATACCCTATATCTTGGGCAATAATATTTATTACATGAGAGTTGCTAAATTAATACAGAGAATCGTGTGCTTGGAGAGTCTTGCATGATTAGTCCCCTTGGTGGGTTCAGAACCTTTATCATACCAAATCTTGCAAGTGGAATTAATTTTTCGGTATGGATAATAATGTTGAGCTGTCCTTACTCCAAGGATAAAGATATTGATTAATATAAAGCTTTTCAGTGGCTTAGTTAATTAATTGACAAAATAATCTTAAACACGGAAAATGATAACCGAGAGTCATATTACCGTAATATGGGTTGAGATGGATAGTGCAATATTAATTATATAGTGGAATTAATTAATATTAATGAGCTTAATTATATTGTGGCTCAATATTGGAATTCAGAAGCCCATTGAGAGGTCCATCTTAATTCTCCTAAAGACCCCTCAAGTAGCCCAATTAAAGTCCATTAAATGAAAAAGTGTTTAAAATAAATTAAATATTTTTGTTGCATATTTTTCCTTAAATTTTGAAAATATTAAAGAAATGGAAGGAGAAGGATTTTCTTGAAAATATTTTATGGAAAGGAGATAAGTATTCTTGGAATACAAGATTATCCCATAAATTCAAGAAATCTCCCACTTGGTTTCTTTAGTAGTGTTTTTCGAAAATTAGAGAAATAAAAAGGGAATAAAGATTTTCTTGGAAAGATTTTATGGAGAAAGATATGTATTCTTGGAATACAAGAATATCACATAAATTCAAGAAAGATCAAATTTTGCAAATCTCCTTATTATTTTCGAAAATAAAGGCTAAATAAGGGTGTGAGTTTTTTGTGGAAAAATACACATGGAAAGAAGAATATATGGGATATATTCAAGATTTCTTGGAGATCAAGAAAAGATCTTTCCTAACCCTAATTGGACCCCACCCCCCCCTCTATTATAAATAGAGGATGAATTTTTCATCCCCAAAATAATTTCATGAGTTGGAAAAATTAGAAATCCATAAAGGTGGTGCAACAAATTATTTATTTATCCTTTGTTTTATAATTGTTCATTAGAGAACCTTCCACCAAGGTTGTTGAGAAAGGACTTGGGAATACTTGAGAAAGACTTTTGGTTGGTAGCCAGATACCTGATCCTGCCTGTCTCAGATTGTCTCTCCAATGGGTATGTTTACGTAAACTCCTAGAAATTCCGCATGCTAGGATCTTTTACGTGAATTATTGTTTGCATGTTGTTGTTGGATTGATTATTATATGAATTCACATAGGTTAATTCATATTAGTAATAATCAGTAATTTAAATTTGTGTTTATGAGGTCATCCTGATAGATCCTGGCATAACGTATCCCAACAAGAACATCTCTCAAAACTAAAACTCTATCACTAAAATATAGTTGCACATCTCCCATTGCTTCAGCTGCCACTCTCGTAGCATCGCCAAATGTGATGAGGATCTCACACCCACTAAGTTGTCGGGTTAACCCCTGTAAATTGAAACAAACATGATCAGTGGCTCCCGTATCCACTACCCACGAATGGGAAGCATACGCCGCTAAACAAGTTTCAACAACTAGTGCATGAGTATTACCTTTCTTTTCGGCCCTCTTGGGCTTGGAACAGGCTGACCTCCAATGTCCCTTCTCACCGCAGTTAAAACACTTCCCCTTAGCAGTCTTCTTGACACCTCCCCATTGATTCACCTTCTCTTTGCCCTTGGCAACACTTGAGTTGACTTGGTTTTGGCCTTTTACCTTCTCCTTCTTCTTGCCTCCACTTGGCCTAGAAGAAGTGGAAGGACCGGTTGCCAACAAAGCTTGATTCTGGTACCCCAATAGTATCTCAGTCGAAACCAAAGCTTGTAGCAGGTCAGGCAACGTGAACTTCTGATAGTTCAGCTGAAACTGCTCAAAACTTTTCGGTAGAGAATAGAGTATGAAATTGATATGGGTTTCCATATCGTATTCCGCGCCAAGAACCTCAAGTTTGTTAAGATGAGCCATCATCTGGAGAACGTGCTCCCTTACGGGCGTTCCCTCCACCATTTTCTACGACAACATATCTCGCATGGTGATCTGTCTAGTCGTACGTATCTGATGTTGAAACATCGCTTTAAGACATTGCATAATTTCCGCAGCAGTTCCAATGTTCTGGTGTTGGTGTTGCAACACATCTGACATAGAAGCCAAGATGGTACACTTAGCCATTTTATTGGAGCGCTCCCAATCATTATACTATTTCTTATCCATTTTGCTAGAGTCATCAGTAAGCTTTTCGGGTTTAGGTACATCAAGAACCCACTTGTGTTGTTTTGCAGTTAGGACAATTGATAGTTTACGATTCCAATCAACAAATGTTTTGTTGGGGAACGTTTTACCCGGATCTATTCGAGGTGCAATTTAAATACAAATTTAAATAAATAATTTACTGCTAACATGAATTAACCTATTAATTCAAATAGCAAAAACCAACAACATCTATGCGTACAATTTATTTCACGTAAAGTCCTACACATGTGGAATCTAGGAGTTTACGTAAAATGTACATCTTGAAGAGACAACCGTTGAGATGATGGATCAACCCAAATGCCTTCTCAAGTATATCCCAAGTCCTTTGCTCGTAATCCGATGGTAGATTTGCACGAACAAAGTTAACAAAGGAATAAAGAAAAATTCATTCCACCACCTTTGTGGATTTCTAATTTTTCCAAGACTAGAATTGTGTTGGGGATGAAAAATTTATCCCCTATTTATAATACATGAGGGGGGCGAAAATTTGAGCAAATATGGGATATGGAAAATTTTCTTGTATCTTCTCAAGATACAATCTTGAATATATCTCATATATTCTATTTTTCATATATATCTCCCAACAAAATCTTCGCCTCTTTATTATAAGATATTTTTGAAAATAACAAGTAAAGAAACCAGATTTGAGATTTTTTGAATTTATGGGATAATCTTGTATTCCAAGAATACTTATTTTTTTCCATAAAATCTCTTCAAGAAAATATTTCCCTTCTTTTCTACATATTTTTCGAAAAATTAGGAAAAATGGGGCAATACTATTTTTTTTAATCACCTTTTCATTAATTGGACTTACATTGGGTTACTTGAGGGGCCTTTAGAAGAATTAAGATTGGACCTCCTAATGGGCCCTGAATTCTAATATTGAGCCACAATATCATTCAGCCCATTAATATTAATTTACTCCACTATAAAATTAATATTTCACTATCCATCTTAACCCATATTACGATAATATCGCTCCCGGTTATTATTTCTCACGTTTAAGATTATTTAGTCCATTAATTAATTAAGCCACTGAAAAGCTTTATATTAATTAATATCTTATTCCTTGGAGTAAAGACAGCTCAACATTATTATCCATACCGAAACTTAATCCACTTGCAAGATTTGTATGATAAAATTTCTGAGCCCACCAAGGGACAAATCAAACAAGACTTTCCTTGCACACGTATCTCTGTATTAAATCTTAGCAATTGTCATGTAATTAATAATATTGCCCAAAATACAAAGTGTAGAATTGCTCTCTGATTCTAGACCCAATATAGATCAAAGCAATAAATATTAATCACACAAAATCCTATTTAAGTGACAGAGATTAAGAAATCAACAACCACTGAGGTCTAATTCTTCATCCCATAAGTCAGTACAGAAGAATTTATCCTCTATGTAGGTCCGCTTCAGTGCATCACAATGCACTAGCGCAATCTCTTGCTCAAGACAGGCCAATCTGAGCTTTGCACTTCAACCTCTACCAATGGAGTGTTCAATTCTATCTAGGTTGTGAAGATGTACTTATTTACAAGGAACTGTTAATGTGATCTTTTGTGATCGGGTATCCCCACATTAATTACAATGTAATATGTACTCATATTGAACTGTTTGTAATAAATAAATATCATTCATTCATATTTAAAGCAACAGTGATAAAAGATTTATATTCAGTAAATAAGAGTACATTAGTTTGTTATACGTAAAAGCATACTTTCACGTATATCCCTAACTGTTTTTTACATTCAATTGATTGTCTTTAAGTATATTAAATAGTTGATTTAAAGGTTGTGACATGCTGAACTGAAAATAGACATACATTTTGTATTAACGAATTAATCACAAAATTTATCACATAATTCGATCACATGAAGCATATTAAAATCTAAAAAAAATATGAGCATGCATCAGCCAACATCTCAAAACAGTTTAAATAGGTTATGAGTGGTGATATGTCTATTCAAACACATTCAAGCAGGTTACAAATAAGGACAGTTACAAACCTTTAATTCAAAATTAATAGTTGGCTCCCACTTGACCATATAAAATTAACAGGGACTTTGGGGAAGTATACGCATATCAATTTTATACCTAATTAATAACCATGATTAAATACAGGATTATTATTTCATTTTGAGCAAACCACTCGTGGGGAGGGTCAGTACCGCCACTAGTAATAATCCACAATCATCCTTTCGAAATTCATTCATGTGAAAGCTATCTTTTAGCCGTTCCGTGGGGGAAATTTCTCCAAAAGAATTCACAAATAAATAAATCATGGAGGTCAAAATTAATTTGATTTTTCAAAAAAACAAACAAATTAATTATTTAAAACATACTTAGTAATTTTGAAGTTGAGATTTTTAAAACAATTTCTTATGCAAACACATATAAACAAATTAAATAATAGCACAAGAAATGATCTATCAAAACAACAACAAAATAAACACATATTGGGCACAAAATGTCCAACTGTCATGGTTTAGTTTTCTTATCTTAATCTTGAGAAATCCTCCATCTTGAAGTTCTCCTACTCGTTCGTCTCAAAAAGTTAATTCTGCTACGCCACGCCACGCCACGTCAGGACAGAAATAGCCCATCGGCCACCCATTCGCACGCGCACAACGCCCGACGCTCGACCAGCTCGTTGGCGGCATGCGCGCCTGCATCTAACCCGGTCGTGTCGCCCATTCGCATCGCTCGGTCACGTCACCTAGCGTGGTTCAAGCGCCCGCCCAAGCATCGCCTGGCTCAAGTCGCCGATGTCCGCTAGCCTTAGCAGGCGTTCCGCCGATCGATCCGCAGCGCCGGGCGTCTAGGCACGCTTGTGTAATACCCCGAACAAAAAATACAGTTTTAAAAGGAAGATTAAACGTTTTAATTTATTTTCTAATGAGAGCGATATTTGTTTTTAGATTTTGGTTGGAAACCAAAATCAAACCTAGGATTTTCCTTTCGATCAATCGAATAATCTCAGAGCAAATAATTATTGAAATACGATGGTGATTGAAACGCCGCCTCCAAATAAATACGGACTATCGAATGATAGCCCGACACACCTTAAATAATTCACGCACTAGGATTTTTGCAGAACGGGTGATCTGTTTATGTTTTTGACTTCATATTATTCTTCGTATGATAATTTTGAATAAGAACTGCTAGATTTTACGAAAAATGTTTTGAGGAATATATGTTCATTCGCGTATGAATAATACACAAACATTCTTATGTGCCTAATAAAATATCTAATTCATTAATTTAACTAATAAAACTTTATTTATAATTAAGTGCTTACTAAAGAAGCTTAGCCACTAAAGTCTTCATCTTCTTACACACACCACTCACCTCCCATTTTCATCCACAAACACATTTCACTCTTCCTTTCTCCCTCTCCCATCAGCCGTCCCCCTCCCCTCTACCCCCTCTATATGTACAAGCCTTCCCCCTCTCATTTTTGTCTTGCAAAAAGAACAAGAAAACAACAAATACCTTCCCTCAATCTCCATAAGAAATCGGCAACTCTTCAACATCAAATAAGAAGGATTTTTCCTCTCATCTCCAAGCAAGAATGAAGGTCTTCATTCATCCCTAACACCAACACAAACCATCATCAACCCTCTAATAATTTTTCCCCTAAGTGTTCTTAGCTTAGGAAGACTAAAGAAACAACTAAAGGTAAGAAATCATCAACTCTTCTCTCTATGGCCTTATTTATTTGATTTTGATGTCCCTGCTATGAGATGACTGTTAGAATGAAAGCCAAATAGGTATTAGTGTTCAAACTTAAAAGTATTAGTAGAATAAGGTATTGATAGTTGATGGAAGCATGCTTGTTGCGAGTCGTTTTATATGGAGAATATTATGTGGCTAATTCGATGACAACTCACAAACAAAATATATACGTGTAAAATATACTGTAAATAAGAGGAATTTGTTCACCCAGATCGTCAAGAAATGACTACTCTGGGGGTGTTCCAATCCAGGGATGTAATATTGCGAGTTTTACACGTACAATACATGATACATCTCATGAAGATGAATCGCTATGATTGAAGATGATTTGGAGAGTAGGTATATGAGTGCTAGGGATTTTTATGTGTATGGATGAACTCTCGAATTTTTCTGAACCTCACCTCTCTGGGAAATTTCTGAATCTTTCTCTTTTTGTTTTTTCTTCTATTTATAGTACTTTGACAAGCATGAGCTGGAGACTTTGGGTCTTGCAAGAACTCATGTGATGCTGCCACGTTTCCAACTTCGTCTTCCAGATTGATTTTTGCACTTGCTTGTCTATAAGGCACTCTTTTGGTCGTCCAAATCAATCTTTTGCTCGACTGACTGCTTTGTTCACCCCTTCAACCACATCAATTTTATGCCGGAATATTATCCTCATCGAGCATGCCTGAGTTCTTCAGGTTGTCTGAGTCCTAAGGTTATCTGAGCATCGAGCATACTGACCCCTCAGGTTGTCTGAGCCTTCAGGATGTCTGAGCATCGAGCATACTGACCCCTCAGGTTGTCTGAGCCTTCAGGATATCTGAGCCTTCAGGATGTCTGAGCATCGAGCATACTGACCCCTCAGGTTATCTGAGCCTTCAGGATATCGAGAGCCGAGGATGTTCGAGCATCGAAAGCATCTGGTTCGAGGTCACTTGACTCAGGCTATCTGATTTCTTCTTCCCTGATCTGATCAATTTGACTGATCAGATTAACATCTTTTCAGGATCATTTTGCTCGGTTAGATTGGCGAACATACCTGTTTACTCGGTAGGCTGGTTGAGCAACCTTGATTGGTAAATGGCGAGCTGGCGAACAAAACTTACTTCATTGGCGAGCATACTCGCATGGTCGACAAGTGGCGAGCTGGCGAACAAACTTGTTTGTTCGTCAAGCTTCGTGCACACTTATCCATTGAGTGTGGTTATTTTAATAATTGAATATTACACGTGTCCTCCGACGTGTTCGATTAATACTGAATAATTATATCGAACACAACAATACCCCCCAGCCGGGTCACTTTGTATTCATCATGGGGGCCCGGCTGTTATAATTTGATTGGGCCGTCGTGAGCGTCATTTCGTCTTCTGTGCCAGATTTAAAAAAAAAATCAAACCCGGCATCTATAAATACCTATTTTTGCCGCCTCAGTGCCCTTTCTTTCTTCACTTCTTCTTCTTGCTTTCATTCTCTTTCTTTTCTGAAACTTCCAGCAAGGGCTTTCCTATTTCGGCGACGGATTTTATTCAGGTAACTATTTCATCCCCTTTTTAATTTCGATTATGGCTTCTCGTTCAAATTCCTCTGCTTCAGTAGAATCAGAATCAAATCGCCATTGTTCCTCCTCCCCCTCTTACAGTACAATCTCTCGTATCGAAGCTGATGCGTTGGAGATGAATGTCTCGGGATCAAGGTCTCGTTGGCAAGTTCGGCAGCCGTTTGTCGTTCTTTCCTCCGATTCTGATGATGCCCTAAATGAATTAGATAGGGATTTAGCCCGTACCGATTTTTTGGATGATTCAGATGAAGATTCTTTGCCCCAACCCCAAATTAGGTCTAGGGTTGTAAATAGGGATGATGATAATGTGAGGGAGGAAACTCTGATAGTTGAGAATGTTGATGAGTCAAACAGAGGGTTCGACGACGAGCCGAACACGGGGCTCGACATCCCTGTCGGTCATCCTCATAGCCCAACATATAGCGATTATAATGCTCGTTATAATTTTGATTGGCCCGAACAACCTCATAGGATTAGGGTTGAGAATGAGTACCCGGCGAGCAAAATTGCGAGCATAATTGATGTTGATATGCTCGCTCAGCTGTATAGGAATTATGAAACCCCGAAAGATGTATTTTTCTGGGCACCTGGTCCCGATGAGCGAGCAGACCAGCCCCCTGAGGGTTGTGTTGCCGTGAATTTAGACACGATGGAAGCGGGCCTTCGATTCCCACTTCATCCGGCTATCACTCGTTTGCTCGTAGAATGGAACATTACCATTACGCAGCTGAAGCCGAATGGGTGGCACATGATTATGAGCTTCTTGACTTTGTTCGGCAAAACGAAACCCGTATATTATCCCACAGCAGCTGAACTCTCACTCCTAGTGCATTTGACCCGTCCCAAGGGCGAACATGGATGGTTGTTCATGCAGACAAATGCTAAGTGCAAGGTCATTGAGGATGTGCCGAACAAAATTAGTGATTGGAAGGAAAAATTCTGGTTCGTTGGGGGCGATTGGAAGAGCCTGGCTTCTGGAAGCGAACCAGATGCTCGTTTAGACATCCCCAAAGATTTTGGGGTTCACCGAAGTAAGTATTTTTGTTTCTTTTGCTCTTCAGCTTGAACTGATTTTAACTTATTCTCGATTTCAGGAATTCCAGCTGCGACGGACAAAGAGACCAACGACAGCTATTTTAGCAGCATTTGGCAAATCGATCTCGAGCCTCGCTCAGAACAATCTGTGAAGACTTTGAATACCGCCGAACAAAGGAGAAAAGGAAGCTTGTACGTGCCCCCTCACCATCTTGTTGTTGTTAATCCCGCTGGTAAGGATTGTTCTTTGTATTTGCAAATGTGTTGTACCTTTTGTTCGCAGCTTCTCCCTCTTTTATAATGAATTGTTTTGTCTACAGCCTTTCCTGTCGTCACTGTTGCTGTGAGTACATCCGAGCATACTGAAATGACTCGAACTAAAAGACCTCAGGAGCTTGCTCGAATTCAAGCTGAGCGGGATGCTCAGCGAGCAAATCGAGGGGAGGCGAGCAGGGTGAGAAAGGTGATCCGAGCAGCTGCTTCTAGACCTGGGGAGTCGAGCCGGCTGAAGAGGACAACTCGTTCGGCCGAGCAAGGGGCGAGCGAACAAGCTCCGTCACCAAAAAGACCAAGGAGGGAACCTGAAGAGCAGGGGGCAAGCGACCAGGCTCAGACGAGCATCGATGCTGTTGGGAAACCCCCACTGCCGAAGCGATCAGAATGGCCGCCTCCGTGGTCAGTCCAGTCGCGCAAATAGTCGAGATGGAGGTGGGTACATCTTCTCCACCTCCTCCAGGACCTCGGACTTGGACTCCTATGAACCCTCAACTGCAGTCCCCCGAAGATAAATCATTTTTAGGATGGGATCTTGCTCGGGCGAACAGGTACGTTTGTTCGCCCATTGAATTATTTTTTCCTTCAATTGATTTTGTTCGCTTTATTTCATTTGTTTGCTCGGGTGAACATGCAGGTTGAGCAGGTTGGCACCTCTGATGCCCGAATTGAAGAATTATTATTGCTCTCCGAGTGTTCGCAATATTCCGGGTCTTCCCGAGCATGTTCAGAAGGCTTGCGAGACCCCTATACGAGCATGGACCACTGAGCTTGAAGAGGCCACCAAGGGTCCAACACCTTTGGAAACCATGCGACTTTGCCTAGTACATCATGGTCAATCTCTGGTTCTTCTTGAGAAGGCTTATACCGAGTCCGTCAATCTTCATGCCAATTACTTAGCTCTTATCAGAAACTTTGAAGAAAAGGTGAATGAGCTGAACAGATCTCAGGATGAATTGAAGTTGGCTCAGGGGCAAATAAACTCAGCTCAGGCGGAAGCTCGCAAAGCTCAAGAGGATGTTCGTCAGGCTCGGGAAGATGCTCGCCAGGCGAGGGAGGAGCTAGGCCTTGCTCAGGAGGAGGTGGTCGGCATCAGGAGAGTTCAAGATGAGATGAATGTCGAGCTTCGCAAACTCAGATCTGGCATTGAGGTCGTAGAACGTGAGAAGGATTCGCTTGGCCAACAACTCCTCATTGCTGAAGAGACCAACACTCGTTTGGGTCTCAAAAATTCAAGGTTGCACAGTGAGAAGTATGTTGATTCCATGTCGAACTTCTCTTACATATGTACTTTTGCTGAAGCCATCCGTTCTGCTCGACATACGCTCACTGCCGAACAACTTGCCCCGCTCATATCTCATTTTCAGAAGTACCTGATCGACAACCCGCCAGATCGCAACCTTCCCATATCTGATCTGAGCGATCTGTGTGACTTCTCCAATCTTCCTGAAGGGATCGAGATTGATGATCCTATTTTGGATGAGGAAGATGGCTCGGATGCGGACATTGTTGATCAGGTGCAGAACGAACAAAGGGGACCTCCCGAAATCGAGCAAAGTGCACTTCCTGGCGAGCAGATTAGGCCTGACAATGCTGGAGGAGTTGTTCCTGAAGGGGCCGAGCAAATGGGGCATGATTTGTTCGATACTTCGCTTCCGCCCACCCCCAACAACGAATTTGTTCCTTAATGTAATTTTTGCTTTGTTGAACAATTGTTGTGTAATTTTTGTCTTCTTCTTTTTTGCTCGAACAATTTCTTTTGAACTTGTGTAATTTTTTGCCTTCTTCTCTTTTGTTCGAACAACTTCGAAATTAAATGGTTGAATTTGCTTATTTAACAATTTCCTCTAACCTGATCGTTGAGGATGATTGTTGTTGCTGATGAATGACTGATGCTTGTGTTGCTTGATGTTTGCCTTGCTTTCTAGTTTATGCCTCTTTTCTTCTGAATGAATTCGAACATTGTGTTTGTCTATGTCCGCTCCTGACTTCTTTCGTTTTTGATTGTCTTATTATGATGCAATCGGTTGATTATCTTATTTAGGTGCGACCAGATGGGTTAACTTTATGCAACCCCCCCTTTCTTGGCTCGCGATCGTCTTATTTAGGCGCGATCACTTCGTACTCGGGCCATCTTATTTAGGTGCGACCCCGTACTCATCACTCGCTTTTTCTATGGGTATCTGTAAGTATGAGTCGTCTTTTGCGACTGCGTACCCATTACTCGCTTTTTGCTGCGGGTATCAGAGTACGAACTGGTTCGTCAGGTGAACATAGACTTCGGCTCGTTCGTCTTTGTTTGGGTCGTCCGGCTTAGGTGCGACCTCTGATAGGCTTGAACTAGAAAATCTTAACAAACAAAAATATTTTTGCAACACGTTGTATTCTATTACAACCTTTACATTTGAAGAAGACTGTCTATTACACATAACTTTAGACATCAGACTATGGTTTTGAATTTAAACCTTGTCTTGAATAGACATAAGCTGGCCTCATCTCGTCCATGGAATTGATGTTGACAAGCACGAGGCGCATCAGCCTGTCTACCCTTCTTTAAGTAACACGCTCAAGCAGCAGCAATATAAGCGTTTGCCCCTCCCGGACAAGTTGTGATTATGCAGGCAGCTGCGGACATGAGCATGTGGCGAGCATGCCTGCTCGCCTATATCAGGCGCGAGCAAAATCCTCAGCTCGCACCATTTTGTCCCATTTAGTAGATGCCTGAGCATCAGCATCCGCATGTTGTTTCGAGCGGATACCACGACATCCCTCCCCTTCGGAGGAGATTTTGGGGATTCGTAGGGGACTAGTGATTTACTACTGCATAAGCAGTGAGTAACGTGGAGTGGCAACCATGACTCTGCCGAGCATCTTGAGTCTGTAACGAGCGCAGTGTCACATGGGGTATAAAGCTTGTACTAGGATAGATGCTCGATTCAACAGAATGATAGCTGAATCGGGTGCTGGATACTTCGTCTGGAGGCATACTGAACCAACTTTCTTCCGATAACTTGTAGTATTTTTTTCTTTTTATCTGTTTTTTCTCCACTTTCTTCAGCTATCAATATGCCACTATTTATAGTACTATCCCAAGCTGGTGCTGGCATAGCTAGTTGGTGCTGGCCTTCTTGCTTTTAACTCCTCCTTTTGACATCTATTCGGTTTTTTGCCAGCTCTAATTCAAGGATTGACACGTTCCTTTTTTGGTTGCCACCACTTCTCAACTTGTTTTGACACGTATCTTCTATCTTTCAATAGTGCTGGCCAGCATTTTTTTTCTAGAAGATTTGTGTCGAACACGGTGTGTTCTTCCTTCAGGATTATCCTGCTCGTCTTAGCTGAATGGCTGATTATGTTCGGCCATTTGTGTTCATTTCAGCTATGTGGCTGATTATGTTCGGCCAGTTATGCTCGTCATTACTGATAATATTTTTTCAAATTTGACGCATTCCACGAGTAGGACAATGGGACTCCATTCAGGTCTTCCAAATCATATGCCCCATTTAACAAACGTTCTGTAACTCTGAATGGACCTTCCCATGCTCGGCCGAACACACCACCTGATACCCCCGTTGCTCGTCTTAAAACCAGCTCGCCCACATTGAACCTGCGTGTTAGGACTTTGGAGTTATAAAACTTTTCTGATCTCTTTTTGTACATGGCATTCTTGAAATCAGCCTTCGTCCTTCTTTCTTCTAACAGGTCTGCACTCAGGCGAGCGTCTGGTCATTGATGTGCTCTCTAAAAGTCATTGTCCGATGACTCGGAATCTTGATTTCTGCGGGTATAACAGCTTCCGCACCAAATGTCAGGGCAAACGGGGTTTCCGCAGTTGATGTTCTGAAAGTTGTTCGATAGGCCCATAATATTTTGGGCAACTCTTCAGCCCATCCTCCCCCCTTAGAATTATCAAGTCTGGCCTTGAGGGTATGCTTGATAATTTTATTAACGGCTTCAACTTGTCCGTTTGACTGGGGATAATACGGAGTTGAGTAATGATTTTTTATGCCCCAGCGAGCATAATTTTGTCGGAATTCACTTCCATCGAACTGTTTATCATTATCCGTTACTAATGATTGGGGAAGCCCAAAATGACAAATGATATTTTTCCAAACAAAGTTCCACATTCTTTGTTCGGTGGCTTTGACAATAGCTTTGGCTTCCGCCCATTTAGTATAGTAATCAATGGCAACCACAACAAAATTTACTCCCGACGTGCCAGTAGGAAATGGGCCGATCAAATCGA
Source organism: Stenogyne calaminthoides (assembly GCA_037126765.1). Taxonomy (NCBI): domain Eukaryota; kingdom Viridiplantae; phylum Streptophyta; class Magnoliopsida; order Lamiales; family Lamiaceae; genus Stenogyne; species Stenogyne calaminthoides. The sequence continues at coordinate 33,120,438 of JBBCBC010000005.1, read as the reverse complement.
TTCCCCATTTAGCAAATGGCCATGGGCTGTAAACTGACACTAGTTCTTCAGGTGGGCTATGAATAAGTGGGGCATGTACCTGGCACTTGTGACACACGCGAGCATACGCGAGCGAATCTTTTTTGAGGGTCGACCAGTAATAACCTTGTCTAATAATTTTATGTGCCAGGACGAGCCCACCTGTATGGTTTCTGCATACTCCATCATGAATCTGCTCCAGAATTACATGACCCTCTTCAGGAGTAATACACTTCAATAGTGGAAGTGAGAAACTTCTTTTGTATAAATGCTCGTCTAAGATTGTATAACGAGCAGATTGTAATCTGAGGCGAGTAGCTTATGCTTTATTCTCAGGGAGAAGTCCTTTTTGTAAGTAATTTAAAATTGGAGTCATCCAGGTTTCTTGCTCGCCTGTTATATGGGCGACCACAACTCTGGGAATTGATGGCGAACAAGTTGTGACGACCACAATGTCCATCGTGTTCGTCACTCCTTCTGCTGTTGCCAGGCATGCCAAGGCATCAGCGAACGAATTACCCAATCGTGGTAACTGTTCTATGTAAACTTGTTCGAATTGTTCAAGCAACTCCTTTGCTAGTTGCTGATATTGTGTCATATGTTCGTCTCGGGCCTCGTATACTATTATCTGAGAATCGCTGTAAATCATCAGCCTCTAGATTCCCATTGTCATAGCCATATGTAGCCCAGCGATCAAAGCTTCGTACTCGGCTTCATTATTTGTGGCTGGGAAATCAAAACGGATGGTTGTTGTGAAAGTTTGTCGAGTTGGGCTGATGAGAACCATGCCTGTTCCGGCTCTTGAACTTATTGATGAGCCATCTACATACATATGCCATGGTTGGTCGACAGCTCTTTCGGGCATTTGTGGATATGTCAACTCAACCATGAAATCGGCCATAGCCTGGCCCTTCATTGCTGTTCGCGGGGCGAACTTTAAGGCCAAATTGGCCTAACTCCACCGCCCACTTGAGTAATCTGCCCGCAGTGTCTGGTCGGTGGAGGACTTGTCGCAATGGGAATGTGGTTAATACCTCGATTGAGTGATCGAAAAAGTATGGTCGCAATTTTCTAACACTCATAACGAGAGCATATGCTAATTTTTCCAGTGGAGGGTACCGGAGCTCGGCTTCTTTGAGCACCTGGCTTACATAATAAACGGGCAGGTGGGTCATCCCCTCTGCCCGAACGAGCACGGCGCTGATTGCATGCTCGGATGCAGCAAGATACATATAAAGTTGTTCACCTGGAACAGGCTTAGATAGTGTTTGAGTATCTGCAAGGTACTGCTTTAATGACTCGAATGCACTTTGGCAATGCTCTGTCCACTGGAATTTCCCTTTCTTTAATGCATCAAAGAAAGGTTTGTATTTGTCCCCAGTTCGTGATATAAACCGGCTTACGGAAGCCAAACATCCGGTTAATTTTTGTACCTCTTTCACACTCCTGAGGGCCTGCATATCGAGCATGGCTTGAATCTTTGATGGGTTCGCTTCAATCCCCCGTTGACTGACCATGTGTCCGAGGAATTTTCCCGAGTGAACCCCAAAGCTGCATTTCTTCGGATTTAGCTTCATGTTGTACTCCCTGAGAATATCAAACGTTTGTGCGAGGTGGGTGATATAGTCTTCCTTGTGTTCGCTTTTTACCACAATGTCATCAATATACACCTCAACTGTTCGGCCGATGTGTTCATCGAACATTTTGTTCACCAAACGTTGATATGTTGCTCCGGCATTCTTTAATCCGAATGGCATGCGTTGCCAACAATACATATTCTTTTCACTGTAGAATGCCATATTCTTTTGATCGTCCGGATGCATGGGTATTTGGTGATAGCCAGCAAAAGCATCCATGAAGGTCATGAGCTCATGGCCTGCTGTATAATCGACCAAATAATCGATATGTGGCATCGGAAAATTATCTTTCGGGCATGCCTTGTTTAAATCCGTGAAATCTATACATAGTCTCCAAGTTCCATTAGACTTGCGGACGAGCACATAGTTCGCAAGCCATCTTGGGCATTTTACTTCTCGAATCAGTTTATTGTCGAGCAACTTTTTGATTTCACTATTCATGGCTACATACTTCTCCGGACTGAACTTTTTGCGCTTCTGGATTATTGGAGTTTATGTTGGATCAAGGTTGAGGGAGTGACATGCATGCTTTGTATCAATGCCAACCATGTCCTCATACGACCAAGCGAACACATCCAAGTTTGCTTGAAGATATGCAATCACTTCTGTTCGGAAAGGCTCCGGTAATTCCGAACCAATGAATATTTCTAACTCAGGTCTGTTCGGGTCGATATTGATAGACTCCAGTTGTTCGACAGGTGTTGCTCACTTTCTTTTTTGCTTCCACCGAGGATCTTCGATCGACCCCCGGTGTTCGTCGTCCACCTCCATAGGTTCAAAACCTACGCGAGGTTCTAGGTCCGATAGCTCATTTGGTGGATCAATATTCATTAGATCTGGGAGATCTGGGACATGAGTTACCATCCCGGACTCGGTGTTCGTGCATGGAGGAGTGCTCGTCAAAGGATATTTTGGTAACGTATTCGCCTGTAGGCTTGACTCTCCAATCTCCCATGTTTGCTCCATCATGTTAACGATATTTTGTTTTTCTGGTGCACATGATAGCAAACAATCTCGAAGCTTTTTTCTGATCGCCTTTTACGCTACCCGTTCCATCTTGAGTTGGAAATTTAACACAATAATAGTAAGTTGAACAGGCAACTTTAAATTCCTGAATAAACGGGTGACCAAGAAACCCATTATAAGTAGACGGAGCCTCGACGATTACAAAATCTAGCATTCTAGTTCGTCGAATCTTTGGATTTAGAGTTGATTCTAACTCGACTCCTAACCTGATCATACCATAGGGTCGGGTTACAGATTCCCCAAAACCCATGATGGTGTGATCACATGGTTCTATATAGCTACTCAAGTCCCCAACTTATTTTTCCATTTGGTGCAGAGTGTCGACGAACAAAATGTTCGCATATGCTCCGGTATCGACTAGGAGGCGGTGCACCTTCAAACCGAGGAGACGAGCACAGATGATTAGAGAGTCATTATGAGGGGTGATTATGCCGTCGAGATCGTCTTCTGAGAACATGATTTGGTGAGAGGGTGGCGTGCTAGTTGATGTGCTCGCCACCTTCACCTGATGGATGCTTTGCATGGCACGCATCTCCATCTTCTTTCATCTGTTCGATAATGTTGGTGCCTGATAACATCCACCCACTGGACCGTAATCAGGACGTATCATGTGGATCTCTTGACTTTCTCGACCTCTACCCATAGTAGGAGCCTCTCGTTTGGGTATTTCAGACCTCTTACGGGATTCTTCAGGATCACTGTCAGATGTTTCTTCGGCTTTTCGCTTACCCCTACGATCTCCTGTTTTTTCTGTTCGGGAGCCTCCGCTCGCCGGCTTTTTAAGGAACTGGGTAAGTCGATTCTCCTCGTAAAACTTCCAAAGTTGACGAAGTAAATCGTGATAATCTTCTGTATTATGCCCGATGTACTCGTGATAATTACAATATTTGGAAGCATTAAGCCGATTCTTATCCATTATGATTCTTCTTGGCCTATCCAACATGTCCCGATCTTTGATTTGGTTGAAAATTGTTTCTGCTGAAACTCCCAGAAGACTTCGTAGGGCGTTTGCTTCTGCTCTTTTTTCGAATGGTTTGAAAGACCCTGGGGGTTTATACCCCCCCTCATTCATCACTTTCTTACCAAAAACTTTCTTTGTTGTTGTTTCCTGACCCAATCGTGATTGGGCGAGCAGATCTTGCATGGCTATGATCTTGGCTGCTCGCTCTCGGAATTCGGAATACGTGTTCGGCCAATCTTAATGCATGGCTTTCCACATATCAGTATTCAGGGTTAGGCCTCCAGCCACTGTGAGGACCTTGGCATCCTCTTCAACTGGGGCCCATCATATAAATATTTATCAAATCTTTCGATATATGCTCGATCTGACTCACCCCTTAGTTGGGAAAAATGTGCCAACCTTTGTTTTGGTGCTGGGCGAGCACACATGGATGAGAAATGGGACAGGAATTGCTGTCCCAACTGAGCGAAAGATGTGATAGACGCAGCGGGCAAAGTAGAGAACCATCTGTGTGCCCGATCACCCAAAGTCATGGGGAATGATCAGCACTGCGTCGCGTCGGTGGCGCCCATGGCGATCATAAAGTCTGAGTATTTGCTGAGATGGACATGTGGGTCAGACTCAACATCGAACATGGGGATTGGTGGTCGGATCTTCGCCACTTTCTATTGTATTTCGGTCGCCATGATCGCCGGTGTTAGTGGCGAGCAAGGCATTGTGCTTGCCCGAGGGAGTCCTTTAGTTGTGGCCAGGTCGGCCTGTAAGCCTTCAATGGCTTTCTGTATTTTCACAAATTTTGTGGAACTGACAGACTTGGATCGGGGTTGTATCCCATCATGAGGACCCAGTGGGTCATGCTCGTGACGGGGCAGTCCCCCTTTCCAAGTTCGTCCTTGACTACCCAATCGATGATGGATAGATAATTTTGTTCCAGTCGATTTTTGTTCGGGATGCGGACGATCATGAGGATCTGAAGGAGCGGGCATATTTATCGATTGTTCCCTCCTGGGGTCCTGTCGCCTATTATTGCCGATTCTGTCTTTGACGGAGAGTCTCAAACGTCCAAACGCTGATGGTCTGGACCCTTGAGGCTGCTCGTCATCCGACATATCATCTGTTTTTTTATTAGCCCGCTTCTGTGTAGCTTTTAACTTAACTTGCTCGTTATCATGTGTATGCGAGCGTCGATCATCATCATCTTGAGCTCTTAGCTTAGCCAACTCTTTTGCAGCCCTCTCTTTTTGTGCTCGTAGCAAGAAAGTGATGGCCTTTGTTGTGGCCGCCGGATCGTTGGCAATATCTTCAAGATTGATGGTCTCTACTGTCTGATCTTTATGAGGCTGACGCTGAGCCTCTTTCCGGTCGTGAGGTCGGCTTTGCCCCGACCTCTCCGTCTGTGTATTCCTAGATTGAGGCATTATATTTCTTTTTTTCTGCCTCGGCTATCTACGGGTTTGTGTATGGGTTGGTTTTTTGGTACCCTCCTTCTAGCGCCAATTGTTGCGAGTCGTTTTATATGGAGAATATTATATGGCTAATTCGATGACAACTCACAAACAAAATATATACGTGTAAAATATACTGTAAATAAGAGGAATTTGTTAACCCAGTTCGTCAAGAAATGACTACTCTGGGGGCGTTCCAAGCCAGGGATGTAATATTGCGAGTTTTACACGTACAATACATGATACATCTCATGAAGATGAATCGCTATGATTGAAGATGATTTGGAGAGTAGGTATATGAGTGCTAGGGATTTTTATGTGTATGATGAACTCTCGAATTTTTCTGAACCTCACCTCTCTGGGAAATTTCTGAACCTTTCTCTTGTTGTTTTTTCTTCTATTTATAGTACTTTGACAAGCATGAGCTGGAGACTTCGGGTCTTGCAAGAACTCATGTGATGCTGCCATGTTTCCAACTTCGTCTTCCATATTGATCTTTGCACTTGCTTGTCTATAAGGCACTCTTTTGGTCGTCCAAATCAATATTTTGCTCGACTGACTGCTTTGTTCGCCCCTTCAACCACATCAATTTTATGCCGGAATATTGTCCTCATCGAGCATGTCTGAGTTCTTCAGGTTGTCTGAGTCCTCAGGTTATCTGAGCATCGAGCATACTGACCCCTCAGGTTGTCTGAGCCTTCAGGATGTCTGAGCCTTCAGGATGTCTGATCATCGAGCATACTGACCCCTCAGGTTGTCTGAGCCTTCAAGATATCTGAGCCTTCAGGATGTCTAAGCATCGAGCATACTGACCCCTCAGGATATCTGAGCCTTCAGGATATCTGAACCTTCAGGATGTCTGAGCATCGAGCATACTGTCCCTGGGTCACTTGACTCAGGCTATCTGGTTTCTTCTTCCCTGATCTGATCAATTTGACTGATCAGATCAACATCTTTTCAGGATCATTTTGCTCGGTTAGATTGGCGAACATACATGTTTGCTCGGTAGGCTGGTTGAGCAACCTTGATTGGTAAATGGTGAGCTGGCGAACAAAACTTACTTCATAGGCGAGCATACTCGCATGGTCGACAAGTGGCGAGCTGGCGAACAAACTTGTTTGTTCGTCAAGCTTCGTGCACACTTATCCATTGAGCGTGATTATTTTAATAATTGAATATTACACGTGTCCTCCTACATGTTTGATTAATACTGAGTAATTATATCGAACACAACAATGCTTAAAGTGATAGATATGATATTGGGATATTGGTATGTGCTAAATCAAACTATAGAGACAAACAGAGAATTTTGTGATTTTTATGTTATCATCGGCTTGTTAGAAAAATCTGAAACATTTATATAATGTTATTTGTGAATTCTAGAATAACATGGTCAAAATTGGTGATTTTTGGAATTATGGTTTGGGATTTAAAATTCATACAAATAAACTGATCAGACTGTGTTACGTTTTGGAAACTGTAATATAACAGAGCTTTAGGAAGTCTATTTTGCATGAGACTTGTTTTTAGTATGTTCTAAACTTGATGAAGATCATATCTAAAAAAAAATTGTGATTTATTTCGATGATTTAGTATTTTATTTTGATTTTAGAATTATTAGTTCTGAAACTGTGTATTTAGTTCCCTGTATTGAATTCATGACTTGATATGTTATGTTTTGAATGAACTGTTAGTTGGAGCTTATTATTTACTTATTCTACATAAAGTAAGGTATCTCTTATAAATTTTTGGGAATTTATTGAAGAGCCTAAGTATTTTAACTAAATTTTCTAAGTCGAGCAGTCTATTTCAAAATGGAAAATCAGAATTAATTATTGGAGCCACTTTGGTGGAAAACTCGAAGTATGGGCATGTTCTACATGCCAATATGTGATTACAATAATATTTGGGGTTTTAACTCGAGTTATAAGTATTTTATTTGTATTTTAGAAGAAGCATGTCATTAGTCAAAAAATTGAAATTACTATTTCATTTTGGATTTGGAAGAACTCATGTTTAAACTGACTTCTTGGCTTGGAAAACTCTGTAATCATAATCTATTTGTAAAAATGTACTTGTCTATCGAATTTGGTGAATTTTGAACTAGTATAAGTATTTTTAAGTTTTTAAAACAGTTAGAGAAGAATAAAGGACTTAGCAATTTTTAGAACTTTAAGATACAAAAACATGATGCATGTTTGCTCTACAGGCCATAATATATATATATATATATATATAAATTAATATCATTGAATAAATCTTTCTTGATATGATCCATATAAAGATCCATAATTTTTTCCATGGGAAATAAACCAACATATTTCTTAGAATATTCAGAAAATGAAGAAAGACTATTTGAACTCTTTTCACCAGAAGACTTTTTATATTCTTCTATTTTTGGATTTAATCTTATTGATATTTTCCTGCAAAGGTGACTCATGGGAGCCAGGAGTAATAACATTTAAGTTATTCCAAAATCTCGTAGTATGGATCCTCCATAAACTTGGTATACCATCTTCAGTATAACTAAATTCTGTTCTCCATTTCCAGACCCATGGGATTCCGGAATCAACAAAAAACATACAAATAGTTTTACTACTTGTATTATGAGTTTTTAATGAATAAAAATTAATAGAATATTCTTCCAATAGAGATTTAATCTCTTCAGGCAAAATATCTGTCATAGTACCAAAATTTCCCCACCAGGAGAAAAGTCAATTAGGAATTTGATTCCTACTGATATTATCACAATTTTTTATCAGTCAAGTGTGAGAATGCTTAGCATTCTGATAAAATAAAGTTTTATAAAAACTTTGTAGATAATAATTGTATTGGTAAATTGTTTTAGTGACTTCATTAGTCATGCTTCTCTCAGCAAAAGGAGAACCCATTCTTGGATGGAGATGATTTTTTTATTGATAAATTTAGAGTAATTTATCGCTTTAATCTTAGGAGGAAAATGTTGAATATCAACACTTCCAAGGCTGATGAGGATATTCTCATAAAATCCTCTAGTCTTATAAGTTTCCATATTCCAACTATTAGCTGGAAAATACTTATCCATAAGAATCCATGGGGACTCTTTGAATTTTTCATCATCATCTTCGATGACAAGAATCAATTCTCTCTTAGGAGAATCAAAGAATTTATATTCTTTCTGAGCGACTGAAGAATATGAATCCTCATCATCAGGTTTTGAAGGATTGTCCTGAACTTGAATATTCATGCTCCGTTGTTTGAGGAATTCTTGAAATTCCTTATCAAAATTTTCTCCTTTTGAAGAAGAACCAATACCAAAAATGTTCTGGTTGTAAAGGGATATCTTCCCTTGTTGTAAAATAGGAGATCCTCTGTCTCCCCTTCCTCTATAAGAGAAATAACTTCTTCCAGACTGGCTCATAACTGTCATGAAGAAATAAATTCACGAGTTAAAAAATCTGGGAGGTGATTATCTTTCCCTTGCTTATAAACAATATCAAAATCAAAATAAGCAAGATGAGATTGTCATCGGGCAAACATTTGTTTAGAAACATTATGTTCAAAATCTTTGAAGAGCATAAAAGTAGCGACCACTTAATCGCTTTTTTTTAATATTAAATTTCTGATTATATAAATCATCCTGAAATTTAAGGACACATTTGACAATAGCAAGAATTTCTTTAGTTGTAGCAGAATATTTTTTATGACTATTATTCCATTTACCGGAATAAAATCTAATGATATAATCCTTTTTATTATCAGGATTAATTTGTTTTAAAATACCTCCATACCCCAAATCTGAGGCATCAGTTTCAACAATTTTTTCCCAAGAGGGATTAGCCAGCATAAGACAAGGAATATTTTTAACATTTTCTTTTATCCTGATAACAGCCTTAGTATGATCATCATTCCAAGGAGAAAGATTCTTTTTAAGTCTATCATATAAGATAGCGGAATCTTCAGCAAGATTCTTAATATAAGAAGACACATAATTAAGGCTTCCTAAGAATCTCTGTAACTGAGTTTTATCAGTTATAACATCAGGAAATTTATTACCAAATTCAATACTTCTTTGGAATAAAACCATTTTAGGTTTTGAAATAACTAAACCATTTTTAATGACTAAGTTTTTAAACATATCAAGATGTTTAAAATGTATTTTAATATCTTTAGAAAATACAAGGATGTCATCAATATAGACAATAATAAAATCACTATAAGGATTAAAAATATCGTTCATAATTTGTTGAAATTCTGAAGGAGCATTTTTAAGACCAAAAGGCATAACAGTCCATTTATAATGACCAAATGAAACATTAAAGACAGTTTTATACCTATCAGGTTGATTAATCTGAATTTGCCAAAAACCTGATTTTAAATCAAATTTAGAGAAAATAAGAGCATTGACTAATCTGTCAAGAAGATCTTTTTTATTAGGAATATGATGTCTAATCCATTTTAAACCTTATTGAGAGGTTTATAATTAATAACTAATTGAGGAACTCCGCGTTCCTGCTCAGAATGTTTATTAACATAGAAAGCAGTACAAGACCAAGAAGATTTGGAAGGAGTTATAAGCTTCTTCTGTAATAAGGAAGATATTTCCTTTTTACATAACTCTAAGTATTCAGAGTTCATTTGACAAGGTCTAGACTTAGTCGGAATTTTATTTTCTTTAAAATCTTCTTCATAAGGAAGAGAAACTATATGTTTCTTTCTGTCCCAAAAAGCATTGGGAAAATCATTACAAATTTCAATAGAAAATTTATTTATTAAAAATTTGATTTTATCTTGTAGTTTAGGATTATTTAATCTATCACTTACATATTTCTTAGAATATTCAGAAAATGAAGAAAGACTATTTGAAGTCTTTTCACCAGAAGACTTTTTATATTCTTCTATTTTGGATTTAATCCTATTGATATTTTCCTGCAAAGGTGACTCATGGGAGCCAGGAGTAATAACATTTAAGTTATTCCAAGATCTCGTAGTATGGATCCTCCATAAACTTGGTATACCATCTTCAGTATAACTGAATTCTGGTCTCAATTTCCAGACCCATGGGATTCCGGAATCAACAAAAAACATACAAATAGTCTTTTCTATTTAAAATATATCCTCTTACCTTTGTTGGTGAAAAAGGTATTACAGGTACTTATAATGGTAAACCTATTACTTTCAAGTTTATATATATATTGGTAAAGTTTCATGAACTTATTTGCAGTCTAAGTATTTTTGAGGATTTTTGCAAAAATGTTGGATTGTTTTCTATAAAATGGAAATGCTTAACTTATCAAACACTTAGAAGTTGATTATCTAAACCTATTTGTTTACTTTAAAAGTTATGATTATGTGTATTAAATATATGCGCATGTGTGGGAATAGTTATTGAAGAAAATATCGACGTTTAATATATTATTTGATTTTAAAAAAAAAAGTTTTACGTCGTATTTTAACACCTTGTCAAACAAAAATGATTTAAGGCTTCCACGAGCATCGAAATGCTCCAAGTCAGCCTATACACTTTTATTACTATGAGAAGTGCTTAAATGATGTATTTGATATTTATTAGACGATTTGAATACTTAACTATGCATCGATAAAGTTTAGAACTCGTAGAAAACTTTTTGAATAAGAAACCCCTAAGAATGAGTTTAGCATCCCTGTTAAACTCATGACCAATTTTATGATATTAAAAGAATATTACTGATGTTTAAAGTGTTAAAATAATTAAGAAACTATTGAAAGAACTTCGGACGTAAAAGACGAACAGAAAGCCCCAAAAACCCAAATTAGGTTAATCAATAAAAGAACGATTATGTGAATCAATGTGTGTATCTAACGACAACTTATTTGAAGTTATAATTATTAATGAATGAATGATCACTAAGATATGAGAAAAATCATGCTAGGTGAAGTGCGGCCTAAATCAGAGCTCGGACATCCCTGCCACTCCTAAGCTTTCGAACTCTTTTCAAAGACAGTTCTAACTTATCTATAAAGTTAAAAGGTGGGTGACACTATCTATATTGCAGTTGTTAATGTTACATGGACTGTTAATGTATTCTATGGTTTTTTTTATGCAAACTTTTATGAAATTAAAACCTCCAGGTCCCATGAATACGCGGTATTAGTAAGTCGTTATGATACTACGACCACTGTGTACATATGAATATGGTATGGGCATCATAAACTCGTGCATACCTAAGGGTATGGGCATCAGAGACTCGTGTGTACCTACGACATAATAGTCGATATGAATATGGTATGGGCATCAGAAACTCTTGCGTACCTAAGGGTATGGGCATCAGAAACTCGTGCGTACCTACGACATAATAGTCGATATGAATATGGTATGGACATCAGAAACTCATGCGTACCTAAGGGTATGGGCATCAGAAACTCGTGCATACCTATGACATAATAGTCGTCATGAATACGTATGGGCATGAACAACTCGTGCATACGATATGTATATGTATATGGTAAAATTAATACTAAGATACTGATAATCTGTGTAACAGCGTACAGGTCATCCACTGGGATTTTTATCTCACACCCCAACAGTTTTATGTTTTCAGGTTATGATCGAAAGGGGTCGGAGTTTGCTGTAGACACGAAGCTTCCCGTATTTATCAAATTATTACTATTAATACTATGATGAATTCTTTTTAAATTAAGTCGCATTATCTTTCGAAATTATTAAACTACTTTACGAGTGTTAAGTTGATTATGCGTCTTTACAAGGTTGTCAAAATTATAAGTCTACCTTAATTCTTGATGTATGTATTAAACGACTCTCCACGCTTTAATCTTATTGATGTTCAAGTTTACTTTACTTTTCGCTGCAAAATATTAGTTTAAGCTTTATCGTTTTATTTTTAAAGAAATTTTCTGGCTCGGTTTTACAGTTACTAAAGTGGCAAACCGGATACAGAGTGTTAAAGCCACAAAAGGCTTCATTTTGAAAATGAGGCATTACAGTGAGCCTGGTGCCTTCGGCCCACACGTGCGCCAGCTGTGCCGCGCCTGTGCCTGCGTGTGCTCGGCGGTGTCCGCGTCGCGTGCGTGCCTCCCTTAGCACATTTTGCGCGACGCACACCGCCCATGCTCGGTTTCGAATCCGTCTTCAATTCTCGTCTTTTTCTTCAATCCGGTTACAATTTATTTAACGGAAAAATAAATAAACCTATGATCTAGACTAGTCTATTTCATTGAACAAATTAAATAGCCTAATCTACTCATGGATTTTCTCACAAGAAAAATGAATTCGAATGAGTCGAATTAAAAAATAAACATTCATACGCATGATAATAAAACACATTAAATAACCATGACAATTGGATACCTGCAAAACAGATCTAGCAATTCTACTATCCAATTTCAAATTTAATGAACAACAATTTAAATTACAATTTAAATCACAGAGCATGAAACCGAGGCTCTGATACCAGTTGTTGGGGAACGTTTTGCCCGGATCTATTCAAGGTGCAATTTAAATACAAATTTAAATGAACAATTATTACTAGCATGAATTAATCCTATTAATTCAAATAACAATTACCAACAACATGCATGCGTACAAATAATTTCACGTAAAATCCTACAAATGTGGAATCTAGGATTTTACGCGAAACATACTTCTTGAAGAGACAACTGTTGAGATGATGGATCAACCCAAATGTCTTCTCAAGTATATCCCAAGTCCTTGCTCGTTATCCGGTGGAAGATATGCATGAACAATTTAAACAAAGGAAAAAGAAAAAAATATATTGCACCACCTTTATGAATTTCTAATTTTTTCAAGACTGGAATTGTTTTGGGGATGAAAAAATTATCCCCTATTTATAATAAGGAGGTGAGCGATTTTTTCCCTAGAAAATAGATATGGGAAGTTCTTTTAATTCTTGTGCAATAAGTAATTTTGAATATATCAAATATATTATCTTTCCCATAATAAATTTTCCACAAAAATCTCCTCCCATATAAATCATAATTTTCGAAATTAATTAGGCAAAAAGTCAAAGCAAAGATTCTTGAATTTTTTAGATAATCTTGTATTCCAAGAATAATTATCTTCCATAAATTCTTTCCAAGAAAATCTTTCTTTCTTTCTTCCTTGATATTTTCGAAAATTAAGAAAAATTAGGCAATAATATTTTTCTTTTATATTAATCACCTTTTCATTAATGAACTTATTATTTGGGCTACTTGAGGGGCCTTTAGGAGAATTAAGATTGGACCTCCCAATGGGCTCTAAATTATTAATATTGAGCCACAATATTAATCAGCCCATTAATATTAATTTACTCCACTATAAAATTAATATTACATTATCCATCTTAACACATATTACGATAATATGACTCCCGGTTATTATTTTCCGTGTTTAAGATTATTTAGTCCATTAATTAATTAAGCCACTGAAAAGCTTTATGTTAATTAATATATTTTTCCTTGGAAACCCCCAAGGGTTGGCTAAGTGGTGTAGGTTTGGGACTTAGGAGTATGCTCCTCTCTAGGTCTCAAGTTCGAAACCCCTTAGGTACGAATAATTCTTGAGATGGGTCAGTCCATACAGAGCTCAGCTCTGGCTTGAAGTGGGATCCCAGCTAGTGGACGGTGGGTTATGGTCCCCCGGATTAGTCGGTCTTTAGGTCGGATATCGGGTTATCAAAAAAATATCTTTTTTCTTGGAGTAAAGACAGCTCAACATTATTATCCATACCGGAAATGAAATTCAACTTGCAAGATTTGGTATGATAAAACTTCTGAGCCCACCAAGGGAACATATCAAACAAGACTTTCCTTGCACACGTTTCTCTGTATTAAATCTTAGCAATTGTCGTGTAACTAATAATATTGCCCAAAATATAAAGTATAGAATCCCTCTCTGATTCTAAACTCAACATAGATTGAAGCAATAAATATTAATTACACACAATCCTATTTAAGTGACAGAGATTAAGAAATCAACAACCACTGAGGTCTAATTCTTCATCCCATAAGCCAGTACAGAATAATTTATCCTCTATGTAAGTCCGCTTCAGCGCATCACGATGCACTAGTGCAATCTCTTGGTCAAGACAAGCCGATCTGAGCTTTGCACATCAACCTCTACCAATGGAGTTTTCAATTCCATCTAGGTTGTGAAGATGTACTTATTTATAAGGAACTGTTAATGTGATCTTCTGCGATCGGGTATCACCACATAAACTATTGAACAATTTGCAATAAATAAATAACATTCATTCATATTTAAAGCAATAGTGATAAAAGGTTTATATTCAGTAAATATGAGTACATTAGTCTGTTATACAAAATTAAAGCATACTTTCACGTATAACCCCAACATCAACATCATCTCACACCCAATTACAACCTGTTCACATTCATATATATATATATATATATATATATATATATATATATATATATATATATATCAACCAAACTCTAAACCAACACACTAGTAATTCATAATCAACCACAAACCGACACATTAGTACGTATTAGACATTATACCACAACGCAATACACATCCATAAGTGATGAAATATATAAACGGAAGCAAGATAAGTCATGGTATGCCCAACAGGTCGTCATCTATGTACATGGCCACTCAAAACCTATTGAAGCTCCACAACTTGTCCAGTAAGGTTGCCATGTCACTACATCTCATGATTACCTACAATGCATAAACTAGGTGAGACATATAAATTTCAGTAAGCATAAATTATGCATGATGCTATGAATCTTTGAAAATTCTCCCCATGCACTCTCTTTTGAAATCACCAATTTATTTATGAAACACTCATAGGGCCCCAGACTTACTGTTATACACCGGCACGAGCTCAATCCACCCATATATATAAAACGGTGGCCTACACTGAGTAGCCCACCAGGGCCTCCCTGGTCACTCCACTCCCAGGTCGCCCCTTCCGTAAAGTCACCTCAAGAGACGGCGACAGGGTCTCCCTGGTCGCCCCTCCCATGTAATAATTGTTGGGATTATACTGGAAAGTATGTTTTTTACTTTGTATAATCAAAACTGAATTTTGGACTTATTTACTGAAATAAATTGTTTATCACTGATGCTTTAAATATCATTGAATGTTACATATATTTCTTTGATAATCTGTTTCATTAAATAGTACATGTTACATTGTAGTTAATTTAGTGATACCAGATCACAGAAGATTAAATTAACAGCCCCTTGTAACTAAAAGTACACCATTCACGACCTAGATGGAAATGAACAATCCATCGTGATCTATGATGAGTTATGCGGATCTACCCAAGTCGTTCTGGGGTCATGCCTTGGAAACAGCAGCCAACATTCTGAACTTGGTGCCATCCAA
Source organism: Stenogyne calaminthoides (assembly GCA_037126765.1). Classification (NCBI taxonomy): domain Eukaryota; kingdom Viridiplantae; phylum Streptophyta; class Magnoliopsida; order Lamiales; family Lamiaceae; genus Stenogyne; species Stenogyne calaminthoides. The sequence continues at coordinate 33,105,011 of JBBCBC010000005.1, read as the reverse complement.
ATCGGTTCCCAAAACTCCCAAAGAATTGTGGACCGGGCGCAAGCCTAGTTTGAGACACATGAGGATTTGGGGGTGTCAGGCCAACGTGTTGGACAAGGAAGCCGGAAAATTGGATCCTCGATCAGAATTATGGTTGTTTGTGGGATACCACGAGGGAACAAAAGGGTGTATGTTCTATGGTCCTGAAGATCAAAAGGTGGTAATAAGCACCCACTTTAGATTTTTGGAAGAAGACTATATGAACGAAAGAAGACCCAGAAGTGAGATTACCTTAAATGAGCAAAGTGGGCTAACCTCAATGCCAACTGTACTAAATGATATACCAAACGACACACTTACACAACCGGAACCTCGTCGTAGTGGGAGGGTTGTGAAACAGCCCGGGAGATTCATGGGAATAGGAGAGTCCTCGGACTTGATTCCCGGACAAGATGAATCAGACCCATGGACATATGATGAGGCAATCCAAGATAAGGATGCAGATTCTTGGCAAACAGCAATGAAAGCCAAAATGGGTTCTATGTTTCATAACAGAGTGTGGAAGCTAGTCGAACCACTTAATGGGGTCAAACCCATTGGTTGCAAGTGGGTGTATAAGAGAAAAAGAGGATCGGGAAGAAGGTGGAAACCTTCAAAGCAAGACTAGTGGCGAAAGGTTATACTCGAAAGAAGGGATCGATTATGAGGAAACTTTTTCGCTCAGAAAGCCATGCTTAAGTCCATCCAAATTCTCTTATCGATTGTTACAAGATCTCGACTTTAAAATCGGCAGATGGATGTCAAGATGACTTTCCTTAACGGAAGTCTTGATGAAGAGATCTATATGCAACAACCCCAAGGCTTCATTGAAAAAGGCCAAGAACACCTAGTTTGTAAGCTCATGAAGTCCATTTACGGACTCAAACAGCATCCGAGCTTGGAACTAATGTTTTGATCATGTTATAAAGTCTTATGGGTTCGATCAAAACGAAGTTCGAAAAGTTGTGTGTACAAAAAAGCGTGTCGGAATCGCATTGGTATTCTTAGTACTATACGTAGACGACATTCTAATCATCGGGAACGATGTAAAGGTGTTATCAGACGTAAGGGCATGGCTTTCAAAAATAGTTTGATATGAAGGACTTAGGGGAAGCCGCACACATCCTTGGGATCAAGATCACTCGAGATCGCAAGAAAAGGATGATAGGCTTATCGCGAAAGCTTCATACATAGATTTGTCTTGAAAAGATTCAAAGATGCAAGATTCCAAGAAAGGCTTCGTGACCTTTCGGACATGGAATCCATCTATCAAGAAAATGTGCCCTAAGACACAAAAGGAGATAGATGACATGAGAGGCATTCCTTATGCTTCGGCTGTCGGAAGCCTTATGTATGCAATGCTATGTACGAGACCGGATATCTGCTTTGCCGTTGGCATGGTGGCGAGATATCAAAGTAACCCGGGGAAAGAACATTGGACGGCAGTTAAAAACATTCTGAAGTATCTGAAAAGAACTCGGGATAGAATGTTGATTTATCAGTCAGATAGTCCAATCCCCATCGGCCTACACGGACTCGGATTTCCAATCGGACATAGACTCGAAAAATCTACCCTCAAGAGTGTGTTTTGCATGGGGAGGAGCCGTGACATGGAGAAGCGTCAAGCAGAAATGCGTCGCAGATTCTACCATGGAAGCCGATTATGTAGCTGCTTGCGAGGTAGCGAAAGAAGCGGTTTGGCTCAAGAACTTCCTAGTGGACTTGAATGTGGTTCCGAATTTGCCCAGCAGAAACACTGTTTATTGTGACAATGCCGGAGCAGTTGCAAATTCAAGGGAACCACGAGCCCACAAAGCCAGCAAACACATTGAAAGGAAATACCATCTTATACGAGATATCGTTAAGAGAGGAGATATAGATGTGGCAAAGATAGCGTCAGAAGACAACCTAGCAGATCCATTCACAAAGGGTCTGCCTCTGAATACATTCGAGAGACATGTGGAAGGAATGGGTGTCAAGACCGTTGCCAATCTGCTTTGAGTATAAGTGGGAGAAATTATTAGGTTTGTGTAGGTGACATTAGATGTCACGAATTAGGAACTACACGAGACATGTTGTAGTATACTTAAAAGCAGACTTTGAGTATAAGTGGGAGATTGTTGGGATTATACTGGAAAGAATGCATTTTACTTTGTATAATCAAAACTGAATTTCGGACTTATTTACTGAAATAAATTGTTTATCACTGATGCTTTAAATATCATTGAATGTTACATATATTTACTGCATAATTGTTCATTAAATAGTACGTGTTACATTGTAGTTAATTTAGTGATACCAGATCACAAAGAGATTAAATTAATAAATCCCTTGTAACTAAAAAGTACACCATTCACGACCTAGATGGAAATGAACAATCCATCGTGAAAGGTTAAAGTGTAAGGCTCAGATTGGCTTGTCTTGACCAAGAGATTACACTAGTGCATGATCGGTGCAAATCGAATATGACCCCTCTGAGGAGGACAAATTCTTCATAACTGAACAAGGAAGAATTATACCTCAGTGGTTCGTTATTTCTTAATCTTCGTTCCTTAAATAGGATCACGTGTGGTTGGTAATTATTGCTTTGACTTATCATGGGTAGAGAATCAACGAGATTCAATACTTTTTATCTTGGGCATTATTATTGGTCACATGTGATTGCTAAGATTTAATACGGAGAATCGTGGTGCAAGCACGCTTTTGTTCGCCCCCTTTGGGAGGTTCATAAGATTTATCATACCAAATCTTGCAAGTGGAATTAGTTTCCTGTATGGATAATAATGATGAATCGTTCCTTGACCAAGGACAAAAGATATTAATTAACAAAAAGCTATTTCAGTGGCTTGAATTAATTAATGGGCTAGATAATCTTAAACACGGGAAATAATAATCGGGAGCCATATTGACTGTAATATGGGTTAAGATGGATAGTGCAATATTAATTATGTAGTGGGATTAATTAATATTTATGGGCTTGAATAATATTGTGGCTCAATATTGATAATTCAAGATCCATTGGAAGGTCCAATCTTAATTCTCCTAAAGGCCCCCTGAGTAGCCCAACATATAGTCCAATAACTGAAAAAGGTGTTTAAAATAAAATAAATATTGTTGCTTATTTTTCCTCATTATTTTCGAAATTTATGGATAAAAGGGGAGAAAGATTTTCTTTGAATTTTGTTATGGAATGAAGATATGTATTCTTGGAATACAAGATTATCTCATTAAATTCAAGAAATCTCCCACTTGGTTATTCATGAAGATAATTTCGAAATTTTTGAAATATAAAGGGCAAGAAAGATTTTCTTGATTTTCTTGAAAATATATTATGGAAGATATGTATTTCTTGAAATACAAGAATATCTCATAAATTCAAGAAGATCCAAATCTTGGAATCTTGCCTATTATTTTCGAAAATATCCCATAACAAAGAGTAGGTGGGATTTTGTGGAATATTATAATTATGAGAAAAAGAATATAGGAGATATATTCAAGATTTCTTGGAGATCAAGAAAAGATTTTCCCACATTATTTTCTACCCAAAATTTCGACCACCTATGCTCTATAAATAGGGGATGACTCTTTCATTCCCAAGTACAATTCCATGTGCTGGAAAAATTAGTAAATCCACAAAGGTGGTGCAACATAATTTATTTTCCTTTTGTTAATTGTTCACAAGTGTCCTACCACCGGATAGTCGAACAAGGATTAAGGGAATACTTGGGAAGTTCTTTTGGTTAGTCTAATCAGCTAGACCATTGTCGTCCCAAGAGGTACGTTCACGTAAACTCGTAGAATTCCGCATGCGTAGGATTTACGTGAATTAATTATATGCATGATTTGTTGTTGGATTATTATTTGAATTAATATAGGATTAATTCATGCTAGTAATAATTATAAGAATTAAATTTGTATTTAAATATTCACCCCGAATAGATCTGTGCAACTTATTCCCCAACAATAATAAGACGGTGGCCTACGCTGAGTGGTCTACGCCAGGTCTCCCTGGTCGCATTACCCCCAGGTCACCCCTTCCGTCCTCGGTGTATAATCAGTGGCCACATCACATAGCTTATAAAAATATACTTTTATGACAATGCATGATATGACTGATGCAATGCAAATTCAGTACATAATATTTCACAAGATTCATATAGCATCGAACTCACCAGTTCCTTTCAAAATAACCCCAATAAATCACAATTTCATTCCATACCCATAACTGGCTCACAGACTCATTTCACATTAATCACCAAATTTGCAAATATATTCCATATCAATCATCAAATACCAAACATTCTTGAAATTCATGTAATATCCCCGGTTGACATTTCAATATAAATAAATCACATAATTAATATTTTTATGCATTGTAGTTGCAAATGAATTTCTACTTACCTCGAATCCGCAAAATATCGCTACCTCGAACTCCTAAACTGCCTTATCGAGCTCAACTATCAAATTTGATAACAATTAACCATCAATATTACTCCTATTCAAATCTCCATTTTATATACAGTTTAACATTATAGAAAACCCTATAACCATCACTTAATCAATCATTTCTATACTTATTTTCTTTCCTTTAAAATTTTTATGCTCATAAAGAGACCCTAATTACGCCCTAATTATACTCAGGGTCTGACAACTCAATACAACATATAGATGAATCAAATCTTTATGAATCGTCATGTAAAATTATTAATTAACATATAAAAAAATGTTCCTGAAATCATAAACTTAATTAGGTGATTCGCTTCTTTGAGATAAGGGTACAAAACCACAAAAATACTAGTTCAAGTTAACCATTACACCTATAAGCATTCATAGAATTAAAATCTACGTATATACCTATGTTGTTTGCACCGTCTTGACGTTTACCACCTCAATCTCTCCTTCCTTCCCTTCCCTCTCTTTTCTTTCCTTTTCTTTTCTTTTTCTTTTCTTTTCTTCTCCGCTTTGTTTCGTCGAAGCACAGACTGCTTTCCCATTATACTTCTTACCTTTATTTTTAGAGGCGTGTGGTACGTTATATATACTCCCTCCGTCCCAAATATATAGGCTTGTTTGACTTTTCACACAGATTAAGGAATTGTATTGGAAAAGTAAATTAAACAAGTAAAATTTCTATTATATCCCTATTTGTAGGTTCCGAACGGGTTTTAGTGAGGCAGAAGTCTAGAGGGGAGGGGTGAATAGACTTCTGAAACTTTTTCGTGGGATCAGGTGTGAATAGTAAGTTGCCCGATCGAGGCGATGAATCATTTTTTTAGATCGATATCAACTTCTTATCGATTTTGTGTGAGCAGATCAGTTCGGTGTCTATCAGCTTAACTGATGTGCGGAAGATAAGTTTAACCCGTGTGAAAAACCAGTTTACTAAATCAGATTCTAAGTTATCTGTATCGGATCAGATGACAAAGTGTCAAACAGATCAGATCAGTTGCTTGGTGCAAATATGATCCAGACTTAGAATATGCATGTAAAAGTTAAACAGGTGTGTGCAGAAGTGTAAAGCAGGTAAAGCAAATTAAGGCACACAAGATTTTTATAATGGTTCGGACAACTCGTCCTACGTCCACTCTTCCCTATCAGCAGGGGCACCAACTTAACCAACTGGACTTAGATTAATGTGTTAGTCCAACACAGTACAACAGATGTTTCAAGAGTTCTCACTCAACCAATCCCAGAAATCAGAACTAGAAACCCTAGTCTGAAATCTTGCTAAACAAAACTTAATCTAACTTTTGGTTTGAGTATAAGATTTGAGTTGTTCCAACTGGAAATCTATCCTAGTATTTTGGTAGCCTAAAGATAAAGGATAAGAATTATGTGATAAGAACTAGGGGATGGACACTTATATTCTTGATTTTGTGTTCTTCTTGCGGAAATTGCGGATAGCTTGAGCTTGATGATAATTTCCGTAACCTTACTCTGAAGGTTTGATCCCATATTTATAAACCTTGAAATCAAAGAGCCGTTGGAGAGCAATTTGAATTTCAGGTTATCTTTGGTAGCTTGCAGGCGTGATTTGACGTGCTCAGGAAGGCTATGCCGTCTCCATGTATATTTGTCCTTTGTAGTCGTTTGCCCTGATACGCCATATCCTGCATTGTCAGTTCCGTACATACGTGCAAGTTCTCAGTGGCTAGCAAGTACACAGATTCGGCGTCTTGTAGAGCCAGCTAAGTTGACATTCTTCTTGTTTGATTTCCTTCGTATGTTTTGGATACGTAGACAGGCTTATCACGTTTCTGACCTATCTTGATTTACTGATCAGTAACTTACTGATCACGCTACCTTGAGTCTTCTGATATAGTTGTCTTAGCTCCAACTTTATCGACTCTTCTGATGTCTTTACTAGAAAAGGTCTTCTTGCTTTAGTGCCGATGTTCTTCTGATCATTAGATATTCTGATCTAGACTCTGTTAGCATATGCTGATCTTTTCTTTTGGTCTGCTGATCTTGTCTTCTGATCTTCGGTATAACTCTATACATATTGAGTTCCCCCTCAATATGTGACCTATTCTATTACGCAGTTGTTTAACATGTTCAGCTGGTTTCCTAACTCATCATCAGTCGATTAACAGATTTGACTGGTCCTATTACAATTGTTTTGGAACTTCCATCAAAACTATATATATATATATCCCAACACTATTTAATGATTGTTATAGTTTCCAACATAATTAATGCATAAGGTTATATTAGTAAATTAATTAAAAAAAGTTACTTTATATAGAAACAAGCTTATATATTTTGGACATCCACAAAAGGAAAACAAGCATATATAATTAGTACGGAGGGAGTATATATCTTTCTTGGATGAAAAGTTTAGATATGTATAAATGCCCACAAACCGCCTCACTTTTGTCTTCTTAATTAAGTTTCCTCTTTTATTTATGTCTACTATTTCTATACTGCCTTTATTATCTATATATTATATTATTATGTTAAGGGTGCCTTAGAGAAAGATGTAATGTAGTGGTATATTAGTGAAGTATGCAAACATATTTATACATATATTTATACGTGCCCAACATAACATTTAAAAACTATATGTATTAAATAATATATATATATATATATATATATATATAAAAAATGTGTATGTGTATACTATAATTAACAGCAATTACTGAATATCATAGATTTGTTCTTCTAATTTATTAACTCTCTATTTTGATTAATATCTCTAGTTACTGGAGCGGTTCTCTCACCACTAAATAGATAAAAGCATAATAATAATAATAATAATAATAATAATAATAATAATAATAAAAATAATAATAATAATAATTTAATATTTAAAATTCAAGATAAAGTAATATAAAATTATAAGAAGCGCATATATAATAAAAGCAAATCATGCATGAACTATATTAATTAATGAGTAGTAAGGAGCTAATGATGAGCTCGGGTCTCAGAGGCGTGTCCAACACGTACTCAATTATTTTTTGTCTTAGCATCAAACACACGTTTCGGTGTCAGTTCAGAAAATTTGGCCCAACCAATTTGTTTGTTTCCAAAACACTTCTCAACGACAAGTTATTCATTTCAACAATCCTAGAGAAATGAAATAAAAGGGGAATTAAAATACATAATTCTTATGATCAATATTCAGCAATCAAAATAAACATGGTCTTTTAAATTTATTTTATCTCCAATATTTTCGCATACTCAACGACCTCATCGGAAGAGTACGAATTTATATCAAATATAAATTTTAATGGACTAGGATCCACATTTCTACTATTATAATATCTGTTTGGGCTTATTACTATAATAACAGAACTGGTAGGTCTCCAAACCAATTGCACAATTGCAATTCCTAGTTGATTGAACCTAGTTCAATCGGATGTCCCTTAACTTTCGTTTCCCTGCTTAGGCTGGTGAAACGAAATTAAGTTGATTTACAACCATCGAGCGGCGACATCACATGTCCCTATAAAAGTCCCGTTGGATGTAGATTCGAGTAAAATACTTATGCCTTAAATACTCATTGGAACGAAATTTCGGGTTTACTTTTAATTTCGATGGAAGACATCGTTTCAATTTGATGAAAACCCATATTTTAGTGAGGAACATTTTAAAGTCGGGGTATTAATTGCTTAATCGAGATCCAACATACTACGTCATATTTGAGCAATTATTGGGCGCTGCCTACCCAAACAAGACATATACAGACTAACAAATATTGGGTGCCATCTACCCAAACATTTAATACGGTCCGACAAATATTGGGTGTCGCCTACCCAAACAGTTATAATGCTGACTATAAATGCGTTAACGAATTAAATAAGTTAGCCAAGTGGGATTTAATAATTTATTAAAATTATCAAATTAAAATTTTAAAATCCAATTTTAAAATTTAAATTCGACAATTACTAATTCCAATTATTAACACAATTAATTTAATTAATTTAGGTCCAACCTTTAAAAATTCAATCTTAAAATTTCAAAATCAAATTTTAATTCATTTATTTGTCAAGGTCTCATGTGCAATTTTTCTGAAATTTGCACGGAGGGCTGTTTGAAATCCAATTTGCAAAACAACCCCGCTCATCACATCCCAGAAACCATCTTTCCAATCGGAACCACCAAAACCAACAATTCAACCTCAGCTCGTCAGAATTAATCCAAGTAATCATAGGAACACTCAACATTTTGGAACACAATTTCATCAAACAATTCGAATTAGTCTAACTAAACCGAAAAAGGACCCAAAATCGCATAATGGAAGCTGCACAGAACCAAAACAAGAAAAGGCAACAAATCCGCAGACCTCATCTTAAATCAAATCAGAGACGAGAGTTACAGATCAAGAGTGAGAAGGCGGCGACGGCGTGGGATTTGCGAATCGAAAACATGTCTCAACGACATGCGAGTGAATCAACTCAGAAAAACGTAGCGCCGAAGCCTCGCGGTGACGCGCCTCCGAGAGACCCACCGAAATAGGGGCTCACCCAATCGAAACATCACACGAAACGAGGACACCACCGCTGATATCGAAGGGCAGAGGGCAACATCGCCAAGCGAGAGGAGCGATTCGGGTTGGGCCATCGCGGATCCAATTTGCTTGATTTCATGCCGACGCGGTGTCACGAGGCCAACGCGAGTCACGGCGCTTCGCCGCTGACTCGAGCGAGGTCACGGATGCACGCAAGGACGAAGAAACGACTCTGGAACGAGACACTGGTGGCGGATGGGTTTTCCCAAAAAACCTTAATCTGGCAAAAAAAGACGAGCCAAGTGGGACAAAGGGTGTGTGTGTGATTTATTTACTAATCAAACAAATCAACAACATATACTGAACATATTGGTGCGGTCAAACCTAGTTTTGGCCGCACCCAGTTGTTTAAAAAAAAATTATAAACAAACAATTAATTCAATTAGCAATTAATCAAGAGCCTGGAGCTCTGATACAACTATTAGAATTTACTAGCACGTAAATCAGATAAACATGCACAATGGAATATATAAATTCACCAATAACGAATTTACAATTGCATAATTGAAATAACAAAATACGTAAAGGAATTCTTACAGTGCTTCAATCTCCTTAACTACGGTATCCACCTAATCCCCTTTCACAGACCCGCACAGATTTGCTAGCTTTGAATCCCCGTATGAACTTGCTAGGAAAATTCTACACTTGAGATTTTATGGAGAAATATAATTCTTGTGTTTTTAATGAATTCTCAAGGACTCATATATATAGGAGAAACTCAGCTTAAATCTTAAGCCAACTTTCTTAGGAAAATAAATCCCTAATCTTGCAAATCAAATCCTATAGATTTTATTTCCCTATATATAATTTCCTATAATAATATTCCATATATTATTTTGGGATTCCTATTTAATTAAATCCAATTTAATTAAATAGTAATAATAATAATTAATTCCAAATATAATTATTATTAATTCTCCATAAATTAAATATTAAATCTAATTTAATATTTAATTAATCAACTATAATCTGTAAAGTGGAATTACTTGTTGTGTGACCCATAGACCCTTATATACCGAGCGATTAGTCAAACTAATTGTCTTAATTGACCCTAGATAATAAATCAGACATTCTCAATATATAAGGTACGTTGCGAGGTATTTGCAATCACTTATAACATTACGTGGGCTATTGTGATAATATCATTTCATTCGTGAATACTCGATTAAGTCTTGAACATGTTGAGGTGCCTATTCAAATAACTTAATCATATTTTCTCATTACGCTAATTGATCCCGTTTATCACATTTGGACACAAAGTCCAAACGTGACGTGCATTGGCCAATGACTAACTATCCAATTAGTATGAGAAGACGAGTATTCTCTCTAAATCCACATTGAGGAATGAATCTTTTTCTTGGCTCAACTACCACGCACATGCACTTCGTGATGAACCCAATCCATGTCATATCTACCCATTAAGGGTGCAAGCGTCGATCATGGTCAAAGTTCACCACTCCATACATGTCGTGCGTATTGACCTCAAGTCAGAGGAATATCACATCGCTTCCACTAACCGAGACACCCGTAGACACTTAAGTGGAGTAACATCAAACGGTTTCTCATATGGGTATACCAATACCCTCTAAGGTATATGTGCATCCATCATGAGGTACCTAGTATGTCGTAGTAAGTGAGAATTACTACACTCTCTAAGAGTATGATGCATATCGCACACCAATCTCAAATGCATCATCAATATATCATTCTTGATGATCCTTGATCGGGGCTATTTGAGAACCATGCTTAAGTCATCTGAGGTCTCACATCCTCAATGACAACATTGGTTCATGGGAACACTTACATGAATAAATGCAAACAATCAAACATAATATTCAAACAAGTGTATTGCCATACATTAATATTGAATGGATAATAGTATTAAATCATACTGAATATTATCGAGTATTATGTCCTTATAAAAGATTGTCTCTAGGACACTGTAGTGAGTCGTGTTGAGTGGAAAATATGATGTGGCATTATACGTAATGATTCAAGAAACAAAACAGATCACCTGTCGGACACTGAATGTGCGTGGTGAGCACGTTGTAATATATAATGACAACAAGGATTTGATGACCCAGTTCGTCAAGGCTGACTACGTCTGGGGGCATACCAAGCCAGGGTTATATTATTTATGATTTGGGGATGTGTCAAGCACAATATACTTATGTCGAGCACGATGGATATGTGGGATGGTGAGCTGGTACTAGAGTTGTATATGAATTTTTTTTAACCCTATTCATGTCCTATGAGAGTCTATTTATAGAGTTTTGACAAGCATGTGTTGCCTTAGCAACACGAGTTGTCGGTTTCTTGTCATGCAAAAACATACGTGGTGCTGCCATGTTTCCTGCCACGTTTCCTGCCATGCCTTTCTGTTTGACATCTGTCTTTGCTAGCTTGTGAAGTCTCCGATTTTTCATCTAGATGGTATGGGCTTAGCAGGTGAACTGGTCTGGGTGTTCGCTGTAATGTGCTTGTTCATGAATGGCCATTATGCTCGCCTGGGAGGCGCGGCCGTAGGCCAAGCGACTTGGTCTGCACTTTCTGCTCGCCCATCGGGGCAAGCAGGTTTCCCTTCTCTGCTCGTCGGGCGAGCAAACTTTCCTTCACGCGGTTGCCGTGCTAGCGAGCATAAGTGGCCGTTCAGGGTGCTCGCCAAGCTGGCATGTGCCTGTCTGATGAGCTGGCGCGCACTTCTGTTTACTGGTCCACGTGGTTGTCGAGTGAACACGTGGTAGAGAATGGTTGACCGATCACAACAGACACTAACACTAACACATCATTGGGCACAACATCAGTATTCAACCTTTATTCTTAACCACTAACACTTTATGTTCAATGTTGTCTTTGATGTTGTTGACTACAGGTATCCAGAATATTTCTCAAGATTCCAGAAGATTCTACAAGCTTTAGGAATTGGCAGGAAGAGTCTAGATCATGCGACTGTTTTTCAGAACATTGAAGAAACCCACTAACACCGCAGTTGAGGGTGAGATCATGGGTTAGTGGTGGAAGAGTTTTTTAGATCTTTCAAGGAGGCTCTATGGATGAAGATTGAAGCGTATAATAAGTCTATAAATAGAGAGGACTGCATCGTTCATCAAATAAGGCAAAAGTCGAGTGAAGCAACAACAAAATATCAACTGTTGAGTGATTTAGTGCATCCAAAGTGATAAGGTCGTTGTTGTGGACTTTTGGTTACAACAAGTGAATACAGGGTTTGTAGACACTTCGAGTAGCAATAGATTAATGTATGTGGAATGTTAGTTTCGATGAAGATAGTTTCATACACATATGAGAGATCAACTTTGGTAGTGTAGAGATACACCTAGCCTTTAGATCATAAACGTAGTTTAGATCTTGTTTCTAGAGGATTCAATATGTGAACCTCTTTGTATTCATTATTTTGTAAATTAGTGATTTCAACCATAAGGCATCACAATCTATTTTATGATTGTGCAAAGTTTTTAAACATCGTGTGTTATGTTCTGAGTCTTCCGTTGTTTCTGTTTTTTAGATGTTACTTTGAGTGTCACAACATTCATTGTAACATTACTTTGATTTTACTTAACACAACCCCGTATCACACACTCTTAGTACAAGCTGAACGTACAAAAATATTTGGAAGCTGAAGGCTATAATGCAGAGCGACAGAGTTCGATAGCGATGGAAAAGTGATGAAGAAATTATGAGAGGCTCAATATATAGACGAAAAGTGCTCAGGGAGGTTGAGAGAATCGTGGGAGACCCACGAACTTAGTGGGCGGTTTTGACCACACAACATGGCTTGAGACGTCCAAGTTCATTTAACCATTGATTCGAATTCAAAATTCAAATTCTTGATAAGCATGGACTGAGTCCGACTTGCACACAAATATGTTCACGTCTCCTGGGCTGACCCAAATCTGGATGGGTCACCCAAACAAAATAGTCCAAAAATAATTGGGCATTTTTAGAGTTTTGGGGTCTCCAAAAAGATAGATGGGCCCCAAAGCCCAATTGCCAAGAACCACGAACCCGGTCCCGGGTGCAGGTGCGCGCGTGTGTAGTTCATAGGTAAGGGTCCCCATGCACCTATTTTGGAGAACATGAACACATGCCTATCTTTATACAAGGAAATTTCCTTCCTTGTTTCCTATGTGGGATGAGTGGGAAAGACTACACTCTCTCTCCACCAAACCCACCAAAAATCCTCTCACTAGAGGTTCAACGTCTCAACTTCTCATTTTAATTTCTCACTCGGCGATATTCGGTTTTGAAATATTTAATATACCATGATCATCTACTCCGCGAGTAGATCGATCCTATCACGTTTAATTTCCCGTAAATTAACGTTTAATCCCCCAACAATATGGTCAAACATGAGTGTTTGAGCACCCTCAAAACCATAATTTTCAACATATTTTTCTAGAAAATCGAGCATGATGACAATTCAATCTAAGTAACCGTAAGAAATAGAGAAAATTCATCTAAGTTAACTCGCTTGAGTTATTCAATTATATCAAACAACATTAACACTCCGAGATTGATACACGCACACATCAGAAATGTAATATTCAAAGACGAATGAAAGAAATATCTAAAATTCTATATATATTAAAAACAAAACAGAAAGAGAATTAAAGTTTTCTGCCTATTGACAGAATTCGGTTTTCGGGTGGATATCATGCAAAATAAAATAAAAACAGATCAAATTGGGCATCACTGGTTACCTGAAATCGTAGCAATGGCTGCGATTCGCGGCGGTTATTCTGGCGTATGTAAAACCAGTGATGCCATAAAGGCAGCGTCGGAGGCCACATTGAGATCGGAAATAAATCACTTGACAACAACAATTTAGTAATCAAAACAAAAAAATCATGCAAACTCATATGGAGAAATGTTCATTTACACACAGATTTTATAGACAATACATATATTAGAAATGAAGAAATGTAGGTCCCGAACGGGTTTTGTGAGGGTGGAAGTCTAGAGGGGAGGGGTGAATAGACATCCAAAACTTTTCGTGCGGATCAGGTGTGAACTGCAGATTACCCGATCAGAGTGCTAGTGTATCAGTTTAGACTGATGTTCAATCTTACTGAGTGCCTGAGGGCAGATCAGTTTGATATCTGTCAGTTTAACTGAATGGTGCGGAAGCTTGTTTTTACCCGTGTGAAAAACCAGTTTTATCAATCAGATTCTTAAGTCAGTTTTCAACCAATTGACTGAAGTGTCAATCTGATCAGATCAGTTGCTTGGTGCAGACTGAGCTTAACTTTAGAATATGTATGCAGTTTAAACTCAGTTTAGTGACTTGTGTAAAGCGATAAGAAAGTAAGTAAATGCACACAAGACTTTTTATAGTGGTTCAGACGAAACCCGTCCTACGTCCACTCTTCCCTTAACACAGGGGAACCTTAACCTACTTTAACCTGCGAGACTTATATCCTTTTCAAGATGGCCGAGATGTTTACCGAGTTCCCACTCTTACAAACTTAACCTGCGGGACTTATATCCTTTTCAGGATGGCCGAGATGTTTACCGAGTTCCCACTCAAGCTTAACCTACGGGACTTATATCCTTTTCAGGATAGCCGAGATATTTATCGAGTTCCCACTCTACAAACGTAACCAGCGGGACTTATATCCTACAAAGAGGATAGCCGAGAAGTTTAATGAGTTCTCACTCTACAGACTTGACCTAACTTGCGTTTGGGTAAAGAATGATTGAGGGTTCCAACTGGAAATCTATCCTGGTGCTTTAGGTAGCCAAAATGCTAGTGGATAGGATTTCTTGCTAAGAACTATGGGATGAACACTCTAAGAATAATCTTCAGATGTAGTGTTCTTTTGAGTGGAGATTTGTTGTAGCTTTAGCTTCTTTTGCGATGTCTCCGTGTTTGTTCTTGCGTTTTCACTTGTTGGTCCTTTTTGGTCCTATGTTGGTCCTTTTGGTCCTATGTTGGTCCTGTTCTTCAAAATGAAGATCGATCCCATTTTATAGACCTCAAAATCAAAGAGCCGTTGGAGAGCAATTTGAATTTCGAGCTATATTAGGTAGGCTGTAGGATATGATTATGACGTGCTCCGATTATCGGCGTGGCCGTAGGCATAATTAGCCTCGTTTTTGTCTGCAGCGTCGTATCCCGTATTGTCAGCTCTTTTTGTGCACGTGTCGCTTTCTCCTTGGCTTCGCGAGGCGGCACTTTAGAAATTTGCCCGTTAGACGATTGATACTCCTTTTGAAGAGGATTCGTCTTGTCTGGTGTATCTTTTTTATTGTCACCGGTGTGGTGACTTGATCAAATGGCGATCGGTCTGCGAGGTTGAGTCTTCATTGCACATTGTCTTAGCTTCAATATGCAGACTCTGCTGAAAGTAGGTCTTCAGGTCTTTTGATCTTCAGGTGTCTCTGAGCCTCAGTGTATTCAGTCGTACTGAGTCTTCAGGTTTGATGCTGAGTCTTCAGGTTTATCTGAGTCTTCAGGTTTATCTGAGTCTTCGGTGTTATCTGAGTCTTGAGTTCATCGAGTCTTGAGTTCTTCCCGAGTCTTGATGTCTTCTTGTCTTCACCTGATCTTCTGACTTCTTGTCTTCTGATTTGTGCTTAATCTTCTGATCATCTGACCTTCTCTGGGTCATTTGATACTTCGACCTGACCTATACATATTGAGTTCCCCCTCAATATGTGACCTATCTTTACATCGCCTATCTATACATTTCTGCTTTGGTCATCTTATTGATTTCTAAGTCATCCAATGTGTCCGATCGTGGTCCTATTACAACCTGTTTTGGAACTTCCATCAAAACTAAATTACATATTTCCCAACAATTTCCCCCTTTTTGATGGAACCAAAACACTTAACCAAACTTGATCAAAAAAACAGATACCGTGAATGGAAATGTAGATAATGCAAATAGTACATACCTCAGAAGACAATGAGATGAATGTCTTAGAATCGATTGGGATGGAAAGTTTTATTCAGATAGGTGTGTGCATTGTAGAATATGTGAAAAGCGTACCCTATCATCGATTCCAAGTTGTCTTCTTTGGTGTACTTGAATATTTGCGATTCTTTGGGGATGCCAAACATCCTGTACATCCTTTGCATTAGCTTGTCCAAATTCTTCTTTTCTATGGATTCCTCCTTTTTTGGCTAGTCCATAGTAGGTGTTCTTGAATTTAACGGGATCTAGCTTGTTGTCTGGACGTAAAGGTGGAAGGAGTAGTTCAAAGGGTGGAGCTTCTAGTATCAGTGACATGATCTTGCCTTCGTCATCCTTTATGCGGTAGAAGTGCGGATACTTTGTTTCTAACCGATTCGAAATTCATCATCATTTTGACCGATCTTGATGAATTGGAATCTTTTTTCGAGATGTGGACGCCACATAACCATTCTCTCTCGATCCGATCCCATTCTAGAAGCAAATCTTGTCGCGGCCTGAGAGGATGCCTTTAACAGGTGCTGGAAGGGCATTTTTCTCCCAAGCAATCTCCTCTGCTGCAGCTTCGGTCTTCCTCTTCCTTCGGATGTAGGCAATGTTCAGCCCCTTTGCCTCTGCTAACTTCTGCTTCTTGATTGCGGCCTCTCTTATTCTCTGTCTTGTTTGCTCTTGAACTTGTTCAGGAGTCATCTGGCTTTTGGTGGAGAATATCTGGCCTTGTCTCTGATCTTCCGCAGTAGCTTTCATCATCTTGGGTTTGCCTTTCTTCCTCCTTAGAGTCTGCTCAAGTTCACCTTGTTCATCTTCTTCAGCTAATTTCTTAGCGAGTTCAAGGCTCTTGGCCTGATCATCAGCTTCCATTCTTTTCTGAACGGATGAAGAGAAGTCTTCAATTTTGTCGACTCTGGCAGTAATCTCTGAAAGAGTACTTTTCTGCTCAGCGATCTCTTTACTGTGTTGCTCCACAGTTTCTTTTATTTCAGCAACGAGATCGGTAGATGGAGTGGCTGGCAAGATAGATCTGATGGTTTTCGGTAGAGATGAAAATTTTACCAAGCGGTATGCGAGTCTGCTTTTTCTTCCTTCTCTTTGTTCTCTTTTTTCTTGAGTTTTTTACGTATTCTCTTTTCCTTGAGACTCTTTTCAGACTCTTTTCCTTCCCCTTTTTGGTTGCATCAAAGAGGTTGGACATCTTCTTGTTGAGTTGTTAATTGTCGTGAGATCTCCTCTCTAAGTTCCTCGACAAACAAGAGGAGTGATCGGGCGGTGGCGGAAAAGTGCAGTGTGTAGAAGCCGCGTCGAGAGCGATTTCGATTTCTGTCTTGCCTTTTTTCAGAGAAGCTAGAAAATGTTTCCAACCCATATCCAAGTGATTGTTGGTTTTGTCGGACGCCTTGACACTCTCCAAAAGTACATGTGTGCGATTGAGCATCTCTGTATGAGGCGAGAGTTTGTCGATCGAGCTTGAGCTTCAAAGAAGAGGGTATACTAGATGCATTACTTGAGCAAGGATGGCATTGTGCATCCCAACAAAGTGTGACTTCGTTCCTTGTCAACTAGTTTCGCTTTGCTCATCTTCAAACCGCTTCATCGATCATTAGAAAGGCTGCGAATTTGTCTTCAAATGCGACTGGATCCCATCCTAAATCTTCTTAGAGTGATGATCTAGGGTATCGTCGAGCTCATTTTAGCAAATCTGTTCGGATGTTGAGGCCTTGCCAAATTGGGTCTCATCTGCGCAAAGACCCATTCTTGGTTCATCGGGACTCCCTCATGATCTCAGTAGGAGGTTGAGCGGTTTCCTCCCCTGTTATCGATAATTAGAACCTTTCGTGAATCAGCCATTGGATATCATCGTCTGATGCCAATTCAACAGCACTTTCAATCCCATCATTGTGTAGACATTTCAACTCTAAGTCTACAAAGAAGTCTGATCCCAAAGTTGTCATTAGAATCAGAAGTTCTTCAATGCTCTTCAGTCTGATATCCCTCCAGAACACTATCTCTTCTATCTGTTGCTGGATGTCAGGATGTTGATCCAATTCAGGGCATAGATCCAGCAGATACTCTTTGATCTGTTGCTTCATTATTCTTACGATCGGGCTCTCTGGAGCAGGTGAAGCAAGTACTGTTCTAGTGTTGAAGGGATTATGAGAGATGGACACATGTTCGTTGAATCTCTCAGGTTCTTGAGACTGGATTTGGGATTGGGATGTTTGTTGTTCAGGTTCATTTTCAGCGTGTAGAGGGTGTTCAGTTTCCTGAATGAGTTCATTGATTGGTAGTTTGGGAGATTTTGTTCTGAGAGGTGAGGGTGAGGGAGAGAAGGTTTTGTGGGGAGAGGGTGGAGGTGATGATTTCTGAGGAGAGGGTGATGGTGATTTGGAAGTGGGCGTTGGCGATCTTGCTCTCTGGATGATCTTGGTTAGAGGCAGAGAATCAGATGGTGATTCTTCCTCAGATTGCACCACTTCTGTCCTTCTGACAGATTTCTCTCCTTCTGCTGCGATCATCTGTTCTTCCCGTACTTCTCTGATAGTTGGCTCAGAGCGGG
Source organism: Stenogyne calaminthoides (assembly GCA_037126765.1). Taxonomy (NCBI): domain Eukaryota; kingdom Viridiplantae; phylum Streptophyta; class Magnoliopsida; order Lamiales; family Lamiaceae; genus Stenogyne; species Stenogyne calaminthoides. Next base: position 33,086,494 of record JBBCBC010000005.1, on the reverse strand, counting down.
CTGCTATCTCTTCGTCTGATTTTTCTTGCATCAGATCCTCTGTTCTGCAGCTTGCTGGGCAGAACTTGGAGCAATTTTCAGAGGAGATGAGACTCTCTTCGACGCGTTTTCATTTGGCGTCTGGTTTCTTGGCGAGATCCTTCCTCTTCATCCTCTTCTCTTGAATAGCCTTTTCACTTGGGCGATTTATGCAATTGCCTTATCTTTCTTTTTTTTTTTTCTCCCTTGGGTTTGGGCACATAAGGAGTCGGATCCTCATCAGCTTGTCCAGGTAGGGACTCATCTTTGCCCAATATGGCCTTGTGCTTTGCTTGATAAATCTTCGCTTCATTCTCGTTCCATTCATAATTTCGTGGCGGCTTTTTCGATGAGAATGATAGAGATTTTGTGTATGAATGAGCACTTCAAGATAAGCACACTTCATTGCTCGGGTCGATTCGAACTTCCGGAGTCTTTTCTCGATCTTACTTTGACCATACCCAACCAATCGATGTCCGAAGCCTTCTTGATTATTGCAGCCATTACACTTATCTTGTATGAAGTGACCGCGATCAAAGGTCGTAAGTCGAGCACATGATCACCTTACGAGCGATCTCAAGAAGAAGGCGATACTTTTTTTCGAGATAGGAGGCTTTGACGTCGTCGTGTTCTCCTTGTTTCTTTGGTCTCTCAAATTTCGGCTTCAAGAAACTCCTTTTCTTCTACAGCAGTCATGTAGGTCTTTGGATTAATGCTTCCTCGAGTTAGTCCGAATATCCTCTGTAGATCGTCATTCGTCACTCGAACTTTCATTCCGCCAACGGAAGAAATCAGGTCAGCATCATCGTCTTCATCCCTCAGCAGATTGTAAAGAAACTCCAGGGCTTCATGGGTGTGAACGATGTTCTGATGAGTAGAGCAATATCATTCCAGTCCACACGCTCTTAAGCACTCCAGAATTTCCAGTGATTCCGGATCTGAGGTGATGTTGAAGACGATGTACTTTTCATCAGTGATGTCTTTCTTCATCGATGCAATGTTGCAATACTTTTTCCCTTGTCCCGGTCTTGAAACAAGATGTGCCATTTCTGTAAGATATGCAGATTGATGTTTAGTTTGAGTAAGATATTTTAATAAATTCATCCAAACTAGAAAAATTTAGCATCAATTTAGCAAATAAGCGTTTAGATTGAATAAATTACAGAAATACAACTTGAAAACCTAGGTACCATAGAGAAATCTAGATCATGCAATTAATTTAAAACAAGAAATTACCAGTAATTGATTCGAAAGATTTTGAAATCGGAAGTGTAGAATCAAATGATTTCGAAGGTAATTCTTTGAGAATTTTAAACGAAATATGATCTTTTCAGAATTTTGAGAAGACGAAGTAGTGGAAAGCGGTTTTCTGAGAAAAATTTGGATTTTGTAGAATACGAGGGAAAACCTTTTTGCACAACTTTCCAAAGTACTCAAGTATCCGTGTTTTGAAATCGATGGCTGAGATTAGTCGGCCAAAAAGTATTTTGATTGCACGGTTGAGAAAAATAGTCTTCTCGTTTTTCGGACTCAAAAAATAGCAATAAAATGTTTTGAAAACATTTTCAGGTCCGCATTAAAAGCTTTGCAGAGCATGCGTCATGAATAGTGTAAAATAAATCAATTAAAATAAATAACGCATAAAGGTATTCAGAAAGAGATAAATAAGGGAGCGTATCTGACTGATTGATATTGTAATCAATCAGTTACCACGGTGATCTGATCTGGTACTTTGTTGACTTATCTGATGTTTGCCTCATGCATTTCCCAACAATATCTCGCTTATCTGATCAGATTCTTTGCTTAAAAATGCTTCGTCACTTATCTGATCCTCTTTTCTGAAAAACTTCATCCTTCAGTTTTCTTCTATAATCTCGCATTAACTGAAGTCAACTCCCGCCAAAACTTTTACTTCGGGGAGTCCAAAAGTTACCTCGATTCCCAAATCGGTGCGATTTGACATTCCGTAATAATGGCATAGATACGCTGTGATTTAATCACACCGTTAACTCATCCAACCATTAGCCGCGTGTTCCTAACGCGTTGTCGATGCAAATTTCTCTTAAGATTTCTTGAGACGATAAAATTTGCATTTATACCCCTGATTTCCTTCTATAAATAACCTGGGGTGTTAGGCGAACAACACAATCATAAACCATTTCATCTTCTTTAGCATATCCTTCATGCTTTTCCGATGAGTTCCTTATTTAAATTGAAAAGGTGGGAACCTTTAGCCATTTTCTAATGAAATCGGCTTCTCGGATCAACCATGTGTGTTCCTTCACCTTTGCTTTTCGTCGTCATCTAAGATTTCACATACGATCAATGCTAAGCTTCTTTACCACCATGGAAGGCGGATCTGCTTAAGGCAAATGAGAAGGCACTTCTCCTAACCGTATGCACCTTGTGCGCCTATCGAGATAACGGTATTAGCATCAACAGACTCGATGCGAAAACAAAACATGAGTTTGATATACAAAATAGTGTATCAAACTCAATATTTTGCATGAGACACTCATGGCCATATGGTCTTTGTGACCAAAACGTGGCCTTGTGTCCCATTTAACAATTTGGAGAGCCCATTGATTTTTTAGGTCTAAGGGCTCCTAGCTTAAAGATCCTTCAAGGCACGCTCTCGCTTCTCCTCCAAGATTCTAAGAGCGGCATTCGTGATTCTAGAAGCTTCTCTGCTGCCCGCGGGTCGGAGAGTCCGAGAGCATCGACTCTTAAAATCTCTCTCTCTCCTTCTCGCCTAGGGTTGTCTTTAGGGGCGATGGTTTATGTATCGACCTCGGGTCTTCTTGTACTTGTAATACCACTTGAAGATAGATGTAGCGTTTGAAGCTTGTGATATCACTTGTAACTTGTAAACCGACCTTGGGTCTTTATCAATGAAGAACTGTTATATTCCATTGTTGTGTTGTTTTTTTCCCGACTTATGCGATCTGTAGCTTTTAAACTTGACTTGTTTGTTAACCGTAGCTTTAATCGACTTATAAAGTAATCTTTCCAATCTAATCGGTTCCCCTTAACGATATATCTTGGTGACCGCCTTTTTGTCCGAACTTCGGATCGGCTACCTTTCGACTTCTTCGACCGCTCTCCTATCTCGAACTTGATTGGCTCCTCGTCCGTCGTTCGATCGCTTGAGATTCCTAACTCAATTGATTCCCCTTATCCTTGGTTAGTCTTTTAACCAACCTGAATCGAGATCAATCCTTCACCATATCGGTGCATTTTCTCCAAGATCTAGAAGCCCCTAGCTCACAGATAACTCTCTCGAATCGATCTCGGCTAGTGGCTTGGATAAGATATCGACTTTTCGCTTGTCAATGGATGGATCTTTTCCATCCCGATATTCTTCTTTTCAACATGATCTCGATAAAATGGTGTCCGACATCCACATGCTTGCATCTTGTATGTAGAACAGATTTCGAGTGATTGCAATAAAGACTATTATCATCACGAGTAATATAGGTACGTTCTTAGCTACGATGTTGTAATCCTCTCGATTCTTGACTTAGCAGATAAATTGAGAACAATAGCTTCTGCGGTCATATATATTCTCTTCAAGAGTAGATGTCGCAATTGATGTCCGGCTTTTCGAAAACTAAGAGATCGGTTTATTTTTTAAACCCGACATGAACCTGTGGTTGACTTCCTGTCGATTATGCAACCTCCGTAATCTGAATCAGAATACCCACTAAGCTCTAGATTGCCATCTGATGGGTAAAATAAACCAAGGTTTACAGTCCCCTTCAGATATTTGAGAATCCGCGTAGCTGCTTCTAGGTGGCTTTGCATTGGATTTGCCAGTAGATTCCTTGTGTACTTCGCCTGGAAGATTCCCATAAAGTAATTCATCTGACCCATCATGGACATCTCGAATTTCCCTTGCATCAACTTGCTGAACTTCTCACATAGCTTCTTGTTGGGAGATCCGAAGATGATGTCATCCACGTAGATCCGAACCATCGAGAATATCTTCTCCATCTTCTATTCTCGAATAAGATTCATCCTTTGTTCCTTTAGTGAACCCATTTGTCTGTCAAAAAGTGAGAGAGTGTATCATACCAAGCTCGAGGAGCTTGTTTTAGGCCGTAAAGAGCTTTCCTTAAACGGTACACTTGGTTGCCTTTTTCAAAGCCTGGAGGTTGTTCGACATAAACTTTCTCTGCTAGTACCCCATTTAAGAATGCACTTTTTACATTCATCTGATACACAGTGAACCCTCTGTGGGAAGCATATGCCATAAACAGCCGAATGGCTTCTAGGCGAGCGACTGGTGCAAAGGTCTCATCATAATCAATTCCTTCTGATTGTGAATACCCCTTAGCAACAAGTCTTGCCTTATTCCTGGTTATGACATTTTTCTCATCTCTCTTGTTCTTGAATACCCACTTTGTGCCAATTACGTCTTGATGAGTTGGTCTGTCCACCAATTCCCAAACTTGATTTCTCTCAAACTGTTCCAGCTCCTCCTGAATGGCTAGAATCCAGCTTGCGTCTTGTAGAGCTTCCTCTACTGTAGTTGGTTCCTTCATAGACAGATAACAACAGTATATGGCACTTTCACCAATCTGATGTCTAGTTTTGACTCTATCAGATGGGTCTCCGATAATCAGATCAGTTGGATGACTGGTAATCCAGGTCCTTATGTTCTGATGTGCGTCTGTTTGGAGAACATCATCCATATTTGATAGTTCATTACTAGTGATTGGGAGTGGTGCGGAATTATGATCCACTTGATAAGAACATGTCTCAGCTGATGTTGGACTCATCATGTGCTGAAGTCTATTCATAGGAACTTCAGAAGTTCCCCCTGAACCAGATGGTTCAATTGATATTGTCTCAGCTATAACAGCTTCTTCACTAACAGTTGTGTGTACCTTTGGGTCTGATTGACCTGTTGAATCAGTAAGATCAAGTTCTGGGATGTGCACTGTTACGTGTTCAGGTTCTTTATCCTTGATGCTCAACTGATTCATTTTCTGTGTGTTAGGTAACGGTTGATCTGGTACGGCTTATTCTGAGGCAGCTTTCTCTTGTTCAGAGGATGTCTCATCAAAGACCACATGGGGTGTTTCTTCCACAACTAGAGTTCGTTTATTGTAAACTCTGAAAGCCTTACTGGATGAGGAATATCCTAAGAATATGCCCTCATCTGACTTGGCCTCAAAAGTCTTCAACTGACGTTTCCCATTGTTGTGAATGAAACACCTGCACCCAAAAACATGGAAGTATGAAACACGAGGTTTTCTGTCTTTCCACAGTTCATAAGGTGTTTTGAAGTGAGTCTTAGTCAGAGAACATCTGTTCTGAGTATGGCATGCTGTGTTTATTGCTTCTGCCCAGAAACGGCTTGGTGTGGCATGTTCAGCTAACATAGTGCGAGCAGCTTCCTTGAGAGTTCTGTTTCTCCGTTCTACTACTCCATTTTGTTGTGGCGTTCTTGCAGCTGACGTTTCATGCTTTATCTGATCTGATTTTTACTATGCTGACACCCTTCTCATTTTGTAGCTTTTTGAGCAGTTCGGGTATCTTAGTCGTTGTCTCGTTCTTCTTGTATAAGAATACAACCCAAGTAAACTTGGAATAATCATCCACGATTACAAGAGTATATTTGCGTCCACTGAGACTGACTGGTGTAACTGGTCCGAATAGATCCATATGGAGCAGTTGCAATACTCTACTAGATGCTGGTCCAGGTATTCCCTTGAATGAGGCTTTAACTTGTTTTCCCTTCTGACATGCGGCACATGTCTGATCTTTGGAGAATATCTCATTCGGAAGTCCCTCAACCAAAGACATCCTAGCGATCTTGTTAAGAGTCTTGAAGTTCAGATGACTCAATCTTTTGTGCCAGAGCCAACTGCTACTTTTAGAACTCTTAACAATTAAGCATGTATTCTTCGGGCAACTGTTCCAATCTGCTATGTAGATCGTGCCTTTCCTTGAACCAGTTAGCAAGATTTGTTGAGTGGCTCGATTCCTTATCGTACACTTGTCGCTCGAGAACTCAACGCTGAATCCGTTGTCGCAGAATTGTGATACTGATAGTAGATTGTGCTTCAATCCTTCGACATACGAGACTCCAGTTACTTGTACATCATCATTCTCTAAGGTTCCGAATCCCTTGGTAAAACCAAAGTTATCATCACCGAAGAGTACATGTGGGCCTTCTTGTTCTTTGTAAGATCTAAGGAGATGTTTGCTTCCAGTCATGTGCCTTGAGCATCCACTATCGATGTACCAGATAGTTGCTTGTGCACCTCCTTTGTTTGCCAGTCCCACGCGAACCTGCAATCAAATCAGGCTTTAGGTACCCCTTTGGAATTGGGTCCTGGGGGGTTAGTGGTGGATTTAGGGATCCACACAAACAGAGCACTTCTATGAAAATCTGAAAGATTAGAAGGTCTGATTTGTCTCCCATACATATCAACATAATCATACGTCTCTTTATATGCTTTCTGATTAGTATGATTATTAGTGTGAGCCTTGGATGACTTAGAGGACTTGGGATTTTTCTTTATATTTTGTCTTCTTTTAATCCAGTGTGGCTCAGGTGCAGTAGCCCTAGATCTCTGATTATAAGGGTAGGTACGACTGCTACCATCAAAAGATTCATATATTTGGTCTTTGCAGTTTACCTATAGCTTGCTTATTAGGCAGCTGACCTTGATTGGGTCTCAGATTAGATTTCCTTCTTATGGGTTGTCTCTTCTGATACCTAATATGTTGATTAGGTTGAGGTCTCTTCAGAAGAACAGGGTTCTTCTGTTGGTTCCTCGGCTGATGCTTTATCAGTTGTGGTCCATTACTGTTCCCTTTCTGATTAGGCACCTGCCTTACTTGCTCAGCAGGTCTTTTTCCCTTATTAGATACAAGTTTATCTTTTAGTGTATCTTTGTCAGAGACTCGTTTGATTACACCCTTCTGAAGTGAATCAAATGGGGCTTTTGAGGATGTAGAAGGGTTCTCATACCCAATTTCCTTCTTGTTAGTCGGCGTTTGAAAATAGGTGTTCATTTCTTGAACGGTTTTAGATGACTTCGTGAAAACCTCTATTTTCTTCCTCAGATTATCCTTAGTAGATTTAAGACTCTCATGTAGTCGGAATAGCTCATCAAATTTAGCTTGAAGGATTTTGAAATCATCGACTTTGTATTTTGTTGATTCTAGTCGATCTTTGATCTGTTTCTCCCGATCGAAGATTTAACCTTGAAGCGTTAAGTTCCTCGATTTACCCGACGGCGGTTTCAACAGATTTGATTCAAGAGTTTTCTTGAGAGTGTTCTCCTTAACGAGCTGATTATTTCTGATCCTTAGCTTGTCATTTTCAGCTTCCACTATTGTATAAGTGTCTAATGCTTCAGAGAGATCATCAAGTAATTGCTCAGAGTAGAGCTGGAAGTCAATCTCTCCAGCAGGTGTGCTAATAATAGCAGATGTGGAAATTGAAAAGCAGAAGGTTTGGAGGTTACCTCAGATTGGTCCTCCTTGGCCATCAGGCAGACTTCATCGTCATCTGAAGAGAATATCGATCTTCATGCTCGTGGAAGTCAACATCACCGCCATCGATGAAGTCTTCTCTGAGATGAGTACCCGAGTCCTCGGAGGCGGATAGGAATCATCAATTCGGATGTGTCGACTACGGGGCTTTTCCTATCTACGAGGCGTTGCTCTCTTTTGTTCGTTTCTCTTCTCTTTCTATGGAGTCGGTCAGGCGTCGGTCTTTGTAGTGACTGGGTTTCGCTTGATTGAAGCATGATCCTCGATCTACGAAACTTCCTCTGCCAGGTGAGTCACTCCATCTGTAGGATCTGTCAGGTGACCTCCCTTTCTGATAGTAATCAGAACTTCTTCTGTCAGATCTGTTATCTCTTCTCTCAACTGTCAGATCATCTCTTTTTTTTTCTTCTCTGTGATCTCTTGATCATCAAATGCAGTTCTTTTCGTGATCTGTCGGTTGGCCTCTGTTTCTTTGATAGTTCTTTGTAGAATCTCCGATACTTACCAAAAGTGAGTATTTGTTCTTTCAAGTTTCTTGGTAGCGGAAGCGATCTGTTTTTGCTTGACTTATGATGTTTCCAACGGAGTTCGATTGGCCTTCGATCTCTTTGTTGGTTGCTTTAAACGCAACTGATTTAGACGTTGAGGCTTCAGCAGGTGTCTCGTCTTCATCTGCTTGTCCTCTTTCGATTAAGTCAAACTCGTGAGATTTAAGACTTAAGAACAAGCTACTCGGCTTCATCTTTGAAATGTCTTGGCAATCCTTGATTACCGTGACTTTCATGTCCCATTTCTTGGTGAGAGATCTTAAGATCTTGTAGTTGGTATCTTTGTCTGACATCTCTCTACCAAGTTCTCATAGCTTATTGACTGACATGGTGATCCTCCCATCGATCTCGTTGATGGTCTCGTTGGGCAACATCTTTAACTTTTCAAACTTCACCAGTTCAGCTTGTAGGCGGCTGTCTTTGATCTGATCATTTCCTTTGCATATCTCAGCAAGAGTATCCCACATTGCTTTTGCAGTTTTGAGATAATTTATCTTCTCTTTGGTGACTTTATCCATTGTCTTCATGATTATATGTCTGGCGATTGTATCTAGAGTAAACAGCTTTCTTTCCTCTGCAGATCCATCGTATCGGCTTTTTTTCGCACAAGAATTCCCGTGGCAAAGTCCGGATCTCCTCCGATTCTTTGGGTTGTCGTGGTATATGATGATGGGTCCTCGCTCGATGACTTCCATCATTCGCGCGCTTTATCGATCCTCGATGGTTGCACATATATATAGCCCAATCTGCATACTCATCAATTGAAAATTTTGGCAAATCATGATACATACCAGAGGTATTATCCATGCTGAGTGATTTTGAAAACGAATGAATTTTAAAAACAATTTTTCAAGATCAGTTCAAATGACCACAAAGATTCTTCCTCAAGAATCGATGATACTCAAAGCCAGTGGTCTGTAGAACCACTGCTCTGATACAACTTGTAGGTCCCGAACGGGTTTTGTGAGGGTGGAAGTCTAGAGGGGAGGGGTGAATAGACTTCCAAAACTTTTTTTGTCTTGGATCGGTGTGAACCGAGATTACCCGATCAGTCTTTAGTGTATCGATTTAGACCGATGTTCAATCTTCTCGAGTGCCCGAGGCGGGATCGGTTTGATATCTGTCGATTTAACTCGAATGGTGCGAAGCTTGTTTTTACCCGTGTGAAAAACCGGTTTTATCACTTTCCGATTCTTAAGTCGAGTTTTCAACCGGTTGGTGAAGTGTCAATCGATCGATCGATTGCTTAGTGCGATCGAGCTTAACTTTAGAATATGTATGCAATTTAAACTCGGTTGAGTGACTTGTAAAGCGATAAGAAAGCAAGTAAATGCACACAAGACTTTTTATAGTGGTTCGAGATTTAAACCCGCCCCACGTCCACTCTTCCCTTAACATGGGAACCTTAACCTACTTTTTAAATCTGTGGGACTTATATCCTTTTCGGGATGGCGAGATGTTTACCGAAGTTCCCACTCTTACAAACTTAACTCTTGGGACTTATATCCTTTTTCGGGATGGCGAGATGTTTCCGAGTTCCCACTCAAGCTTAACCTACGGGACTTATATCCTTTTTCGGGATAGTAGAGATGTTTATCGAGTTCCCACTCTACAAACGTAACGGTGGGACTTATATCCTACAAAAGAGGATAGCCGAGATATTTAATGAGTTCTCACTCTACTGGACTTGACCTAACTTGCGTTTGGGTAAAGAATGATTGAGGGTTCCAACTGGAAATCTATCATGGTGCTTTAGGTAGCCAAAATGCTAGTGGATAGGATTTCTTGCTAAGAACTATGGGATGAACACTCTAAGAATAATCTTGGATGTAGTGTTCTTTTGAGTGGAGATTTGTTGTAGCTTTTAGCTTCTTTTTTTTGCGATGTCTCCGTGTTTGTTCTTTCGTTTTCACTTGTTGGTCCTTTTTGGTCCTATGTTGGTCCTTTTGGTCCTATGTTGGTCCTGTTCTTCAAAATGAAGATCGATCCCATTTTATAGACCTCGAAATCAAAGAGCAGTTGGAGAGTAATTTGAATTTTTTTATATTAGGTAGTCATGAGGATATGATTGTGGCGTGCTCGATTATCGGCGTGGCCGTAGGCATGATTAAGCGTCATTTTTTTCGCAAAGATCGTATCCGTATTATCGGCTCTTTTTTGTGCACGTGTCGCTTTCTCCTTGCCCTTGGTAAGACTTTAAAAATTTGCCCGTTAGGCGATTGATATTCCTTTTGAAGAGGATTCGTCTTGTGCGGTGTATCTTTTTGATTGTCACGGTGTGTGACTTGATCAAATGGCGATCGATCTACCATGTTGAGTCTTGATTGCACATTGTCTTAGCTTCAATATCACGAGACTCTCTTTGAAAGTAGGTCTTGGTCTTTTGATCTTGGTGTCTCGAGCCTCGGTGTATTGATCGTCTTGAGTCTTGAGGTTTGATCTTTGAGTCTTGAGTTTATCTGAGTCTTGATGTTATCGAGTCTTGAGTTCATCCGAGTCTTGAGTTCTTCCGAGTCTTGATGTCTTCTTGTCTTCACCTGATATTCTGACTTCTTGTCTTCTGATTTGTGCTTAGTCTTCTGATCATCTGACCTTCTCTGGGTCATCTGATACTTCGACCTGACCTATACATATTGAGTTCCCCCTCAATATGTGACTTATATTTTACATCAGCTATTTATACATTTCAGCTGGTCATCTTATTCTGATTCTAAGTCATCAGTCAGCTAACAAGTCTGACTGGTCCTATTACAACCTGTTTTGGAACTTCCATCAAAACTAAATTACATATTTCCCAACAAGAAAAGAGAGAGTTTAGGGTTCAAGCGAAACCAGATCGAACGCTGCCTTAGTTCCTTGTTGTTTATAAGCTTTTCCTGGTAGTCTCAAATCGCCGACTTGCTGCGGCTGACGCCTTCGCTCTGGGTAGAAATCGTCTATTTCCTTCCTTCTTTTTCCTTTTAAAATTTATTTTTTAAACAGTGATAGTTTATGTGCATAACATTGATGATTTTTTTTATATAACCATAATATTAAAATAAAAAATAGAGCTTACCGTAAACTCGAGTTAACACAATTTTTGTATTTCATGTCAATATTAAATTTAAGAATAGTAGTATAATTTTTTTTTATCATTTTTAATAAATTTTATAATTAAAAAATTAATTTTATGTAAAATTAAAAAAAAACCCACATAATAAGGCACTGTGCTAATATGTATATTATTATTATTATTCACCTTAAGTAAATAAGTTTATCTCATACTCCGTCTATCCCACAAAGATAGATCTAATTTCTATTTTCGTTTGTCCCATAAAAATAGGTCACTTAGTATATTTAATATAACATAAATGTTTTGTTTCCACCTTTTTGTTCATATTTAATGTATTTTATTTCTTTTCAAATCAAAATTTAGACACTATAATAAGAATAAAATGAAAAATAAATAAATAAAAATTAATGTTTTGACTATAATAACTTACCCTCCTTAATCTTTGTGAAAATAATTATAAGTCTATGTTAGTAAAATGAAAGAAATATATGACTCAAGGTGGTCCCTCAACTAATTAACATAAATGTACACAAAGTCATACCATATTTTCTGTTTTTATTTTTATGATCCACGTGTACCTTCATCTATGAATCAACATGTATGCTCATTTAACTCAAATGGACTAAAATGCTGCTTGTGGAGATTTTGGTAGTCGGTAGAGGATTAGACAGGCAAGATGATGATAGCTTTGGCAGATACATCTATATTAATGGGACTCAATAACAAAAGGCGACTTTACTTACAATATTAGTACAAAGGGAAAAAAATCGAAAATTTGCGATCATATGAGGTTGGAATCGAATTGAGTGGATATTTTTAGAAAATTTATATAAAAGTAAAATAAAAAATTCGCTTTTATTACTATAAAAATAAATATGTGTTATTGTAGAACAAACATTTGTTACTATATGATAATGGAAAAAATGGATATTTTTACTAATTTAATGGTGTAATATGGTAGTTTGGACCTTTATATAAGGTAGTTGGTCACAAGTCAGAAGGAGTAATAGATAAAAAGTAAAGGAAAAAACATATGAAATAGAGGGAGTGTCGTTTTGTTCATATAATAACACATCGGTTTATTTACAGTAACACATTTGTGTGTATGTGTTACTATAAAGATAAATATATGTACTAAAAGATAAATATGTGTTGTTTGTCCTTACATTAACACATACCTATACCTATGGTAACACACATTTATCATTATAGTAACACAGACTTGGGCGCGAGTTTTCCTATTAACGCGATTTTTTTTAGAAAAACTTGTTTGACCTAATTCGGCTCTAAAGGATTCAAGGATTTATAGCATTATGGGTAGGATGGGGTGGGTATGACAAGTTTTGCTTTTAAATGAGTATCGCTTGATAGATGCACAATTAATAATATTAAGTGAAAATAATTAATATTGATCAACTAATATCATTCGATAATATAATTAATATTGTCGTCCCCAGGGGCATAGTCGAATGGTAAGGTCTGTGGTGATGTGCTCTACTACAGGTGTATTACTCTAGTACATCCCTTGATTTATAACCCTCCTATAATTTTAGTACTCACTCCTTCTCATTCTTAACCGGTGGGTTACTGTGTGCTCGAGTTTTAAGAAAAAATGATAAAATGATAAAGTGTTGGGGGTAGAAAGAGTTGTTTATTAGTATTTTATGTGATAAAATGATAAAGTAATGAATAGTTTGGGGTAGAAAGAGTTGTTTATTAGTATTTTATGTGATAAAGTGATAAAGTGAGTATTTTCATTTAAGGAAGTTTGCAGTTAAGATTGGGACGCCCAAAATGAAAAGAATGCAGTTAAGATTGGGACGGATGGAGTATTAGTTATTTTTATTAAAACATGATTATTGTAAACTACAAGTGTCTGCTACTCGAGTACATCCCCCGATTTATAACTCATCCAATTAAAGGGACAACAATACGAATGGGAGAGTTTGTCGTCTCTCACTTGTCAAATGAATATTATTATGTAAAACTGTATTTGAATTGCAAGGTACAACTTGTGCATAAAGAAATTTACACTATTAAAAAAATTAATTCTTAGACAAAAACTTGTATGAACACAGGTTCATGGTGAACTCTTTTTTTTTAGTATTATAATATTGATCAATTAATATCATTCGATAATATAATTAATACTATCGTCCCCAGGGGCATAGTCGAATGGTAAGGTCTGTGGTGATGTGCTCTACTACAACTATGTTACTCGAGTACATCCCTTGATTTATATCCCTCCTATAATTTTAGTATTAGTTATTTTTATTAAAATATGATTATTGTAAACCACAAGTGTCTGTTACTCGGGTACATCCCTCGATTTATAACTCAACCAATTAAAGGGACAACGGTACGAATGAGATAGTTTGTCGTCTCTCAATTGTCAAATGAATACTATTATTTAAAATTTTATTTGAATTGCAAGGTACAACTTGTGCATAGAATAATTTACACTATTAAAATAAAATAACTTTTAGACAAAATTTGTGTGAACCCAGATTCACGGTGAACTCATTTTTTTTAGTATTACTGTTATATATAAAACCTATCACCATTATGCATATAATTATTATTGTTATGCACAAAAACTCTCACTGTTTAAAAAATTCTTTATATTTTTAAGCAGTGAAATTTTTTATGCATAACCGTGATAATTTTTACATATAACAGTGATAGAGTTCATATATAGACTTGGTTCACAAGATAGTTACTTTAACTCTTATAAAAGACTCTTCTCATCCTAATATTTGTGTTTTTAATTAGTATCAATTATTTTATTAAAATATAATTGTTGTAAACTGATTGCACCGTAAACTGTAAGTAACTAATTATATTTTAAGAGAAGTTTTCATGATTTTTTTTAATGTTTAAAATAGTTCAATGAAAATTTACATTTTTTTAGGGGTTTAAAATAGTTCAATGAAAATTTACATTTTTTTAGGGGTTACTTGTTTATGACGTGGAAAGCTACTTATAGAATTTCAAATCTTAATTTTTATGTATTTATTTGGATTTTACTGTTTTCAAATACAATTTTCAATTGCATTGTCAATTATATATTACACATTTTTTTCATGTTATAAAGTCTCATGTGCAATTGGTGCACGGATCTAAGATCTGTGCACTCGCCTCAACCTTACTCATGTATCCACAGACCATGTATAATATATTCAATGGGTAAAATATTTTTTTAAATGGGTCATTCAGTTGCATGAGTGTACGGTGCACTTGGGTGCACAAGAGACCCACTCTTTTTTTATTACTCTTCGTCCCATTCTTGTTTGAACATTTGCCAAAAACGTCAATCTCAAATTTAATTGAGTATTTTTATAAATAGCAATAAAATAACATTTTTGTGTCTATAACCCCTCAAACATCTTAATATTACATCATATACTAATATTTTCTCAAATTAAAGTCAATTTTATTTCTTTTAGTTTACACAGATGTCATTACATTACCATTTAACCCTCATAAAAAATAATTTTATCCTTTTTAATAATAATAAATAATTTCTACATTGGAATTCGTGCAGATAGTAAATGTTCAAATAAGAACGGGACAAAGGAGGGAGTATTATTTACTCAACTTAACACTTTCTCTCCTCATTTTCAATTTTACATATTATCTCTCTTACTTTACATAATTTTCAATATACAATCAATTATTATCAAATAAGTACTTTTAAAAATTATACTCTATTAAGGGGTGTGTTGAAAAATTTATAAGCGATTATAATCACATATATAATTGTGTGTATAATTAGTTTGGAGTGTTTTGTTTTTCTTTTATTAGATTAAATAAGTTGTTAAAAGCTATTCTCTCCGTCTCAACATTACTTGAACACTTGCTTTATTTGGACGTCCCAACATTACTTGAACATTCCCAAAATAGAAACAAACATAGTATTAATACACTCACAGCACCCTTATTTTATTCCACTCAAACTTACTTTACTTGATTTGCGTATTATTTTCAGTGTTTAAGTCCTCATGGGACGAAGGGAGTATAAGTTAAAAGCTTAAAACAAGGTGCTTTTGGTAGCTATTGAAACTTTTTTTTTAATACTTTTATCTTATTTTGCAAACAGTGTCAATTTTTCTTTAATTTTTTAACAAATACTATCAATTTTCACTATTAATAAATTTTCATAATTATTAAGTTTAATCAATTTTTCAAATATATAATTTTTGCAAAATTTTAAACATATAAAAAATCTAAATACATACTTTATTCTATTAATAACCCGTAAAGGTTAAATGACTCGAAATTATAAATTTGATTCAATCAGTCACAATCAAAATTATAAACTCCTAAGAATCCAAATCAGCAAAGTGTAGTTAACGTGGGGGTGATATGTAGGCTGCAGCTGTTTAGAAAATGCGAGAATCCACCTAAAGCTTCATTATGTGTACTTTTGTCCGCCACTCACAAGAGCACACGATGCACAACTTACGCTATTCTCAAATCAGGAATAGAATCACAATCGATGATTCATGTATCTTTCTTTTTCATGTTTATATTTATTTTTTTTAAAAAAAACTTGTATGAACCATATTCAAGATAAACTTTATTTTTTAATTATCACTGTTATATATAAAAATTATCACTATATAAAAAATAAAATATTTTTTAAATATGATAATTTTTATGCACAATATTAACAATTTTTGTGTATAAAAGTAATAAAGTTCATGTACATAAATGATTCACAGGAATGTTACTAGGGTTTTTATCTACTGTTATGAACGATTTTGTCCTTCATGACGTTAGCCGTTTAATAAAAGATTGACACATCATTTAATTTCGTCATGTGCGATACTGTTTCGCCATAAGACTAAATAATTAATATTTTTAATAAAAATGATAAAATTACTGAAATATCCTTATAATATTTTTTTTTAATAAAAAAATACAATATTCATAAATTTAAATTTTTTTAATCCACACGATCCCGAACTCGGCCCATGCGCGACCCTCCCCAACCCCTTCGCGACGCAGGTCAGGTTTGGGTTCGGGTCGGATCTGGGTCTTGGGTCGAGTCCGAGTCTTATTCAGTGTTTGGGTTGGGTCCATGTCGGGTTTGGGTGCGGGTCCGGTGCAGGTCTGGGTCAGGATCCGGGTCTTGGCTCGAGTTCGGTACGGTCCGGGTCAGGGCCAAGGTCCGATTTCGGGTCTGGGTCAGGTTAGGTCCGGTCCGGGTCTGAGTTCGAATCTTGATTCGGGTCCGGGTCAGGGCGGATCTGGTCAGGGTCAGGGGGTTCCGGGTCCGAGTCCAGTTAGAGTTCGGGTCCAGTTCTGAGTTTGGGTCCGGTCCGAATCTGGGATAATTTCATCATTTTATAAATATTAATTTAATTTAGTCATTTCGTCATTATTATTAATTGCAGTATATACATTGATTCAAAAAACTATTATCGAATTAATTATTGTTAATGCTAAATCTTGAATACACAGGTGCACCGTATAAAGTACTAATATATTTTAAAAACTATGCAATTTATTGTACTAAAATATGCAATTTACACTTAACCGTGCAACTATTAATATAGAAAACAAATTGTACGTTTTAGTATAAATAAATTGTATTGTTCTAAAATACATTATAAAATATAGGTGTAGCTGGTGCACATGAGACTCACTCATTGTTAATTTATTCGCATGATTACTTTCTTGCCCTCAATTAATTTTGACTTCTACTCACGGTATAATGACGTTATATTTTCCTCTAGCAATTTGATCGGCTATTCAATTTTCTAAAAAAATATGCTTATATTTATTTGGTCTTGTGTGAAATCATCCCACGAATTGTATCTCGTGAGACGGGTTTATATTTACCTCACATTGTCAAATCCAAACCAAAACCAACCTATCTTTTTTGTCTTAATAACTCGCACAAGTCTATATTTTTAATATTAAATCTTCAATAATTATAACATTACTTACTCAAGTTAAATGAGATTTAAATTCAAGTTAGATGTTTTCTGGTAATATTTATCTTCAAGTTTACAATATCAAACATGTCATCAATATATTCCAATTACTTGAGATATTTGGATAAAATAACAACGAATCACAAAATGAAGCTACTCCATCTAAAACTAAAAGTAAGAAATAACAAGGGGCAAAAGCTCTAAGCTATAAAGTGGAGGGGAAAAAAGTTCTACGGTACAAATGCAATTTTTTTATGACTCTCAGGTATAAAGTGCAATTTTTTTTTTCAAATAAAGTGCAATTTTTTTTGTACCTTAAAGTCACAAAAAATTGCATTTGTACTTTAGATTCACTACTCCCTATTTTTTGTACCTTAGAATCATTAATTCAAATAACAATTACTCCATCTCCACCAAATTTATTCTCACTTTCCTTATTTATTTATCCACCAAATCTATTCTCATACCTTTTATGAAAATATACATTTTATTTTTATCCTTCAACCATCACTTAATTACTTTAATTGTCATTGTACTTACTCACAATTCACAAATAATCACTTTATTTATAAGTGGATCCCATAATATTCTATAATACTTTTACTTTATTTACATTTTTCTTAAGACAACGTATGCTGTGAAACTTGTTCACCGTAAAATTGGTTTATTTTTACACTTCAGTTATCACGATTACACTCTTTAGTAATAAAGGTCACACTCTTCAGTTATCACGACCACACTCTTTGCTGTAATATTTATCACACCCTTCATTTTTATGAGTAATACTCTTTATAGTAAAAAGTCACATTCTTCAGTTATATAAGTCACACTCTTTAGTAATATAAGTCACACTCCTAAACTAGTTTTACCGTGAAACTTGTTCACCCTATACTTTGTCTTTTCTTAAATATTGTGTCCAAAAAAAATGAGAATAAATTTGGTGAATGGATGTAATATATTTATACTCCATATTTTATTCTCATTCTATGAGGGATCCGTGAGTTTTCTCCTTCCATTATTTTTTAACAATTTTGACGATTGAGCTATACCCCCAAATACTATCATAGGTTGTATTGTCATTTTTTTCTTTTTATTTTTATTACGGTCATGTTTGATTTGCACAATTGATCAGAATAGATTGCTATTAGCATTTTAATCTCACGTAATCAATCGTTTGGTTTGTGGAATAGGCTGGAATACATTTTCAGTGTACAAAAATGTGCTCATAAATAAATATTTTCTAAATTCAAATTTCAGATTTGATTGTTTAAATAAAAAAGTTAAATTTCAAATTCACATAATTACGCGGTGTTCATTATTGAGAAAACGTGAGACTCTTCTTACATACCTCCAAGTCCAACCTTCTATATATATCGCCGAGACTACGTAGTTCACTGTGATTACTTCATCGAGTTGCAGATGGATTATCCACACGGCCACCGCCATCACTCCCACCACCGTCCTGACCTGAGAGACGAGGAAGACGAGTTTCCGCCGCCAGGAAGACCTCACGCGCCGCCCAATTACGGCTTCAATGAACCTCCCCCGCCGCAAGTGTACCATACCTCCCACTCCGGCCCCAGTCCAGACACGTACCATGCGCCGCCCCCACCTTACATCCCTAATTACGGCCCTCCACCACCAACCGTCCATAATTACGGTCCACCACCACGAAACCCTAATCACCACCCCCAATTTCCGCCGATCGTCGATCACCGCCCCCATAACCCCCAATTTCCGCCGATTGTTGATCATCGCCCCCATAATCCCCAATTTCCGCCGGCCGTTGATCACCGCCCCCAAAATCCCCAATTTCCGTCGACTGTTGATCACCACCAGTCCCAGAGCAAGCATAAGGAGGCGGAATGGGCGAAGAAACCCTCTGTTAGGATGTACAGTAAGGCGGAAAGGGATTACTCTTTGACGATTCGCGATGGAAAAGTGATTCTCGCGCGATCCAATCCAGCTGACCCTCTACAGGTGGGATCAAATACTTTGCTTCTTTCGCTACTTGTTAATTTAGTTGTTTAATTAATTAATTTATATTTTGGGGGTTTTGATTCCGAGTTTCAGCATTGGGTGAAAGATGAAAAGTTCAGCATCAGGGTGAAGGATGAAGAGGGGTTCCCGAGTTTTGCTCTGGTTAATAAAGGCACTGGACAGGCCATGAAGCACGCTGTTGGCGCCACTCAACCTGTATGTTCCTTCATCTTTATGGATCAATTTCTTTAAATCAATTGTTTGATCTGTGGCCTCAAGATGGATATGATCGGGTGCTTAAATTGATCTGTTTATTGAATTTTAATATCTGAAATCATTTTCTTGAATTGTTTTCCAAAAAATCATGTACATGGGTTCTTCCATCTCTTTTTTTTGATTGTTGGATTGTTAGCTTCTTGATGAAAATATTATGTGGGTGGAAATTGTAATTGGTGGATTATTTCTAGAAGGTTTACAGTTTCATTAAATTCAATCCTTAATTTAGATAATTTTCAAGTTTTTTCACAGAAAAATATGTTTATATAATGACAATTTTCATTTTTTATTGACCTTGGGCTCAACCTAATTACTCTCTCAAGTGTGTTTTAGCAGGACTCTTGATTGTCACTCCTTTGGATCAGGAGCAAATTGCAAAGCTCCATTTTTTTTTGGTTAATTATCCTAAATCTCCATAGATAAGCTTTTGTTTCATGTTTAACCTATTTATAGGATCTTATATCTCTGTCAAAAATATCCATTAATCGATATCGTTCCTTCCAAATCATGACAGGTCCAGTTGATCCCTTACAATCCTGATATTCTTGATGAATCCATTTTGTGGACTGAAAGCAAAGACTTGGGTGATGGTTACAGAACAATAAGGATGGTCAACAACATTCGTCTAAATGTGGATGCTTTCAATGGTGATAAAAATCATGGCGGCGTCCATGATGGCACTTCGATCGTCCTTTGGGAGTGGAAAAAGGGTGAGAATCAGCGCTGGAAGATCGTCCCACACTGTAAGTCACTTCTTTTTAAATTTTTCAAGAAATTAATTCTGTTTGCCGAAACTTTGATCAACTATTTTGCTCAAGTAAATTGCAAAATTGGTCTCATGTCTATTGGGTGTTGGCGATTTTAGTCCCATACGAATCAATTTTCTCAATTAAGTCTCGTAACTTTTAAATGATGCAATTTTTGTCTTGTATTGACATTTTTTTCTTTTAACAAAGTCTTGTATGCACCAGGTGCACCGTGCAACTCAAGTTCATTTTTAAACAGTATTAGTTGTTTTTACTAAAATGTATTAGTTGTGTATAGTTGCACAGTACAAATGATATACAAGAGATTTACTCTTTTATTTTAGAATGATAATCAATTTGTGATTTTTTTTAATTGAAATTTATATGTTGGGGTCTGTTACGATTCCACATTGAATCCACAAGAAATTGTTATGAGTACTTATGTGAGAGTCAATATTCCGCTCTTGAGCTAGCTTTTGGGTGGAGTTGGAGCTTCCATGCTTGAGTTCCTAACAGGGTCTCATTTTGCCACGTAAGCGACGCAAGTCGTTAGTCTGGTCGCTACAATGTGTGACACGTACAAAAATCCTGCAACCTTGTCAATATAGGACTAAAACTGCACAATTTTTAAAGCTATATGACTTAATTGAGAAAAATAATTCGTATGCAACTAAATTCTCCATCACTCAATAGATACAGGATCAATTTTGCAATTTACTCGATTTTATTCCATGCGCGTGTATTTCATTCACTTGGTTTCTTTAGTATCTCTAATTTCTTCTTGTTTTCTTGTATATCTAATCTAGGATTTTATCATTACCGTCCGTCTGTCGGATCTTTCTGTGGGTGTGTTTGCTGAAGATGATGAGAGATGTATCATTCTGTGGCTTGCTATTTTGAGTGTAAAATAATGTGCTTTTGCGCTTCAACTGCACTAGTGTGCTAGTTTACCTATTATTCTTGTGCATAATTTCAGCTACCAAATTATGCCTCGACTGATAGGAACTGTTTTGTAATTGCACCTCTCTAATTATTCTATCATGTTTGTTGTGATGTATAAGCTCGTGTTACAGACCAGATCCTGTTCCACATTTCACCATTTGAGTTTGACACATGTTCTTGATTTACGTGCACGGCGTTGAATGTTTATGCTTGTGTAAATGAATGATGATTGGATCTGAAATTGTTATTAGAAAAGCTATTTAGTATTGTTAAAATAGCAATTATTATACTACTAAGTGTAGCATGCCTGAATCTAACTGGGGTTCGCGGTGTTAATACACTTCTTGTTGAATGTGTTTTTTTTTTTTTTTGTATCAATGAATGATGATTTGAAATGAATATATTATTATTAGAAAAGCTATTAAGTATTATTTTAATAGCAAATATTATATGACTATGTTTAAATACTTTTGTTAATATAATTCTTGTTGAATGTTTTTTTTTCCTTGTATCAATGAATGATGATTTGATCTGAATATATTATTATTAGAAAAGCTATTAAGTATTATCATCTTTAGCAATTATTATATGACTATGTTTAAATACTTTTGTTGTATTTATAATATTTATTTAGGTGGCACTTGTTTCAAAATCTTCAATAGAATTAAAAAAAATACAAACACTCCTATGAAACTTGTTCATTTTATAAAATTGATATTATTACATTTATAAATTAATATCAACATCTTATAAATTAATAAACATGACATTTAATGCTATCATATTAATTTTTAAGTGTAGTGGTATATGTTGATAGACGTTATAATATTAATTTATAAGTGTAATAGTATAAATTTCATACTATGAATAATTTTCCCCGAAAATCTACTTAAAAAAAAAAACTCAGTGCACTTAATAATAGAAAAGAAATCCTTCAATGACCCCGTATGTTGAAGGATAAGTTGTCTCTAGTGATTACATTATTAGTGTTGGTCCCGGTGCAAACGAGTTTTACACGTGTATGGGGGGGGGAATACACGTGTTCAGTGTTTTTAAAACTTTTTCTTCGAGGTCACTTGGGTCGAGGATAGTCCTCAAGATTAGGTTCGAGAAGACTGACGATCGCTCGAGTCAAAGTCTCATCGAGACAAAGTGATCCCGAGCCGCTTTCGGATACCTCAGATAATCCCAACCGAAGTCCTCGAAGTTCAGAGATCCCGAGTTGCTTGGATCGGATAACTAACTTTATGAATCCTCAAATGAGAGTTAAGTTTGGTAACTATCCGTTTCTAAATTTACTACCGTATGAATGGTTGGCCCTTTAGGTTATCTTTCGTTTTAAGCTTTTCTTTGAAAACCTTCTCTTTATGAAATAGTGATTAAAGTTCGTGATTCACTTATGCAATTTCAAATTGGATTGATTCCAACCGAATATCGATTGAAAAAGTATGCTTTCAAAATCAAGTTAATGCAAATTAAGCTTAAGAGAGATATGAAAGCAATAAAGAACACAAAGAATTATAGTGGTTCGTAGACTCAAGCTCCTACATCCACTCTCTCTCGATCCTCGAGAGAAATTCACTATCAACTTCGAGCTTTTCGACTACCTCGCGTAGTTTTACTTACTCAACTTCGTACCGAGCTTTTACGGGACTACTCCACGTAGTTTACTTACTCAACCCGACCTTGAGCTTTTCGACTACCTCCGTAGTTTCTTACTCAAACACAAACAAGCTTTCAGACTACCCTCAGAGCTTACTAATTTCTCCTCTAGAGTTTTTCGACTACTCCGCGTAGTTTACTAACTCTTTACAACTCTTCTCACCAACAAACACACTCCAACTACCTTCTCAAGGGTTTGAGGTTTCTCGGTTGGTTTCAACTAGATGAGATATCCTTTACAATGAAGCACAATGCAAAGTGGTTAGGATATCTCGACTAACTTTTGGATAATTCTTATCAAGCTAGGCTTAGTATAGTGAGCTCTCTTCAATGTAGAAGCACTTGGGAAATTCTAAGTTTTTCGAGTGCTTTAACTTTTGCAAGAATAAGTTTGAGCTCTTGAGTTGCGTGATAAATTTCCGTAACCTTACAATGTAGAGGGTCACCAAGATTTTATAGGCATACACCAAGGTCACTCTTGAAAACTATCCGTTGAGAGAAAAACTTTGTGAGTTCCTCTTGTGGTGTGTTAGAAACGGCTATATTTAGGGTTTGAAACTCCCTAACACGCGTTTTAGGCAATAGCCTTTCATGTAGCCGGTCTTCACTTTTTGCGATGGAACGGAACTTTTGTACATCGACATCTTTTTTCAATGACCATCATTTGTCGGTGTCGTGATGGTACAAATGTCGTCTTCCTATTTTTGACTTTTTGTCTCCGGTTAAGGTGCAGACACCTTCAACGGCTCATTTTTTTTGGTTACAAACTCGAGTTTGATATAACCTTAACAACACTTCCGACTTAGTTCCTTTTTTATGCGATTTGAATGTCTTGGCAAATATCTATTTTCTAAGGAATCGCGATCTTCTCAAGATTGCATCCTTGGATAGATATATTCAATTGCCTCGGAACATTCAGTTTTTATATCGAGCATTCAAGACACTATCGAAGTCTTGATAATTCTTTGTGCCATCAATATTCTTGATCTTGAATCTTGATCTTGATCTTGCGTCTTGAGTCTTCTCGAGTCTTGTGGTCTTCCGAGTCTTGAGTCTTCGAGTCTCTTGACCGATACATTGAATCTTCGTCTTTGAGTCTTGATTCCTCAAGATCCCATCGAGTCTTGAGAACCTATTCGAACTATATCTCACGACTATACATTTTGCGAGATAACATCCCCGAATATTCTAAAACCGAATCGACTCAACTATCAAGATTCGAACAACATGTCATACTCGGGGGTTTTGGGATCTAATCAAAATCATATATCTTTATTAAATTCATCTCCCAACAATTTCCCCCTTTTTGATGATGCCAAAACCTATCTTGTTACAAATCATATAACCTATACTCAGGTTTCACTTTATCCTATTACAAGATTGGTTGTCTCCCACAATTTCTTAAATCAGAGAAACTCTTAAATTTAAATCATTCAGCAATTTCTTCAGTAATGAATCTTTTAAGTAGTTCATTACTAAATACTTAAACAATATCCCCCATATTCAGATAATTTCTCCCTTATCAACATACAATCAGTTCAGAGACATTCATTCAGGCATATCAAAATAAAAGACATGTAAATAAGATAATGAGATATTATCTTTTGAGCATAATGATAAATATTCATTGATGATTGGTATCCTATTACAGATTACAATGAGTTTATCAACAAAATCAAAAAGACAAAAATTATAAGATTACAGAATCTTCTGAGTCTTCAGTCTTTAGTCTTCAGATTTGGCTCTTCAGTCTTCTGCTCTTCAGTTTGCTTCATTCTCAACTTCATCAGCGGGCACCTCCAGGTCGAACATTCCGAAAAATCTCTTCTTCAGCTCATTTCTCTCCTTAATGATATCCGGACTGTTTCCTATTAGACCAACTGACCAGCATACTGAGCAATCTCTTGAGTAATGGCCTTCTCATTTACCAAGCCATTACCAAGCCTTGGAGGAGGATAGGAATATGGACCAGGGGCTACTATCTGTACCTCTCCTTCATCCGCAAGGTTAATCCAGCTCTGTAGATACTTTGGATAGAAGGTAAGGAGATATTCAATGAATGCTTCATTCTGATATGAGCTTTCCCCTCTCCATTCCCTGAGAACATCATTATTGAACCAGAAGGTTCTCTTGACTTCTTCCCACATATCGTTGAGTTTGATAGGCATCCATTTATCAACGTGGGGCCACTTTAGTGCTTTGATGTCTCTTTCCTCTTGCTCGCAAACTTCCTGAATTCACTCCTTCGCTTCAGCTCTTCGTCTATCTTCTTTCTGATCACAGACGCTCCTGAGACCGAAGCAGCAGCTTTCTTAGCTTGTTCTATTTGGAGTGTCTTCAGAGCATCTCTCGTGTTGAAGACTTTCTTCTGAGGTTGAGACTCAGATTCTTCCGTTTCTTCATCATCCAGAATCAGCTTTCTCTGGATTGTCTTAGAAGCCTTCACACGCTTGCTTACAGGTTGAACAACGCCCAAGGCTTTCCTCTTCATAGGAAATTCAAAGTTGTACTGGCTTGTTCCAACCTTTACTCTAGCTTTTCAGTTTCTCTCTTGCAACATCAAGCATGGTTTGCTCGTAAAACTCGAGTGTAGATAGACTTTTTCTACCGAGCGAACTTCAACTTCTCAAGAGCTTCGACTTCTTTTTAAGGCTTTTTGCTAGATTATACATTTCAAAGATCTTTTCGAGCCTTCTTCTCCAAAAGCACGTGCCATGAACTTTCGAGGTCTTCACCTTCCTTTTCCCTTCGCACCGTAATTTGGAAGAAGCCCGAGAAATCAGGTCCATGTGATATTGTTCTTTGCTCACACAAATGAACTTCTCCCGCACACCGATCTTGTTCATCTTCCAGTCTCCTTAGATGGTTCTTGGCCACAGAAAATTCTTCAGATAAGTGGGCAAACTGGCCAGAGAGTGCTTCCTTGAACATCTCTGTCATCTTGGTCATGAGTATTGAGGTCATTTCCTCAACAGCAGATTTAATCATCACTTCATTCCTCTCTGCCAATTTCACCTCTAGAAACCTTAGATTGACTCGGTGCTTCGATTCATTTCAAAGATCGAGCTCACCCTTGACTCCCTCCAAACTTTTCATTCAGCTTTTCTTCCATGGAGGTCATCTGAGAGGTCAGAGTGTTTTGTATTTGCACCAGCTCTGAAGAGTGACTAAGACTTTCCATCTATTGAGCTTGATTGGCCAATGTTTCTTCCATCTGAGCAATCTTGATCATCATTGGCTCAACCTTCTCAAGTTTCTCCATCAAGGGAGTGAGATCAATCTCAGGAATCTTCTGCACCTCCTGTGTTATCTGATCATCTTGAGGTTCAGGTACAACCTGAGGGTCGGCTCGCACTGAAGCTTGACTTCATCGAGCTCGAGTCTCCAATCGAGCCTCATCATTTTATCGACAATTGAATTAAAGATAGTACTTTCAAGAACTTTGGCATAATTGTTAATAGTGCCAAAAGGTACCAAGAGTGCTAGCTACCGATCGAGGTTGACCAATTTCGGAGTTGATCAAAGAATGTAAGTCTCCTTTTCAATCTGAGATCGATCCTCAACATCTCCCTATTGGTCCCCATCTCCATCTTGAGATTTGTCTCCACGCTTGGGGCAACAACTTCAAGAGCTTTTTTCTTTCAGCCTAACTTCCTCTCGAACCAAATTTCATCAAAATCGGAGTTTTTCATCCTCGAGCTTTGTCCTTTCGAACCCCGAGAAGTCGGGTCGAAGGTTGTCTCCTCATTCCACCGATCTTCCCTCCGAAAGAAGCAATATCAAGCATCTCGGGAAGAGTCGATTGAGAATGAACACGCTTGTCCTTAATCAAGAAAACATCTTGCAGATCGGGTATGAGCCGAGCTCGGGGTAGCGGTCAAGAATGAACTGATTCCCCTTGCTCTCCCTCCACCTTCTTCAACGCCCTTCTTCCATCTTGGGCTCTCTGGTTCGATTGAAGCCTGGCGAGGGATCAAGAAGTAGATCTTTCAGAGCTCATCAAGAATATTACGCTCCCCGAGTCTCAAAGACCTCTGAAGGTTGTGCGATCAGTCCTCGGTTTGCATCCGGAGTGGGTTACGGGTCTGGTGACGACACTCCTCGGATTGGTTACGAGTTGGCTCTTATTGCCATGCGAGTAGACACTTTTTCAAGAGGGGAATCTCGAGGCTGAGTTCCTTTGAAAATTTCCTGAGAAATTTTGTCTGAACTTAGAGATGTCTCAAGCACCTCAGAGAAGACCTACTCCTCAGTCTGTTCTTGTGCCTTTGAGATAACCTGAGCCAAAACTTGTAACGGCGAACTCTGAGCGGTTTGACCCTCAGGTTGAATCTCCTCAGAATCACTGTCATCTTCATCAGTGAGAACCACCAATCTTCTGCGCTTTGGGGCAAGGTTCTTCTGCTTCATTATTTTTGCACCTTGCTCCATCTTTGCCTCCAACAAAACCTTCCCCCGGTTTGTTGAGTCTCCTTTTCACCAAGAATCGATGATTCTACCTTCTTTTCTCTCTTCCCCGATGACACGCTTTTGGCAAAGAATGGGCTTAAAGAGAATTTTGGATTTAGGGAATGGGGTCGAATTGGCGAAGATATCCTCCTCCTCTCTGCACATCTCCAAAATATAAGCAATTTTGGTGGCATGGTGGATCTTGCCTTTTATTGAGATCGCCCCGTCAACCTTTTTTTCAAAACTTTTGGTGCGCTCACTCACCGTACGAATTAAAAAAATTTCAGCCGGTTGAAAGATGGGTGGTGGGTGAAGCCTTGATCGCCGCCATCAATCTGAGCTTGGGTCTCGACCGCTCAAAACTCCCTCAAGAAGACTCATGATGCTCTTGCTCACAATATCCATCAACACACGATATATTGTGGCTTCAAGTGCCTCTTATGCAATGTCGCCTCAAATTTAACAGATTCTCAAAGAATCCTATCTAAGTACCTCGCTCTCTACCCGACATATACATGGTAGGATCCTCTCTCTATCACAGAGCTCAAAAACATCATTGATTTTTTCGAATTACATACAGATCCCTCTCAAAATCGATGTATTTGACGATCGCTCTAAATGTGATACTGCTTATCTTAGAATGCATACTGATCCTCTTCATCTATTTTCAAGTTATAGAGCGAATTCGATTACCTCTCTTTTCGCAGAACTCTCGGTCCGGGTCGGCATGCGACTAGTTGAGTGAGTTTAGCTATCGAATCATATCGCAGAGCCTCCTCTTACGGCTTTTGAGTTGGTTGTGCTTTCGAGTGAGACAACGAACTCGTACCACGGCTTGTTGGTTTCGGCTAATCTCTCGAACAAGGTTGGAGCCATTTTAGAGATTGATTGAAGAAATGAAGCTTTAGGGTTTGGGAATTTCTAGGCAAAGGGGATTTATTTGCAGAGGATTTGGGAACGAAGGGTTTGATAAAATTTTGGCTTGAATGGCTTATTGGGGTTTATATAGCTTCGAGATCGTGGGAAATCGCGTTGGTTAGGTGAAAAACAACGGTTGAGATTAATCTCCGATTAATCGGGTATACGAACCGACGATCTCCGAAAAGTAAGCCGCCAAAACATCCTCATTGGTCATTAATGTAGCAGAGCATTAAATGACTGTTAACCTTCTTCGGAGTTTAAAACAATCCCGCCCAAAAACATTCCTCAGGTGTTTTGTATTTATTGCGAATGATTACTGAATTTCACTTAAGCAATAAATGAGTCGCATGAGTCATTACTTCTTCAAACTAATTTCCCTCTATCAGTCTTTATCGAGTAACCTTGATAAAATGTCAAGATAATATCGAAATCTTGAATGGGTTCAATGTCTTCTCGAAATCTTGACCTTCAAGAATCTGAGTTTCGAGACTCGATTCAAGATTTCCATTTTATCCCGAGCTTCTCAAGAGAATTTCGAGAAAACTTCATGCATATGAAAACCTTCAATTTTTGATTTTTTACTCTATACACCTGGTTCTAACATCCCTAATTCAACCGAAAGTTCTCAAATCTTGATTCCGCCAAAGGTTTAGTCAAGATATCACTTTTTTTATTATCGATATGAATTTTCTCCATCCTTATGTCCTTTCTTCTTCTCGACATGATCTCCGATGAAGTGATGTCCGATATCCACATGTTTGCATCCGGTGTGTAATAACGGGATTTTGTGAAATAACAATGGCACTATTATTGTCACAAAATATTGGTACTTCATTGGCTACAACTTTATAATCCCTTAATTGTTGTCTGAGCCAAAGAATCTGAGCACAACAAACTTTCCGCACCATGTATTCAAAAACCCAAGAGTACTTGTTAACATCGAGGTCCTGCTTTCTTTTCGAAAACTAAGATATCACTTACTTCCTATAAATTGACAAGTTCTGAAGTGGACTTTCACATTTCAAGAACCTCCAAAATCAAAGATCCGAGTAACCAGTTAATTCAAGGTTATCATCAGCCGGATACCATAATCCTCTATTCACTGTGCCCTTAAGATACTTCAGTATCTTTTTGGCAGCTTCCATGTGACTAGCCTTAGGATTAGCTTGGTATCTTGCACATATCCCAACAGTAAATGTTATATCCGGCCTACTTGCTGTGAGATAGAGCAATGATCCAATGATTCCTCTATTATCGATGACTCACCGATTTGCCTTGTAATCGGGGATCCATCTTGTAGTTAGTATTCATAGGAATCCTAATCAGTATTGCAATTTCTGTACACCATATTTAGCAATCGGATCTACGGTGTATTTTGCCTCGGTTGATGAATATTCCTTCCTTTGATTGTTTCACTTGAAGACCTAGAAAGAAATTCATCTCTCCCATCATTGACATCTCAAACTTGCCTTTCATCGGTGTTGAAAATTTTTCACACGGTGATGGTTTGGAGATCAAAAATGATGTCATCAACATATATCCTAACTAGTAAGATATCTTCCCCATCCTCTATCCCGAACAGAGTTCTATCAACGATCCCTTTGACAAAAACCATGGTCATGAAGGAACCGAGAAAGAGTATCATACCATCTTTATGGGTGCTTGCTTAAGACCATACAAAGCTTTTTACGAGCACGTAAACTTGGTCATTCTTTTGAAGCCGGAGGTTGTTCCACATAAACCTCTTCTTTAAGCACTCCGATTCGAAATGCACTTTTCACATTCATTTGATAGACTGTGAACTTCATGTGGGCAGATATGCAAGAAACAATCGATGGCTTCTAGTCTTGCAACAAAGTGCAAAGGTTTCATCATAATCCAAGCCTTCTTCTTGGGAATAACCTTGTGCAACTAGCCTTGCCTTTGTTTCTCACAATGTTGTTGTTTTCATCTCTTTTATTCTTGAAAACCCACTTGGTTCTAATGACATTGTGCCTTTCGGTCTATCTACCCGGCTCCCATACTTCATTCCTTGAGAATTGATTCAAATTTCATCTTGCAAAGCAAAGAATCCAATGAGAATCTTGTAGAGCTTCACCAATCTCGTGAGGTTCTTTCTCCGACAGGAAGCAGTGAGAATAGTGCACTCTCACCATGGAACCTTCTTGTTTTAACACCTTGGTTAGATTACCCACAATCGACTTGTAGGATGACTATCTAACCATTTCCTTCTTGATGTTCCCCTTCAATAGTATCCTCAACATTTAAAATGTTAGGTTCAGATTAAATCAAGAAAACTTCGGGAACAACAGTAGCGGAGAAAAGGAATCATCTTCCTCAGTGGGAAATTCAATTGAACATTGTCGAGACATTTGTTCCCCTTTGGTTGATAGATTCAGAATTTGCCTCATTTGTGACCACATCTTCATTGGCATCACATACCGAGTCCGAACGGGTGTCTGCTCAGATTGGTCACCTTTTTGAGTGTTGGTTTTCCGAGTCTCACCATCTCGATTTCCATCCCGAACTTTTTATCTCGAGTCCGAGTCACTCCAATCATAGGCGGATCGACTTCTTCTTTTCGAGTTCATGGATGATTTATCTTTTCGTTCGTGCTTAATCTGGTGATCCTCTTAGTGGGTTCATCCAAGATCATGTTCTGCTTTTCTTCCGAACACAAGTAGATTCATCAAAAACAACATGAGGTGTTTCCTCCACAATAAGAGTCCTACGATTTGTAAACTTTCAAAAAGTTTTTATTGACTTGAGAATATCCTAAGAATATTCCTTCATCGACTTTTTACTATCAAATGTTTTCAAACTGATCTTTACCATTATTGTGTATGAAACACTTGCAACCAAAACACACGAAAGAAAGAAACAAGAGGCTTCCTTTCATTCCAAAGCTCATAGGGTGTTTTTGCCTTGACTCTTGGTCAAGATGGATGCTTCCGAGAGTAGCATGCAAGTGTTGATGCCTTCAAATTTCAAAACCTTTTAGGAATGTAAACCTTCAAAGAATCATTGTCCTTGTAGCTTCTTTTTCAGAGTCATGTTCCTTCTCTCAAAGAACACCATTTTGTTGAGGGGTCCTTGCACCGGTGATGTTTCATGTGAAATTCCATTCTCTCGCACAATAATCGATATATGATATGATTTATAAACTCGGTTCCTTTGTCGGATCTCGATTTTGACCACACTCAGATTTTTTCTCAATATCGAGCCTTTTCAAGAACTCTGGCAACTTTTATCTCGAGTCTCTTTCTTCTTGAAGTAAGAATATGACCCAAGTATATCTTGAGTAGTCATCAACTACTACCAATGTGTATTTTTACGCCATTAGTGCTCCACCGGGTGTTATAGGACCAAAAGATCCATATCGAAGAATCAAGTATTTCGTCAAGAGAAACTTCAACTTTGCTTTTA
Organism: Stenogyne calaminthoides; assembly: GCA_037126765.1. Taxonomy (NCBI): domain Eukaryota; kingdom Viridiplantae; phylum Streptophyta; class Magnoliopsida; order Lamiales; family Lamiaceae; genus Stenogyne; species Stenogyne calaminthoides. The sequence goes on along the minus strand of JBBCBC010000005.1, from coordinate 33,055,020 downwards.
AAAGATGCTTTAACTTGTTTTCCTTTCTAGCACGCATCACAAATATGTTCCTTACTGAACACTTCATTAGGCAACCCTCTCACAAGAGCTAATCTTGCAAGCTTGTTCAGGGTTTTGAAATTTAGGTGATTCATTCTTTTATGACATAACCAATGGTATATGTGGAACTTTTTAGCAACTAAACATGTATCTTTAGGAGTTGAACTCCAATCAGCAAGATATACATTCCTTTTTCTTGTACCAGTCAGTAATACTTTCTGTGATGTATCATCTTTCACAAAACATAAGTTCTTAGAGAACTCAACATTAAAACCCTTATCACAGAATTGGCTAATTGAAAGCAAATTATGCTTCAATCCAGATACATATGAAAAACACCATGGATATGAATCGAATCGATTTCCAAAGTTCCATATCCTTGATCATCCCCTTGGAGTTATCTCCAAAAGTGATCTCGTGGGCCTCTTTGTTCAACATAATCATTGAGTATCTTCTTGTATCTGTCATATGTCTTGAACATCCTTTGTCAAGATACCATATATCGAGCTTTTTTTCATCTCTCGCTCATCGATTGCCATGTGATCTTTAGTCGGTTTAGTGCCCTTGTTTTCTCCCGAAAAAAGCAGATCAATTCTTAGGTACCCAGTTTGTGTAGGGTCCTACAAGGTTAGATGTACCTTTCGGAATCCAAATCTGCCTGACAACTCTAATCACTTTAGAGTGGTTAATTTGTCTTCCATAAACATCAACATATACATCCACTACTCTGGGTGCCTTAGCAGTTTTCTGTATATGTGTGCTAGCTTTAGCATGAACATGTGCCTTTGAATTCTTCCTTGGTTCAAGCCTTCTGTTCATTTGCTTTGGCTTTTGTGCTGCCGGTCTAAATCTTTGTTGACTCGGGTTCAGATAACCTTTACCCTTAGGCAAGTGGGGTTCGGGTTATCATCTTTGAAACTGGGTCTTTCAAAGATAATCGAGGACTTGGTCTCTTGATTGAGAATGTCTCTTTGAGTGTTTCTCATCCGAGGATTCCTCCGATGGTTGATGTGGGGCCTTTCGGGTTTGCATTCTTAGCCTTTGAGGCTTTGAAGTACTTGCTCGAAACTTTCCAATCGGCCTTTCCAGTTTTCTAGCCTTCACCTGAGGTTTGGGCTTTCTAACCTGATCATTCAGTTTTACTGAGACCATAGGTCCTTTTCCCTTGTCTACAACCTTGGGCATTACTTCGGTTTGAAGTGTAAGTGCCACTGGTTTTACAAAGATAGTCTTCTTGCTACTTGATGCAGCATTTAGATGACCTTGTGAGGTTCCCCCTGGAATGTATCCCAATCCAGATTTTATAGTCACAGATCTCTGGTAACTCTGAATTTCATCTATTACATTAGATGCATTATTCAATAGAGTTAACTTCTTCTGTGCACTATCCTCACAGTTCTGTAGAGTTTTATGCTTCTCAGAGAGGTCATTGAACTCGATTACGATTAATTTGAATTTCTTCAGTGGATTTCTCTAGCTTTTCAGTTAGGGACATTATCAACTTCTCTTTCTCTGAGAGTTGTACTTTCAGAACATCCAGTTCATCAGTAGCTCCCATTAATTGAGAAGTGATTTCAATATTGCTAGAGTCTTTCCATTTTAGATTTCAAACTTTCAGGTTCCTTATAATCGCTCTTGAGTTTTATTTAGCAGTCCTTGCAAAACAGCATAGTCCTTCATCAGATTCTCAAAAGAATCCATCAGGTCAAAATGACTGTTTTCAGTGGAACTTGAAAACTCTTGTGCTAGTGTAGGAGCAACAACAGAGAAAGAAGAGTTTACCTCCTCAATGGCCATCAGACAGATGTCATCACTTTCACTGTCTGAGAATATCTCATCTGAAGAGCTAGATCCCTCCTCGAGTGTTCTTCTTCTCGCAACCATGGCTTTTTTGCTTGAGAACTTCGGTCTCTTTTAGCTTGCCTTTCTCTTCTCTCCTTTGCACTCAGGTCAACGGACAATCATATTGGAAGTGACCTTTCTTTTGGCAATTATAGCATCTGTTGGTATCATCATCCTGATCATTTTCTTCCTTGGACTTGGAGTCCTTCTTCGACGGATGACGATCCTTTTCCAGTCCTTCTTCTTCTCGGTTGATCCGTCCTCGGGTTTCTTTCGGTTTTGTGGTTCTGTAATAGCTTTTGTATTTTCCAAATCTACTATTAAGTCTATCAAACCTCCTTGCCATCAGTGCTAGCTTTTCCTCAAGCTCATCCTGATGTTTGGTATGGGGGTTCTCAGACTCTCTAGTTTTACAGGTTTTATCTTTGGCTTTTAAAGTCACATTTTTACTCGATGAAGAATCATCTTTCTTTGTCGACCTTTTTGGATTTCTTATCAATTACAAATTCATAGGCCTTCAAATTTCGAGAGAAGACTTGTTGGTAAGGGATTGAGTTAATATTCTTGGTGTTTTCAATCACTTTCGCATGAATATCCCATTTCTTAGAAAGACCTCTAAGAATTTTCAATGCAACTTCTCTCTGTGGATATTTCTTTCCAAGTGCATTTAGATCATTCATGATCTTAGTGAATCGACTTCCAATTTGTCTATTGATTCACCATCATCCATTTCAAAAACTGTCAAACTTTCCAATTGCCACTCGAAAAGTTTGTTTTCTTTTATATGATGATGCCTTGGCACATTACGCCTAGTGTATCCCAAATCTCTTTAGCAAGATTATGTTGAGAGATCATTCCCATCACACCATCATCAATTGTCTTTGTATAGTGTGTCTTTTGCAATGTAGTCTAGATTGACTAACTTTTTCTCTCCTCAGAGTCGGGTTGGTCATCACACTTAGGAAATTCTCGCTCTAGGATCAATTCTCTCATCTTTCGTTCCTCCTGGGATTCACCACAAAGAAATTGGAATGGTCCTTGAGAGACCACTCTCCACATACGCTCATGTTTGGAATACAGATGAGCCTGCATTCTCAGTCTCCATAGGTCATAGTTCTCCACTGAGAACATGGGAAGTTTTTTAGAAGACATTTTATCTGATCTTTTGAAAAGAAAAAAAATTTCAGCAAATAAGATCAGTTCAGATAGACCACAAGTATTTTTTTTTTGAAAATAAAACTTTGGTCAACACAGCAGGTGGTCAAGTTGAACCACTGCTATGATACCACTTGTTGGTCTCGGTGCAAACGAGTCTTACACGTGTATGGGGGGGAATACACGTGTTCAGTGTTTTTAAAACTTTTACTTACTGAGGTTAGCTTGGGTCAGATAGACCTGAAGATTAGGTTCTGAGAAGCACAGATCGCTCTGAGTCAAAGTCTACTGAGACAGTGATCCTGAGCTGTTTTCAGATACCTTAGATAATCTCAACTGAGTCCTGAGTGTCAGAGATCCTGAGTTGCTTAGATCAGATAACTAACTTACTGAATCCTCAAATGAGAGTTCAGTTTGGTAACTATCTGTTCTAGCTACTCAGTCGTGCGGAATGGTTGGCCCTTAGGTTATACTCGTTTTAAACTTTGCTGAAAACCTTCCCTTTATGAAATAGTGATTAAGCTGTGATTCACTTATGCAATTTCAGTTGATTGATTCCAACTGAATATCAGTGCAAAGTATGCTTCCAAAATCAAGTTAATGCAACAGTTAAGCACAGATAAGGAAAGTAATAAAGAACACAACAATTATAGTGGTTCAGAGACTCAAGCTCCTACATCCACTCTCTCTGATCCTCAGAGAAATTCACTATCAACTTCTGAGCTTTCTGACTACCTCGCGTAGTTTACTTACTCAACTCGGCCCTGAGCTTTCTGACTACTCCACGTAGTTTACTTACTCAACCCGACCTTGAGCTTTCTGACTACCTCCGTAGTTTACTTACTCAAGCACTAACAAGCTTTCAGACTACCCCTGTAGCTTACTAACTTCTCCTCTAGAGTTTTCTGACTACTCCGCGTAGTTTACTAACTCTTTACAACTCTTCTCATCAACAAACACACTCCAACTACCTTCTCAAGGGTTTGGGGTTTCTCGGTTGGTTTCCAACTAGGATTAGATATCCTTTACAATGAAGCACAATGCAAAGGGTTAGGATATCTCGACTAAGCTTTGGATAATTCTTATCAAGCTAGGCTTAGTATAGTGAGCTCTCTTCAATGTAGAAGCACTTGGGAAATTCTAAGTTTTTTGAGTGCTTTAACTTTTGCAAGAATAAGTTTGAGCTCTTGAGTTGCGATAAATTTCCGTAACCTTACAATGTAGAGGGTCACCAAGTATTTATAGGCATACACCAAGGTCACTCTTGAAAAATATCCGTTGGAGAGACAAACCGTGAGTTCCCTCTTGTGGTGTGAGAAACGACTATATTTAGGGTTTGAAACTCCCCTAACACGTTTTTAGGCAATAGCCTTTCATGTAGCCGGTCTTCACTTTTTTGCGTTCTGGAACTTTTGTACATCTGACATCTTTTTCGGCGACTGTCACTTTCGGTGTCAGTATGGTACAGTGTCGTCTTCCTCTTTTTGACTTTTGTCTCCAGTTAAAGGTAGACACCGTCAACGGCTCTTTTTGGTTACAAACTCTGAGTTTGATATAACCTTAACAACACTTCTGACTTAGTTCCTTTTGTCTGCATTTGAATGTCTTGGCATATATCTATTTTCTAAGGAATCGCGATCTTCTCAGTATTGGATCCTTCAGATAGATATATTCAGTGCCTCGGAACATTCAGGTTTATACTGAGCATTCAAGACACCTCGAAGTCTTGATAATTCTTCGTGCCATCGGTATTCTTGATCTTGAATATTAGGTCTTGATCTTTGCGTCTTGAGTCTTCGAGTCTTGTGGTCTTTCGAGTCTTGAGTCTTCGAGTTCATCGACCGTGATACACTGAATCTTCGTCTTCGAGTCTTCGTTCCTCAAGATCCTCTCGAGTCTTGAACCTATTTCAACTATATCTGCACGACTATACATTTTACAGATAACATCCTGAATATTCTAAAACTGAATCCTGACTCAACTATCAAGATCATTCTGAACATGTCATACTCAGGGGTTTTGGGATCTAATCAAAATCATATATCTTTATTAAATTCATCTCCCAACAATTAGTGTTGTGTTAAAACTATTAAAAAAATATAGACAAAATTATTGTTGGTCTATAAATAAATGAATGATCAAGGAGAGATGATTTGAAGAGGAGAGGTCGTTAATCAAATAGGGTAATAATTACATTATTTAAAAGGGAAAATAATGTCATTGATCAACTTTTGTTCTCATTTACTATCATAATTATTCTATTGTTCTCGTTCCCATTTCGATTTGATTTTTTTTAATCAAGCGCCACCTGAAATCGTTAATAACTGATAAATTACGATGAGATTAAAAACTATTATGGATGAAATGCTTAACACATTGTGTTCATCTAAAGTTGCTCGTTGGTTTAATTAAAATATTTTTGTTGAAGAGTTCTTAAAATAAGTATGATGGGGCCTTAAATATGATGTGTTGGAGATGAACTTATGTTTAATATGTAATTTTAGGCTAGGTTGCGTAGATGTGGGTACGACAATATGAATACAACACGATACTGAATTGAGACACATATTTTTTTTAAAAAAAATTGGGCAAGATACGAATAAGGTACGACTATAAGTTTATAAATTATATGTAAATATAAATATGTTCACAATTTTATTTTCTAAAATTTGTGTCTTCATACCTTGTGCAATTTTTTTTAGAGAAAATTACTCTAAAATGTGCACTTTTTAGAGTTGAGTGACTCTAAGGTACACAGATTTTTAGTAGTGATTCTAAGGTGCAAAATAAGACAATTTTACCCCTAGAGTCAATTCTTATTACAATTTTATCATAAATTGGGCCCACACCATCTATGTTTTAAAAGCGAAAGCGGCGATCGGACCGGACAGCCTTAGCGCTTTTGGTCGGATCGGTCCGACCGGGTCTGACCATTTTTAAAGCGGTTGAGCCGGTATGACGTCATAATTATGTAATATATAATTAAATATATAAATTATTGACCATTATCTATATATTTTCACTTGTAATAATACATTAAATGAATAAATAACAATAAAAAAATAAATAAATATGCATCTAATACTATAATATAAAAATCTACTATCTAGATCAAATATTAATAATATTAAAAATAGATTATTTATTCAAATAAATATTTAAATATATAGGTTTACTTATTTATTAGTATATTAATTAAAATATTAAAATTTTAAATTCCAAATTTAACTAATTAAATTACAGCCCACAAGATTTTTTCAACCGAATTACAATTTATTTAGGCCCATCAGTATTTTTTTTAGAACAATAAGAAGCCCATTGCCCATCAATTTTACTTACAAAACAGAAAAAAATTAAGGGTCCGGTTATTAGCACCCCCAACAATAGGAGATACACCCACACAAATCATGAACTAACTATTATACCCTTTTATTTTTAATTTTATTTTTCTTCTTTTATTTTTTCTCCCTTGCCGCTCGTCTCTTAATTTCTGCAATCTGCATCTCAACACCATCCGCCACCGCCTCACGCCATGTCGCTGCCACCCTCAACACCATCTGCCACCACCTTACGCCACATCCGCCGCCGCCCCCCACCGCTCAGCCCTCTCTCTCCTTCCATTTTTCTTCCCCTCCCTCCCCATCTTCTCACCCCCGCTGGCCGCTGCCCCACCTCTGTTCCCCCTCCCCACACTTTTCTCCATCAATTTCTCAAAACCCACCACCACCTCCACCTATGTTATCTGATTTTTCCATCTCAATTCCTTCCCCAACAATATAATAATTTCAGATTTCAGGTAAATTTTCAAATCTTCATTTTTTCTTTTTTTCCTTTCTACAAACTAAAGACGTTTTTAATCATATTATATGGAATGGAATGGATTAAATGTCTGGGGCAGGCGGGCAGAGAGAAGTGTCGACGACGGTCGGCGCCGGAGGCAGATGGTGGTGGTAATGCGGCGGTCGGTGGTGAACATTAGGGTGGAATTTTTATAGATTTAATTATTCAATGTTTGTATAAGAACAGGAAGGAAGAAGATGAATGGAAAAGGGGCATATTTGGTAATTTTAAGATTAAGTGGGCATATCTCCCAATTATGGGGTGTGGATAACCGGACCCAAAAATTAATTAAAGATATATTAAATTATTGAAAACCCTAATCATTCTCAATCTTTCGCCTAACAAAAAATAGCAGTTTTGTGATTGCGCTCCCCGCCCCTTCCCAGTTCCCACATGCGGTTTCTAAGTTATAGAGAGAGAATTCAAATAACATAAATTCGTTTCGATTTCTGAGGTGGTGCGACATGAAGAGAAGAGACATCGCCACCGAAGAAAGAGTCCGTCGGCAAGCCAAGATTCACGATTTCTCAAGGTTTTTTTAAATAGCGTCGAACCGGCGAGTGACCGGTTGAATCGGTCACCGGTTCGCGGCGCTTTTTGCCATTTTGGGTGGTTCGTGGCGGAGTCGTTCGGTGAGCGAATCTCAAAGCGGGCCGGCAGCCTGGCCGAGCAGCGGTCCGACCCACTTTTTAAAACATAGCACACCATTAGACCAAAAAAGCCACCCCATTACTCTCTTTCTCTATTTCTCTCCTCGGCACTCTTCCCCTCTCTCTAAAAAAAACTCAGCCCACCCACCTCCCTCTCTATCCGAAAGCGGCTTTTGGTGGTGGTTGTGATTTTTGGTGATGGTGGTTGATGGTAGTGGTCATGGTTCTGTGAGAGGCGACTGCTGGGTGGCGGCGGCACCACGGTTTTGAAGCGGTGGTTGGCGGCGGATCTTTACAGATCTGCCGCGTGTGGTGGAGACGCGGTGGCGGTTGGCGATGGCGGAGGCGGATGTAGTACGACAGAAACGATGGTGATGGTTGGCGTTGTTTGGGCGGCAAAGCGGATTTGCGGGTTTGGGCGGCGAGGGGGGTTTGGTTGGCGAAGCGGGTTTGCGGAGACGATGGTAGGGTTTTCATATTCTAATGCTCAAAATTATTTGACTAATTATTTTTGGAAGACGACGAATCTGACTTTTTTTTGTCAGCGAAGATGGCGGCGGCGGACGAAGGAGGTGCAACGGTTATGATGTTGGTGGTGGTGGTGGTTGGCAATGGCGGCAGATCTAAGGTTTTCGGTGGTGGTTGGAGACGGCGGCCCGCTGAGTAGAACGACGGCCACACACAGGTATAATACTCAATTGCAAACTCGTCTTTTTTCATTTGTGACGGATCTGTTTGTTGATTACAATTTTGAGATTTGATTATTGTTCAATAGTGTTAATTATAACATATATGTGTGTTAATTATTTGTTCAACAGTGTTTGATTATTTTTCATTTGTGATTATAATTTCTGTAATTTTACTAAGTATTCGTTTTGTTAAACTTATTTTAAACATCTTATAAGCTCTAACATCTTATAAGTTGTTTTGAGAGCTTATAAGATTAATTTTTAAGTAACTTATAAATTGTTAAAGTGTTTGGCTAATAAAACTTATAAGTTTTTTAATATAGTAATTTTTTAAAAATTATTTTTTAATTTTAAAATTAATATAATTTTTTCAATTTTTTTTAATAATATTTTTTTTTGAAAATAAATATATTTTTCTTAAATATATATTTTTTTCGATTTTTTTAATAATATTTTTTTTCAGAAAATAATTTTTTCGAAAATAAATATTTTTCAGAAAAAAATCGAAAATATTGAAAAAAAATCTAGAAAATAATTTTTTTCGAAAATAAAAAAAAATTTCAAAAAAAAGAATCGAAAATATTTTTTTCGAAAATAAATATTTTTTTTCAGAAAATATTTTTTTTTCCAATTTTTTTTTTTAATTTTTACGAAAACAAAAAGCGGGCCGGGTTTGATTGAATTCGGACCGAGTTTGGGCCGGGATGGGTTAAGATATGATAGAGCTTATTTAATTTTTGTAAAATAAGTTGGAATATCCCAACTTATTTTTTTTTTGCTCTTTAGAGCTTATTTTTAAATCTTATAAGATGTTAGACATCTTATTTTACCAAACAAATTAATAAACTTATAAGCTCCTAAACAACTTATAAGTTGTTTTAAAGAGCTTATATGTTGGATTTTAGAGGCACATAAACACGTAATACATGCGCAACTGAATTAAACAGTTCACCAACAACGAACATATAATTGCATAATTAAATACGTGTAAACATAAAGAGAAACCTTAGAGTAAATCGTACGCATATTTCTCTACTATGGTATCCACGTAATCTCCGTTCACGGACTTGCACAGATTTGCCAGCGTTGAATCTGAGACGGAATTTGCTAGGAAAATTCTCATTCTAGATTTTCTGGAGAAATATGAATTAACGTTATTTGTGAATTCCCAAGACCTTATATATATAGGAAAGACCCATCTTAAATCTTAAGCTAACATGATTGGGAAATAAAATCCGTAATCTTTATTTAAAATAAATCTCTAAGATTTATTTCAATAATTAATTCTAAATTAATCTATTATTAATTAATTCTCCATAAATTAAATATTAAATTCAATTTAATATTGAATCAACCAACTATAATCCGTAAAAGGGAACTACTTGTTGTGTGACTCATAGACCCTCATATATCGAGCGATTAGTCAAACTAACGGTCTTAATTGAACCCTATACAATAAATCAGACATTCTCAATATATGAGGTACGTTGCGAGAATCGTGCAACTACCTGTAACTGAAACATGGGTTATTACGATTTCCTCCTTTCATTCGCGAATACTCGATTAAATCTTGCACATGATGAAGTGTCTATTCAAATAACTTAATCATGTTATTTCCAATCACTAATTGATCATGTATGTGACACTTAGCTACAATGTCTAAGTTGACATGCATCGGCCAATGACTTTGATCCAATTATGATGAGAAGATGAGTATTTTCTCTAAATCCACTTTGAGGAATGAATCATATTCTTAGTTCAACTACCACGCACATGCACTTCGTGATGAACCCAATCCAAGCTGTATCTACCCATGGTTAGGGTGCAAGCATTGGTCATGGTCAAAGTTCATCATCCCATACATGTCATGCGTATTGACCTCAAGTCAAAGGAGTATTGCATCGCTCCCACTAACCGAGACACCCGTAGCACATATAGTGGAAATACATCAAACGGTTTCTCGGATGGGTATACCAATACCCTCTAAGGTATCTGTGCATCCATCATGAGATACCTAGTATCTCGTAGTAAGCGAGATCTTACTACACTCTCTAAGAGTATGATGCAGCTCGCACACCAATCTCCATTGTATCATCAATATCTCACTCTTGATGATCCTTGATCGGGGCTATTTGAGAATCATGCTTATGTCATTCGAGTTCTCACAACCTCAATGACAGCAATGACTCATGGGAACACTTGTATGAATAAATGCAAACAATCAAACATAATATTCAAACAAGTGTATTGCCATACATTAATATTATTTGAACTATAATATTAAATCAAACTGAATATCATCAAGTATTATGTCCTTATAATAAATTGTCTCTAGGACACTAACACTAACAATCTCCCACTTTGACTAGAGTCAATCACCTACATGTCTAACCCCTAGACCATCAAATGTCTAGTGTGTACATGAACACTCAGTGTTATGGTGAAAGGATCTGTTAAATTAAAATATGTGGGAATACATTTTAATTCTATTTCTCCTATCGTTATGATCTATCGGATCAAATGATAAGCCTGGTACTACTTGTCGATCTCGGCTCCTTTGCTTGCGCAATTGCACCAACGTTGTCTCAATACAAGTTTATTAGACAACTGACACTCGGAACTACCCCTGGTTCTCTTAAGAACTATAAAATCCAGACAGCCTCCTTGAGGCTTCTGATACAGCAATGTACTCAACTTCGGTTGTTGAATCTGCGGTCCTTTTTTGCTTGGAACTATTCCAACTGACCGCCTCATTATTGAGAGTGAAACATAACATAACTGTGATTTGTAATCATCATAGTCGGATTGGAAACTTGTGTCAGCTTAACCAGTCACTACTAGTTCAGACTGTCCACCATAGACAAGGAAACATTCTTTAGTTCGTCTAAGATACTTCAGAATGATCCTAACAGCAATCCAGTGAGGCTCACTCGGATTCTGTTGGTATCTACCAGTGATGTTGATAGCGTAGGCCACGTTTGGCCTAGTGCAAGTCATGACGTACATGATTGACCCAATTGCATATGCATATGGGACATTTTTCATGTTCTTGATATCAGCTTCAACAGAAGAACAATCCTTCTTTGATAGCTTTATTCCATGATATGCCGATAGAGATCATCTCTTAGAGTTCTCCATCGCAAAACACTTCAACACCTTGTCTACATAGATGGACTGTGACAGCCTCAACATCCTCTTGGATCTATTCCTATGGATCTTAATCCCTAGGATGTAGCAGGCTTCACCAAGATCCTTCGTCATGAAGGTCTTTAACAACAAATCTTTAATGAACTGCATTAACGGGATATTGTTTTCTAAAATCAATATGTCATCGACATACACGATTATGAAAACAATATTCTTCCCGTTGTTTTTACAACAAACACAAGGATCTTCCGAATTTCTGATGAAGTCAAAAGACTTGATAGCTTCATCAAATCGGATATTCCAACTCCTAGAAGCTTGCTTCAATCCATAAATGGATATCTTTAGCTTACATACTAGATTAGAATTTGACTTAGATGTAAAACCTTCCGGTTGAATCATAAACACTTCCTTATCAATATTGCCATTGAGGAAAGCTGTTTTGACGTCCATATGTCAAATCTCATAATCAAAGTGTGCTGCTATCTCAAGTAAAATTCGAATGAACTTGATCTTTGCAACTGATGAGAAGGTCTCGTCATAGTCAATGCCTTCGCGTTGACTATTACCCTTCGCCACCGACCTAGCTTTGTAGGTTTGTACTTTGCCATTTGCATTGGTCTTGTTCTTGAAGACCCAATCGCAACTTATGGGTCTAACCCTTCAGGCAACTCAACCAAGTCCCAGACTTGATTGGTGTACATCGAGTCCATCTCGAATTTCATGACATCATGCCACTTCCCTGAATCAATATCTGATATTGCTTTAGAATAAGTATTATGATCGTCTTTATCCGGTATGTCCACATTATCGAGTTCCTCCAAGAGGTAACCGTATATAATTGGCGGATTACGATTCCTTATTGACTTACGGAGCTGTGGTTGTGCAGGCTGTACATTCTGATCGTGAAAATTTTGTGGTGCATTGATTTCATCAATGTCCGGAGAGTCCTCAAGAGCTGCATTTTTAAATGCCTCTTGGGCGGGAGTTTGAACTATGTTGTTCTCATTCAGCCCACTTGGAGGTTCTTGCACTGGCAAGCATACTCCAATTACGCTCCCACTAGCTGAAAGACGATCACCTAGTGAAAGACTCCCACCGTGAAAGTTGCTGAATGCTCCCATTGATTTCTTGTCATGTTGCTTTGACAAGATATCAGTCTCTTTGTTAATTTGTGGTTCTTGAATTTCTTCAAGTTCTATCAGCTTACGACCTTGTTCCTTAAAGACATAGTCTTCTTTGAGGAACTAGGTCTGCCTAGAAACAATCACTGATATCCCACAAAGTAACCCTTTTCACCTTTGGATTCCAACTTGTCGGTAAGCATCCTTTTCACAATCACGGGGCAACCCCATGTTTGATATGTGTAAAAGTTAGCTTCTTGCCAAACCATTGTTCATATGGTCTGTGCTCAACCGATTTAGATGAAATCCTATTCAGAATGTAAATTGAGGTTTGTAACGCATATCCCATAAGAATGTTGGAAGAGAGGAAAAACTCATCATGGACCTCACCATGTCTAACAAGGTTCGATTTCTCCTCTCGGACACACCATTTATCTGAGGTGTTCCGGGAGGAGTCCATTGTGACTGGATTCCATGTAACTTCAAGTAATCAATGAATTCATGGCTAAGGTATTCACCTCCTCGATCTGATCGAAGAGTCTTGATACTCTTACCAAGTTACTTCTCTACTTCAACCTTAAACTCTTTGAATTTCTCAAAAGATTCGAATTTGTGTTTCATAAGATACACGTATCCGTATCTTGAGAAATCATTAGTAAAAGTAATGAAGTATCCGAAGTGACCCCTAGCTAGAGTGGCGATGGTCCACATACATTGTTGTGGATCAGTTCTAGGACTTCTTTGGCACGCACCCCTTTCCCAGAAAAAGGTTTGTTGATCATCTTGCCCTTGAAACAAGATTTGCAATCTCCATAGGAAGTTGAACGGGGTTAAGTAGTCTAACTTTCTTAACCTTGCAATTCCTTTCTCGTTTACATGATCAAGTCTACAATGCCACAAGTAAGTCGGGTTTTCATGATTACTAAGTTTGAGTCTTTTATTTTGTATATTAAGAACATTATATCCACAATGCAACAAATATAAATCATTCAACATAGGGGCATTCCCATAAACCACACCATTCAACGTGAAATAACAATTATTATCACTAAAATGGAAGGGATAACCCTCAATGTCTAACATAGGAATGAAAATAATGTTGCGAGTAATAGGAAGAACAAAATGACAATCATTAAGTTCTAATCTAAAACTAAAGAGTAAGTCTAACACATAGGTACCACACGTTCAGTTAGCAACTCTTGCTTCATTTTCACGTGTAAGACGACTTGACCCTCCTAAGACACACAAGCCTCTTCACATTCACACAAATGTGAGAGCCACATCCGGTATCTAATACCAAACAGTTATCGCTATTAGTGGACATTGTTTATCTTAATAACAAACATACATGTTCTAGTGCTAGAAGCACTCAGTGCCTTCCTTTTAGCAACCAGAACCTTATAGTCCTTCTTCCAGTGCCCTCTTCTACTTATAGTAGAGACGCACATCCTTGTTTACCCGCTCCTTCTTTTGAACACCATCTTAGTGATAGTGAACTCAAATTTGAGCAAGTTGTGAAGTTCAGGCATGGTCGCATCCGTCTTATTCATATTGTAGTTCACAATGAAGCTAAAATATGAACCCGAGAGCGACTGGAGGATAGCATAAATGAAAATATTGGTCTTTTAGCTCAAAGCCTAAATTATCAAGTCTATCAATTAGGTCTATCATCTTAAGCGCATGAGGTGAAATCTTCTCTCCTTTAGCTAATCGGCATCTGAACAGATCTTTCATCACTTCATAAATCCCAGAATGAGATTCAGAATCAAAGAGATCCTTCAGATGCTTGAGCATTTAGAAGAGACCCATTTTCTCATGTTGCCTTAAGTATATCGGGAGTCATGTCGAGCAACATCACACACTTAGCCTGGAAAGCATCCTTTTGATGCTTCTTCTGAGCCGCTACGTCAAATGTGGCTGCCTCAGAGTACCAACTTTAAGGGTAACCGGGATTGGCGTGTCCAACACGTACTCAATCTTTTCTTGCCTTAGCACCAAACACATGTTTCGGTGCCAGTCCAGAAAATTTGGCCTAGCCAATTTTGTTTGTTTCCAAAACACATCTCAATAATAGTTATACATTCAACTAACCAAGAGAAATAAAATAAAACGGGAATTATGATCAATATTCAGCAATCAAAATAGACATGACCTTTCTTTAGTGTTTATTTTGTCTCCATTATTTTCACATACTCAACGACCTCATCGGAAGAGTACGAATTTATATCAGATATAAATTGTAATGGACTAGGATCCACATTCCTACTATTACAATATCTGCTTGGGCTGATTACTACAAGTAGCATAACTGGTAGGTCTCCAAATCAATTGCAAAAAACTGCAACTCCTAGTTGATTGAACCTAGTTCAATCGGATGCCACTTGACATTCGTTTCCCTGCTTGGGCTGGTGAAACAAAGTCAAGTTGATTTACAACCATCAAGCGGTGACACTACATGTCCCTATAAAGGTCCCGTAGATGTAGATTCGAGCAAAAGACTTGGGCCTTAAATACTCATTGGAACGAAATCTCCGGTTTACCTTTAATTTTGATGGAAGGCATCGTTCAACTTAATGAAAATCATATTTTAGTGAGGAACGTTTTAAAGGCGGTGTATTAATTGCTTAATCGAGATTCAACATGTTAATCTACATCAAATTTGAGCAATTATTGGACGCCGCCTACCCAAACATGATTTACACGGACTAACATTTATATGAGCGCCGTCTACCCAAACAATAATATGGTCCGACAATTATTGGGTACCGTCTATCCAAACAATTATAAACGGACTAATAAACAAGATAGACTAGACGTAAGTGGGATTTGATAATTACTAATTTATTAAATTCAATTTTAAGGTCCAACTCAAAATAAAACTTTAATATCATTAGTCAATTATCAAGCAAATTAAGTAATCCAATTAATTATTTATTACCAATTGGTCCAATCAACAATCCATTTATAAATTAAAACATTTTATTAATTTTAAAACATATTTTATTTTAATTAATTTAATTAATTACTCAATCCAAGGTCCAACCTTAATTAACTTCAAAATACAATTCAAAGTTAAAATTTTAATTTGTTTTTTGGAGGGCTCAATGCATTTCAAAAATTGCTCAAGGGGGCCTA
Source organism: Stenogyne calaminthoides (assembly GCA_037126765.1). Classification (NCBI taxonomy): domain Eukaryota; kingdom Viridiplantae; phylum Streptophyta; class Magnoliopsida; order Lamiales; family Lamiaceae; genus Stenogyne; species Stenogyne calaminthoides. The sequence continues at coordinate 33,039,402 of JBBCBC010000005.1, read as the reverse complement.
GTGATCACCGCCCAAATTCCCAGATCCAATCCGTAATTTGGGACGTCAAATTTCCAAAACCCAAACACCAACCAAAATCCAGACCAATGTCCATATCAAATCCGCAATATACATCACAGATTCATCGAATTTTTTTATCAAAATTCGACAGAAAAGTCCAGAAATCATAAGGATTAACGCCGCTGCTACAGGGGAGTTAAATCATGAGTGTAGTGAATCTCCGCCTCGGGCTTTGAATCGCCGCCGCGAGTCGCGTGCGTTGCGAACCGCCGTCCAATGGCTCGGATCGCCGTCGCAAATCGCGTGCGCGAGCCTTGCGAATCGCCACCTAGTGGCTCGAATTCCCATTGCTTATCGCAAGCATTATAAATCGTGGCCGCTAAGGGAAAATCGCGAGAAATCCCCAAATCGGACACGAGGTCAAACCATCGTGTGAGAAGTGAATTGCGCCGCCATCGTTGCTGTAAGTGATGAGCGAATCGTCACCTCCGCGAACGGTGCAGAGGAGTGCCACCGCTTGCGAAGGGAATTCGCATCGTCGCCGTCGCGAACGAGGTTACAATTACCTCAGCGCACCGCTGCTATTGGAGTTCGCCGTCGCTCGCAGCGTCACGAGCCCCCACGACCGTCGCGAGGCGCGGCGTGTAGCCGCCGCCTCAAGCGACGTCGCAGGTCACGTTCGCCGGGCAAATCGGCGCAGAGGTCGAAGGGCAGCAGAGGGGTTTTATTAGTAAACCCTGGTTTTGAAAAGTGACGCAAGGAAAAGGATGAGCCAATGACAAATTCTAGCAAATGTAATATCATTTGTGCGGTGGATATCAAAACAGTATTAATTCAATATAATTAGTGTTTTGAATTCCAAAGATATTTTTATAGGCAGCCACTTTCAATTTATTCAAAAAGGCAGCTCTAACACATCGAAACAAATTAAGTGCAGACACGCACGAAACAATTAAGCAATTAAATCAAGAGCATGAGCTTTGATACCACTGTTGAATTTTAGAGGCACGTAAACATGTAATACATGCGCAATGTAATTAAACAGTTCACCAACAACGAACATATAATTACATAATTAAATACGTGTAAACATAAAGAGAAATCTTACAGTAAATCGTACGTATATTTCTCTACTATGGTATCCACGTAATCCCTGTTCACGAACTTGCACAGATTTGCCAGCGTTGAATCTGAGACGAAATTTGCTAGGAAAATTCTCATTCTTGATTTTATGGAGAAATATGAATTAACGTTATTTATGAATTCTCAAGAGCTTGTATATATAGGAAAGATCCAGCTTAAATCTTAAGCTAACCTGATTGAGAAATAAAATCCATAATCTTTATTTAAAATAAATCTCTAAGATTTATTTTCCACATATAAAATCTCTACGGATTTAATTCCATATACATTAAATCCTACAATTATAATATAATTATTGAGAATTCTTTTTTAATTAAATCCAATTTAATTAAATATTAATAATAATTAATTCTAAATTAATTTATTATTAATTAATTCTTCATAAATTAAATATTAAATTCAATTTAACATTTAATCAACCAACTATAATCCCTAAAAGGGAACTACTTGTTGTGTGACTCATAGGCCCTCATATATCGAGTCATTAGTCAAACTAACGGTCTTAATTGAACCCTAAACAATAAATCAGACATTCTCAATATATGAGGTACGTTGCGAGAAACGTGCAACTACCTGTAACTAAAACATGGACTATTACGATTTCCTTCTTTCATTCGCGAATACTCGATTAAGTCTTGAACATGATGAAGTGTCTATTCAAATAACTTAATCATGTTATCTCCAATCACTAATTGATCATGTATGTCACACTTAGCCACAAAGTCTAAGTTGACGTGCATCGGTCGATGACTTTGATCCAATTATGATGAGAAGACGAGTATTCTCTCTAAATCAACTTTGATGAATGACTACCACGCACATGCACTTCGTGATGAACCTAATTCAAGCCGTATCTACCCATGGTTAGGGTGCAAGTATTGATCATGGTCAAAGTTCATCATCCCACACATGTCGTACGTATTGACCTCAAGTCAAATGAGTATCGCATCGCTCTCACTAACCGAGACACCAGTAGACACATATAGTGAAAATACATCAAACGATTTCTCGAATGGGTATACCAATACCCTCTAAGATATTTGTGCATCCATCATGAGATATACCCTCTAAGATATTTGTGCATCCATCATGAGATATCTAGTATCTCGTAGTAAGTGAGATCTTACTACTCTCTAAGAGTATGATGCAGATCGCACACCAATCTCTATTGTATCATCAATATCCCATTCTTGATGATCCTTGATCGGGGCTATTTGAGAATCATGCTTAAGTCATCTGAGTTCTCATAACCTCAATGACAGCAATGACTCAAGGGAACACTTGTATGAATAAATGCAAACAATCAAACATAATATTCAAACAAGTGTATTGTCATACATTAATATTAATTGAACTATAATATTAAATCAAACTGAATATCATCGAGTATTATGTCCTTACAATGGATTATCTCTAGGACACTAACACTAACATTATAAGATGTGCTAGGAATCTAGACAATTTGATGGACAATTTTCTGTAAATCCGGTGGTTATAACTTTTGCATATTTTAAAAAAAATTATTGTATTTAATGATGATTCTAATTTCTGTTATTATTTTTGCAGATTTTTGTAAATTTTCTGTTATGATCTTTATTTGATGTAATTTTTGTACCTTTTAATTTCTGTTTCAGCAAATCGGCCCAAAGTGTAATTTTAGGACAACATACAAATATTAAAAAAAATCAGCCCCAAATACAATTTTTAAAGAAAATGCACTCCAAAAATCGACCCAACAGTGCAAAAAATAAAATAATTCATTTTTTAAAAGAAATAATTCATCAGTCCAACAATGTAGAAATTAAAAGAATTTATTTTCTAAAAATTAACTAATATGCACCTATGGGTCTGGCCTAAAATGCAATTTTGAAAAAAATTGCAATCCAAAATTGGACAAATAGTGTAGAAATTAAAAGAATTTATTTTTTAAAAATTAATTAATTTGCACTTCTGGACCTGACTTAAAATGCAATTTTTAAAAAAATGCACTCCAAATTTGGTCCAGTTGTGTATAAATTAATTTTCTTTTAATATTTAGGTAATATGCACTTCTGGGCTTGACCATAAATGCAATTTTGAAAAAAAAAATGCACTTCAAAATTGGTCCAGTAATGCAGAAATAAAAAAAAAAATTGTTGAAAATTAACTAATATGCGTTATTAGGCCTGGCCTGATGTAATTTTGAAAAAAAAAAAATAACCCCACTCCAAAATCGGCACTTTCATATATTTGATTAATTAAAAACCTGTCCTTTGAAATAGTTGGTGAGACCAAAAAAAAGGATAATCTGGAAATTAATTACATAAATTTGAAAAATAGAATAGCATTTGACTACAAAAAGGGAGCCGAAAGGGGAATTAATTAATTACATAACATTGATCGAAAATTGGGGTGGGTGGACCTACAGGGGGAAAGGGAAATGTGATTTGAAAATTAGGAAATTGGTGGGACTGAATTGGGGTGGGGGGTGGTAAATGGTAGATGTCATTTTTGCAGAAAAAAGAGTAGGTAATGGTGGGACCAATATATGGGAAATTGTGTGGTTTTATTGTATTTTTGCTTCAAATTTTGTATGGGTGAGCCATTTTAAAGTAGCATTGTACTTTAAAGTCATTGTGACTTCGTACCTTAGAGCACTTGCCTCTTTTTTTTTAAAACCTAAACAAACATAAAGTCAAAACAAAATGAGCATCAAAATAAAACATATGAACGATAAACAACTTAGCAGTATTGTAATCGTGTGAGCGAAGAGAGTCAATATCATTTTTACTGCTTGTGGTCTAGGGTTAATTTGAGTTAGTTTAATATATGAAAAAATTATTTCAAGGCCAAAAACTTATTAATTTTACAAATTTGACCTGCACGTATTCTATTTGTGTTTGTCACGCTAATCAGACGTGTCCGATACAGTACCCAAAAGTATTATTAATATTTTTAATTGGAAAACGCCACGTGACATATTGGATGCGTATCCCACCCGTATTCGCGTACCCAAGTACCCGCAGAGTATTAAACAATGCATTATTAAAAAAGAGACATACTTGCATCAGACGGCCTCACGGTGGAACCGAACATAATTTGACTTTGACGCTTTAACATTTTAAAAGGTGTGAATGTTGATTTGTATTAACATGTACCCCATCTTATATATGAGACCGTTTCATATAAGTTTTTATCATTTTATATATTTAGTTGCGGTCAGACGGACATGAGTTGGTGATTTGTTGATAAACTAGGAAAGAAAAATATTAGCGAAAGCCTCGTATTTGATATTTAGTCGATTAGTGAGATACATATAGTAAAAATTGACTATTGAGTTGATCTCTAGTGGGACCATTAGATGATGCAAACTATCACTTTTTTAGCTTTTATTTGTTAATGTACTTTTTTAGCATTTCTTCGATTTCATTAATATGGGGTGTAATAAAGCGGCAAGAAAAATCTTTAGATCTTCAATGGTGATTCTTAGTGGGTTGAAAATATTGTTGGTGGTGTTAAAATCAATTCTTGAAAATGGATCCATGCTCATTTCTCTCTTTCTATTTAGACAAAGTCTTACCAAGTGAAATGTACCATTTAAATGCATTTTAGAAGAGTGCAAGTTATTTTATTGAAACATGTAAGTTGTTTTCAGTGAAACGTGCACCAAAAATGCACTTTCAACTTGCAATTTTTAGTGAAGACAACTTGCACTTTTAAAAAATGCACTTGAGTTTTACGGTGCACCTGATACACAAGAGACATACTCTTCTAATAGTTATTCTTTACATGCCCAGTTCTCCTCACATACGACTGTTTCCTGTCGAGTTTTTAACTTTTACTTTAGTTGTAATTTCTCTTCTTGTACGAGATTCAAATACTCCTGGTACTCATGATCTTATTACTTTTCTCGTTCATTGATTGATTGATCTTATTCAGAGTGAGAAATGAAAAGATCATTGGTGATTATCACAAGATCATTGAGTGGTGTGTGTCCAAACCAATCCCAGTGGATAAGACAATGCAGTTGGGTTCGAATTCTACATATGCACACTGCATTGGACGATTACAAGTGAGCAAGATTAATATTCCCATTCATGGTGTGTTTAGTACTTTTAGGAGTATGAGGGTCGATACTATTGATTTGTACTGGTCGATGTATTCCAACATTCCTGTCGGTATTGTGTTTGTCTAAGTAACGTGTATGTTAGGTTGAATAAGATCGCTAGTTACACGTGTGAAATGATTGTTTTTGGGAGGTGTTTTTACATTATACCTTTTAGGGTCTTGTAAGTGGTTCTTGTTTGTATCACTATTTGTTATAGTGAAGTTTTTAGGCACGAAGCTCATATAGTCTGAATTAAGACTATACACAGTTTTGAAATTCTTTGCAAAATGTTTTAAGACTGCTGTTGTTTATGTTACATAATGTTTTTAACAACACTCTGAAAAATTACGCACACACACTTTCAGTTGGCGTCAGAGCCATAAACTTGATACACTAAGTTAAAAGTCCTGTGTTTTTAAGTGTGTTTTGCAATGGAATATAATACCCTTTCAGTTAAACCTCCAATTTCGTATGGATCAAATTATGCTTATTGGAAACCTAAGATGTGAATGTATATCAAATCTATTGATGAGAGAGCATGGAGAAATATACTTGTTGGTTGGACTCCATCAAGAACAATTGCTGATAAAGATGGTGAAACTTAAGTAAAAAATGAGATTGAATGGTTGAATGATGAATGCACTTAAGCTAATTATAACTATAAAACCCTTAATGTCATTTTTACTGCTACTGATTTTTCTATGTTTAAGTTGATTTCAAACTGTGTTTCTTCTAAAGATGCTTGGGACAGATTGCAGGAACATTGTGAAGGATCAGAAAGTGTTCGAAGAACAAGACTTAGAATGCTGGGTACCAAGTTTGAAAATTTGAGAATGAAAGACGATGAAAGTATTTCATCATACAATGAACGGATTAGTGAGATTTCTAATGAATCTCATTCACTTGGTGATCCTATGTCCAACACAAGGCTAGTTCATAAAATTCTTAGAAATGTTCCTAAACGTTTTGATGCAAAAATATGTGATATAGAAGAAGCTAAAGATACTGATTTATTGAGTCAAAATGAATTGGTCAGTGTTTTGAAAACATATGAAATCAATACAAATCAGTTTGAAGATGACAAAAAGGACAAAGATAAAGATAAGAAAGTGTTTGCTTTAAGAGGAGAATCATCTTCAAATGTTGAGAAACATCCTTATGTAATAGAAGTAGATTCTGATGAAGATATGTCTGAATTGTGTGATAAAAGTACTACAAATGAAATTGCTTTGTTGACTAAACAAATCAAAACTTTTTAAAGAATAAACTGGATATGTCTAAAAGTAATTTTCAATCAAAAGGTAATGGATTACATAGAAACCGAATTGACAATAATTCTCAAAATTATGACAAAAGGAATTTTCCTAATCAACAAACTGATTTTAATCAACAAAGACAGTTCACTAGGGATAATAAGTTTAGATATGATCCTGAGTTTAGAAAGAGTGTTAAATGTGATGCATGTTCTGGAAATGGTCACTATGCCAATGAATGTGTTAATACTTTGCTTAGGAAAAGCTAAAATTTAATGCAACTCTAAGTGGTGATTTTGAGGATAGAACTAATGATGCTAAAAATGAGTTAAGTGCTATGTCTGTTAGAATAGTGTATGATGATATGTTTGATGATGAACTTGATGATTATGATTATGATGTTGAATCAAATGTTGATATAACATTTGGAACAACATTGTTTCATATTTTTCCTGACATAAACTGTTTTAATGGAACTATTCTGGAAACTGAACAATCTCATACTATTGAATATAACTTTGAATGTCAGAAATTTAAATCAGATCTGGAAACACAAATTCAAAGTTTGAACTCATTATCTTTAGAAAATTCTAATTTAATAGATTCACTGACTAAACTCGAAATTATTCTAACCAGAAAATATGTGGAAATTTATGTTTTAAAAGAAGAACTAAAAGGTTCTACTTTAAGTTTCAAGAAGTTTTCAATCAACACTACTGAGTTAAATGATGCTTTAATAATTGGAAGATCACGTAATGCTGGTCTTGGATATGATAATATTTCAACTGAGTTTTCAAATTCAAATGAGTTGTCAACTTCAAATAAACAAATCACCTTTGTGAAAGAAGGAACTATTCTCTCAAAACCTGTTTCTCTTAAAAAAAGATCTACTGTTAACAAGGTGATGACTATATTTGTTATTGTTATTCTGGAACGGGTCACATTCGTCCATATTACTCAAAACTAAAAAAAAATTTGAAAGTTGGTATTAAATTACCTGATAAAATAGAGCATCATGTACATCACTTTAACAAATATATAAAATTGATTCATGGTAATGTGTCATATAAAGTTGTACATAATTCTTTAAAAGCAAGTGTTCCTAGTTCATGGTACTTTGATAGTGGTTGTTCTAAAAAATATGACTAGACAACTTGATTGCTTGAGTGATAATACAACTTATGATAGTGGTCATATTATTTATGGTGGTGGATCAAAAGGTAAAATGATTGGTAAAAAAATATTGGATGTTTCTGATTTTCCAAAGTTAACAAATGTGTTACATGTAAATGGTTTACTTGCTAATTTGATTAGTATTAGTCAGTTATGTGATGACAATCTTCATGTAAATTTTGATAAATTTTTTTGCTATGTGTTGAATAAGATTAATGATTGTTTAATGACTAGTATAGGTATGTTGACCATTTCTATGTAATTGGTCCAAATAAGACCTGTAACAGTGCTAAAACAGATGACATTATTTTATGACATAAAAAACTTGGTCATGCTAATTACAAAAGTATATATAAATTACATAGACTATGTGCAGCTGTTGGATTGCCTGATTTTAATTATGGGAATGATAAAATCTGTAGACCATGTCAAAATGGTAAGCAAGTAAGATCTACTCATAAAATGTTGTCAGCAAGTACAACAACACGTTGTTGTGAATTGATTCATATGGATCTTATGGGTCCAATGGAGACATAAAGTCTAGGTGGTAAGAAGTATTCATATGTACCTATTGATGATTACTCTAAATATACTTGGGTCGTTTTCCTTAAAGAAAAATCTGAAACCTTCTTAGAATTCAAAATTCTTTATAGAAGATTTAAAATTATTTTCAACTTAAGAGTGAGTAGGATTAGATCAGATCATGGAAGACAGTTTGAAAATAGTTAATTTACTGAATTTTGTGAAAAAAAATGTATTCTACAATAGTTTTTTTCACCTAAAACACCTCAACAAAATGATATTGCTGAGAAAAATAATAAAACTTTACAAGAAATGACAAGAGTTATGCTTACTTCAAAAAGTTTGTTTAAGAAATTCTGGGCAGAAGCTTTAACCACAACTTGTCATATTGTGAATAGAGTGTTTATTCAATCTGATAGTAAATATACACCTTATGAGATTCTTAATAACAAGAAATCAAATTTGAAGTACTTTCATGTGTTTGGTTGTGTTTGTTACATTTTAAATGATAGAGTTTAGTTGCACAAATTGGATTCTAAAAGTGATAAAGGTTTTTTCTTAAGATACTCTAAGAATAGCAAAGCTTATAAGGTTTATAACTTAAGGACTGATACAATGCAAGAATCTATGAATGTGGTATTTGATGATAATGCTAGTCTTGCAGGAAATAATGCAGAAAACAATGTATCAGATTTGATTGAGATATCAAAGAACACTGAGAATTCTGATGTGAAGAAGGATGATGATCAAAATGTTGTTATCACACCTTAAATAACATTACCTAAAATTCAAGATTCTGGAAATTCTTCACATGATTCACAGTATCCATCTCAATTGACTCCATCTTCCAAGATTATGAAGAGTCATCCATCAAATCAGATCATTGGTGAAGCAACTACTGGAGTACACACTAGAAGAAGAATGGGTATATATATTAATAACTTTGTAAGGTCAGTTTGCATGTCATCCATATGCAATCAGGTAAATTTTGAGTGTTATTACTCCTCAATTGAACCCAAGAATGTTAAAGAAGCTCTTAATGATGAGAACGGGGTTAATGTTATGCCTGAAGAGTTAAATCAGTTCGAAAGAAATGACATTTGGACACTAGTTCCTAGGTCTAATGCAAATATAAATGTCATAGGAACAAAGTGGATTTTCAAGAATGAAACTGATGAATTTGATAATATTATTAGGAATAAAGCTAGATTGATTGCTCAAGGATATACTCAAATTGAAGGATTTGACTTTGATGAAACATTTGCTCCAGTAGCTAGAATAGAATCCATAAGATTACTACTTGTTATTGCATGTTTCATTAACATTAATTTGAATCAAATGGATGTTAAAGCTGCTTTCTTGAATGAGATTCTGGTTGATGAAGCTTATGTCGAACAACCTAAAGGTTTTGAAAGTCTGAAATTTCCAGAACATGTTTATAAGTTAAAAAAATTGCACTTTATGATCTAAAATAGGCACCTAGAGCTTAGAATGGTAGACTTACTGATTTTCTACTAGAATTTGGATTTATGAGAGCTGAAGCTGATAGAACCTTGTCCAAAGATGATATTTTATTTTCTCAAAATAAATATGCAAAAAATCCGATGAAAAGGTTTGGTCTTGATAGTTCAAAAGTCATAAAAACCCCTATGGGTTCAACTCAAAAGTTGAGTAAAGATGTTATTGGTAAAGATGTTGATCATACTTTGTATAGATCAATGATTAGTAGTCTTTTGTATTTGACTTCTGGTAGGCCTGATATTATATTTAGTGTCTGTCTATATGCTAGATATCAAGCAAGTCCTAAGGAATCACATCTCAATTTTGTTAAAAAAATCATAAGATATGTTGCTGGAACTTGTGATTTAGGTATTTGGTATTCTAAAGACACTAATTGTTCTCTAGTTAGCTATAGTGATGCAGATTGGGCAGGTGATAGAGATGACAGAAAGAGTACTAGTGGAGGTTGTTTTTACATGGGAAACAATACAATCTCTTGGCATAGTAGGAAACAAAACTGTGTGTCACAGTCCACTGCAGAATCTGAATATGTTGCTGCTGGAAGTTGTTGTTCTCAACTACTTTGGCTTTAAAAGATGTTTGATGATTATGGGTTGGAAAATTGTATTTTGACTGTTTATTGTGATAATACAAGTGCAATTAATATATATCTAAGAATTTTGTGCAACATTCTTTAACTAAACATATAAATATTAGACATCACTTTATAAGAGATCTTGAAGAGAAAGAAGTTGTGAAGTTAGAGTACATTTCTACTGAAAAACAACTTGCTGATATCTTCACAAAAACCCTTGATTATGAGAGATTTATTCCCTTAGAAAATCTCTTGGTCTTTGCTCTATCTGAAAATTTATGCAAGGTGTTGTGACAAATGTTTTACAACATTTGAAACAACATCATGATTCTAATAACAATTTTTCGGATTTGAATATCTCATCCTCCATCTAAATACACATTCACCCCTATTATACATCTATACCCTAAAATTACCACATAATTATTTTTCTTACACCAACTCATTCTCTCTCTTACTTTTGTTACAACAATTCATTATCTTTCATACTTTTCTTACATATAATAATTATCCCACTAACTAATAATAATAAAATAACACATCATCATCATTAAAATATGTTGATTTGATATAAAACCGCATCCACCCCTATCACATTCAACATAAAACAAACAAAGATTATTAATCAAAGGATTTGTCCCCATCCACATTTCTTCCCCATCCAGATTTGCCCCATTCATCTCAAGCGAAAAACAAACATGACCTAAATTCCTTGCACAACTCTTTGTTGCATTAGATTAAGATTATAGCAAAATTTTACTAAAATAGTATAAATATATTTTACTAAAATAAAAAGATTAAATCTCATTGCATTACATATAAAGTTTTAAGATTATAGCAAAATTTTACTAAAATAGTATAAATAAATTTTACTAAAATAAAAAAAGTAAATCTGACATGCACCGTGCAACTCAGATATGAAACATTCAACTTGTTTCTCAGAAACATACAATCTGTTTACATTGAAACGTTCAATTTGATTTTACACTGAACAATGTTTTACACTGAACAAGTTATGTCAATGTAGACAAGTTAAAAGTTTAAAAATAAACAAATTACATATTAAAAAATACACATAAATTTTACATTGCAATAAGTGCATACATGACTTTGCCAATAAAAAATGTTCAGAAACACCAAAATTTTTAAATATATATACCAAGGTCGTAGAGAAACTTTAGTAAGGTGCCATACTATACCGAAACTCTCAGTATATCGAACATTTTGATATTTCGGTACAGTAATTGTCTTGTACAAAATTTTCAGTAAATGTGTGGTTCTATTCAACCTAATGCAGTAAAAGAAACTGGTGGGAGAAATTGAAGGAATTTGTTCTGTGGCTATTTACAAACGAATCCTAATTTCTCATCTTTTGTGCTGCAACATCAAATAATGGACATCCTAAAAAAATATATTAAAAAGTAATAGAGTCCACCATTGTCTTTTACAAAAAAATCTGGCTCAATTCTTTTCACCAAAAGCTGCAGCAGTAAATAAAATGTCCCGAGAATATATAGAAATCATAGGAACAATGGCCAAGGAGTTCTTCCAGCACAATTAATCGGCTTTAATATTTACTTTTAGGGGGTCAAGAAAAGAATACATTCATAATGTGAATATATACACATGGCGAACCCGGATTATCTTTCAGATATTAAACCTGCATGAACACCAAAGAGATGCATTCAGATCAACCATGTTTTTTTACCAAACTTGTAGGGCGATTAATAGTTATAGACTAAGCATGCAAAGAAGATACATACAAGAGCTTTCAGATGAAGATGAAAACATTTTATTAAGGCTGTTCTTTTGTGTAAAAAATAGTTACAGAGCTCACAATAACTCCTAATTGAAACTTGTTCTTGGGCGTAAGACTCCCTCATTGATATTTGAAATTATCACTCGTCTTTGTGATGCAAAACAGTAGGCATGCTAATATTACCATCGAGAGCAGCGTGATAAACTCGTTTTTCTGCCAACCCAATATCTGAAAGAATCAAATTGCCCTGCATTGTAAGTGCAACGATTATTATTTTAAATAAAAGAAAATCTCAACTATTAAGTGAGAATGTCAATTATTACGCCTTAATATTCAATTTCAAAAAGTTTGCAATTTTATAAGCTGCTCTCTTGAAATATAGTATTTTCAAAAAAGATGATGACAATCAAGAGTTTACTAAAAAGGCAAATACTTCTATGCACCAGTTGCACCGCGCAACTCAAGTGCATATTTTAATGATATTAGTTATTTTACTAAAATGTATTAGTTGGTCAGTATTAGTTGTTTTCACTAAAAAAATTTAGCTATTTTCATTGACCAGTATTAGTCGTGCACCAGCTGCACTGTGCAACTGACTCAAGTGTTACTCATTTGAAGGACCTTGAGAAAATACTACCTCATGAGCCATTAGCTGTCTCACATTCTCCGCATAAAGCCTAGGATCTGTCATCTCTTGTTCTGAGGGGTGATAAACAGGTAACTTCAAAACTTCAATGTAATTCACAAACTGGCATAGAAGAAGAATAACATGACGCACCTGCGCAAGATGCATACTGAATCAACATAATAATTCGATTAATCAAATTGTGACAACAGACAGATATGAGATACTCCTCATTCATTAGCTAAAGCTACGAAAGTTTTATTCAAGAATCAACATTAATTCCATAATAAACACTAAGCAGGCAAAGTTACTATTCTGATACAACATATATTAATGATTAAGAAGAAATGTTGGCAGATGTGAGAATGTATAACATTAAAAAGATAGAGAATTACATATACGATAATTCAACATATAAGCTAAGATAGGGCTTGGGAGAAGTGCACACTCAAGCATATGCCATCAAGAAGAGTCCATTTACAGAAGATCATAATAAAACTAAAAGGCACAAAAATAACAACTTACCCCAGAAATCGAGTCCCACGCAGGACTGAATCTCTGGTAAGGATATCTTAAAATGATGGGAACTACTGGTGTCTTTGCCAAAAAAGCACCAGTCTTGAATGGCAGGAGGTAGTCTCCATTTGTGGTTGTGCCTTCTGTTGAAGAACCAAAAGAATTATTAGTCTGCAAATCCATAGATCCTTTAAGACAGGGAATCATCTACAGATGAAAATACGCAAATTTGCAGGACCGAGGTCCGCAGAAGGTAAATATTAAGATGGAATATGCCAAAAAATTACCAATATCCTTAACACTTTTTTTATTTTAAGAGAGACTATAAGTATCGTCATTACATCAAACATAAATCACATAGTCTCCTTGTTTGACTTTCTCGAAATTGATTCCTTTGTAGGCAAGATTGGTGTATCAAACCAAAGTGGAGACACGGACGACTAGCCTCAGACCAGTTTAGACTTTAGAATAAATTTGTTGAAGAAACAAAAGGGCCAGAAAATGAATATTGTAAAAAATACAACCTGGGAAAAGCATCATTTTTGGAGCGTGCTTATTTTTATGAGCTTCTTGAACTCTTTCGGTGATGAGACCTGCAAACAAAGAGCAAATTCATAAATATATAACTAAAATCAAAATTTCTTCACATTTTCCAGGAAAAAGGTGGGGATAATCATAGAAGACAGAAAGTTTTACCTATATTGACTCAGTTTTCCTTGTATTCATGTAAACATAATCACTGTTTGTTTCTGAGCCCAGCTATCTTATACGAGCTAGAACTAGGCTTTGTATGCTTGAATTGAGCTCATTAATCGAACAATGTTTTTAAAAGATGGAATCTAATAGAAAGATATATTTCTGGGTGTCCCAAAAATATGTGCAAGATGTGCTATTTATCTGGCATCAGATATATACAACCAAAAGCGGCATTTTATATCTCCTATAAAGTTGTTTTATTTTCTTCTCTCCTAATATGAACATCCACAATTGGAACAAAGAAGTATAATTTTCAGACTTTCTTGAAAGTTAATTCACTTGAAAGAAAGTGTACCAGAGACTCCCTTGAAGTCTGCTGATTTTAACTCGCGCTGCACAAAGATACAACCGAGACACTTGCTGTAATGTAGACATGGAAACCGTTTAAAGAGTTAACGCGAATAGTTACATTATATGAAAAGGATAGTTGAAAGAAGACAACGATCCATAAATGAAAGAGAAAGGGAGTAAGCAAGACCTAAGTTTATATAAATATGCTTTACTCTGATATTTTCTCATGTAAAAAAAAAAAAATAGCAGATGGGTACATATCCAAACAAGCAGAATAAAAAAACTTGACTTAATGTTTTGTAAGCGCACAAACCAACCTTATAAGTCCAACAAGAGGAAGTTTAGCCACGGAACTCTTCAGCAACAAAATTACAAAGCATAGTCGACAAAAGAATAGAATAAAGATGTTAAGTACACTGCATTGAGCAAAGAAATGCCTCCTTAAAGGCATACAAATACAGTTAAGTAAAAGCTTACCAACCTTTGAAACAAAGCTTGGAAAAGAGGCAGACGTGTGATATAATATGTCTAAGTAAGATACATGATTGGACACAATAGCCCCGGGGTTTTCCACCTCCTCCTTATCTGCAGACTGAAAAGATTGAATAAAGCATGAGACAGTATAAGATCCGGCACCTTCAATAAACCAAATAGTCAGTTGAGAATTAACCAAGACAAAAGTAACCCAATCAGTAAATACTAGTCCTAATTAAAGATGACATACTGAGAGTAATGTATCGCCACATAAATTTATCATAAGAAAGATAATGGCAAGTGTATCTTGAGCTTGATACCGCAAGTCTACAATGTTGAATGCTTATTTTAGAAAATTCCCTGTAGCCATAAGCAATGGAAGTGTCAAATGAACTGCCTTTTAAAGAGTGCAGTATCAAATTAAAATATCTATAACCAAATATGTGAGTACAATGCAAAAATCATTCTGAAGTTTCAGATCCATTTGAAAATAATAAATATACGAGACATGTGATTTGTCTCATGTTGAATTTTATGTTTGATGAATAGTAAAAGGTGAATTTGAATTTTGTATATGTTTGGCAGCGTGGATTTTCTAGGATAATGAATGATGATGTATTGGAAATTGTGTGTAAAGTAGAAGAGAGAGTAGAGTGTGTGTAAAGTGTAAAAAAAAAGGAGAGAGAGTGTTGAATTGGGTAGACAATAATAATAAAAAAGCGGGTGATATACGATTGATAGTGTATTGGAAATTGTGTTTGAAAAAAACAAAGTAGGTGTATTATAGGTATTATAGAGTAGAATATTAGAAGATCTAAAAACCTATACCAAAATCCTGATAAAGAAATGAGGATTTGGATTTGAAATAAAGAAAGTGGGGGTGGGAAGCCTCATACTAAGTCGGTTAAAACTATCTGTCTTGTTTCTTTATCCTCACAATGGGTCAATGATTCTTGTGCCCAAATACATGACCGGAATCCAAATCTCTTTACTAATTTCTATACTTACATTTCTTATGTCATCTTCGCTAACAGGTATACCTCAAATATCTTAGTTCTGGCATACTTAATTCCACGTCACCAATACTTACGCTGAATTACAACTCATATATGTCCACTAAAATCTTGAGAACTGATAACAGCAAAGAATATCTATGTCTTTTTATAGGCTTATATGACCCAAAATGTGATTCTTCATCAGTGTTCATCAGATTAGTGACAATCTGCATTCCTACTTACTAGCAGAATACCAAAATCAAATTGTATAAATAGTGCAACTCCTTTCCTATAAAGATAAACAATCATCTACTCTGATAACAAACCCAATCTTCAGATTCTGACATTCTGCATTCCTACTTACTAGCAGAATACCAATTATATTATGACCTTTGTCCTTGCCAATCCTGCAAATGCACACAAGGCAGGGAAATAATGAATTGGACGGTATATTTTCATTCAAATTTATTCCCATCTCAGATAACACATTGGCCTGTATCATATCAAATTCACAACTCAAAATCAAATCAAACACATTGATACTAAACAATAAATTGGAAGATCACAACAAAAAATTATACCTCACTGTTGAGCTCGCCCTCAATTCCAATACTAATCTCGGAAATCCAATAGAAGCCAAAAACAAAGAGCACAACCCTCGCCAGAAACCTACCGATCTGCACAATCACCGCCCTCCGCCACCCCCCAATGTGGGCGTAATCCTCCTGGTCATCCTCCCTGTTCGGATCTATAAACGCTGTGCAAATCCTACAAATCACGTAATAAACAACCAAAAGCGTCATCGCCGTCAACACTCTCATCGGCAGCAGGAACATCAGCCCCAACCCTAGTAACAACTTTTCGGGCCACGGGAATTCCCCCCGCCCCATCGGCCCGTACACGTCGTTCCGTACAAATGCGGCGTATTTTTTCTCCATCTCCTCGATTGTTAGGTTGGATACCGGCAATTCGGGCCGCAGCGTTTCGGGTTCAGGCTTGAGGAGCGGGCGGGCATCGGCGGAGGCGGGTGGATCACGAGCTAGGTCTTTGAGCTCGGAATCCATTGATGATTTTGATGAGGTTGTATTCAATGGAGAGATGATTCTGGTTTCGATCAATTTCGGTTTTGTTTTTTTTTTGTTTTTTAGCAGGAAGCCATTGCAGTTATGATCGTGGAGGAATGTGCGATGTGGCGAAGTGAAATTTGACGCAACTGAGTTGCAGTTATGACACGTGCCTGGTCACGTGAGATCATACTGATTTGACGTTTATTGCTTGTGCAACGTCGTGGTGTAGTGTGAAGCAAGCAATCTGTACGCCTCAATATGCCCACTTCCGATAAACTTGAAAAAAAAAAGATATAAATTGTATGTAATTTTAAAAATATATAATTTATTATAATAAAATATAAAAATAGAGTTTACATTTTAATGTAATAAATTGTATATTTCAGTGCAATAAATTATATATTTTTAAAATACATTATAAAATGTATCGTGCGTCTAGTCCAGAGGAGATTCACTCAATTAAAAATATTATTCAAATTGTGACAATATTTTAAACAACATCTATTAACTATGTAAAAATAGAAATAAGGAGAGAGAAAAATAAAGTGAAAAATTATTATTGTAGCAAGTAGAATTACACTTGCTTGTTTTGTAATGTAGTGGTGAATCTCACCCTCCAACAAAGAGTGACTTGGATTTTACTCAAAGAGAAGTTATATTTTTTTTTATGAAAAAAAGTTATTTTCTCTTTCATTTTTACTTTATAACAACAATTTTAAATTTTAACAAAAAATATTTAATTTTAATCTTTAAAACACTATATTTCATATTATTTGTTTTTAAATATCCTTGATTTAACATTTATGTTACACATATAAAAAGAAATTCATATCCAAATACTAATTTAATAGTTTTAAAAGTGTATTTTTTTATTTATTTTAATTATATGAGTTGAATTTATATATTTTAATTTTAGATTATATAATTTTATTAAAATTTTAATATCATTTTATAAATTTTAGTGTTAGTGGTAAATTTAGTGTATTATTAAATAAATAATTGTGAGACACTTATATATATACAATATAATTTTGACAAAAACTTGTATGCAATATTGCATACAAGTCATATGTGCAATTTGCCTGCCCGTGCCCGAACTAAAAGAATATGGATCAGGTATATATGTTGACCGTCTTACATTTTTTATCTGAGTTAGGGTTATACTTTTCATCTTTACTCTTTATGTTGACCCTCTTTCTCCGGCGTTGTCGTAGAATTAACTGGCTCCCGACAACCACTGTGAAAACGCCGCGCTACTGTGACAAGGTTAGTAATCAATTGAATTTTTACATCCCCGATTTCTTGAATCATAAGCAGCATGAGTGTTACTGTTTTCATTTTTTTCTCTCTCGTGTTGCTTTGCTAGCATCAATTGAACCTTTATATTCCCAAATTCTTAACCCTGTTCTACCCAATTTTATGTTTGTGTTGGGAGTGGGTAAGCAAAAGTTTGAAATTTCACTCTCTTTGTTCTGAAGCGTTAGCAACACCTAATTTGGTTTGAAACTTTCACTCTATATGCCCAATCTGTGCTAATTTCTGCACAATGCTTCATCTATGTTAAAAAGAATTTTGATTTGAGGGATGATTTATTTCGTATTCAAATTCTTTGATTGGGGATTACTACTTATTTTCGATGGAGTTTTATATATGCATGGTTGAAATTAGCAAGTTGTTTAATTAATTGTGTCCTCTTAATTCTCTGTTAATTTTGTTAAATTGAATGTTTTGTTTATGAATGCAGATGCTAAACGGTTGATTGAGCATAAATTCAGCGAGTCATCCGTTCAGAGCTGTCAATTTTTTTATTAACAATAGTATTGCTGCAGATATTAGGGGGTGCCTAATTACCTCTGTATATCTTCATCAGTATATAGTTTTAACTTTTAATTAATTATACTGTTGTTGGTGGTATATAGGTGGAAGAGCTTCAACAGTAACACATTCTTAGTCATGTAGTAACACACGAAATAATTAGATTAAAAAGATAGTATCCCATTTTATTCATGTAGTAACACACACAAAATTACATTAAAAAATAGTATCGCGCCTTTGTTCTTATAGTAACAAATTTTTAGTCATGTAGTAACACACAGAAAAATTACATTAAATAAATAGTATCTCTTTTTGTTAATGTAGTAACACACTTTTAGTCATCTAGTAATACATACAAAATTACATTAAAAGAATAGTTTCGCATCTTCTGTTCATGTAGTAACACACTTTTGTTCATGTAGTAACACACAAAATTTACAGTAAAAGAAATAATATCGCGTCTTTGTAAAGTAACACACTTTTGTTCATGTAGTAACACATTTTTGTTCATATAATAACAACAAAAAACTTAAAATAAAGTAAAAAAAAAAAATAGTACCACACTTTTGTTCATGTAGTAACATAAAAAAATTATATATAAAAATGATAGTGAAGATATTAAATAAAACAAAGCAATAAATAATAAAAGCGTCTTTGTAAAGTAACACACTTTTGTTCATGTAGTAACACATTTTTGTTCATATAATAACAACAAAAAACTTAAAATAAAGTAAAAAAAAAAAATAGTACCACACTTTTGTTCATGTAGTAACATAAAAAAATTATATATAAAAATGATAGTGAAGATATTAAATAAAACAAAGCAATAAATAATAACAGTAAAAATATTAAATAAAGAATAGTAAAAATATTTGTTTTCAAATGGATTCAAACCTAAGACCTTTTGCCTAAGCAAATAACAACCAACCATTAGGCTACATTATAGAATTGATAAAATACTCCATTAAATGTATATATTCATTCTAAAAATTAAATCCAACCAAGCTCACGAATCCACGTCTCCGCGCATACCGCCTAACCCGCCCATGATGGCCCTGCCCAAACCCCAAACCCCGCAATTTCAATAAAATTGCCTAAAATTTGTTATATTGCACATATGATTATGGTGCAATATTTCACAAGAGTCTTTCTTTATAATTTTCACATATTAGAGAAAAATATTAGTAAAAAGACAAATAAATATTAACATGTAGATGAATAAAATGAATTTAATTTAAATTTCTATTACTTCATGTCATGACTACACAAATTTTCATTAAAATTTAAAATATTCAATTTGAGATATACTAATTTCAATAAAATTGGAAGATTTTAACGAAGAACTGCAAATAGATGTAAACTTTTGAATAGTTTGTGTGTGATTGCCAATATATTAAATATTTGCAATAGATCAAAGTATAGTGGATACAAAAATCCGCAGGATATATAATTCAAAAAAATTTAAATCAACTGTTAAATAAAAATAAGATCTCGAAAAATATGTTCGATCCAAAAGGATAGGTATATGGAATATGCTATCAAATCTATTACTATAGAAAAGATGGAGTTTAGTTTTGATGGTCAGTTTCTATCCAGTATCAGGTCACCCCCTTTTTTTCCCCAAATTTTTATTTTAGGATTTTTTTTCTTATCAAATTTTATACATGTCCCTTTCTATGTGTCATTCTCCACGGCACGTGGGAAACTTTTGCTACAACAAAACATGATAGGTTCTTCCAGTAGTATTTAGGTGGTGTTTGCAACTACCACTCTAGGTGTAGAAGCACTTTTTTTTATGTTGAGAATGCAAACACCACCTTAATATGTTGCTCTTTAATTTTCTGTTTACCAAGTACAACACAATGAAGTGCGAGAACATAAAAAAATTATCCCTTTTTAAAGATAATTTAACTACCAACAAAGAATTGTAGTGAAACTTATCAAAATTATTTGATTACATATGCTATTAAGAAGAATTGATTCTGCACATTATTTTTACACTTCCCAACCATATATTACCACCAATAACACCTACTTAACAATCCCTTATAACAAATTCTCATTTTAATTGAAGACAATACAAATTAAAGTAGATATACATTAATTTGACTTACCAGTATGCTTAGAAGTTTTGAGCCTCATTATTTCTCATTCATATCACATGATTTTCAAAAACGAAACATCCCTTCCCCCCTCCCCCCCAAATAATAGCAATAACAAAATTTTATCTTTTGCATTCAAAATTGGTTGTCTTCTCCTGCACTTAGACAACCACTTCAACTTTATGCTTCCTAACGACGAGGCCAATTTCAAATGTTTTATTTTTCCCAGGTCGTTCGCACATACATAAACAACACTTGATGAACTCACACCAAGTATTCGGAACTGGTTCGTTATTTTTTGGTGGTGGAGAAAACACATATATGCTCGTTGATATGGGGAAGACACCAGAAGCTCGTTTTGGTTGATCAAGAGGTAAAATCCAGTGTCCACGCCTGCTACACTTAATGCTATGTTGTCTAACCTTAGTCTTATGATTATTTCAACATAAGGGAAATATGCAATGTGTTATTTATGATCTAGATGTCGACCAGCTAAACAAAGTTCTCAAGATAATAATAGGAACCAACAAACACTAAGTCCGTGGAACCAACAATTTTATATAGAGATAATAACTTAGAGGTCCATACACCCCCTCCCACTTACTCATTAGGTCCATACAAAAAAAAAAAATTACTCCGAGGTCCAAAAACCCCACACAAAAACCCTAAACTACCCCTTTCCCCATTAAATCAAATCAGCCGCCCACCCCCTTAAGTCTCTCATTTCTCTCCACCCCTCTCTCTCTCTAACTTCTCTCTGACTTCCCCACCCCATTTTCCTCCCCTACCCCATCTCCAAAATCCAGGCGGATCCCCACGAAGCCCAAAAACAGGGGACACCACCGCCGCCGGATCCCCTCCCTCATGGCGCCGCCACCGTCTCCATCACCTTCTCCGGCGGTTTCTCCATCGCAACTCTCATGACGACGACGCGGCCACATATAGATCTGAGACGAACGACCCTTCTCCACGCTGCAGCCGCCGCGGCCTCCACCTCCGCCCCCTCCCCTGCATGCGAAACGACGACCCCCCAAACCAAAAACCAGAACGGCGCCGCCGCCTGACCCACTCCCTTGCGGTGCCGCCTGACCCACTCCCTCGCGGCGCCTTTCTGGATTTTAGTTTCTTCAAAACTCGATCTTGTGATTTGGTTCTTTAATTTGAGGTTTTATTTTGAATACTCATCTGAATATTTGGTTTGTTGTGTGAGATTTTATTGATACAGGGCCTTTTTGTGGAGCATTTTTGCTGTAATTTGTTTGTAATGTCGATCTTGTGATTTCAGAGTAGCTTGATTCTTTAATATCAGTGCTTTAGTTTCTTTTGTTTAGATGGGTAATTTGTTGGTGTTATGGTTTTAACTAAGAGTCCACTAAATCAATTTGCATAACTTAAACAAAATTCAATCTTTGTCCACTTGTTAATTTGAATTTTTTTATGAAGATTCGAAGAACAGTTTCTAGCTCAAAAGTTAAATCTTTGGACGAGGTGGTGGATTTTCTGAATTTTTGTTTGATTTTTGCTTATCGATCCTGGATTTTTTTATTTTTTCTTGATTTCTTTGGATTTTTTTTTGTGTATGTATGAAAGCAAACGAGTAAATCTGGTGTGTGTATGTATTTTTTATTTTGGATTTTGCGATCGATCCTAGATATTTTTTTAAAAAATTGAGATTTTTTGTGAGTTTGTGGTAAGTTTGGTGTTGAGTTTGTATAATTTTGGGTTTCTTTGAATTTCTAGGTTCAGATGAATTATGACATCTAAGTTTTTTGAAGATTTGGGGGTTTGTTAAATTTTTGAGGGTGAGAATTTGAAATCGAAGATGAATCTGTTCATGTGTTTTGGATGAACATGTTCGTGTTTTGGATGAACATGTTCGTGTCGTAATGAAGACGAGAATATGTAAATTTTGATGAAAATGTAATATTTTTTTTTGTAATTTTTGGGATTTTAGATATGTAAAATTTTGAGATTGTAAATTTTCAGATTATAGCTATGTAAATTTTTGATATTTTTAAATTTTGATATGTAAAATTCTATAATTTTTTAATTTTTATATGAATGAATTTTGAGATATGAAAAATATATGTAAATTTGTAAAATGTAAAAAATGCAATGATAGTTAATGGAATAATTCGATGGGAATACTTCTAAATTGAAAAAGTAAGATTTCCTCAAAATAGGGAAGGAGAGAGAAAGCAAAAGGACAGTGGGAGCAAAAAAAACAAAAAAAAGCAAAAGGACGGTGAGAGAAAGCAAAAAAAGTGAGATTCCCTTGCAGCATGTGTAAATAAAAATAAGGGTATAGTTGTATTTTTAAAGTGTCTTTTGGACTTAAGAGTAATAAAAAAAATAGGATAGACCTACTAGTAATATTCACTTGAGTTTTGGACATTAGATTAACTTACTCTTTTATATAGTTATAATTAAAAATGTGTAGATGCAAACCCACCATCCTGATAGTGTGGGAAGATTTTGTCAAAAGTGAGGTGCTTGATTTGACTGAAAACATAGCAAAAAAGCCAGTAGTTTGAGGGATGCGATTGTTCGTGAACATTTTCCACGGTACGATTAAATTGAGTTTTTTTAATACATACTCACAAGTGTATCCGTCGGCACATTACCCCACAACAACATCTTATTTGCCCCTCCGATTCCACAAGCGACACAACTGAAATTATGGTAATTAAGACCTTCGCGACATCAAATATTATTTTAAAGTTCCCAAATAATCGATATTCTTCAACATTTCTAAATCTTCTATGTGATTATGTTTTACAGTTACTCCATGAGGCAAAACTAATACAAACATTCAAAAAACTATATTACTAATACAAAAACAACTGCATAGGATAAATGACAACAAAGACTATGTGGAAGTTGTTATCACTTAGAGGTTGTACGAGAAAGGAAACCAAAGCGTTGAACAACCGCACGCTGCGCAGATTCGTAAAATACGCCACATCTTGTGCTTAGACGAAATTGTACCTTCTTATTCATGCATATATGTCCAAAACTTTATTCAGATTTTACCCAAACACTGCCACATGAATACCATACGTTCAGCAGGTCAGATCTTTCTAGATTAAAGCTAACGTTGAAGTCAAAAAACCCGACCAACGTTTATACTTTTTGGCATGCTCAAACTGTTCCAAAGCCTGCGGTGCATCCTACAACACTGAATTCACATGTCTTTACTGCGAGGATGAATTCTCAACACCAACACCGCGGTAAGTTATTCAAATACCCATTACAATTCGAAGGCCGCTCCAAATAGCTACCTACCACCCCTAAAGAAAATTACATTAAAATGTTTTAATCATATTACATTTATGCAAATTATGGTTCGAGGTCAAGCTATATGATGGATTAGGAAATTTACATGATTTCATGGAGCAAAGAGAGGCAGAGAAGTTGTTAAGCACGTCAGCTGACAGGGTAATAGAATTTGAAGCACAGGTCTGTGTCATGTCCAAGTTCAGACGATAGTAACCTTTTGAAACTTGTCTCACTTTTTATTCTATTTTTCCTTAACAGGGAAACCAACTGACAACTTCTGACACCAATGAACGATTCAACAATAGGCACTTCATATTTCACGTCAAAACATCCATATACGAAGTCAGAGGAAAAAAAAACATGTTTGGAATATGATTATGGCAATGCCCCACACCATCTAAACCACGGTTGACATCCCAAGCTTCTCACGTGGAAGCCTCTACAACTACTCAAAAAAAGAAGGTACCCCACTCCAACCACAGACGACAACCACTCTCAAAGACCTCATGCTGAACAAAAACCAAAATCAACTGGTACCCCACAACAGATGTAAAGAATAAAGGTCAGAAATTTACCAAACAAGACTAAGGTAGGCAGACTTATTTTTGGTATCATTTTGCAGCTGACTTTTGATAAACACGTGTGTTTACCAACACAGTGTATTCAGTCAGATTGTTGAGAATCTCGAATGCTAACATGCACTCGAAGGTAGAAATGTTATGTATACATGGTAAAAGTCGAGCTACTGTTGCGGTATGTATATATGTCACTAGCGAAGTTTTCTATGTATATATGCTGATTGTTGCTTATTCGTACAATAATCTTCTTGTTGTTTGCATTCATCTTCTTGCTCTTTAAATAAAGAGGAATGTTTTAAAGTTGTTCAAAGAGAATCCCAGATAGCTATCATCTTCTCCTTTGGGTCAACAAAGATCCTGCATTTTATCTTTAATGATTTATAAATTATGACAATAATTGACCTCCATCAAAGCCAATTTTTGTATATTAAATATATACCATAATACAATCACTTAAGTTTAAGTGAAGCCTTTGGTTGAGTTCTTAAATTCTACTATTGTTTTATTGATAATAATTGTTAGAGATTCGTGTCTTTTTGTGCCGAATTGGGATGTGTCAGTTTACATGATGGTGGGAGTTGAAGATGTTTAAAGTTGATAGTTCTTTTACTTAAAACCTAATAGCTCTAAGCTGGTAGAAGTTAAATGAAAGATTGTAGTTTTATATTATTTTAACATAGTTTTATAATGCGCAAGTTCTGCCACTGGTAACTGACTGCCACTTTAATTTACTCATTTTATGGCACACATAGTGGTATGTTAATCGAATCAAAGAATATATTCTTCTACAATAGGTCTCAAATGAAACTTATTCGTAATATAATTTGACATTGGTTCTCAATCTTCCGGGAGCCAACATATCAATGTTAGTGTTAATGTCCTAGAGACAATCTATTGTAAGGACATAATAATAGATAATATTCAGTTTGATTTAATATTAATGTATGTCAATACACCTATTCGAATATTATGTTTGATTGTTTGCATTTATTATTATATGTGTTCCCATGAACCAATGCTATCATTGAGGATGTGAGACCTCAGATGACTTAAGCATGGTTCTCAAATAGCCCTGATCAAGGATCATCAAGAATGAGATATTCGATGATGCAATTGAGATTGGTGTGCGATCTGCATCATACTCTTAGAGAGTGTAGTAAGATCTCACTTGCTAAGAGATACTAGGTATCTCATGATGGATTCACAGATACCTTAGAGGCTATTGGTATACCCATTCGAGAAATCGTTTGATGTAATTCCACAATATGTGTTTACGGGTGTCTCTGTTAGTGGGAGCGATGCGATACTCCTTTGACTTGAGGTCAATACGCACGACATGTATGGAGTGATGAACTTTGACCATGACCGACGCTTGCACCCTTCCATGGGTAGATATGACTTGGATTGAGTTCATCACGAAATGCATGTGCGTGGTAGTTGAGCCAAGAATATGATTCATTCCTCAATGTGAATTTAGAGAGAATGCTCATCTTCTCATCATAATTGGATCTAAGACATTGACCGATGCACGTCAACTTGGACTTTGTGGCCAAGTGTGACATAAGTAATCAATTAGTGATTAGACATAATATGATTAAGTTATTTGAATAGACACTTCATCATGTTCAATATTTAATCGAGTATTCACAAATGAAAGGAAGTTATCGCAATATCCAATGTTTCAGTTACAGGTAGTTGCACATTTCCTTGCAACGTACCTCATATATTGAGAATGTTTGATTTATTGTCTAATGTTCAATTAAGACCGTTAGTTTGACTAATCGCTCGATATATGAGGGCATATGGGTCACACAACAAGTAACAATTGTTTACTGATTATAGTTGGTTGATTAAATATTATATTGAATATTAATATTTAATTTATGTAGAATATAATAATAATTAATTATTATTATTATTTAATTAAATTAAATTTAATTAAATAGGATGCTCAATAATAATATATGGAATATTATTATAGGATTTGATATATATGGAAATCAAATCCGTAGAGATTTATGTATAAGGGAATTAAATCTATGAGATTTAATTTGCAAGATTAGGGATTTTATTTCCTAATAAGGTTAGCTTAAGATTTAAGCTTGACCTCCCCTATATATATGAGTGATTGAGAATTCATAATACAAGACTTCATATTTTCTCCATAAAATCTCTAGTTAGAATTTTCCTAGCAAATTCATCTCGGGGATTCAAAATAGGCGAATCGGTGCGAATTGGTAAACAATTGTTATGTGGATACCATAGTGGAGGAAGATATGTACGAATTATTGTAAGAATTCTGTTTACGTTTACCCCTAATTTAATTATGCAATTATATGTTCGTGGTTGGTGAACTGTTTAATTCCACTGCGCTTGTATTACGTGTTTACGTGCCTCTATATTCCAACAGTGGTATCAGAGCTCAGACTCTTGAATAATTGCTTAATTGAACTCAATTTTTTTTAAATAAATTGAATTGGGGTGTCGATTATGATATCAACCGCACCGATTGCGGTTTTATGTCTTTGGTACACATACTTGGTTTAAACCAATTGTTAATTATGGTTGGGTGCGTCTATTTGTTTAATAGTTGCAACACACCCACTTGTTTGCCTTGTTTATTCCCTCTTCCTTGCATCTGTTGGTCGAGGGTTTTTGAAACCCTACCCAGTTTCTGCGCCACCCGCTCGGCGGTGGAGGCCTGTGGTGCCGCCGCTTGAGGCGGCAGCTTATGTTGCACCTTGCGACCACCACGTGGACCCGCAGCACCGTGTGCGGCGGCGACGACTCCGCTTGCGTTTCCTCTATTTCATTTCGAACCCTCGCTCTACAGCTTTGGAGCTCACACTACGGCGGCAATTCGAACCAGCGTCGCGGTGGCGTTCTTTGCTACACCATGACCTTCAACGGCGGCGATCTAATTGTGCATCGCTTTCGGCTAAATCGGTGACGAAATTCCTTCTCGCGTTCGCTTGGGCGAATTGAATTCGACCCCTGGGTGAATCGAAAATGCTCCTCGTGGCTGGAGATGGCAATTCAAAACCCTAGGTTTTAATTCGTAGATCACCGCGCGTTGGAGGCAGAGATTCAACCCTACTGTGTTCGTTTTCGACGGTTTTTCCATAATTGTGATTGTTAATTGGGTATTTTTCGTTCATTGCTGATATGGATAGAGCTTGGCACTTAGCATCGCTTGTTCTGTCCGACCATCGATGGTCTGTGCACTGCTGCTTCTTTCACGATTGTTGTTCAACTGCTGTTCTTGGATTCACCGAACCTTATTTGTCGATTTTTTGTTAAATTTTTTGATGAACACATGATTCAATTGTTGATGATGGTTGTTGAACATTGAAATTGGATGTCCCGTAATTTGGGCGGTGATGCAAGGATTGACTTGGTTGAAAATTAGATTTTCACCGGGCTCTCTTTGAGCAATTTTAGAAATTGCATCTGAGCCCTATTAATAAAACAATGAAAATCTAATTTTTAAAATTAATAAGATTATTTTTAAAATAAAAATTAGAGGCTGGACCTCAATTAAATTTAATTAGATTAATTTAAATTTATTTAATAATTGATTGATAATTATCGAATTTTAAATTTTGAAATTGGATTTTGAAAATTTTAATTTGATAATTTTAATAAATTATTAAATCCCACTTGATTAACTAATTTAAACGATTTGTTAACACATTCATAGTCCGCATCATAACTGTTTGGGTAGGCGGCGCCCAATA
Organism: Stenogyne calaminthoides; assembly: GCA_037126765.1. Taxonomy (NCBI): domain Eukaryota; kingdom Viridiplantae; phylum Streptophyta; class Magnoliopsida; order Lamiales; family Lamiaceae; genus Stenogyne; species Stenogyne calaminthoides. The sequence goes on along the minus strand of JBBCBC010000005.1, from coordinate 33,011,135 downwards.
CTTGTCGGATCGTATTAAATGCTTGGGTAGACGGCGCCCCAATATTTGTTAGTCCGTGTAAATCATGTTTGGGTAGGCGGTACCCATCTAATTGCTCAAATATGATGTAGATAAATATGTTGGATCTCGTTTAAGCAATTAATACCCCGCTTTTAAAACCTTCCTCACTAAAATATGGTTTTCTCATTAATTTGATAAAATGTCTTCCATCAAAATTAAAAGTAAACCGGAGATTTCGTTCCAATGGGTATTTAAGACCAAAGTCTTTTGCTCGGATCTACATCTAACATGACTTTTATAGGGACACGTAGTGTCACCGCTTGATGGTTGTAAACCAACTTGACTTTGTTTCACCAGCCAAAGCAGGGAAACGAAAGTTAAGGGACATCTGATTGAACTAGGTTCAATCAACTAGGAATTGCAGTGTTGCAATTGGTTTAGAGACCTACCAGTTTTATTGTTATAGTAATCAGCCAAAGCAGATATTGTAATAATAAGAATGTGGATCCTAGTCCATTACAATTTATAATTGATATAAATTCGTACTCTTCCGATGAGGTCGTTGAGTATGAGAAAATAATGGAGACAAAATAAATTTAAAAGGCCATGTTTATTTTGATTGCTGAATATTGATCATAGGAATATTGTGTTTAATTCCCGTTTTATTTTATTTATCTTGGTTAGTTGAAATGTATAACTGTAATTGAGATGTGTTTTGGAAACAAATAAATTGGCTAGGCTAAATTTTCTGGACTGGCACCGAAACGTGCGTTTGGTGCTAAGACAAGAAAAGATTGAGTACGTATTGGATACGACAATCCCCATTACCCTGAGGCTGGTACTGAAGAGGCTGAAGCGGTTGATGCTGCAGCTCAAAAGAAGCATCAAGAGGATGCTTCCCAGTCTCAGTGTGTTATGTTGCTCGACATGACTCCCGAATTGCAAAGGTAACATGAGAAAATGGATCCTTTCGAGATGCTCAAGCATCAGAAGGATCTCTTTGATTCTGAATCTCGTTCTGAGATTTATGAAGTGATGAGAGATCTGTTCAGATGCCGGTTAGCTGAAGAAGAGAAGGTTTCACCTCATGTGCTAAGGATGATAGGCCTAATTGAGAAACTTGTTTTAAGCAATTGAGCTAAAGGACCAATGTTCCATTTATGCTATCCTCCAGTCGCTCCCGAATTCATATTCTAGCTTTATTGTGAACTATAATATGAATAAGACGGATGCGACCATGCCTGAACTTCATAACATGCTCAAGACTTTTGAGTTCACTACCACTAAGATAGTGTTCAAAGGAAGGAGCGGGTAGACAAGGATGTGTACCTCTACTGTAATCAGAAGAGGGCACTGAAAGAAGGACTGTAAGGTCCTGGTTGCTGAAAGGAAGGCACTAGGTGCTTCTGGCACTAGAACAAGTATGTTTGTCATTGAGATAAACATGTCCACTAATAATGCTATCTACTGGGTATTAGATATCAGATGTGGCTCACGCATTTGTACGAATGTGAAGGGCCTCATATGTCTTGGGGCAGTTAGGGCGGGTGAAGTCACCTCACATGTGGGAATTGGAGCAAGAGTTGCTACTGAACGTATGGGGACTTATGTTTAAGACTTACCCTCTGGTTTTAGATTAGAACATAATAATTGTTATTTTGTTCCTTCTATTACCCGCAACATTATTTCCATTCCTATGTTAGACATGAGGGAGTTTCCTTCCATTTTGAAAATAATAATTATTATTTACGCTTAATGCTGTGGTTTATGGGAATGCCCCTTTATTGAATGATTTATATTTGTTGCATTGTGGATATGATGTTCTTAATATACAAAATAAAAGACTCAAGCTTAATAATCAGGAAAACCAAACTTACTTGTGGCATTATGGACTTGATCATGCAAACGAGAAAAAAATTACAAGGTTAAGGAAGTTGGACTACTTAACCCCATTTGACTTTGAGTCTTATGGTAATTGCGAATCTTGTATCAAGGACAATATGATCAACAAACCCTTTTCTGGGAAAGGGGTGCGTGCCAAAGAAGTTCTAGAGTTGATTCACAGTGATGTATGTGGACCATTGCCCACTCTAGCTAGGGGTCACTTCGACTACTTCATCACTTTTACTGATGATTTCTCGAGGTACGGATACGTGTGTCTTATGAAACACAAGTCCGAATTTTTTGAGAAATTCAAAGAGTATAAAGCTGAAGTAGAGAAGCAACTTGGTAAGAATATCAAGACTCTTAGATTGGATCGAAGAGGTGAATACCTTAGCCATGAGTTCACTGATCACTTAAAGTTACATGGAATCCAACCATAATGGACTCCTCTCGGAACACCTTAGATGAACGGTGTGTCCGAAAAGAGAAACCAAACCTTGTTAGACATAATGAGGTCCATGATGAGTTTTTCTTCTCTTCCAACATTCTTATGGGGATACGCATTACAAACCTCAATTTACATTCTAAGTAGGATTCCATCTAAATCGGTTGAGCATACGCCATATGAACTATGGTGTGCCAAAAAACCATCTTTTACACATATCAAAACGTGGGGTTACCCCGCGATTGTGAAAAAGATGCCCACCGACAAGTTGGAATCCAAAGGTGAAAAGGGTTACTTTCTGGGATATCCTAAGGAAACTAGAGGATATTACTTCTATCTACCTCATAAACAAACAATGATTGTTTCTAGGCAGGCCAAGTTCCTCGAAGAAGACTATGTATTTAAGGAACAAGGTTGTAAGAAGATAGAACTTGAAGAAATTCAAGAACCACAAATTAACAAAGAGACTGATATCTTGTCAAAGCAACATGACAAGGAATCAGTAGGAGCATTCAACAACTCTCACGGTGGGAGTCTTTCACTAGGTGATTGTCTTTCAGCCAGAAGTATCCAAAGATAATAATGATACTGAAGATAGTAAGAATGTTGGTCAGAATATTCCTTTAACATCTGATACACCCAAAAGTTTAAATACTGAAAATCTGTCACAAGATTCACAGTATCCAAAACATTTGGCCCCCTCAACAAAGATATTGAAAAGTCATCCATCAGATCAGATCATTGGAGAAGCTACCACTGGTGTACAAACTAGAAGAAGAATGAGTATTCACATCAATAACTTTGTAAGATCAGTTTGCATGTCATCCATATGCAATCAAGTAACTTTTGAGTGTTATCATTCTGCAATTGAGCCTAAAAATGTTAAATAAGCTCTTAATGATGAATGCTGGATAATTGCTATGCATGAAGAGCTAAATCAATTTGAAAGAAATGATGTTTGGACACTTGTGCCTAGACCTAATTCTGATATTCATGTCATAGGTGTTGGGATTATACTGGAAAGTATGCTTTTACTTTGTATAATAAAACTGAATTTCAGTCTTATTTACTGAAATAAATTTTTTATCACTGATGCTTTAAATATCATCGAATGTTACATATATTTACTGTATAACTGTTCAATAAATAGTACGTGTTACATTGTAGTTAATTTAGTGATACCAGATCACATAAGATTAAATTAACAGTCCCTTGTAACCAAAAGTACACCATTCACGACCTAGATGGAAATGAACAATCCATCGTGAAAGGTTGAAGTGTAAGGCTCAGATTGACTTGTCTTGACCAAGAGATTACACTAGTGCATGTTTAGTGCACTGAATAGGACCTACAGGAGGACAAATTCTCCAGAACTGAACTAGGAAGAATTAGACCTCAGTGGTTCGTTATTTCTTAATCTTCGTCCCTTAAATAGGATCGCGTGTGGTTAGTAATTATTGCTTTGACTTATTATGGGTAGAGAATCAACGAGATTCAATAATTTATATCTTGGGCAATATTATTGGTCACATGCGATTGCTAAGATTTAATATGGAGAATCGTGTGCAAGTACGCTTGTTCGATTTGCCCCCTTGGGAGGTTCATAAGTTTATCATACCAAATCTTGCAAGTGGAACTAGTTTCCGGTATGGATAATAATATTGAACCGTTCCTTTACCAAGGATAAAAGATATTAATTAATGGAAAGCTATTTCAGTGGCTTGAATTAATTAATGGACTAGATAATCTTAAACACAAGAAATAATAACCGGGAGCCATATTGACTGTAATATGGGTTAAGATGGATAGTGCAATATTAATTATGTATGAGATTAATTAATATTTATGGGCTTGAATAATATTGTGGCTCAATATTGATAATTCAAGATCCATTGGAAGGTCCAATCTTAATTCTCCTAAAGGCCCCTCAAGTAGCCCAACATAAAGTCCAATAACTGGAAAAGGTGTTTAAAAATAAAATAAATTTTGTTGCTATTTTTTCTCATTAATTTCGAAAAATATAAATAAAAGGGGAGAGAGATTTTCTTTGAATTTTGTTATGGAATGAAGATATGTATTTTTGAAATACAAGATTATCTCATTAAATTCAAGAAATCTCCCACTTGGTTATTTATATGTTATTTTCGAAAATTTTGAAAGAATAAGGGAAAAAAAGATTTTCTTGATTTTCTTGAAAAGATATTATGGAAGATATGTATTCTTGCAATACAGGTATATCTCATAAATTCAAGAAGATCCAAATCTTGGAATCTTTATCCTTACTTTTTCGAAAATTACCATAACAAGAGGAGTTGGGATTTTTGTGGAATATTTAATTATTGAGAAAAGAATATATGGGATATATTCAAGATTTCTTGAAGATCAAGAAAAAGATTTTCCCATCTTTATTTCCACCTAAAATTTCGACCAACCCCTCATTATAAATAGGGGATGAATGTTTCATCCCCAGGTGAACACGAATAGTTTTTCGGAAAAATATCAGCGTCGATAAAATATCAAATATTTTGAAACGTCGACAGATTGTGTATTTTCGAAAAACCTCAATTGTGAGTGTACAATTCCATGTGCTGGAAAAATTAGTAAATCCACAAAGGTGGTGCAACAAATTTTTATTTTTCTTTTTGTTAATTGTTCGCGATCTTCCTTCCACCGGATTGACGAGCAAGGACTAGGGAATACTTGGGAAGGCTTTTTGGTGTGTTTTTATCGACGAGACCATTGCCACTCCAAGAGGTTAGTTCACGTAAATCCGTAGCATTTCTACATGCGTAGGATTTATGTGAACTGTTTATATGCATGATTTGTTGTTGAATTATTATTTGAATTAATATAGGATTAATTCATGCTAGTAATAATTGTTAGAATTAAATTTGTATTTAAATATTCATTCCGAATAGATCCGTACAATTAATTCCCCAACAACTGGTACCAGAGCCTCGATTTCGGGCTCTGAATTTTAAATTATAATTTAATTCGTTTTCATTAAATTTGAAATTGGATAGTAGAATGGCTAGATCTTTTTTGCAGGTATCCAATTGTCATGGAATTTAATGTGTTTATTTATGCATGCATATAAATATTGGTTTTTTTTTTTTTAATTCGATTCGTTCGAATTCATTTTGCCTCGTGAGAAAATCCACGAGTAGATTAGAATTTGTTTGATTTGATAAATGTAATAGACTTCCTCGATCTAGTTTATTTATTTTGTAAATAAATTAATCCGGAGGATCGGAAGCATGAGACGAAGAATTAAAAGACGGGATCGGGCAAGGCGTGGCGGCGTGCATCGTGAACGCGTGCCAAGGAGGCACGGCGGACTCGATTCGGGCGGGCGCTCGGGCATGGGGGCCGAGGCCATCAAGGCTCCAGTATGACGGCACGCAACTCAGACGCTGTGGAAGCGCCACGAGGTGACACGGGCGAGCGATGCCGCCGAGGGTACGCTGCTGGCGGGCGACAAGCACGAGGGTGATGCGACATCGCGGCGACGGCATTTCCGGCGACGCAGGCGGCAAGAGGGCGCTACATGGATCGGACTCCTTTACCGAGATTCGCCAGCCAGCCGCCGAAGCAGGCCGGTGCGTGCACCGGGCGCTTAGGACGCGCAAGACGGGCGCCGGGACGATGGCTGGGGAGCGCAAGACGGTCAACTCGCGAGCTGGTCGATGACGTCACTAGACGTGGCGAACCTTTCGAGACGAACAATGAAGGTAAAGAAGATGATTTCTCGAGATCAAGACATGACAAAAATTAACCGTGACAATTGGATATGTGTGCCCAATATGTTTAATTTTTGTCTTGATGTTTATGCATTATTTTATGCTTATTTAAATTGTGTTTAAATTTGCGATGCATGAGAAAACGTTTTGAAAAATCTCACTTTCGAAAATTACTAAGTATGCTTAAACAATTAATTGACAATTTTATGGATAATAAAATTGAATTAATTTTGACCTCCATGATTTATTTATTTGTGAATTCTTTTGGAGAAATTCCCCCAACGGGACGGTCAAAAGATAGCTTTCACATGAATAAATTCCAAATGGATGATTGTGGATTATTACTAGTGGCGACGATGACCCTCCCCACGAGGCTCGTTCAAAGAGAAATAATAATTCTGTATTTAATCATGGTTATTACTTAGGTATAAAATTGATATGCATATACTTTCCCGAAGTCCCTGTCAATTTTATATTGGTCAAGTGGGAGCCAACTGTTAATCTAGTTATTAAAGGTTTGTAAATCGTTTTTGTTTGTAACTCGCTTGAATGTGTTTAAATAATGACCCACCCCACGTGGCTTATTGAAACTGTTTTTTTGAGATGTTAATTGATGCATGTTCATATTTTTTTGAGATTTTAATATGAAACATGTGATCGAATTTTGTGATATATTTGTGCTTATGCATATTATTATTTATTTCAGTTCATCATGTCGCAACCTTTTAATCCACTGTTCAATATACTTAAAGACAATTTGCTTACTGGTGAAAACTTCGTTGATTGGAGTCGTAAACTTACTATTGTCCTCACTGCACAAAGCCATAACTGGGTTCTCACTACACCTAAACCAGAAAAGCCAAATGATGAGTCAATTAAATCGGTTAAGAAATAGTATCTTGTTCGGGAGCGTTCAACGAAATGGCAAAGTGTACCATCTTGGATTCAATGTCGATGTGTTGCAACACCAACACCGTAAGCGTTGAGACCGCTGCGGAACATCATGACTAGTCTTAAAGCGATGTTTCAACATCGTAACCGTGTGGCTCGTCGGATCACCATGAGGGACTTGCTCTCTATGAAAATGGTGGAGGGAACGCTGAAGGAGCACGTTCTCCGGATGATGGCTCACCTTAACAAACTTGAGGTACTTGGGCTGAATCGACATCGAGACCCAAATCGATTTTCGTGCTCCTCTCTGCCGAAAAAGTTTTGAAGCATTCAGCTTAACTACCAGATGAACAATCAAAAGTTCTCGATGCCTGATCTATTGCAAGCTTTGGTCTCGGCAGAGGCGATATTGGGGCAAAAGAGCCAAGCCTTGGTGGCAAATGGGCCTTCTTCTTCTTCTAGGCCAAGGGGTGGTAAGAACAAGAAAAAGGACAAAAGCCACAAGCAAGTGAACTCAAGTGTTGCCAAAGGCAAAGAAAAGGTGAAGGGAGGTGGAGGAGTGAGCAAGCCAGCTAAGGGGAGGTGCTTCAAATGCGGTGAAAAAGGACATTGGAGGTCAGCCTGTTCCAAACCCAAAAGGAATGGAAAGAAAGGGGTTCAAGCAGACCCGACAACTTAGTGGGAGTGAGATCCTCATCACACTGGGCGATGCTACGAGAGTGGTAGCTGAAGCAGTGGGAGAAGTGCACCTGTCTTTTGAAGACAGAGTTTTAATTTTAAGAGATGTTCTTTACGTTCCGAATTTTAGAAAGAATTTAATTTCGATTTCTAAACTTTACCTTGATGGATATTCGGTTACTTTTGATAAAGTTGTTACCATTTCTCTTTATGATAAATTTATCTGTCATGGAACATTATCGCATAATCTCTATACAATTAACTGTGCACACCACTCACGAAATGCATCCTATAACACATCAATTATTTCCGATAAAAGAAAACGTTCATCAGACGTGAACGAAACACTTCTATGGCATCTAAGATTGGGACATATTAATCCAAAGAGGATCTAAAGGTTGGTAGAAGACGGTTCACTGGAGTCTCTCCAAGTTGAACCAATTCCAACCTACGAATCATGTTTGGAGGGTAAAATGACCAAGAGGGCATTCAGAGCCAAGGGGAATAGAGCCAAAGAAGTGTTATAAATCGTTCACACAGACGTATGTGGTCCAATGTCAACCAAAGCAAGAGGAGGTTATGAGTATTTCGTCACTTTTATTGATGACTACTCAAGGTACAATTATATTTTCCTTATGAAGCATAAATCTGAGACCTTTGAGAAATTCAAAGAATTTAAGGCTCAAGTAGAGAATCATAGGGAAAAATGTATCAAGTCTCTACGATCCGATCGTGGAGGCGAGTACCTCAGTGATGAGTTTTTGAACTACTTGTCAGATGAAGGTATTGTATCCAGCTAACTGCACCCGGAACCCCTCAACAAAATGGGGTTGCAGAGCGAAGAAACATAACTCTTTTGGAAATGGTTAGATCAATGATGAGTTATGCGGATCTTCCCAAGTCGTTCTGGGGTCATGCCTTGGAAACAACGGCTTACATTCTGAACTTGGTGCCATCCAAATCGGTTCCCAAAACTCCCAAAGAATTGTGGAACGGGCGCAAGCCCAGTTTGAGACACATGAGAATTTGAGGGTGTCCGGCCTACGTGTTGGACAAGGAAGCCGGAAAATTGGATCCTCGATCAGAATTAAGGTTATTTGTAGGATACCCCGAGGGAACAAAATGGTGTATGTTCTATGGTCCCGAAGATCAAAAGGTGGTAATAAGCACCCACTTTAGATTTTTGGAAGAAGACTATATGAACGAAAGAAGACCCAGAAGTGAGATTACCTTAAATGAGCTAAGGAGGCTAACCTCATTGCCAACTGTACAAGATGACATACCAAACGACACACTTTCACAATCGAAACCTCGCCATAGTGGGAGGGTTGTGAGACAGCCCGAGAGATTCATGGGGATAGGAGAGTCCTCGGACTTGATTCCCGGACAAGACGAATCAGACCCATGGACATATGATGAGGCAATCCAAGACAAGGATGCGGTTTCTTGGCAAAAAGCAATGAAAGCCGAAATGGGTTCTATGGATCATAACAGAGTGTGGGAGCTAGTCGAACCACTTAATGGGGTCAAACCCATTGGTTGCAAGTGGGTATACAAGAGAAAAAGAGGACCGGCCGGGAAGGTGGAAACCTTCAAGGCAAGGCTTGTGGCGAAAGGTTATACTCAGAAAGAAGGGATCGACTATGAGGAAACTTTTTCGCCTGTAGCAATGCTCAAGTCCATCCGAATTCTCTTGTCAATTGCTACGCATCTCGATTTTGAAATCTGGCAAATGGATGTCAAGACAGCTTTCCTTAACGGAAGTCTTGATGAAGAAATCTATATGCAACAACCCCAAGGCTTCATTGAAAAGGGCCAAGAACACCTAGTTTGTAAGCTCATGAAGTCCATTTACGGACTCAAGCAAGCATCCAGAGCTTGGAACCAATGTTTTGATCATGTTATAAAGTCTTATGGGTTTGATTAAAACGAGTTCGAAAGTTGTGTGTACAAAAAGCGTGTCGGAACTGCATTGGTATTCTTAGTACTATACGTAGATGACATTCTGCTCATCGGGAACGATGTAAATGTGTTATCAGACGTAAGGGCATGGCTTTCAAAACAGTTTGATATGAAGGACTTAGGGGAAGCCGGGCACAACCTTGGGATCAAGATCACTCGAGATCGCAAGAAAAGGATGATAGGCTTATTGCAAGCTTCATACATAGACACTGTCTTGAAACGATTCAGCATGCAGGATTCCAAGAAAGGCTTCGTACCTTTCAGGCATGGAATCCATCTATCCAAGGAAATGTGCCCTAAGACACAAAAGGAGATAGATGACATGAAAGACATTCCTTATGCTTCGGCTGTCGGAAGCCTTATGTATACAATGTTGTGCACGAGACCGGATATCTGCTTTGCCATTGGCATGGTGGCAAGATATCAAAGTAACTCGGGGAAAGAACATTGGACGGCAGTTAAAAACATTCTAAAGTATCTGAAAAGAACTCGAGATAGAATGTTGATTTATCAGTCAGATAGTCTAATCCACATCGGCTACAAGGACTCGGATTTCCAATCAGACTTAGATTCCAGAAAATTTACCTCCGGTAGTGTGTTTTGCATGGGGGGAGGAGCCATGATATGGAGAAGCGTTAAGCAGAAATGCATCGCAGATTCTACCATGGAAGCCGAATATGTAGCTGCTTGCGAGGCAGCGAAAGAAGCGGTTTGACTCAAGAACTTCCTAGTGGACTTGGATGTAGTTCCGAATTTTCCCACCACAATCACTGTTTATTGTGACAATGCCGGAGCAGTTACAAAATCAAGGGAACCAAAAGCCCACAAGGCCAGCAAACAAATTGAAAGGAAATACCATCTTATACGAGAAATCGTTAAGAGAGGAGATATAGCGGTGGCAAAGATCGCGTCAGAAGACAACCTAGCAGATCCATTCACAAAGGGTCTGCCTCAGAATACATTCGAGAGACATGTGGAAGGAATGGGTGTCAAGACCGTTGCCAATCTGCTTTGAGTATAAGTGGGAGACATTATTAGGTTCGTGTAGGTGACATTATATGTCACGTATTAGGAACTACACGAGACATGCTGTAGTATAATTAAAAGCAGACTTTGAGTATAAGTGGGAGATTGTTGGGATTATACTAGAAAGTATGCTTTTACTTTGTATAATCAAACTGAATTTCGGTTTTATTTACTGAAATAAATTGTTTATCACTGATGCTTTAAATATCATCGAATGTTACATATATTTACTGCATAACTGTTCAATAAATAGTACGTGTTACATTGTAGTTAATTTAGTGATACCAGATCACATAAGATTAAATTAACAGTCCCTTGTAACCAAAAGTACACCATTCACGACCTAGATGGAAATGAACAATCCATCGTGAAAGGTTGAAGTGTAAGGCTCAGATTGGCTTGTCTTGACCAAGAGATTACACTAGTGCATGTTTAGTGCACTGAATAGGACCTACAGGAGGACAAATTCTTCAGAACTGAACTAGGAAGAATTAGACCTCAGTGGTTCGTTATTTCTTAATCTTCGTCCCTTAAAAAGGATTGCGTGTGGTTAGTAATTATTGCTTTGACTTATTACGGGTAGAGAATTAACGAGATTCAATACTTTATATCTTGGGCAATATTATTGGTCACATGCGATTGCTAAGATTTAATACGGAGAATCGTGTGCAAGTACGCTTGTTCGATTTGCCCCCTTGGGAGGTTCATAAAATCTTGCAAGTGGAACTAGTTTCCGGTATGGATAATAATGTTGAACCGTTCCTTTACCAAGGATAAAAGATATTAATTAATGGAAAGCTATTTCAGTGGCTTGAATTAATTAATGGACTAGATAATCTTAAACACGGGAAATAGTAACCGGGAACCATATTGACTGTAATATGGGTTAAGATGGATAGTGCAATATTAATTAAGTAGTGGGATTAATTAATATTTATGGGCTTGAATAATATTGTGGCTGAATATTGATAATTAAAGATCCATTGGAAGGTCCAATCTTAATTTTCCTAAAGGCCCCTCAAGTAGCCCAACATAAAGTCCAATAACTGGAAAAGGTGTTTAAAAATAAAATAAATTTTGTTGCTATTTTTCCTCATTAATTTCGAAAAATATAAATAAAAGGGGAGAAATATTTTCTTTGAATTTTGTTATGGAACGAAGATATGTATTCTTGAAATACAAGATTATCTCATTAAATTCAAGAAATCTCCCACTTGATTATTTATATGTTATTTTCGAAAATTTTGAAAGAATAAGGGAAAGAAAGATTTTCTTGATTTTCTTGAAAATATATTATGGAAGATATGTATTCTTGCAATACATGTATATCTCATAAATTCAAGAAGATCCAAATCTTGGAATCTTTATCCTTACTTTTTCGAAAATTACCATAACAAGAGGAGTTGGGATTTTTGTGGAATATTTAACTATGGAGAAAAGAATATATGAGATATATTCAAGATTTCTTGGAGATCAAGAAAAAGATTTTCCCATCTTTATTTTCACCTAAAATTTCGACCAACCCCTCATTATAAATAGGGGATGAATGTTTCATCCCCAGGTGAACACGAAAATTGGTTTTTCGGAAAAATATTAGCGTCGATAAAATATAAAATATTTTGAAACGTCGACAGATTGTGTATTTTTGAAAAACCTCAATTGTGAGTGTACAATTCCATGTGCTGGAAAAATTAGTAAATCCACAAAGGTGGTGCAACAAATTTTTATTTTCCTTTTTGTTAATTGTTCGCGAGCTTCCTTCCACCAGATTGATGAGCAAGGACTAGAGAATACCTGGGAAGGCTTTTTGGTGTGTTTTTATCGACGAGACCATTGCCACTCCAAGAGGTTAGTTCACGTAAACCCGTAGCAATTCCACATGCGTAGGATTTATGTGAACTGTTTATATGCATGATTTGTTGTTGAATTATTTTTTGAATTAATATAGGATTAATTCATGCTAGTAATAATTGTTAGAATTAAATTTGTATTTAAATATTCATCCCGAATAGATCCGTGCAATTAATTCCCCAACAATAGGAACAAAGTGAATTTTCAAGAATAAAACTGATGAATCTGGTAACATTGTGAGAAATAAGACTAGATTGGTTGCTCAAGGTTGTACTCAGATTGAAGGAATTGATTTTGTTGAAATATTTGCTCCTGTTGCTAGAATAGAATCTATTAGATTACTACTTGCTATTGCATGTTTCATTAACATTAACTTGCATCAAATGAATGTTAAAGCTGCATTCTTGAATGAAATTTTGACTGATGAAGTTTATGTTGAACAACCTCAAGGTTTTGAGAGTCTAGAATTTCCTGATCATGATTACAAGTTAAAGAAAGCTTTGTATGGCCTTAAACAAACACCTAGAACTTGGTATGGTAGACTTACTGATTTCTTACTTGAATTTGAATTTTTGAGAGGTGAAGCTGATAGAACCTTATGTTGGGGAATAGGGTGCCCGGATATATTCGAGTTGCAATTAAATACATATTTAAATTATTTAATTATTACTAACATGAATTAATCCTATATTAATTCAAATAACAATTAAAAGCCAACAACATCATGCGTACAATTAATTTCACGTAAATCCTATACATGCGGAATCTAGGAGTTACACGAAACATACCTCTTGGAGTGACAATCGTTGAGTAGATGGATCAACCCAAACACCTTCTCAAATATATCCCACGTCCTTGCTCGTAATCTGGTGGAAGGATTTTCACGAATAATTTTAACAAAAGAGAAAACCAAAAATATATTGCACCACCTTTGTGGATTTCTAATTTTTCCAAGATTGGAATTGTGTTGGGGATGAAAAATTCATCCCCTATTTATAAGGCTAGGGAGGGACGAAAATTGTGCCCTAATTAGGGTTATGGGAAATTTCTTTGTATCTTCTCAAGATACAATCTTGGATATATCTCATATATTCTATTTCCATAAATAATCACAAAAGATCTTCTCCTCCCTATCTTACGATTTCTCGTATAAGATGATACTTTCTTTCAATGTGTTTGCTGGCTTTGTGGGCTCTTGGTTCCCTTGAATTTGCAACTGCTCTAGCATTATCACAAAGGATAGTGATAGTGTTGGGAAAATTCGGAACTACGTCCAAGTCCACTAAGAAGTTCTTGAGCCAAACCACTTCTTTCGCTGCTTCACAAGCAACTACATATTCTGCTTCCATGGTAGAATCTGCGATGCATTTCTGCTTAATGCTTCTCGATGTCATGGCTGCACCTCCCAGACAAAACACACTACCTAAGGTAGATTTTCTGGAATCTACATCCGATTGGAAATTCGAGTCCACGTATTCCATGGGAATAAGAATTTCTGACTGATAAACTAACATCCTATCTTGAGTTCTTTTTAAATACTTCAAAATATGTTTAACAACAGTCCAATGTTCTTTTCCTGGGTTACTCTGATATCTTGCTACCATTCCTACGATAAAGTAAATATCCGGCCTCGTGCATAACATTGCATACATGAGGCTTCCAACTTCCGATGCATATGGAATTCCCCTCATGTTATCTATCTCGTTCTGTGTCTTAGGACACATTTCTTTTGACAAATGGATTCCATGCCTGAAAGGTAAGAAACCTTTCTTGGAATCCTGCATTCTGAATCGCTTCAAAACAATATTTATGTATGAAGCTTGCGACAAGTCTATCATCATTTTCTTGCGATCTCGAGTGATCTTGATCCCAAGGATGTGACCGGCTTCTCCTAAGTCCTTCATATCAAACTGATTTGACAGTCATACCCTTACATCTGAAAATACCTTTACATCATTTCCGATGAGCAGAATGTCGTCTACGTATAGTACAAAGAATACCAAGGTGACACACTTTTTATATGCACAACTCTCGAACTCGTTTTGATCGAAACCGTAAGATTTTATAACCTGATCTAAACATTGATTCCAAGCTCGGGTTAGCACATATAAACATTGATTCTCATATGTCTCAAACTAAGCTTGCGCCCAGTCCACAATTCTTTTAGAGTTTTAGGAACCGATTTGGATGGTACCATGTTTAGAATGTAAGCTGCTGTTTCCAAGGCATGACCCCAAAATGATTTGGGGAGATCCGAATAACTCATCATTGATCTGACCATTTCTAAAAGAGTTCTGTTCTTCTTTCTGCTACCCCGTTTTGTTGAGGGGTACCGGGAGCAGTCAACTGGGATACAATCCCTTCATCTGATAAGTAGTTCAAAAAATCATCACTGAGGTATTCACCTCCACGATTAGATCATAGAAACTTGATAATCTTTTCCCTATATTTTTTTGCTTCGTCCTTGAACGCTTTGAATTTATCAAAGGTCTCAGACTTATGCTTATTAAGGAAAATGTATCCATATCGTGAGTAATCATCGATAGAAGTAACGAAATACTCATAACCCCCTCTTGCTTTGATTGACATTAGACCACATACGTCAGTATGAACAATCTCTAACACTGCAGTGACTCTATTACCCTTGGCTCCAAATGCCCTCTTAGTCATTTTACCCTTTAAATAGGATTCACAAGTTGGAAACGGTTCAAACCGGAGAGACTCCAATGATCTATCTTGTACCATCTTTTGGATCCTTTTTAGATTAATATGACCTAGTCTTAGATGCCAAAGAAGTGTTTCGTTCATGTTGGTCCCGGTGCTAACGAGTCTCACATGTGTATGGGGGGGGAATACATGTGTTCAGTGACTTTTAAAACTTTTCTTTCACTGAGGTCAGATGGGTCAGGTTATCCTGATATTTTTGTCCTGAGAAGCACGGATTACCCTGAGTCAAAGTCTATTGTGACAATGATTTTGAGCTGCTTTCAGAAGCTTTCAGATTAGCCCAACTGATCCTGAATTTATCAGATATCCTGAGGAGCTTGGATCAGACAATTATCTTACTGAACACTCAGTAGAGTTAGTTCAGTTTGGTAACTATCTGTTCTTAGCTACTCAAGCGTGCAAAATGGTTGGCCCTGAGTTTATACTCATTTTATCTTTGCTGAAATATCTTCTTCCTTTAATAAAACAGTGATTAAGGCTGTGACCAATTTTATGCAAGTTCAGTGGATTGGTTCCAACTGAATATCAGTGAAATATGCTTTCAGTGAAAAACATGCAACAGATAAAAAATGCAAAGATGAAAGCAACCAACACAAAGAATTATAGCGGTTCGAGACTCAAGCTCCTACGCCCCTCTCTCACGATCTTGAGAGAAATTCCTTAACCACTTCCTAAAGCTTTACGGCTAACTCATTGTAGCTTACTCACTTTTCTACCTTGAGTTTTTACGGTCGCCTCCTCGCTGCGACTTACTAACTCAAAAACACACAAGTGTTCAGACTACCACAAGTAGCTTACTAACTTCTTCTCTAGAGTTTTCTGGCTAACTCACTGTAGCTTACTAACTCTTTACAACTCTAACTCACCAACAAAACACACACAAACTACCTTAACAAAGGGTTTGAGTTTTGGGTTGGTTTCCAACTAGGGTGAGATATCTTTTACAATAAGAACATATGCAAATGCTAGGATATCTCTTCTAAGCTTTGGATATATCTATCAATTTAGGCTTAGAATAGTGAGCTCTCTCAAATGTGAAACACTTGGGAAATTCTAGGGTTTTCGAGTGCTTCAATTTGCAATAATACGAATGAGCTCTTGAGTTGCTTTGAAATTTCCCGTACCTCTCAATGTGAAGGGTCACTGGTATTTATAGGCAACTTCACCAAGGTCACTCTTTGAAAACTATCTGTTGGAAGAGATAACTTTATAAGTTTCCTCTTTTGGTGTTTGATAAACGAATATTTTTAGGGTTTGAACACTCCCTTGCATGTTTTAGAAAATATGCAGTCATGTAGCCATTCACCAATTTTTGCAGTCTGAAACTTAGTACTACTGACATAATTCAGGGTCTTGTCGCTTTCATTGTCAGTGAAGTACAGTGTTGTCTTCCTCTTATTGGTTCTTGTCTCCAGTGAATGTAGACAAACAAAACGGCTCTTTTTGGTCAATCTCTCTGAATGAGATAACTTGAAACAACACTTAGACTTAGTTCATTTTGTCTGCACTAGAATGATTTGGGCAATATCTACTTTTCTGAACATGTGCGTTTTTATCAGTTTTGTAGTCTTCAAATAGATATTATTGATTGCCTCGAACATTGGGTTATCTTGAGTCTTGATGACTCTTGAGTCTTGGTGTCTTGACAACTTCTTGAGTCTTGATGTCTTGAGAACTTCTTGAGTCTTGATGTCTTGACCTGACTTTGAGTCTTGATGTCTTCAGAATCTAACTTGATCTATATCTGCTGACTATACATGGTGCAGATAACTTCCTGAACAATCTATACTGATTCAGTCTATCAAGATTATCCTGAACATGTCATACTCAGGGGTTTTGGGATCTAATCAAAACTTCTTTATTAAATTCATCTCCCAACAATTTCCCCCCTTTTGATGATTCCAAAACCATCTTGTTACATTTAAGAAAACCTAACCTATACCCAGGTTTCAGTTTATCTATTACAAACCAAAATGGCAACTTTTCCCTACAATTTCCTTAACAATCTGGCATATCAAGACATGTAAAAAGATAATGAGATATTATCTTTTGAGCATAAATATAAAAATTTCATTGATGTAGGATAAGAGTTACATATTACAATAAAAATTAAAAACAACTGAATTTAAAACAGAAGTACATAGTCTTCAGTCTTCTTCCACTTCATCCTCTGGCACTTCCAGGTTGAACATCCCGTAGTATCTCTTCTTCAGTTCATCCCTTGCCTTGATGATATCAGGGTTGTTTCCTGTTAGGCCTAGCTGGATGACATACTGGGCTATTTCCTGAGAAATGGCTGCTTCATTCACATAGCCATTCTCAAACCTAGGAGCTGGGTGTATGTATGGACCAGGAGCTACTATCTGAGTGTTTCCTTCATCTGCCATGTTGATCCAACTTTGCAGGTACTTAGGATAGAATGTCAGTAAGTACTCAATGAAGGCTTCATTCTTATCCAAGCTGCTCCCCCTCCATTCTCTCAGAATCTCATAATAGAACCAGAAGGTTCTCTTGATCTCTTCCCATGCATCATTGAACTGTATAGGCATCCACTTGTCAATGTGCGGCCACTTCTGAATCTTTTCTGTACCTCTCCTTTTGCTTAGAAACTTTTTGAATCCATCTCTTATCTTTTGTTCTTCTTCTTTCTTCTTTCTGATCAGAGGAGCACCAGATACTGAAGCAGCAGTTCTTTTCTCCTTTTCAACCTGCAGGGCCTTCAGAGTCTTCTTGGTATCAAAAGTCTCTGGTTGAGTTTTAGTTTCCTTTTCTGGTCCTTCATCCGATTCTTCAAAATCCATAATCAGCTTCCTCTGAGTAGGTTTAACTACCTTTGCTCTTTTCTTCTTTTCAGTTTCAACAAAGGCAACTGCTTTTCTCTTTTCTGGTCTGACTTGTTCTTCTTCTGCCTTGCTTGTTTCAACCATCCTTCTATCACTCAATTTCTCAGAAATTACTTCCTGAATGGTTTGCTCAGATGTTTGAGTGAAGGTAGGTTTCTCAGCTTCTTTGAATTTTAGTTTCTCAGTGTCTTCAATCTCTCTTAAGGCATCAACAATTTTCTTTCCTTCAACTTCTTTTTGAGCCTTTCTCTCCAAGGTTTGTGCCAACAACTCACTTAATTTGCCACCAGGCCTTTCTCCCTTTTTGGCACCATACCTTGGGAGTAGTTGAGTCAGTGCGGTATCCATATAGTATTGTTCCTTGCTTATACTGCGCACTTCTCCTGCCGTTCTGAGTCTGAAGAACATATCCCGAAGGTCAGGATAGGCATTCAACTCAGGGTATCTGTCCAAGATGAACCGTTCCCCCTTGCTTCGCCATTCAGTCTCTTCAGCTTCTCCCTTCTTCAATCTTGGGCTTTCAGGAGCAGTAGGGTCAGAGTGTATGAGTTCTAGAGTTGATGGATCAAGAAATGGTTCATTCAGAAGCGCATCAAGTTCAATTCACGAGGTTGGGTGATCGGCGTGCGAGCAGGTCTTTCTTGATGAGGGATCCGAGGTCCCTTGAAGATTTCCGAGATTTTATCGAGCTCGAGAGAGGTTTCGAGTACCTCAGAAAAAAAACTGTTCCTCAGTTTCTTGCTCCTGCACATTTGTCACCACCTGAGCAAGAACCTGAAGTGGAGATTTCAACCCTTGATGGCCTTCAGGTTGAGTTTCTTCAGTTTCACTGGCCTCCTTCTCAGCAATAGATTGAAGCCTTCTGCGTTTCTGAGGAGCCAGTGCTTTCTTCTTCAGTTTCTCTCCTTTCTCCCTTTTAATTTGCATCAGGGCTTTCCCCTTAGCTTGTTTGGCTTCTTCTTCGCGGTTTTCTTCTTGGTGAGTCTCCTCCTGAGACTCAGAGTTTTTCTCTTTCTTTCCACTCAAAGTCTTCTTTGTTGGTTTGAACATGATTTTTAACTTTGGGAAGGAAGTGGAATCGACAAAGATGTCCTCCTCTTCTCTGCACGTTTCCAAGATAAATACAATCTTGGTTGCATGTAGAATCTTTCCTTTGATAACTACAGAGCCATTCACCTTCTGAATTTGTTTGGCTTGATCACTCACCACCTTGATCAAATAGTGCAACCAATTGAATGCCGTGGAAGGTGAATCTTCAATCTCCGCCATTAGCCTTAACTTAGGCGTGCTTATCTGTTCAAAACTACTGGATCTACTCATGATGCATTTGCTTACAATATCCAACAATACTCGATATTTAGGCTTCAAATGCCTCTTATTCAGAGTAGCTTCAAACTTTACTGGATGCTTAGTAATTTTATCCAAATATTCTTGTTCCCTACCCATCATGTATACCGTAGGGTCTTCACCTCTATCACTTAACTCATATATGGCATTCAGATTCTTAGGAATAATATAAAATTCCCTAACAAAATCCACATATTTCGAACCATGCTCCAAATGCGAGACTGTAATTTGAGACTCTATGCAATTCTCATCATCTAACTGCATATTAGAGATAAACTCAATTACCTCTTTCGCGACCAGGCATGTAAGCTTTGCCAAACGAATCATATGCAACGCCTCTTCCTCGTGAGTTGCATTGGATGTGCTTTCTAGAGAAACAACATATTCGTACCAAGGTTTATTGGAAATGGCGAGTTTGTGAAGATGAAGGATTTTTTGAATAGGGATTTGAAAGAAATTTTCAATGGATATAGGATTTTGATTTATGAAAAATCGCGTAGATGAAGAAATCGACGGTTGAGATTAAAAACCGACTAAAACTGGTATTTGAAAGGACGATTTCGCAAATACTAAGCCGCCAATTTATCCCTATTGGTGATTAATGCAGTGCATTTAATTACTGTTCCTGCAGACCATTGACTTTCCTCGTAGATTTCAAAGGTCCCGCCCAATTATTTCTTCAGGTGTTTTGTCATTTATTGCTAATGATTACTGAGATTCAGATAGACAATAAATGTGGTGCATGAGTAAATACTTCTTCCGACTAATTTTCTCCATCAGTCTTACTGAGTTTTGACCTTGATAAAATGTCAGTATAATACTGAGTACTGAACTTCAGATTTACTGAGTTTCCCAAGACTCAGTGTTCAGGACTCTCAATTTTATCCTGAGTTTTTCAGAAAAAAACTGAGAAAACTTCATGCATCTGAAAACCTTCAATTTTTCAGATTTGCTTTATTCACCTGGATCCAACATACATAATTCAACTAATAGTTCCTGAAATCTTGATTCAGCCAAATGTTTAGTCAAGATATCAGCTCTCTGTTTATCAGTATGACTTTTCTCCATTCTGATGTTTTTCTTCTCAACATGATCTCCGATGAAGTGATGTCTAATATCAACATGCTTACATCTGGTGTGCAATACATGATTTTGTGTAATAGCAATTGCACTATTATTATCACAAAATATAGGTACTTCATTGGCTATAATCTTATAATCCCTTAATTGTTGTGCGAGCTAAAGAATGCTGCTTGACTTCCTATGACCATGTATTAAACTTGATGAAGATCTTTGGTCGTCTCATCGAGGTTTGTTTCTTTGAAAACCATGATATCAGTTTACTTCCAAGAAATTGACAAGTTCCTGTCAGTTCTACATCCTCCATAATCAGCATCTGAATAACAAGTTAATTCAAGGTTTTCAACAGCTGGATACCATAATCCTCTATTCACAGTGCCTTTAAGATATTTTAGAATCTTTTTGGCAGCCTCCATGTGACTAACCTTAGGATTTGCTTGGTATCTTGCACATATCCCAACAACAAATGTTATATCAGGCCTACTTGCTGTGAGATATAGCAGTGATCCAATGATCCTTCTATAATCAGTGTGATTTACTGATTTGCCTTTAGGATCAGGATCCATTTTGTAGTTAGTATTCATGGGAATTCTAACTGCATTGCAATTCTGTACTCCATACTTTGCAATCAGATCTCTGGTGTATTTTGCTTGATTGATGAAAATTCATTCCTTAGTTTGTTTCACCTGAAGTCCAAGAAAGAAATTCAACTCCCCCATCATTGACATCTCAAACTTTCCTTTCATCAGAGTAGAAAAATTTTCACACAACTGATGATTTGGAGATCCAAATATGATGTCATCTACATAGATCTGAACTAGTAAAATATCCTTTCCATCTTCTATCCTGAACAAAGTCCTATCAACAGTTCCTTTGATAAAACCATGGTCAGTAAGCAACTGAGAAAGGGTATCATACAATGCTCGGGGTGCTTGCTTAAGACCATACAAGGCTTTCCTGAGCCTGTAAACTTGGTCATTCTGACAAAATCCTGGAGGTTGTTCCACATATACTTCCTCCTTAAGCACACCATTCAGAAATGCACTTTTCACATCCATCTGATAGACTATGAATTTCATGTGGGCAACATATGCAAGAAACAGTCTGATGGTTTCTAGTCTTGCAACAGGTGCAAATGTTTCATCATAATCCAAGCCTTCTTCTTGGGAGTAACCTTGTGCAACTAGCCTTGCCTTGTTTCTCACAATGTTGTTGTTTTCATCTCTCTTATTCTTGAACACCCACTTAGTTCCAATCACATTGTGCCTTTTAGGTCTGTCCACTAGCTCCCAAACTTCATTCCTTGAGTATTGATTCAATTCTTCTTGCATAGCAACAATCCAGAATGAGTCTTGTAGAGCTTCTTCAATCTTAGTAGGTTCCTTTTCAGATAGGAAGCAGCAGAACAAAGCACTTTCACCATGGAACCGTCTTGTCTTTACTCCTTCTGATAGATCACCCACAATCTGACTTATAGGATGACTATCCAACCATTTCCTCCTAGATGTTCCCCCTTCAGTAGTGTCCTCAACATCAGAAATGTTTGGTTCAGGCAGTTCATTAAATTCAGGGAACAACATAAAAGGAGAAAGGGAATCATCTTCCTCAGGGGAAATTCCATTCAGAACATTGTCAGAGACATTTGTTCCCCCTTGGTTGATAGATTCAGAGTTTGCCTCAGCTGTGACCACATCTTCATCGGCATAACATACCTGAGTCTGAACTGGTGTATGTTCAGATTGGTCAGCTTCATTGTGTTGGCTTTCCTTCAGTGGAGAATTTCCATCCTGAGTCTCACCATCATGAGTTTTTCCATCCTGAACTTCTTTGTCTGAGTCTGATTCACTCCATTCATAGAAAGTGACTGACTTCTTCTTTTCAGGTTCAGAGGATTTCTTTTTCAGGCTAAGTCTGGTGATTCTCTTGGTCAGTTCTCCTGAGTCATGTTCCCGTTTCTTCTGAACACAAGTAGATTCATCAAAAACAACATGAGGTGTTTCTTCCACAATAAGAGTCCTACAGTTGTAAACTATGAAAGCTTTACTGACTTCAGAATATCCTAAGAATATTCCTTCATCAGCTTTTCTATCAGAAGTTTTCAACTGATCTTCACCATTATTGTGTACAAAACACTTGCAACCAAACACACGAAAGAAAGAAACAAGAGGCTTCCTTTCATTCCATAGCTCATATGGAGTTTTTCCTTGATTCTTGGTCAGCATGGATCTGTTCTGAGAGTAGCATGCAGTGTTGATAGCTTCAGCCCAAAATCTCTTAGGAATAACAGCTTCAGCAATCATTGTTCTTGCAGCTTCTTTTAGAGTCATATTTCTTCTTTTAGCAACACCATTCTGTTGTGTGGTCCTTGCAGCTGATGTTTCATGGGTTATTCCATTTGCTGCACAATAATCAGATATGATATGATTGATAAACTCAGTTCCTTTATCTGATCTAATTTTGACCACACTCAGATTCTTTTCAGTAGTTCAGGCAGTTTTGTCTGAGTCTCTTTCTTACTGAGTAAGAATATGACCCATGTGTATCTAGAGTAGTCATCAACTACTACAAGTGTGTATTTTCTGCCATTAGTGCTCACAGGTGTTACTGGACCAAAGAGATCCATATGTAACAGTTGTAGTATTCTATCAGTAGAGACATCTACTTTGCTTTTGAAAGATGCTCTGATTTGTTTTCCTTTCTGACAAGCATCACAAACATGATCTTTACTGAACACTTCATTTGGTAATCCCCTCACAAGTGCTAATCTTGCAAGTTTGTTCAGGGTTTTAAAGTTTAAGTGATTCAGTCTTTTGTGCCACAACCAACTGGTATCAGTGGAACTTTTTGCAACCAAACATGTATCTTTAGGAGATAATTTCCAATCAGCAAGATAGACATTTCCTTTTCTATTACCAGTTAGTAAAATTTTCTGTGAAGTATTGTCTTTCACATAGCATAAGTTCTTTGAGAACTCAACACTGAATCCTTTGTCACAGAATTGACTGATAGAAAGCAAGTTATGCTTTAAACCAGACACATGAAACACCATGGATATGAACAGAATCAACTTCAAGAGTTCCATATCCTTCAGTTTGTCCTTTGGAGTTGTCTCCAAATGTGATCTGAGGGCCTTTTTGCTCAACGTAGTCAGTGAGTAGTTGCTTATATCCTGTCATATGTCTTGAACATCCACTGTCCAGATACCATACAACAAGTGCCAATTCATTTCCACTCATCAGTGCTATGTTGTATTCATTCAGCTCAGTGCCCTTTTCCTTTACCTGAAAAACAGATAAGTTTTTAGGTACCTATTTGGTGTAGGGTCCTACCAGGTTAGCTGTACCTTTTGGAACCCAAATCTGCCTGATAACTCTAATTACTTTAGAGTGGCTGATTTGTCTCCCATAAACATCTACATACACATTCACTACCCTAGGTGCCTTGACAGTACTTTGTGTATGAGTGCCAGCCTTAGCATGAACATGAGCCTTAGAGTTCTTCTTGGGTTCAGGCTTTTTGTTCAAGTGCCTTAGCTTTGTGCAATGGTGGTCTCTGTCTCTCACGACTAGGGTTAGAAACTTTTACCCTTAGGCAAGTGGGGTTTAGGTTGCTGTCTTTGAAATTGGGGTCTTTTCAATGTCGAGGACTTGGTCTTTTTAGTTGAGAATATCTCTCTTTGAGTGTTTCTCTTCCGAAAATTCCTTTGATGGTTCAAAGTCTGAGATCTTTTTTGAGTTGGTATTCTTAGCACGAGGCTTTGAAGAAATCTTGGCACGAAAATTTCCTCTCGAGTGTTCAGGTTTTCTAGACTTTTCACGAGGTTTGAGCTTTTTCTCCGAACCTTGGTTTTTTGAAACCATATGTCCTTTACCCTTGTCTAAAACTCTAGTCGTTTCTTCTTGAAGATTAGATGCCACCTTGGTTTAACAAAGACAGTCTTGGTGCTACTAGAAGAAGCATTCAGAAGACCATGTGAGGTTCCCCCTGGAATGTATCCCAATCCAGCATTTATAGTTGCAGGTCTTTGATAACTCTGAATTTCATCTATTACTTTAGATGCAGAATTCAATAGAGCTAACTTTCTCTGCTCACTATTCTCACATTTCTTTTAGAGTTTCATGCTTCTGAAAGAGGTCATCGAACTTCGATTCGATAAAATTTGAACCTCTTTAGTGGATTTCTCTAATTTTCCTTGGGATCTCTATCCTTCTCCTTTTTCGAGAGTTGTACTTTTCGTAACGTCCGATTCATCAATAGTTCCCATCAATTGAGAAGTGATCTCGGCATTTTTAGAGTCTTTCCACTTGATTCTCGTGATCGGTTCCTTGTTACGCTCTTGAGTTTGATGGCGATTCTTGTAATACGAAAAAGTCTTTCATAAGATTCTCAAACGAATCCATCAGGTCAAAATTCTTCACATAGTTGAACTTGAGAACTCATGTGCTTGTGTAGGAGCAACAACATAGATAGAAGAATTTACCTCCTCCACAGCCATAAGACAGACATCATCACTATCACTGTCTGAAAAAATCTCATCTGAGGAACTGGAACCTTCTTGAGAATGTTCTTCCTCTTCTCGCAATCATAGCTTTCTTCTTTGGAGATCTTCTGTCTCTCTTGGCTTGTCTTTCCTTTCTTTCTTTTCTTTTCATTTTCGGGGGGACGGTCATATTGGAAGTGACCTTTCTTTTGACAGTTATAACATCTGTTGGTATCATCATCCTGATCACTTTCCTCCTTGGTCTTGGATTCCTTCTTCTTGGATGAGGATCCTTCAGCTTTCTAGTTCTTCCTTTTTCTCGAGATATCGTCCTCGACACGAGTCTCTCTTGTACCTGTGATTCCTGTAATATTTCTTATATTTCCCATATATGCTATTGAGTCTTTCAAACCTCCTTGCCATCAGTACTAGCTTGTCCTCCTGCTCATCCTGATTTTTGGCAAGTGAGTTCTCAGACTCTCTAGACTTATAGGATTTCTCTTTGGCTTGGAAAGCCACATTCTTGCTAGATGAAGAATCATCTTTGTTGTCAGATTTCTTAGTTTTCTTGTCAATCACAAACTCATAAGCTTTCAGTTCAGAGAAAACTTGTTGATATGGCATGAAATCAATATTTTTGGTGTTTTCAATCACCACAGCATGTATATCCAATTTTTTAGATAATCCTCTAAGAATTTTCAGTGCCACATCTCTCTATGGGTATTTTTTCCCAAGAGCATTCAGATCATTCATAATCTTTAGTGAATCGACTTCGGTTTGTCAATGGATTCACTTGTAGAGGTCTTGAAAACTTTTTTGTGAGGGTGGAAGTCTAGAGGGGAGGGGTGAATAGACTTCCAATTTTTTTTGTGCGGATCAGGTGTGAACTGCAGATTACCAGATCAGAGTGCTAGTGTATCAGTTCAACTTGTAGTCGGCTGTCTTTGATCTGATCATTTCCTTCGCATATCTCAGCAAGAGTATCCCACATTGCTTTCGCGGTTTTGAGATACTTTATCTTCTCCTTTGTGACTTTATCCATCGTCTTCATGATTATATGCCTGACGATTATATCTAGAGTATACAATTTTCTTTCTTCTGCATCCATCAGGGCTGGGCTTTTTGGTACAAGACTTCCCGGTGCAAAGTCTGGATCTCCTCCATCTGCTGGGTTGTCGTGATATATGATGATGGGTCCTCGTTCAATGACTTCCATCATTCTACCGCTTATCGATCCTAGATGGTTGCACATATATATAACCCAATCTGCATACTCATCAATTGAAAACTTAGGCAAATCATGGTACATGCCAGAGGTATTATCCATGCTGAGTGATTTTGAAAACGAATGAGTTTTGAAAAATGGTTTTTCAAGATCTGTTCAAATGACCACAAAGATTCTTCCTCAAGAATCGATGATACTCAAAGCCAGTGGTCTGTAAAACCACTGCTCTGATACCACTTGTAGGTCCCGAACGGGTTTTGTGAGGGTGGAAGTCTAGAGGGGAGGGGTGAATAGACTTCCAAAACTTATTGTGCGGATCAGGTGTGAACTGCAGATTACCCGATCAGAGTGCTAGTGTATCAGTTTAGACTGATGTTCAATCTTATTGAGCGCCTAAGGGCAGATCAGCTTGATATCTGTCAGTTTAACTGAATGGTGCGGAAGCTTGTTTTAACCCGTTTGAAAAACCAGTTTTATCAATTCAGATTCTTAAGTCAGTTTTCAATCAACTGACTAAGGTGTCAACTCGATCGGATCGATTGCTTGGTGCGGTCGAGCTTAACTTAGAATATGTATGCGCTTTTAAACTCAGTTGTGTGAATAGTGTAAAGCAATAAGAAAGCAAGTAAATACACACAAGGTTTTTTATAATGGTTCAGACGAAACCCGTCTTACGTCCACTCTTCCCTTAACACAGGGGAACCTTAACCGAACTTAACCTGTGGGACTTATACCCCTCACGGGATGGCCGATATGTTTATTGAATTCACACTCTACAGATGTTTATCGAGTTCACACTCAACCGAACTAGAAATCAGAAAACTAGAATCCCTAGTCTGAAATCTTCCGGGAACAAACTTAACCTAACTTGCGTTTGGGTAAAGAATGTTTGAGGGTTCCAACTGGAAATCTATCCTGGTGTTTTAGGTAGCCAAAATGTTAGTGGATAGGATTTCTTGCTAAGAACTAATGGGATGAACACTCTAAGAATAATCTTCAAATATAGTGTTCTTTGAGCGGAGATTTTGGTGTAGCTTTTGCTTCTTTTGCGGTGTCTCCGTGTTCGTTCTTTGCTAGTTGTCTCTCTTGTCTTCAATTGACAAGCAATCCCATTTTATAGACCTCGAAATCAAAGAGCCGTTGGAGAGCAATTTGAATTTCGGGCTATACTAGGTAGGTTATAGGATATGATTGTTACGTGCTCCGATTATAGGCGTGGCCGTAGGCATCATTAGCGCCGTTTTTTGTCCGCAGCGTCATATCCCGCATTGTCAGCTCTTTTTGTGCACGTGTCGATTTCTCCTTGGCTTCGCGAGGCAGCACTTCAGAAATTTGTCCGTTAGACGATTGATATTCTTTTTGTAGAAGATTCGTCTTGTCTGGTGTATCTTTTAGATTGTTACCAGGTGTGAGCTGACTTGATCAGGTAACTGATCAGTCTACCTTGTTGAGTCTTCAGATGCACATTGTCTTAGCTCAATATGCAGACTCTGCTGATATAGGTCTTCGGGTCTTTTGATCTTCAGGTGTCTCTGAGCCTCAGTGTATTCAGTCATACTGAGTCTTCAGGTTTGTTACTGAGTCTTCAGGTTTATCCGAGTCTTCAGGTTCATCTGAGTCTTCAGTGTCTATCTGAGTCTTCAGGTTCATCCGAGTCTTCAGGTTTATCTGAGTCTTCAGTGTCTTCTTGTCTTCACCTGATCTTTTGACTTCTTGTCTTCTAATTTGTGCTTAGTCTTCTGATCATCTGACCTTATCTGGGTCATCTGATACTTCGACCTGACCTATACATATTGAGTTCCCCCTCAATATGTGACCTATCTTTTACATCAGCTATCTATACATTTCAGCTGGTCATCTTAATCTGATTCTAAGTCATCAGTCAGCTAATAGGTCTGACTGGTCTTATTACAACCTGTTTTGGAACTTCCATCAAAACTAAATTACAGATTTCCCAACAATTTCCCCCTTTTTGATGGAACCAAAACACTTAATCACACTTAATCACACTTAATCAGAAAAACAGATACCATGAATGGAAATGTAGATAATATAAACAATACATAACTCAGAAGACAACGAGATGTTGTCTTAGAATCAGTGAGATGAAAAGTTTCATTCAGATAGGTGTGTGCATTATAGAATACATGAAAAGCGTACCTATCATCTGATCCCAAGTTGTCTTCTTCAGGTCTTCTATGGATCCATCTTGAACATTTGTAGTTCTTTGGGGATGCCAAACATCCTGTACATCCTTTGCATTAGTTTGTCCAGCTCTTCTCTTCTATGGATCCCTCATTTTTCAGCAAGTCCATTGTAGATATTCTTGAATTTAACAGGATCTAGCTTGTTGTCTGGACGCAAAGGTGGAAGGAGTACTTCAAAGGGTGGAGCTTTTGGTATTAGTGACATGATCTTGCCTTCTTTCATCACTGTCTGGTAGAAGTCTGGATACTTTGTTTCTAACCAGTTCCGAAATTCATCATCATTTTCAGTCTGATCTTGATGAATTGGAATCTTCTCCAGGATGTAGACGTCACATAACCATTATCCTCTGATCTGATCCCATTCTGGAAGCAGATCTTGCCGTGCACAGAGGATGCCTTTAACAGGTGCCGGAAGGGCATTCTTCTCCCAAGCAATCTCCTCTGCTGCAGCTTCGTTCTTCCTCTTCCTTCGGATGTAAGCGATGTTCAATCCCTTAGCCTCTGCTAACTTCTGCTTCTTGATTGCGGCCTCTCTTATTCTCTGTCTTGTCTGCTCTTGAACTTGTTCAGGAGTCATCTGGCTTTTGGTGGAGAATAGCTGGCCTTGTCTCTGATCTTCCGCAGTTGCTTTCATCTTGCCTTTGCCTTTCTTTCTCCTCAGAGTCTGCTCAGGTTCATCTTGTTCGTCTTCTTCAGCCAATTTCTTAGCGAGTTCAAGGCTATTGGCCTGATCATTAGTTTCCATTCTTTTCTGAACAAACGAAGAAAAGTCTTCAATCTTGTCGACTCTGGCAGTAACCTCTAAAAGAGCACTTTTCTGTTCAGCGATCTCTTTGCTATGTTTCTCCACAGTTTCTTTCATTTATGCGAAGAGATCGGTAGATGGAGTGGCTGGCAAGTCAGATACAGTGGTTTTTGGTAGAGACGAAAAAGTTACCAACTGTGTCTGAGTCTGTTTTTCTTTCTTCTCTTTATTCTCTTTTCCTTCCCCCTTTTTGGTTTCATCAAGGAGGTTGGACATCTTGTGGTTCAGAGCAGTTAATTGTCGTGAGATCTCCTCTCTGAGTTCCTCGACAACAAGAGGAGTGATCTGAACGGTGGCAGAAGGTGCAGGAGTGTAGAAGCGTCTGAGAGCAGTTTCGATTTCCTGTCTTGCTCGTTCTGTAGAAGCTAGAAAATGTTTCCAACCTATATCCAAGTGGTTGTTGGTTTGGTCCAAGGATGCCCAGACACTTTCCAAAAGTACATGTGTCTGATTGAGCATCTCTGTCTGAACTGAGAGTTTGTCAGACTGGAGTTTGAGCTTCTCAGCAAGAGGATATACTAGTTGCATTACTTCAGCAAGGATGGCATTGTGCATCCCAACTGTGTGACTTCATTCCTTGTCAACTAGTTTTGCTTGCTCATCTTCAAATGCAGCCTGGATCCCATCTTGAATCTTCTGAGTATGATGATCTAGGGTATCAGAGCTCATCGTAGCAGTCTGTTAAGATGTTGAAGCCTTGCCAAGTCGGGTCTCATCTGCAGCACCCATTCTTGGTTCATCGGCAGCTCCCTCATGATCTGTAGGAGGTTGAACGGTTTCCTCCCTATTATCAGCAATACCGAACCTTTCGTGAATTAACCATCTGATATCATCGTCAGATGCCAATTCAACAGCACTTTCAATCCCAGCATTGTTTAGACATTTCAACTCCAAGTCTACAAAGAAATCTGATCCCAGAGTTGTCATTAGAATTAGAAATTCTTCAATGCTCTTCAGTCTGATATCCCTCCAGAACACTATCTCTTCTATCTATTGCTGGATGCCAGTATGTTGATCCATTTCAGGGCATAGATCCAGCAGATACTCCTTGATCTGTTGCTTCATTATCCTTATGATGGTGCTTTCTGGAGCAGGTGAAGCAAGCACGATTCTGGTATTGAAGGGATTATGAGAGACGGACACTCACTTGTCGGATCTCTCAAGTTCTTGAGACTTGATTGGGGATTGGGATGTTTGTATTTCAGGTTCGTGTTCAGCGTGTTGAGGGTGTTCAGTTTCCTGAACGGGTTCATTGATTGGTTGTGTGGGAGATGTTGGTGATCTGATAGGCGAGGGTGAGGGTGAGAAGGTTTTGTGGGGAGAGGATGGTGGTGATGACTTTTGAGGAGAGGGTGATGGTGATTTGGAAGTGGGCGTTGGCGATCTTTCTCTTTGGAAGATCTTGGTGAGAGGCAGAGAATCAGATGGTGATTCTTTCTCAGATTGCTCCACTTCTGTCCCTCTGACAGATTTCTCTCCTTCAGCTGCGATCATCTGCTCTTCCCTTACTTCTCTGATAGTTGGCTCAGAGCGGACTGCTATGTCTTCTTCTGATCTTACTTGCATCAGATCCTTCATTTTGCTGACTTGCTGGGCAGAACTTGGAGCAGTTTTTAGAGGAGATGAGACTCTCTTCTGACGTTTCCGCTGAGCATCTGGTTTCTTGGCCAGATCCTTCCTCTTCATCCTCTTCTCTGGAACGGCCTTTTCCTGCACTTCAGACGATGCAGTTGCCTTATCTTTTCCCTTCTTTTCTCCCTTGGGTTTGGGCACATAGGGAGTTGGATCCTCATCAGATTGTCCAGGTAGGGACTCATCTTTACCCAATATGGCCTTGTGCTTTGCTTGGTATATCTTTGCTCCATTCTCGATCCATTTATAATTCTGTGGCAGCTTATCTGACAGAATGATAGAGATTTTGTGTATGAATGAGCACTTGGAAGATAAGCACACTTCATTGCTCTGGGTCAGTTCAAACTTCCCGGAGTCTTTTCTCAATCTTGCTTTGACCATACCCAACGAATCGATATCTGAAGCCTTCTTGATTAGTGCAACCATGACACTTATCTTGTACGAAGTGACTGCATCAAGACTGTAGGTTGAGCACATGATCACCTTCTGAACAATTTCAAGAAGAAGGCGATATTTTCTCTTCAGATAGGAGGCTTTGACGTTTGTCGTGTTCTCCTTATTTGCTGGTCTCAACAGCTCGGCTTTAAGAAATTCCTTTTCTCCTACATCAGTCATGTAGGTCTCTGGATTGATGCTTCCTCGAGTTAGGCCGAATATCCTCTGGAGATCGTCATTCGACACTCGCACTTCCAGTCCTCCAACGGAAGAAATCAGGTCAGCATCAATGTCTTCATCCCTCTATAGATTGTAGAGAAACTCCAGAGCTTCATGTGCGTGGACGATGTTCTGATGTGTAGAGCAATAGCGTTCAAGTCCACACGCTCGCAAGCACTCCAGAATTTCCAACGATTCAGGGTCTGAGGTGATGGTGAAGACTACGTAATTTTCATCAATGATGTCTTTCTTCATCGATGAAAAATTGCAGAACTATTTCCCTTGGCCCGGTCGTGGAATAAGATATGCCATTCTGTACGATATGCAAATTGATGTTTAGTTTGAGTAAGATATTTCAATAAATTCAGTCAAACTAGTAATTTTAGCATCAATTTAGCAAATAAGCGTTTAGATCTAAAGATTACATAAATATATCATCATGAATTGTAAACCTAGGTACCAGAGAGAAAATGAGATCATGCAATTAATTAAAATAAGAAATTACCAGAAATTGATTCGAAAGATTTTAGGAATCGGAAGAGTAGAATCAATTGATCTAGAAAGTAATTCTCTGAAGTTTTTGAAAAAAATCTGATCTTTTAAGAACTTTGAGGAGACGAAGTAGTGGAAAGCGGTTTTCTGAGAGGGATTTGGATTTTATAGAATACGAGGGAAAACCTTTTTGCACAACTTTCCAAAGTACTAAAGTATCCGTGTTTTGAAATCAGTGGCTGAGATTAGTCGGCCAAAAAGTATTTTGATCGCACGGTTGAGAAAAGTAGTCTTCTCGTTTTCCGGACTCAAAAAATCGTAATAAAACATTTTGAAAACATTTTCCCAAGTCCGCATTATAAGCTTTGCAGAGCATGCGTCATGAACAGAGTAAAATAAATCAATTATTTAAATAACGCATGTAAGGTATTCAGAAAGAGATAAATAAGAGAGCGTATCTGACTGATTGATATTGTAATCAATCAGTTACCACAATGATCTGATCTGGTACTTTGTTGACTTATCTGATGGTTGCCTCATGCATTTCCCAACAATATCTCACTTATCTGATCAGATTCTTGCTTGAAACACTTCGCTACTTATTTGATCCACTTATCTGATACACTTCATCCTTGGTCTTCTTCTAATCGATCCAGTATTCTTTGAAGTCAACTCCGCCAAAACTTTTTACCGGGAGTCCAAAAGTCGCCTCGATTCCCAAATCGGCGTGATTTGAAATTCGTAATAATGGCATAGATACGCTGTTGTGATTTAATCACACCGTTAACTCATCAACCATTAGCGTGTTCTCGACGCGTTGTCGATCAAATTTCTCTTAAGATCTTTTGAGAAGATAAAATTTGCATTTATACCCCTAATTTCCTTCTATAAATTAGCTGGGGTTTTAGGCAAACAACACAACATAAACCATTTCATCTTCTTTAGCATATCCTTCATACTTTTCCGATGAGTTCCTTATTTCCGGTGAAACTTCCGGTGGGAACCTTTAGCCCTTTTCAATGAATTAAACTTTCTCAAATCCTGTGTGTTCCTTCACTTTGCTTTTCGTCGTCATCTAAGATTTCACATACGATCAATGCTAAGCTTCTTTACCACCATGGGGCGGATCTGCTAAAGGCAAATGAGAAGGCACTTCTCCTAACCATATGCACTTTGTAAGCCTATCGAGATGACGGAATAAGCATCAACAGGACTTAGATGCGAAACAAAACATGGGTTTGATATACAAAATAGTGTATCAAACTCAATATTTGCATGAGACACTCATGGCCATATGGTCTTTGTGACCAAACCTGTGGCACTGTGTCCCATTTAACAGCTGGAAAGCCCATTGATTTTAGGTCTAAGGGCTCCTAGCTTAAAGATCCTTCAAGGCTCGCTCTCGCTCCTCACTCCGAAGCTCTAAGAGTGGCTTTCAGGATTCTAGAAGCTTCTCTGTGCCCCATGGGTCGGAGAGTTTAAGAGCATCAGCTCTTTAAAATCTCTCTCTCTCCTTCCCTGCCTAGGGTTGTCTTAGGGCTTATGGTTTATGTATCGACCTCCGGGTCTTCTTGTACTTGTAATACCACTTGACCATAGCTTGTAGCATTTGTATCCTGTGATATCACTTGTAACTTGTAAATCTGAACTCCGGGTCTTTATCAATGAAAAACTCTGTTATTCCATTGCTGTGTTGTTTCTTCTGACTTATGCGATCTGTAGCTTTACTCTTGACTTGCTTGTTGACTGCAGCTTTAATCGACTTATAAAGTAATCTTCCAATCGTCGGTTCCCCTTAATCTCGATGTGCTTTGAACCGATCTGCTCCTTATGCGAACTTGGATCGGCTCCTTATGCAGTCGTGCGATCGGTTGAGATTCCTAACTCAACCGATTCCACTTAACTTGGTTAGTCTTTTAACTAACTGGTTCTAGAGATCAGTCCTTCAACCATATCTGGTGCATTTTCTCCAAGATCCAGAAGCCCTAGCTCGTTGCATAACTCTCTGAATCTGATCTCAGCTAGCGACTTAGTTAAGATATCAGCTTTCTGCTTGTCAGTATGGATCTTTTCCATCCTGATATTCTTCTTTTCAACGTGATCTCTGATAAAATGGTGTCTGACATCCACATGCTTGCATCTTGTATGTAGAAACGAGGATTAAAGTGATTGCAATAAGACTATTATCGCGAGAATATAGATACGTTCTTAGCTACGATGTTGTAATCCCTCAAAGAATGACTTAGCGAGGCGGTTGGGAACAACGGCTTCTGCGACCATATATTACGCTTGATGTAGTAGATGTCATGAGCGATGTCCGCTTCTTCGAAAACCAAGAGATCGGTTTATTTCCCGAAACCCGACATGAACCTGAAGTTGACTTCCTGTCGATTCTGCAACCTCCGTAATATGAATCAGAATACCCACTAAGCTCTAGATTGTCATCTGATGGGTAAAATAAACCAAGGTTTACAGTCCCCTTCAAATACTTGAGAATCCGCTTAGCTGCTTCTAGGTGGCTTTGCATTGGATTTGCTTGAAAAATGGCGCGATACACCTACTACAAAAAGTAATATACGGTCTGGCGGCGATCGGTATAGTAGTGATCCAATCGAGCTCTATATTCTTTTCGATTAACTTTTCGACCATCTTCATCCGGATCCATCTTGAACTCGGTCATCATGGGAATTCTGGCTTCCTTGCAATGTTGAACTCCAAACTTTGCCAGTAGATTCCTTGTGTACTTCGCCTGGCAGATGAATATCCCTTCTGTACTCTGCTTGACTTGTAAACCCAGAAAGTAATTCATCTGACCCATCATGGACATCTCGAACTTCCCTTGCATCAATTTCTTTGAACTTCTCACATAGCTTCTTGTTGGGAGATCCGAAGATGATGTCGTCACGTAAATCTGAACCATTAGAATATCTTCTCCATCTTCTATTACGAATAAGGTTACATCCACTATTCTTTTAGTGAACCCATTTGTCTATCAAGAGGCCGAGAGAGTGTATCATACCAAGCTCGAGGAGCTTGTTTCAGTCAGTAAAGAGCTTTCCTTAAACGGTACACTTGGTTGCCTTTTTCAAAGCCTGGAGGTTGTTCGACATAAACTTCCTCTGCTAGTACCCAGTTTAAGAATGCACTCTTTACATCCATCGATACACATTGAACCCTCGTGGGGAAAGATATGCGAAAAATAGCCGAATGGCTTCTAAGCGGCGGCGGTGCAAAGGTCTCATCATAATCAATTCCTTACGATTGTGAATACCCCTTAGCAACAAGTCTTGCCTTATTCTGGTTATGACATTTTTCTCATCTCTCTTGTTCTTGAATACCCACTTCATTACCAATTACGTCTTGATGAGTTGGTCATCTACCAATTTCCAAACTTGATTCTTCTCAAACTATTCAGCTCTCCTCTGCATGGCTAGAATCCAACTTTGCGTCTTGTAGAGCTTCCTATACTCTAGTTGGTTCCTTCAAAGGCGGAGATAACAACGAAGACATGGCACTTTCACCAATCGATGTCTAGTTTTGACTCTATCGGATGGGTCTCCGATAATCGATCGGTTGGATATTTGGTAATCCAGGTCCTTTGGTTCTGATGTGCGTCTGTTTGGAGAACATCATCCATATCTGATAGTAGTTCATTACTAGTGATTGGGAGTGGTGCGGAATTATGATCCACTTGATAAGAACATGTCTCGGTGATGTTGGACTCATCATGTGTCGATGTACATTCATTAGGAACCGGGAGTTCCCCCGAACCGAGATGGTTCGATTGATCTTTATCTCGGTATAACGGCTTCTTCACTAACAGTTGTGCGTACCTCTGGGTCTGATTGACCTGTTGAATCAGCAAGATCAAGTTCAGGATGTACAGCATTACGTGTTCAGGTTCTTTCTCCTTGATGCTTAGCTGATTCATTTTCTGCGTGTCAGGTAGCGGTTGAGGTGGTACGGCTTGTTCTGAGGCAGCTTTCTCTTGTTCAGAAGATGTCTCATCAAAGACCACATAGGGTGTTTCTTCCAAAACTAGGGTTCGTTTGTTGTAAACTCTGAAAGCCTTGTTGGATGAGGAATATCCTAAGAATATACCCTCATCGACTTGGCCTCAAAAGTCTTCAACCCGACTTTTCCCATTGTTGTGTATGAAACACTTGCACCCAAAAAACATGGAAGTATGAAACACGGGGTTTTCGCCCTTCCACAGTTCATAAGGTGTTTTGAAGTGAGTCTTAGTCGAGAACATCTCGATTACGAGTATGGCATCAAAGTGTTGATTGCTTACGTCGAAGCGGCTTGGTGTGGCATGTTAAATTTAACATAGTCTTGGCGGCTTCCTTGAGAGTTCTGTTTCTCCGTTCGCTACTCCATTTTGTTGTGGTGTTCTTACGGTGACGTCTCATCTTCAGTATACCAAACTTCGGTGCAAAAATCATAATAAAAGGAATTCGGGAACTCTGTACCTTTATCGTCGATTTTTACTATCTTTGCACCCTTCTCGTTTTTGTAGCTTCTTGAGCAAATTTTCGGTATCTTTGTCGTTGTCTCATTCTTCTTGTATAAGAATACAACCCAAGTAAACTTGGAATAATCATCCACGATTACTAGAGTATATTAGCGTCCATCGAGATCGATTTGGTGTGGCTGGTCCGAATAGATCCATATGGGCGATTGCGATTACTCATTGGATCTTTGGTCGGTATTCCCTTGAATGAGGCTTTAACTTGTTTTCCCATCTGACATGCGGCACATGTCTGATATTTGGAGAATATCTCATTCGGAAGTCCCTCAACCAAAGACATCGTAGCTATCTTGTTAAGAGTTTTGAAGTTCAGATGGCTCATTCTTTTGTGCTAGAGTCAACTGCTACTTTTGGAGCTCTTAACAATTAAGCATGTATTCTTTGGGCAACTGTTCCAATCTGCTGCGTAGATTGTGCCTTTCCTTGAACCAGTAAGCAAGGTTTGTTGAGTGGCTCGATTCCTAATCGTACACTTGTCGCTCGAGAACTCAACGCTGTGATACTAATAGTAGATTGTGCTTTAATCCTTCGACATACGAGACTCCAGTTACTTGTACATCATCATTCTCTAAGGTTCCGAATCCTTTGGTAAAACCAAAGTTATCATCACCGAAGAGTACACGTGGGCCTTCTTGTTCTTTGTAAGAGCTAAGGAGATGTTTTCTTCGATCATGTGCCTTGAGCATCCACTATCGATGTACCGGATAGTTGCTTGTACACCTCCTTTGTTGGCGGTCCCCCTTGAACCTACAATCGAATCGGGCTTTAGGTACCCCTTTGGAATTGGGTCCTGGGGGTTAGTGGTGGATTTAGGGATCCGGATAAAGCGAGCACTTCTATGAAAATCGGATAGATTAGAAGGTCCGATTTGTCTCCCATACATATCAACATAATCATCGTCTCTTTATATGCTTTCTGATTAGTATGATTATTCGTGTGAGCCTTGGATGACTTAGAAGACTTGGAATTTTTCTTTATATTTTGTCTCCTTTTAATCCAGTGTGGCTCAGGTGCAGTAGCCCTAGATCTCTGGTTATAAGGGTAGAATACGATTTGCTACCATCAAAAGATTCATATCTTTTTGGCATAGGTGGTCTTTGCGGTTTACCTATAGCTCGCTTATTAGGCGGTGACCTTGATTGGGTCTCAGTTAGATTTCCTTCTTCTGGGTTGTCTCTTCGATACCTAATCTGTGATCGAGTTGAGGTTTCTTGGAAGGTTCGGGTTCTTCTGTTGATTCCTCCACTGATGCTTTATCAGTTGGGGTCCATTTCTATTCCCTTTCTGATTAGGCACCTGCCTTACTTGCTCAACATGTCTTTTTCCATTATCAGATACAAGTTTAACTTTTAGTGTATCTTTGTCAGAGACTCGTTTGATTACACCCTTCTGAAGTGAATCAAACGGGGCTTTTGAGGATGTAGAAGAGTTCTCATACCCAATTCCCTTCTTGTTAGTTGACGTTCGAAAATAGGTGTTCATATCTTGAACGGTTTTTGATGACTTCGTGAAAACCTCTATTTTCTTGCGCAAACTATCCTCAGTAGATTTTAGACTCTCATGTAGTCGGAATAGCTCATCAAATTTAGCTTGAAGGATTTTGAAATCATCAGCTTGCTGTTTGTTGATTGCTAGCTGATTTTTGATCTGCTTCTCCTGATCAGAAGATTTATCTTTCAGAACGTTAAGTTCCTCAGTTACCTTCTGATCAGTTTCAGCGGATTTCAGTTCAGTAGCTTTACTGACAGCGTTCTCTTTAACAAGCTGATTATTTCTGATCCTTAGCTTGTCATTTTCAGCTTCCACTATTGTATAAGTGTCTACTGCATCAGAGAGATCATCAAGCAATTGCTCAGAGTAGAGCTGCAAGTCAATCTCTCCAGCAGGTGTGCTAATGATAGCAGGTGTGGAAATTGAAAAAGCAGAAGGTTTGGAGGTTAGCTCAGATTGGTCCTCCTTGGCCACCAGGCATACTTCATCGTCATCTGAAGAAAATATCAAATCTTCATGCTCGTGGAAGTCAACAGCACTGCTTATCAGACATAAGTCTTCTACAGATGAGTAGCCAGAGTCCTCAGAAGGCAGATAGGAATCATCAATTCGGATGTGTCGTGACAGGGGCTTTCCTATCTCTCGGCGTTGTTCTCTTACGTTCCGTTTCTCTTCTCTTTCTCTGGGGAGTCGAGGTCGAGGCGGTCGGTCTTTGTAGTGACTGGTTTCTCGCTTGATTGAAGCACGATCCTCGATCTCTGAACTTTTCTGCGCCCGGTGAGTCACTCCGTCTGTAGGATCTGTCGGTGACTTCCCTTTACGATGGTATCCGAACTCCTTACATCGGATCTGTTATCTATTCTCTCATCTGTCAGATCATCTCTTTTCTTTTCTTCTCTGTGATCTCTTTGATCATCGGATCACAGTTCTTTCTAGTGATCATCGGTTGGCCTCTGTTTCTTCATTGTCTTGATAGTGTTTGTAGAATCTTCGATACTTACCAAGGCTGAGTATTTGTTCTTTCAAGTTTCTGGTAAGCGAGAGCGTCTGTTACCTTGACTCATTATGTTTCCAATAGGTCCAGTGGCCTTCGATCTGCTGCTGGTTGCTTTGAATACAACTGATTTAGACGTTGAGGCTTCAGCAGGCGTCTTGTCTTCATCTGCTTGTCCTCTTTCGATTAAATCAAACTCGTGAGCTTTAAGGCTTAGGAACAAGCTACTCGGCTTCATCTTTGAAATGTCTTGGCAATCCTTGATTACCATGACTTTCATGTCCCATTTCTTGGTGAGAGATCTTAAGATCTTGTAGTTGATATCTTTGTCTGACATCTCTCTTCCAAGTTCTCGTAGTTTATTCACTGACATGGTGATCCTCCCATCGAGCTCGTTGATGGTCTCGTTGGGCAACATCTTTAGCTTTTTGAACTTCACCAGTTCAGCTTGTAGTCGGCTGTCTTTGATCTGATCATTTCCTTCGCATATCTCAGCAAGAGTATCCCACATTGCTTTCGCGGTTTTGAGATAATTTATCTTCTCCTTTGTGACTTTATCCATCATCTTCATGATTATATGCCTGGCGATTGTATCTAGAGTATACAATTTTCTTTCTTCTGCATCCATCAGGGCTGGGCTTTTTCTTACAAGACTTCCCGGTGTAAAGTCTGGATCTCCTCCAACTGCTGGGTTGTCGTGATATATGATGATGGGTCCTCGTTCAATGACTTCCATCATTCTACCGCTTATCGATCCTAGATGGTTGCACATATATATAGCCCAATCTGCATACTCATCAATTGAAAACTTAGGCAAATCATGGTACATGCCAGAGGTATTATCCATGCTGAGTGATTTTGAAAACGAATGAGTTTTGAAAAATGGTTTTTCAAGATCTGTTCAAATGACCACAAAGATTCTTCCTCAAGAATCGATGATACTCAAAGCCTGTGGTCTGTAGAACCACTGCTCTGATACCACTTGTAGGTCCCGAATGGGTTTTGTGAGGGTGGAAGTCTAGAGGGGAGGGGTGAATAGACTTCCAAAACTTTTGTCTTGGATCGGTGTGAAGCGCAGGATTACCGTCGAGTCTTTAGTGTATCGGTTTAGGCGATGTTCAATCTTCTTGGCGCCTAAGAGGCGGATCGATTTGATATCTGTCAATTTAAGCGAATGGTGCGGAAGCTTGTTTTAACGTGTGAAAAACCCGTTTTATCAATTGATTCTTAAGTCAATTTTCAATCGGTGACTAAGGTGTCAACTCGATCCGACGACCGTTTAGCTTAGTGCGGTCGAGCTTAACTTAGAATATGTATCGCTTTTAAACTTCGGTTGTGTGAATAGTGTAAAGCAATAAGAAAGCAAGTAAATGCACACAAGACTTTTTATAGTGGTTCAGACGAAACCCGTCCTACGTCCATTCTTCCCTTAACACAGGGGAACCTTAACCGAACTTAACCTGCGGGACTTATACCCCTCACGGGATGGCCGAGATGTTTACCGAGTTCTCACTCTACAAACTTAACCTGCGGGACTTATATCCTTCAAAGGATGGCCGAGATGTTTATTGAGTTCACACTCTACAGATGTTTATCGAGTTCACACTCAACCGAACTAGAAATCAGAAAACTAGAATCCCTAGTCTGAAATCTTCAGGGAACAAACTTAACCTAACTTGCGTTTGGGTAAAGAATGTTTGAGGGTTCCAACTGGAAATCTATCCTGGTGTTTTAGGTAGCCAAAATGCTAGTGGATAGGATTTCTTGCTAAGAACTAATGGGATGAACACTCTAAGAATAATCTTCAAATATAGTGTTCTTTGAGCGGAGATTTTGTTGTAGCTTTTGCTTCTTTTGCGGTGTCTCCGTGTTCGTTCTTTGCTAGTTGTCTCTCTTGTCTTCAATTGACAAGCAATCCCATTTTATAGACCTCGAAATCAAAGAGCCGTTGGAGAGCAATTTGAATTTCGGGCTATACTAGGTAGGTTGTAGGATATGATTGTGACGTTCTCCGATTATCGGCGTGGCCGTAGGCATCATTAGCATCGTATCCCGCATTGTCAGCTCTTTTTGTGCACGTGTCGCTTTCTCCTTGGTTTCGCGTGGTGGCACTTCAGAAATTTGTCCGTTAGACGATTGATATTCTTTTTGTAGAAGATTCGTCTTGTCTGGTGTATCTTTTAGATTGTTACCGGTGTGGTGACTTGATCGAGTGGCGGTCGATCTACCTTGTGGAGTCTTCAGATGCACATTGTCTTAGCTCAATATGTAGACTCTGCTGATATAGGTCTTCAGGTCTTTTGATCTTCAGGTGTCTCTGAGCCTCAGTGTATTCAGTCATACTGAGTCTTCATGTTTGTTACTGAGTCTTCAGGTTTATCTGAGTCTTCAGGTTCATCGAGTCTTGATGTCTATCGAGTCTTGAGTTCATCGAGTCTTGAGTTTATCCGAGTCTTGATGTCTTCTTGTCTTCACGATCTTGACTTCTTGTCTTCTGATTTGTGCTTAGTCTTCTGATCATCTGACCTTATCTGGGTCATATGATACTTCGACCTGACCTATACATATTGAGTTCCCCTTCAATATGTGACCTATATTTTACATCAGCTATCTATACATTTCAGCTGGTCATCTTAATCTGATTCTAAGTCATCGATACCTAACAGTTAATTTGGTCCTATTACAACCTGTTTTGGAACTTCCATTAAAACTAAATTACAGATTTCCCAACATTCACTATCTTCCATTTCAAAGCCATCGAACTTTCCAATAGCAACAGAAAGTTTATTTTCTTTAATATGATCTGTTCCTTGACACATAACAACAAGTGTGTCCCATATTTCTTTTGCAGTTTTACAGTGAGAGATCATCCCCATAACACCATCATCAATAGTGCTATACAAAGTATCTTTAGCAATGTAGTCCAGATTGACTAACTTTCTCTCATCATGAGTAAGTTGATCATCAGGCTTTGGAAATTCATTTCTGGGATCATTTCTCTCAGTATCAGTGATTCTGGGATTCACAACAGTAAATTTGAATGGTCCTTCAGAAACTACTCTCCACATTCTTTCATGTTTTGAATAAGGATGAGCCTGCATTCTCAGTCTCCATAGGCCATAGCTCTCAACAGAGAACATAGGAAGTTTCTTAGAAGACATGATGAATGAGCCTTGTAAGATATCAGCAAATAGATCTATTCAGTAGACCACCAAAGTCTTTCAGCAAATAGACTATGGCTACCAAAGCAAGTTGTCAAAATGAACCACTGCTCTGATACCACTTATTGGTCGGTGCTAACGAGTCTCACACGTGTATGGGGGGAATACAAGTGTTCAATGATTTTTAAAACTTTTCTTTCACTGAGGTCAGATGGGTCAGGTTATCCTGATATTTTTATCCTGAGAAGCACGGATTGCCCTGAGTCAAAGTCTACTGAGACAATGATTCTGAGCTGCTTTCAGAAGCTTTCAGATTAGCCCAACTGATCCTGAATTTATCAGATATCCTGAGGAGGTTGGATCTGATAATTATCTTACTGAACACTCAGTAGAGTTAGTTCAGTTTGGTAACTATTTGTTCTTAGCTACTCAAGCGTGCGGAATGGTTGGCCCTAAGTTTATACTCGTTTTATCTTTGCTGAAATATCTTCTTCCTTTAATAAAACAGTGATTACGGCTGTGACCAATTTTATGCAAGTTTAGTGGATTGGTTCCAACTGAATATCAGTGAAATATGCTTTTGGTGAAAAACATGCAACAGATAATAATGCAGTACAAAAAGCAACCAACACATCAATTATAGTGGTTCAGAGACTCAAGCTCCTACGTCCACTCTCTCTGATCTTCAAAGAAATTCCTTAACCACTTCCTAAAGCTTTCTGGCTAACTCACTGAAGCTTACTCACTTTTCTACCTTGAGTTTTCTGGCTGACTCAATACAGCTTACTAACTCAAAAACACACAAGTGTTCAGACTACCACAAGTAGCTTACTAATTTCTTCTCTAGAGTTTTCTGGCTAACTCACTGTAGCTTACTAACTCTTTACAACTCTAATTCACCAACAAAACACACACAAACTACCTTAACAAAGGGTTTGGGTTTTGGGTTGGTTTCCAACTAGGGTAAGATATCCTTTACAATATGAACAAATGCAAAGGCTAGGATATCTCTTCTAAGCTTTGGATATATCTATCAATCTAGGCTTAGAATAGTGAGCTCTCTCCAATGTGAAACACTTGGGAAATTATAGGGTTTTCTAGTGCCTCAATTTGCAATAATACGAATGAGCTCTTGAGTTGCTTTGAAATTCCCCGTACCTCTCAATGTGAAGGGTCACTGGTATTTATAGGCAACTTCACCAAGGTCACTCTTTGAAAACTATCCTTTGGAAGAGATAACTTTATGAGTTTCCTCTTTTGGTGTTTGATGAACGAATATTTTTAGGGTTTGAACACTCCCTTGCATGTTTTAGAAAATATGCAGTCATGTAGCCAATCACCAATTTTTGCAGTCTGAAACTTAGTACTACTGACATAATTCAGGGTCCTGTCGCTTTCAGTGTCAGTGAAGTACAATGTTGTCTTCCTCTGATTGGTTCTTGTCTTCAGTGAATGTAGACAAACAAAACGGCTCTTTTTGGTCAATCTCTCTGAATGAGATAACCTGAAACAACACTTAGACTTAGTTCCTTTTGTCTACACTAGAATGTTTTGGGCAATATCTACTTTTCTGAACATGTGCGTTTTTCTCAGTTTTGTAGTCTTCAAATAGATATTATTCAGTGCCTCTGAACATTCAGGTTATCTTTGAGTATTCGATATCTTCTTGAGTCTTGATGATTCTTGAGTCTTGATGTCTTCAAAGAACTTCTTGAGTCTTGATGTCTTGACAACTTCTTGAGTCTTGGTGTCTTCAAATTGACTTCTTGAGTCTTGGTGTCTTTAGAATCAAACCTGATCTATATCTGCTGACTATACATGGTGCAGATAACTTCCTGAACAATCTATACTAAAACCTGACTCAGTCTATCAAGATTATCCTGAACATGTCATACTCAGGGGTTTTGGGATCTAATCAAAACTTCTTATTAAATTCATCTCCCAACAGTTCATATCTGAAGAACACTTTCTTTTAGTCAAAACAATCGATGTGTTATAGGTTGCATTTTGTGAGTGGTGTGAACAGTTAATAGTGTAGAGATTGTTCAACAACGTTCTAGTACAGATAAACATGTCATTTTGAAAAATAGTAACTTGCTTATTAAAAGAAACACAATATCTGTCCATAAATAATTTAAAAACCGAAATTAAATTCTTTCTAAAACTAGGAACGTAAAGAACATCTCTCAAAATTAAAACTCTATCTTCAAAAGATAGCTTCACTTCTCCCACTGCTTCAGCTGCCACTCTCGTAGCATCGCCCAGTGTGATGAGGATCTCACTCCCACTAAGTTGCCGGGTTAGCTGGAACCACCCCTATAAAGTGAAACAAACGTGATTAGTGACTCCTGTATCCACTACCCACGAATGGGAGGCATACACTGCTAAACAAGTTTCAACAACTAGTGCATGAGTCTTACATTTGTTTCTGGCTCTCTTGGGCTTGGAACATGCTGACCTCCAATGTCTCTTCTCACCGCAGTTGAAACACTTCCCCTTAGCAGTCTTCTTGACACCTCCCCCTTGATTCACCTTCTCTTTGCCCTTGGCAACACTTGAGTTGACTTGGTTTTGGCCTTTTGCCTTCCTCTTCTTCTTGCCTCCACTTGGCCTAGAAGAAGTGAAAGGTCCGATTGCGACCAAAGCTTAATTCTGGCGCCCCATTAGCATCTCAGCCG
Organism: Stenogyne calaminthoides; assembly: GCA_037126765.1. Classification (NCBI taxonomy): domain Eukaryota; kingdom Viridiplantae; phylum Streptophyta; class Magnoliopsida; order Lamiales; family Lamiaceae; genus Stenogyne; species Stenogyne calaminthoides. Next base: position 32,966,311 of record JBBCBC010000005.1, on the reverse strand, counting down.
AAACCAAAGCTTGCAGCAGATCATGCAACATGAACTTCTAATTATTCATCTGATAGTTCAGCTGAAACTGCTCAAAACTCTTCGACAGAGAATGGAGTATGAAATCGATCTGGGTTTTCATATCGTATTCAGTGACAAGAACCTCAAGTTTGTTAAGGTGAGCCATCATCTGAAGAACGTGCTCCCTTACGGGCGTTCCCTCCACTATATTATGCGACAACATATCTCGCATGGTGATTTTCCTAGCCATACGGTTCTGATGTTGAAACATCGCTTTAAGACTTTGCATAATTTCCGCAGCAGTTTCAATGTTCTGGTGTTAGTGTTGCAACACATTTGACATAAAAGCCAAGATGGTACACTTTGCCATTTCATTGGAATGCTCCCAGTCATTATACTCTTTCTTATCCATTTTGCTCGACTGTTCAGTAGGCTTTTCGGGTTTAGGTACAACAAGAACCCACTTGTGTTGTTGTGCAGTTAGGACAATTGATAGTTTACGAGTGGATTGTCTTTAAGTATATTAAAGAGTGGATTAAAAGGTTGCGACATGCTGAACTAAAAATAAGCATATTTTGTATTAACGTTTTAATCACAAAACTTATCACATAATTCTATCACATGAGGCATATTAAAACCTCAAAAAAAAATATGAACATGCATCAGCCAACATCTTAAAACATTTTAAATAGGTCACGTGGCGTGAACTGTCTATTTAAACACATTTAAGCAGGTTACAAATAAAGACAGTTACAAACCTTTAATTCAAAATTAATAGTTGGCTCCCACTTGACCATATAAAATTGACAAGGATTTCGCGGAAGTATATGCATACCAATTTTATACCTATGTAATAACCATGATTTAATACAAGATTATTATTTCGTTTTGAACAAGCCTCGTGGGGAGGGTCATTGTCGCCACTAATAATAATTCACAATCATCCTTTAGGAATTTATTCATGTGAAAGCTATCTTTTGACCGTTCCGTTGGGGAAATTTCTCCAAAAGATTTCACAAATAAATAAATCATGGAGGTCAAAGTTAATATGATTTAAAAAAAAAAAATTATTTAAAACATACTTAGTAATTTTGAAGTTTGAGATTTTTAAAATAATTTCTTGTGCAAACACATTAAACAAATTAAACAGAAGCACAAGAAAAATAAACATAAAAAAAAAAATTAAACACACATTGGGCACAAAATATCCAACTGTAATGTTTTAATTTTCTTGTCTCGATCTTGAGAAATCCTCCATCTTGAAGTTCTCTCACTCGTTCATCTCGAAAAAAATTCCATCACGCCACACCACGCCAGGGCCGGGCGACCCTCGTCCGCCAAAGGCTCGTCTTGTGATGTACAACGTTCGGCGCTGTCTTGTGATAACCCGACTTCATGATCGCAGAACCGTCGCGTGCTCCGTGCTGCGTCGCGTCGCCCGATCATATCACCACGCCGCAGCTTGCTTCCGCTGGGGAGATCTCCATAGCGTGCATGTGCTCCCACTCGACCCCGCCCGTCACTCGACTTTCAGGCGCGCACGCCTGGGGCCTTTGGCCCCCGCGCACCCCGGTCTCCTCGGGCCCGTACCCGCGTGCATCTGGTAGCATCAATATCGCGCGCGTGCCTCGCTTGACACATTTTGCGCGACGTACGCCACCTACGCCCGGTTCCTGATCCATCTTCAATTTCTTGTCCTCCGTCTTTGTCTTTGATTTGGTTATAATTTATTTTATAGAAAAATAAATAAACCTAAAATCTAGACTAGTCTATTACATTGAACAGAAACAAATAGCCTAATCCACTCGTGGATTTTCTCATGAGAAAAATAAATTCGAACGAGTCGAATTAAAAATATTCATATGCATGATATAAATAAAATATTAAATAACCATGACAATTGGATACCTGCAAAAAGATCTAGCCATTTTACTATCCAATTTCAAAATTTAATGAACAATGATTTAAATTACAATTTAAATCACAGAACTCGAAACCGAGGCTCTGATACCAGTTTTTGGGGAACGTTTTGCCCGGATCTATTCGAGGTGTAATTTAAATAAACAATTTACTAACATGAATTGATGGTCCCGGTGGGAAAACCTATTTTGCGCGTGCGGAAGCAAAATGTTTGATTTCGATGCATATAAAACAGGGGAGAGTACAGAGTGTTTCCAATTTTTCAAAACTTTGCAGCTCATGTGTTGTGGTTTGCTTATGACTAGATGCATATGACAAGTGTAAACATAAAGCAGTAAACAACACAGCAATATATAGTGGTTCGGACAACCAGTCCTACATCCACTCTCCCTGACTCTTCAGAGAAATTCACTATCAACTTCTCGAAGCGACTACCTCGTAGTTTACTTACTCAACTTCGTACACGAGTTTTTCGACTACTCCCGTAGTTTACTTACTCAACCCGACCACGAGCTTTCGACTACCTCTCGTAGTTTACTAACTCAAACTCTTAGATGTTTAACGAGTTCACACTCGCCGGGACTTATCACCCTCACTCGGGATTGCCTACGGATGTTTAGCGAGTTCACACTCCAGCGGGACTTATCACCCTCACGGGATTGCCTCTGAGATGTTTAATGAGTTCACACTCCAGCGGGACTTATCACCCTCACGGGATTGCCTAACAACTACCCTCACTTCACCCTTTGGGTTTTGGGTTTGGTGTTGTCTCCAACTATGGTGAGATTTTCCCTTACAATGGTTTAGCCTCAATCTTGGGTTGGGAAAATCTCTCTAAGCTATGATACATCGTGGGTTGCTTAGGTTGGGTTCTAGAACACTCTTTTGAATATATTTGTATATCTACAGACTTGTGTTCTAGGGTGGGAATGCTTTGACTATAACGCTCTTTTGCTTTGTAGCATTTTGTGCATGGTCTTCATGTATCCACACTCACTCCACCACTGATAATGAAGGAAGAACTTGTATTTATAGTGTGGATTTGAATGTTACCGTTGGAGAGAATCACATTCAAATCCATACTATTCTTCGTAAGTTCTGCACTTTTTCAAATTTGGTTGTCTTCCTCTCGTTGGTCCATGTCAGCTGGATTCCAACGGCTATATTCCTCAGCTTCAGTGCCTCGGAACATTAGGGATATCTTTGAGCATTAGGTACATTCTCGAGTCTTGGTATTTCTCACGAGTCTTCGAGTTTTTCGAGTTTTGGGTTCTACGAATCTTCAGTTTCTCTGAGTCTTCAGGTTCTCTGAGTCTTCAAGTTCTCTGAGTCTTCAGGTTCTCTGAGTCTTCAGGTTCTCTGAGTCTTCAGTTTCTAATCTGTTCTATATCTGCCGACTATACATGGTGCAGATAATATCCTGAACACTCTAAAACTGAATCCTGACTCATCTATCAAGATTTTCCTGAACATGTCAAACTCAGGGGTTTTGGGATCTAATCAAAATCCTTTTTATTAAATTCATTTCCCAACGTGAATTAACCTATTAATTCAAATAGCAAATACCAACAACAAACATGCGTATAATTAATTTCACGTAAAGTCCTACACATGCGAAATCTAGGAGTTTACTTGAAACGTACCTCTTGAAGAGACAACTGTTGATCAACTTAAATGCCTTCTCAAGTATATTCCAAGCCCTTTACTCGTAACCCAGGAAGTAGATTCGCACGAACAAATTTAAACAAAGGAATAAATAAAAATTTATTGCACCACCTTTGTAGATTTCTAATTTTTCCAAGACTGAATTGTGTTGGGGATGAAAAATTCATCCCATATTTATAATACAAGAGTGGGACGAAAATTTGAGCAAATATGGGATATGGAAAATTTCCTTGTATCTTCTCAAAGTACAATCTTGAATATATCTCATATATTATATTTTCCATATATATCTCCCAACAAAATCTCCTCCTCTTTATTATAAGATATTTTCGAAAATAACAAGAATAGAAACAAGATTTGAGATTTCTTGAATTTATGGGATAATCTTGTATTCCAAGAATACTTATCTTTTTCCATAAAATCTCTTCAAGAAAATCAAGAAAATCTTTCCGTTCTTTTCTACATATTTTTCGAAAAAATAGGGTAATAATATTTTCTTTTATTTTAATCACCTTTTCATTAATTGGACTTATATTGGGCTAGTTGAGGGGCCTTTAGGAGAATTAAGATTGGACATCCTAATGGACTCTGAATTCTAATATGGAGCCATAATATTATTCAGCCCATTAATATTAATTTACTCCACTATAAAATTAATATTGCACTATCCATCTTAACCCATATTACGATAATATGACTCCCAATTATTATTTCCCGTGTTTAAGATTATTTAGTCCATTTGTTGGGATATTTTAGTTTTGATGAATTATGCCAAAATATTATCAACTTGTGTTATTTAAGCTAATCTACAGATAACAAGTTGAGGGGGAACGAGAGAACAAATTGAGGGGAAACTCACGAAAATCAAAAGAAGATGATCGAGATCAGACGAGGCTGCAGACGAGACTGATCGAGATCAGATGAGTAAGATGAGTTCCGTAGTTAAGCGATGAGCATGCAAAATCGAAGAAAAAAAAAAGCTAAAGCCGGTGATCAGAAGATCAGATGACCTGATCAGAAGAAGATCAGATGACCAGGTCAGAAGAGGAGGTTGCAGATCAGAAGAGGAGCAGATGAGTCTGATCGAGATCAGACGTGATAAAGATCAGATAAGATAACCTGATGCAACTAACCTAATATGCTAACCTGATGTACTAATCTGATGCAGATAAACTGATATCTTGACTGATCTTCACCGATCCGATCGTGAGTACATCAGATCAGCGATAAGAAATCGAAGATAAGTCATCGGAAGACAAATCATCCAAGTCATGTTCATCGAGAATCGAACGCCATCGATGATCATTAGCACTGATGCTAGTTGGACGAGGGTCGACCGTATGCGAAAGGCGAAGTCTTGAACTTCAGTTAGCCACGAAAGTGTCAGATTCCCCGATCGACATAAGGTCCATCAAGAGAAGTCTCATTGAATCAAGAATCTCGAGACTTCAAGAAGAAACTCAAGACTCAGAGAAACTCAAGACTCGGAAGATCCTCAAGAATATACAGATTAGATTCAATTTTGTCGTGGACCAATGAGAGGAAGACAACAAGCTGAAAAAGCTGCGAAGCTCTGAGAATAGTATGGATTTGAATGTGACTCCATCCAACGGTAACATTCAAATCCACACTATAAATACAAGTTCTTCCTTCATTATTCGTGTGGAGAATGTGGAAAAAGATGCTGCAGAGCCAAGAGCCATATACTCAAGCATTCCCACCATAGAACACTGAGCAAGAAATACACGCATATATTCAAAAGTGTTCTATCCTATATCTAAGCACAAATGTAATATCCTAAGCTTAGAGAGATTTTCCCATCCTTAGCATTAAGGCTAAACAAATGTAAGGGAAAATCTCAACCTAGTTGGAAACCAAACAAACCTTACACAAATCAGTTTGATAGGTTAAGTTTGTAGGTGAGTGAGTACTCGGTAAACATCTAAGCAATCCCGAAAGGGAGGGTAGACGATCCCGTGAGGGAGATAAGTCCCGTTTGAGTGAGAACTCGGTAAACATCTAAGCAATCCCGAAAGGGAGGGTAGGCGATCCCGTGAGGGAGATAAGTCCCGTTTGAGTGAGAACTCGGTAAACATCTGTTGGTTAAGTTGGTGCCTCATGAAGGGAAGAGTGGATGTAGGACGAGTTGTCCGAACCACTATAAAATCGTGTGTTCCTTACTGCTTTATGTTCTTACTTGCCATATGTATTTGATTATAAGCAAAACACACATCGTTCTTAAAAACAAAGAAAAATTGGGACCACTATTCCCTCACCCCTGTTTTATATGCATTACAATTAGGTATTTAACGCACTAATGGGTTTTTAAATTGGTATCAACACCATTAATTAATTAAGCCACTGAAAAACTTTATATTAATTAATATCTTATTCCTTGAAGTAAAGACAACTCAACATTATTATTCATACCGGAACTTAATCCACTTGCAAGATTTGTATGATAAAATTTCTGAGCCCACCAAGGGGACAAATCAAACTAGACTTTCCTTGCACACATTTCTCTGTATTAAATCTTAGCAATTGTCATGTAATTAATAATATTGTCCAAAATACAAAGTATAGAATCACTCTCTGATTTTAAACCCAACATAGATCAAAGCAATAATATTAATCACACACAATCCTATTTAAGTGACAGAGATTAAGAAATCAACACCCACTGAGGTCTAATTCTTCATCCCATAAGTCAGTACGGAAGAATTTATCCTCTCTGTAGGTCCGCTTCAGCGCATCACAATGCACTAGTGCAATCTCTTGGTCAAGACAGACTAATCTGAGCTTTGCACCTCAACCTCTACCAATGGAGTGTTCAATTCCATCTAGGTTGTGAAGATGTACTTATTTATAAGGAACTGTTAATGTGATCTTCTGTGATCGGGTATCACCACATTAACTACAATGTAATATGTACTAATATTGAACGATTTGCAATAAATAAATAACATTCATTCATATTTAAAGCAACAGTGATAAAAGATTTATATTCAGTAAATAAGAGTACATTAGTCTGTTATACAAAGTAAAAACATACTTTCACGTATAACCCCAACACGGTATTCTCTTTAAAATGAGCCCAGGCTGGATCAACTTTTCATGGAATCGAAACTGGTGATTGAGTTGAATTGATTGAAGCATTAGATTGTTGACCACTTGACGAGGAATCCATCTAAAAAAATAGTGATAAGATTTTGAATTCAACTCATAATAATATTAAAAAAAATTTTATAGTGTGCAAAACTTTGAGAGGGGCGAATAAGGAAAGTGTGAGAATAATTATGGGATGGAGGGATTATAATTTAAAGAATGTATAATATAAAAAATAACCAAATACCAAGATACCACATTATTTTCCTTCTCCTGTACAAAATATCATCAGACAGATATTTATTTAAAGATCCAGAAGTGAGAAGAGTAACAAAAACAGATCTCATTGAAGATGTAAAGGCCCAAGCGCTAATTTGTTCAAATTCATCAACATATTCTCTATCATCATCCAATAACCCCCTAGCAAAGCACACATCATGAAATGTGGCATAAACTATTCCTCTAAATTTTTTTATATCATCAAAACACTTAGATCCAGTAACAACATTCAATAGTGTTGGTCACAAGTACGAGTCACACACGTGTATGGGGGGGAATACACGTGTATATTGTTTTTCAACTTTAAAAAACTTTTAGATCAGTGAGTCAAGTTTTCCTGAATTTAAGCACTGAGTGAGCACAATCGTACTGAGTCAAAGTCTACTGAGATAATAACCCTGAACTACTTTCAGTAACTTCAGATAAGCTCAATTGATCCTGAGTGTGAAAAGTCCTGAATAGCGTTGCACATATAACTATTTTACTGAATACTCAGGAGAGTGGTTCAGTTTGGTAGCTATCTACACTAACTATCTAAGGTGTGGAAAGTGTAGGCCCTAAGTTTATACTCGTTTTAACTTGCTGAAATAGCTTTCCCTTAGTTCATAAAACTGTGTGTTGTGTGGCAAATTATGTGGGCTAATTATCCGAATTGGTTGGCCCATGAAGAATTATAAACAGTAACCCAACACATTTCTAGAAGACTTGAGGGTTGGGCGAATTGCCCGGAGTAAGGGCGAACTCGCCCAACTAGCCTCAGTTCAGCAAGTAGCCAGGTATCCAAGAAGGCGCGCGAGTTCGCCCCGCTCCCCTCCAACTTGCCCGCAAGTCGCCAGGTCACCAAGAAGGCGGGCGAGTTCGCCCCGCTCCCGGGAAACTCGCCCACAAGTTGCCAAATCGCCAAGAAGGCGGGCGAGTTCACCCCACTCCTGGGCAACTCGCCCGCAAGTCGCCAAGTCGCCAAGAAGGCGGGCGAGTTCACCCCACTCCTGGGCAACTCGCCTGCAAGTCGCCTACGTCGCCAAGAGGGTGGGCGAGTTCGCCCCGCTCCCGGGCAACTCGCCCGCAAGTTGCCAGGTCGCCAAGAAGGCAGGCGAGTTCGCCCCACTCTCAGGCAACTCACTCGCAAGTCGCCAAGAAGGCGGGCGAGTTCACCCCACTCCCGGGCAACTTGCCCATCTCGCTTATTGTATAAGAAGTGGGGCGAGTTCGTCCCTATTGCCAGGGGAAACTCGCCCATCTCACCCATTCCAGCAAGTAACTCTTCCAATCTAGTTGCATATTAGAAGAACCAGGCTATACTTAGTCAATATGATGGAGTTTGTGATCAATAGTCTGCAAATGGGATAGGAGAGAGTTAAGTCAAAGATTTTCCACTTACCAAAAGCCTAATTTTGGCTAACTAAATACGTGAACAACCAACATCAAAGAATTTCCCCCAAATGGCCGAGAAGTCTCTGAAGAAATTACTGGTCCTACAGCCGTAAACTCAAAGAGGAAAGCATAGGCGCAAATCTCCGTATATCACCTACAACCACCGCGCTTTAGGAGTTGGAAACGTGTTTAGGTTGATGTAATATGATTTTAGAGTCCAACTTAGCTGGAAAACATTTAATGCTTGGTCAAGCTCTCTTTGAAACGCGAGTAAGACCAGCTAATGGATTTGTACTATAAATACTAGGAGTTAAGACTCAAAAGGTCACAAAAAAATTTACATTCTATATAACGACTTTATCAGCCAACAAAAGAGGCATTTGACCCAAATCCTCTTGCATTTACTTCTTACATTTATTTTCCAGCTTTGAATTCTCATCATTAACATTCAATGAGGAACATTCATCTTGTTCTTCATTGATTGCATCTCACTCTCATAACTCTCATAAATACTTGTTTGTAGTACCAAATCACATAGCCACATTCATTATCTTGTTTCGTAAATTTTGGTATACAACACTGTGGTTAAGGTTGTGGTTCAGTTAATGCAATCTTCAGTGGATTGGTTCCAAACTGAATGATAAAAACCTTGTATACTTTCAATGAAAATATGCAAACAGTAATGTAGTACAGAAAGCAAAACAACACAGATTTATAGTGGTTCAGAGACTCAAGCTCCTACGTCCACTCTCCCTGATCCTCAAGGGAATTCCTTAACTCTTAGGAATCCGATTTGTTTAAAGTGCCAAGGGACACTGACCAAATTACCTCTCAAAGGAAATCTGATCCTTAGGATCTACTACTTGAGTCCTAGTACTCAGAACCAATACTCTCTCAAGCTCTCAGACTGAACAACCCCAGCTTACTAACTTCACAACTCTCTCAACTTCCAAACAATCTACTACTCAAACTACCTAACACTTAGGGCTTGGGTTTTGGTTTGGTTTCCAACTAGGGTTGAGATATCCTTTACAATAAGAACAAATGCAAAGGCTAGGATATTTCTACTAAGCTTTGGATCATAGAAAATACTAGACTTAGTATGTGAGCTCTCTTCAAAGTGAAACACTTGGAAAATCTTAGGGTTTTCGAGTGCTTCAAAGTAAACTTGAATATGCTTGAGCTCTGGAGTTGCTTGATTTCCTGTAACCTTGTGTTTTTGAAGGTCACTGGTATTTATAGGCAACTCTCAAGAGTCACTCTTGAAAAACTATCCGTTGGAAGAGATAACACCAAGGGTTTCCTCTTCTGGTAACTCTTGAACGACTATATTAGGGTTTTAACGAGGTCTTGCATGGTTTGGGTAACATGCAGTCAAGTTAGCATTCATTAGTTCTGCAGACTGGAACACAATAGATCTATCTTTTACTCAAGACAGGTCACTTTTAGTGTCAGTGTCGTACGTTGTTGTCACCCTCTGATTGGTTCTCGAACTTCAGTGAACAAAAACAAACAAAAAGACTCTTTTGAAGGTCAACTCCTCTGAATGAGATAACCTTAAAAGACACTTAGTTCCCATTCTTTTTGTCTGCAAGATTCTTTGGACGTAACATTTATTTCTCATAAATGTTCAGGACTACTGACTCATTCCATTAATCCTCAGTGGAATATACCTCAGCCCTTCAGTCTCTCAGTATTCAGGTCTTCAGGTCTTCTGATTATCAAGTTATTGAGTTCCCTTTCAATATGTGCAGTTCTTTAGCAGACATCTATTCTAACCTGAACTATATCTGCTGAAATTTGCAGATAATCTTGAATACTTAACCTATACTGAAACCTGTACTGACTATCAAGATTTATTTTGAACATGTCATACTCAGAGGTTTTGGGATCTAATCAAATTTACTTATATTAAATTCATCTCCCAACAATTTCCCCCTTTTTGATGATGCCAAAACCATCTTGTTACATAAAACCTAACACATGTCCAGGTTTCAGTTTCTACAAGTTCAAGACATTTTAGCACAAGTATGAAGAACAAAATTTAAACAAGATAATGAGATATTATCTTTTGTTCACTCAAAAACAGTAAATTTCATTGATGTATGATAAGGTGTTTACAGATTACAATGAAATTACTGAAACATAAATGAACATCTTTAGAGTTCAGTCTTCTTCAACTTCATCCTCAGGAGCATCCATCCCAAACATCTCATAGTACCTCTTCTTAAATGCATCCCTCTTCTGAATAGATTCAGGATCATTTCCAGACAGCCCAAGGTAATCAGCAAATTCAGCCACTTCCTTTGCTATTACTCCTTCATTGATGAAATGATTTCTGAATCTTGGCGGAGGGTATCTAATGGGTCCTGGTGCAGTCATCTGATAGCCGTGCTCATCAAAGATATTAACCCACTTTTGGAGATACTCTGAGTAGAAGGTCAGCAAGTATTCCAAGAAGGCTTCATTTCTATCAGGACTACTTCCTCTCTATTCTTGCAGGATGTCATAGTTGAAGCAAAACTTTCTCTTTACTTCTTCCCACGCATCATTGATCTCTATAGGCATCCAAGTGTCAATGTGCGGCTATTTCATGTCCTTTGGTTTTACACTTCTCCTCCTGTGCACAAACCTCTGGAATCCACCAGTCCTCCATCTTTCTTCCTCTCTCTTCTTCCTTGTCAGCTCAGCTCCAGAGACAGACATGGCAGCCTTCCTCTTCTTCTCAGCATTGAGCACAATCAGCTTGTTGTGCCAGTTGAAGTCTAATCTCTGAGTACTGACATCATACTCACCAAAACCTTCCCTGAGAAGTTCATCTCTCTCAGACTCCTCATCCTTCTGAATTTGAGTGCCTTCAGTTTCAGAGAATTCTTCAGCCAACTTCCTCTTCAGTGGCTTGGCAATCTTCTCAGTCGGTTTGGTAACCTCAGTTCTCTTCTTCTTCTGAACTGCTTTCTCCACAAAGGCAACAATCTTCTTTTATTCAGCAGGCTTGGCCTGCGTCTATTCAGGGACCTTTTCCACAGGTTTTTCAGTCAGTGCAGCATGTGCCTCAACAGTCATAATGGACTCAGTATCTCTTTTCTCAGCTAGCCTCTGCTCTATTGATTCCTTGGCCATTTCAGGATCACCAGAGTATGTGCAGTGTCCATGGGAACTTTTTCCTTCATCTTCTCAGTGGCCTCAAGCATTTTCTGAACTTTCTGAGACTCCTCAACCTCTTTCTGTTGCAAAGCCATTCTTGCTTGAGTCATCTTGAAGTGTTCATCAAATTTATGCATGACATGTGAACTCCTTTCCCCCTCTTTGGCATCATACAATGTCGAAATCCTGGAAAGGGTAGCATCCATGTGGAATTGTTCTAATCCGACAATCCTTATCTCTGCAACCATCCTATCCTGCTCCTTCTCCATTCTCCTTAGCACATTCTTGCTAACATAAACCTCCTCAGCTAATGGAGCAAACTGCCCAGAGAAAGTCTCATGCATAAATCTGTAATCTTGGCCATGAACATTGAGCTCATGTCCTCAACAACTTTCTGAATCGTCTCCTCACTTCTCTCTGTTAGTTTCTTCTCCAAATAAAGACTCCTCTCCTCATACTTCTTATTGATTTCATCAGTAACTGCTTTGGATACACCATCAATCTTGGTATCCAAAGCAGATAGCTTATCAAATAGAGAAGAATGAATCTTGGTTACCTCAACACTACTGGCAACAAATGTGTTCATCAATTCCAGTTTGTTGGCTTGAGATGCAAAAGTTTCTTCCATCTTGGCCAGCCTCTCAACAATCGGTTCAACTCTCTCCAGGGACTCCTACATAGGGGTTAGATCAACAGAGTGAACTTCTGGAACTTGAATCTCCTCCTTCCCAGTCTGCACTTCAAAATCAACCACCTTAGTAATAGTTACTTCAGGAGATTTGGCATGATGCTTAATAGTGCCAAAAGTAACTACCTGGAGCTTCTCTCCAGCCTGAGGTTCCTCCACCTGAGTGCCTATAACAACATCCTTTACGGTGGTTTCTTTTGCAACAGTTTCCTTCTCAACAGTTTCCTTCCCCTTTTCAGGTTTAAGATGTTAAAAAATTTCCTTCTCTTACTGTCCAGCTCCATCTCCTTCCTTATCTCCACCATCACCTCCTTCATCAGTACCACTTGGCTCTTCAGCCACAATGGGTTTCTTTTCAGCTATCTTTGCCTTGACCAACTCATCAAATTCAACATTCTTGATTCTGAGCTTAGTCCTTCTGAATCCGGAAAACTCAGTAAGCATTATAGTCTCATCTGACCACCTTTTTTTCCCTATGAATGAACTGATAGTCAGAATGTCAGGAAAGGTCTGATTCAGGATATAAACTGTTGACCTGAGTCTGATGAACATATCCTGAAGGTCAGGAAATTCAGACAGTTCAGGGTATCTGTCCCTCACGAAGCGTTCCCCCTTATTCCTCCACTCCATCTCTTAGGCTTCTACCTCCTGAATGGGGTTGGGCAAGGAATTTTAGGAATATCTTCGGTAGGGTCAAGAAATGGACTTTCCAAAATTTGGTCCAAGTCTAGAAGTGTTTGGGGATCATTTGGCTCTGAGATGGGTTCAGTGGGTGGGATCGAAAATTTGCTTTCTTTGACAGGTTGTTGGGATCCTGCAAAGATTTTTTGAGAAATCCTATCAGTGGCGATAGTAGTTCTCAAAACATCAGAAATAATAGCTTCTTCCTCAGCTGCCTTCTTTTCACCAACGATTGCAATGACCTGAGCTAGCATTTGCAAGGGTGACTTCTATCCTGCGAGCTCATCTTCTTGAGTCGCCTCTTTCTCAGTAGTTTCTGCCTCAATCTCAGCGATTGTTCGCAGTCTCCTTCTCCTAGCAGTTTTCTCAGCAACTTTAGCTTTCATCTTTTCTCATCTTTCTCTCTTCACTTTCATCAAGGCCTGAGTCCTGGCCTTCTTCTCCTCTTCAGACAAAGACTTAAATGTCTTAACTGAATCCCTTCTAGTCCTCTTGGTAGGAACTTGCTCAGTGACAGAAGCTTGTTCCCCTTCAGACTCTATCTAAATGGGTTCCTCCTGAGATTCTGAAATATTCTCATTCTTCCGCTTGAAGGCCTTCTTTGTCAATTGTCTGAACATGACCTTTGAAATTGGGAATTCATTAGCTTTGGCAAATGTGTCCTTTTCTTCCCTTGCTGTCTCCAGAGTGTATGCAATCTTCATGGCATGCAAGGTTTTATCTTTCACTAGTATGGAATCACCCTCTTTCTCCATGTGCTTCTTTTGATCAGATAGTGCAACCAGTTGAATTCTACAATCGGAGAGTCTTCAGTTGTTGCCATTAATCGCAATTTAGGTATGCAAACTTGTTCCAAACTGCCAGAACCACTCATAAAGCATTTGGACACAATATCCAGAAGTACAATGTATTTCTTCTTAAGATGGCATTTGTGAAAAGTTGTATTATACTGTTGGAATTTACAAGCACGTAATACAGATATAGCATGCGCAACGGAATAAACAAATCCACTAACAACAAATTACAATTGCATAATTGAAATAACAGAATACGCAAATGCTGGGAGATGAATTTGATAAAGATTTTGATTAGATCCCAAAACCCCTGAGTATGACATGTATCAGGACATCTTGATAGAATAGAATCAGGATCAGGTTTTTAAGAGTTATTAGAACTCAGGATTATCTGCACCATGTATAGTCAGCAGATATAGATCAGGATAAACTAGAAGACTCTGAAGACTCAGAAGAATCCTGAAGACTCAAAAGAATCCTGAAGACTCAGAAGACTCAGAAGAATTCCAAAAGATCCTGAAGACTATTTTGTACTGAACAAAAAGGACCCTGAACCACTATCTTCATAAAATAGTGAATTGTTCATTCCTAGTACAAACAAACAAAATGTTAGTCTTTTGTGGACATTAAGGAACATATCAGATCAGAAAGGTCAAACTAAAAGAGCCATTTTGTTTGTCTCTGTTCAAAGGAAGGTTTCGACCAATGAGGAGGCAACAACAACGTACTATACTGACACTGAAAGCGACATCTCACTGAGGAAATGTCAGGACTGATATCTTCCAGTTCACAGAAGTTGATGATTGGCTACATGGCTGCATATTACCTAAATCATGCAAGGGAGTGTTCAAACCCTAAAAATAGCCGATCATCAATAACCAGAAGAGAAAACCCTTGATGCTATCTCTTCCAACAGATAGTTTTTCAAGTGTGACCTTAGAGAAGTTTCCTATAAATACCATTGACCTTCAACATTGAGAGGTTACGGGAAATTACAGCAACTCAAGAGCACATTCGTATTCTTACACATTGAAGCACTCGAAAAATTTTGAATTTCCCAAGTGTTTCACATTGGAGAGACCTCACTACACTAAGACTAGATTTGATAGAAATATTCAAAGCTTAGTAGAGATATCCTAGCCTTTGCATCTGTTCTTATTATAAAGGATATCTCACCTTAGTTGGAAACCAACCCAAACCCAAACCCTTTGTTAAGGTAGTTTGTGTGTGTGATTTGTTGGTGAGTTAGAGTTGTAAAGAGTGAGTAAGCTGCAGTTTAGCCAGCCAGAAAACTCTAGAGAAGAAGTTAGTAAGCTACTTGTGGTAGTCTGAACACTTGTGTGTGTGATTGAGTTAGTAGCTGCGTTGAGTCGACCGAGGAAAAACTCAAAGTAGAAAAGTGAGTAAGCTACTGATTGAGTTAGCCGAAAAGCTTTAGGAAGTGTGTTAAGGAATTTCTCACGAAGATCGAGAGAGAGTGGGCGTAGGAGCTTGAGTCTACGAACCACTATAATTCTTTGTGTTGTTTGCTTTTACATCTTTGCATTATATCATTGCATGTTTTTTCCTTTGAAAGCATATTTTACTGAGATTCAGTTGGAACCAATCCACTGAACTTGCATCAAAATTGATCACAACATTAACAACTATTTTATTAAAGGAAAGATGATTTTCAGCAAGTTAAAACGAGTATAAACTTAGGGCCAACCATTCCGCACTCTTGATTAGCTAGAACAGATAGTTACCAAACTGAATAGACTGTACTGAGTATTCAGTAAGATAATTATCTGATCCAAGCTTCTCAGGATCTCTGATAAACTCAGGATCAGTTGGGCTAATCTGAAGCTTCTGAAAGCTGCTAAGGATCACTGTCTCAAAAGACTTTAACTCAGGGCGATTTGTGCTTCTCAGGTCAAAATTATCAGGACCACCTGACCCTTCTGACCTCAGTAAAGAAAAAGTTTTAAAAAATCACTGAACATGTGTATTCCCCCCCATACACGTGTAAGACTCGTTTGCACCAGGACCAACAAGTGGTATCATAGCAATGGTTCATTTTGACCACTTGCTTTGGTAGCCATAGTCTATTTACTGAAAGACTTTGGTGGTCTAACTGAATAGATCTCT
Organism: Stenogyne calaminthoides; assembly: GCA_037126765.1. NCBI lineage: Eukaryota > Viridiplantae > Streptophyta > Magnoliopsida > Lamiales > Lamiaceae > Stenogyne > Stenogyne calaminthoides. The sequence continues at coordinate 32,950,531 of JBBCBC010000005.1, read as the reverse complement.
TGATGATATCTTACAAGGCTCAGATCATCATGCCTTCTAAGAAACTTCCTATGTTCTCTGTTGAGAACTATGATCTATGGAGACTGAGAATGCAGGCTCATCTGTATTCCAAACATGAAAGAATAGCAGTGGTTCATTTTGACCACTTGCTTTGGTAGCCATAGTCTATTTGCTGAAGACTTTGGTGGTCTAACTGAATAGATCTCTTGCTGATATCTTACAAGGCTCAGATCATCATGCCTTCTAAGAAACTTCCTATGTTCTCTGTTGAGAACTATGATCTATGGAGACTGAGAATGCAGGCTCATTTGTATTCCAAACATGAAAGAATGTGGAGAGTGGTTTCTGAAGGACCAATCAAATATACTGTTGTAAATCCCGGAATCACTGATACTGAGAGGAATGATCCCAGAGATGAATTTCCAAAACTTGATGACCAACTTACTCCTGATGAGAGGAAGTTAGTCAATTTGGACTACATTGCTAAAGATACACTATATAACACTATTGATGATGGTGTTATGGGGATGATCTCTCATTGTGAAACTGCCAAAGAAATATGGGACACACTTGCAATTATGTGTCAAGGCATATATCATATTAAAGAGAACAAACTTTCTGTTGCTATTGGAAAGTTTGATAGCTTTGAAATGGAAGATGGTGAATCCATTGACAAACTGGAAGTCAGATTCACTAGCATTATGAATGATCTGAATGCTATTGGGAAAAGATACCCACAGAGAGAAGTGGCATTGAAAATTCTTAGAGGATTATCTAAGAAATGGGATATACATGCTGTGGTGATCGAAAACACCAAAAATATTGATTCCATGCCATATCAACAAGTTTTCTCTGAACTGAAAGCTTATGAATTTGTGATTGATAAGAAAACTAAGAAATCTGATAGCAAAGATGATTCTTCATCTAGCAAGAATGTGGCGTTCAGAGCCAAAGAGAAATCCTGTAAACCTAAAGAGTCTGAGAACTCACTTGCCAAAAATCAGGATGAGCAGGAGGATAAGCTAATACTGATGGCAAGGAGGTTTGAAAGACTTAATAGCAGATATGGAAAATATAAGAAATATTACAGGAACCACAGGTACAAGAACAGGAATAACCCAGAGGCTGAGGATAGATCCACTGAGAAAAAGAAGGACCACAAAGCTGGAGGATCCTCATCCAGAAAGAAGGACTCCAAGACTAAGGAGGAAAGTGATCAGGATGATGATGCCAACAGATGTTATAACTGTCAAAAGAAGGGTCACTTCCAGTATGATTGTCCTGAGCTGAGTGCCAAAGAAAGAAAGGAGAGACAAGCTTAAGAGAGACAGGAAGATCTCCAGCAAGAAGGCTATGATTGCTAAAGAAGGGGAACAATCTGAAGAAGGTTCCAGCTCTTCAGATGAGATATTCTCAGATAGTGACAGTGATGATGTCTGCCTTGTTGCTATGGAGGAGGTAAATTCTTCTATCTCTGTTGTTGCTCCTACACAAGCAAGTTTTCAAGTTCAACTGTATTCAGTAACTTTGACCTGATGGATTCTTTTGAGAATCTAATGAAGGACTATTCTGTGTTACAAGAACTGCTCACAGAAACACAAGAGTAGAACAAGGAACCGACTGCTGAGAATCTGAAGTGGAAAGACTCTAATAATGCCGAAATCACTTCTCAACCGATGGGAACTACTGATGAACTAGATGTTCTGAAAGTACAACTCTCAGAAAAGGAGAAGGTGATAGAGACCCTGAATGGAAAATTAGAGAAATCCACTACGGAAATTCAGCTTATCGGAACTGAATTCAATGACCTCTTTGAGAAGCATGAAACTCTAAAGAAAAGTTAGGATAGTGCGCAGAGAAAGTTAGCTCTATTGAATTCTGCATCTAAAGTAATAGATGAAATTCAGAGTTATCAAAGACCTGCAACTATAAAGGCTGAATTGGGATATAATCCAAGGGGAACCTCATAAGGTCTTCTGAATGCTGCTTCTAGTAGCACCAAGACTGTCTTTGTTAAACCAGTGGCATGTACTAATCTTCTCACTGAAGAACAACCCAGGGTTTTGGACAAGGGTAAAGGACCTATTGTTTCAGAAAAACTGAAGGTTCAGGAAAGAAAGACCAAACCTCAGGAAAAGGCTAGAAAACCTGAACACTCAGTAGGAAATTTTCAGGCCAGTACTTCAAAGCCTCAGGCTAAGAATACCAACCTGAAGAGATATGCACTGAACCATCAGAGGAATTTTCAGAAGAGAAACACTCAGCAGAGATATTCTCAACTAAAAAGACCAAGTCTTCAGATTACTGAAAGACCACAATTTCAGTACAGGCAACCTAAACCCCACTTGCCTAAGGGTAAAGATTTTCTGAACCCAAGTCAGCAGAGATAGAGACCAGCTGCACCAAAGCCAAGGCATTGGAACAAAAGGCCTGAACCCAAGAGGAACTCTAAGGCTCATGTTCATGCTTAGGTGACTCATACACACTTACCCAGTCTTGCCAAGGCACCGGGGGGTGGTGAATGTGTATGTAGATGTTTATGGAAGACAAATCAGCCACTCTAAAGTAAATAGAGTTATCAGGCTGATTTGGGTTCCAAAAGGTCTGTTAACTGGCGGGACCCTACACCAAATGGGTACCTAAGGCGATCATTTTTTCTGGTGAAGGAAAAGGGCACTGAGGTGAATGAAGACAACATATCCCTGATGAGTGGAAATGAAGTAGCTCCTGCTGCATGGTATCTGGACAGTGGATGTTCAAGGCACATGGCAGGATATAAACAATTACTCACTGACTATGTTGAGCAAAAAGGCCCCCAGATCACATTTGGAAACAATTCAAAAGGACATACTGAAGGATATGAAACTCTTAAAGTTGATTCTGTTCATATCCATGGTGTTTCTTATGTTTCTGGTTTAAAGCATAATTTGCTTTCTATCAGTCAATTTTGTGACAAAGGATTCAGTGTTGAGTTCTCAAAGAACTTATGTTATGTGAAAGACTATGCTTCACAACATATATTACTGACTGATACTAGAAAAGGAAATGTGTATCTTGCTGATTGGAGGCTATCTCCTAAAGATACATGTTTAGTTGCAAAAAGTTCCACTAATACCAGTTGGTTGTGGCACAAAAGACTGAATCACTTAAACTTCAAAACCCTGAACAAACTTGCAAGATTAGCACTTGTCAAAAAGGAAAACAAATCAGAGCATCATTCAAAAGCAAAGTAGAAGTGTCTACTGACAGGATACTACAATTGTTACATATGGATCTCTTTGGTCCAATAACACCTGTGAGCACTAATGGCAGGAAATATACACTTGTAGTAGTTGATGACTACTCTAGATACACATAGGTCATATTCTTACTCAGTAAGAAAGATACTCAAACAAAAGCTGTCGAACTCTTTGAAAAAAGACTCGATGATCGAAAAAGAATCGAGTGTGGTCAAAATCAGATCGAGATAAAGGCCTTTGAATTTATCAACCATATTATATCGATTATTGTGTAAACCAAATGGGCATTTCATGAAACATCACCAGAAGAACCCCACAACAAAATGGTGTTGCTGAAGAAGAAATAGGACTCTGAAAGAAGTTGCAAGAACAATGATTGTTGAAGCTGATATTCCTAAGAGATTTTGGGCTGAAGCTATCAACACTGCATGTTACTCTCAGAACAGATCCATGCTAACAAAGAATCAAGGAAAAACACCTTATGATCTGTGGAATGAAAGGAAGCCTCTTGTTTCTTTCTTTCGTGTGTTTGGTTGCAAGTGTTTCATACACAATAATGGTAAAGATCAGTTGAAAACTTTTGATAGCAAAGCTGATGAATGGATATTCTTAGGATATTCTGAATTCAGTAAAGCCTTCAGAGTTTACAACTGTAGGGCTCTTATTGTGGAAGAAACACCTCATGTTATTTTTGATGAATCTACTTGTGTTCAGAAGAAACAGGAACATGACTCAGGAGAACTGACCAAGAGAATCACCAGACTAAGCCTGAAAAAGAATGATAAAACATCCTCCTACCCTGAAAAGAAGAAGTCTATCACTTTCTATGAATGGAGTGAATCAGACTCAGATAAAGAAACACAGTATGGAAAAATTCAGGATGGTGAGACTCAGGATAGAAATTCTCCACTGAAGGAAAGCCAACACACTGAGGCTGACACATCTGAACATATACCAGTTCAGACTCAGGTGGGTGTTCAAGAATAAGAGAGTTGAGAACAGCAACATTGTGAGAAACAAGGCAAGGCTAGTTGCACAAGGTTATTCCCAAGAAAAAGGCTTGGATTATGATGAAACCTTTGCACCTGTTGCAAGACTAGAAGCCATCAGATTGTTTCTTGCATATGCTGCTCACATGAAATTCACAGTCTATCAGATGGATGTGAAAAGTGCATTTCTGAATGGTGTGCTTAAGGAAGAAGTTTATGTGGAACAACCTCCAGGATTTTGTCAGAATGACCAAGTTTACAGGCTCAGAAAAGCCTTGTATGGTCTGAAGCAAGCACCCAGAGCATGGTATGATACACTTTCTCAATTTCTTACTGACCATGGCTTTATCAAAGGAACTGTTGATAGAACCCTGTTCAGGATAGAAGATGGGAAAGATATTCTACTAGTTTAGATTTATGTGGATGACATCATATTTGGATCTCCAAATCATCAGATGTGTGAGAAGTTTTCTGCCCTGATGAAAGGAAAGTTTGAGATGTCTATGATGGGGGAGATGAATTTATTTCTTGGACTTCAGGTGAAACATACAAAGGAAGGAATATTCATCAATCAGGCAAAATACACCAGAGATCTAATTGCTAAGTATGGTGTACAAAATTGCAATGCAGTTCGAATTCCGATGAATACTAACTACAAGATGGATCCTGATCCTGAAGGCAAGTCAGTAAATCATACTGATTATAGAGGGATCATTGGATCATTGCTATAACTCACAGCAAGTAGGCCTGATATTACATTTGCTATTGGAATATGTGCAAGATACCAAGCTAATCCTAAGGCTAGTCACATGGAGGCTGCCAAAAAGATTATGAAATATCTTAAAGGCACTGTGAATAGAGGATTATGGTATCCAGCTGATGATAACCTTGAATTAACTGGTTATTCTGATGCTGATTATGGTGGATGTAGAATTGACAGGAAATCAACTGAAACCTGAATATAGGTTAAAATTGTTGGGAGATATGCCATTGTTTTGAGTTGTAATAGATAACTGAAACCTGAATATAGGTTAGGTTTTCTCAAATGTAACAAGATGGTTTTGACATCATCAAAAATGGGGAAATTGTTGGGAGATGAATTTGATAAAGATTTTGATTAGATCCCAAAACCCCTGAGTATGACATGTATCAGGACATCTTGATATAATAGAATCAGGATCAGGTTTTTAAGAGTTATTAGAACTCAGGATTATCTGCACCATGTATAGTCAGCAGATATAGATCAGGATAAACTAGAAGACTCTAAAGACTCAGAAGAATCCTGAAGACTCAAAAGAATCCTGAAGACTCAGAAGAATTCCGAAAGATCCTGAAGACTATTTTGTACTGAACAAAAAGGACCCTGAACCACTATCTTCATAAAATAGTGAAATATTCATTCCTAGTACAAACAAACAGAATGTTAGTCTTTTGTGGACATTAAGGAACATATCAGATCAGAAAGGTCAAAATTAAAGAGCCGTTTTGTTTGTCTCTGTTCAAAGGAAGATTTCGACCAATGAGGAGGCTACAACAACGTACTATACTGACACTGAAAGCGACATCTCACTGAGGAAATGTCAGGACTGATATCTTCCAGTTCACAGAAGTTGATGATTGGCTACATGGCTGCATATTACCTAAATCATGCAAGGGAGTGTTGAAATCCTAAAAATAGTCGTTCATCAATAACCAGAAGAGGAAACCCTTGATGCTATCTCTTCCAACGGATAGTTTTTCAAGTGTGACCTTGGAGAAGTTGCCTATAAATACCAGTGACCTTCAACATTGAGAGGTTACAGGAAATTACATCAACTCAAGAGCTCATTCGTATTCTTACACATTGAAGCACTCGAAAAACCTTGAATTTCCCAAGTGTTTCACATTGGAGAGAGCTCACTACACTAAGCCTAGATTTGATAGAAATATTCAAAGCTTAGTAGAGATATCCTAGGCTTTGCATCTGTTCTTATTATAAAGGATATCTCACCTTAGTTGGAAACCAACCCAAACCCTTTGTTAAGGTAGTTTGTGTGTGTGATTTGTTTGTGAGTTAGAGTTGTAAAGAGTGAGTAAGCTGCAGTTTAGCTAGCCAGAAAACTCTAGAGAAGAAGTTAGTAAGCTACTTGTGTTAGTCTGAACACTTGTGTGTGTGATTGAGTTAGTAAGCTGCAGTGAGTCAGCCAGAAAACTCAAAGTAGAAAAGTGAGTAAGCTACAGTGAGTTAGCCAGAAAGCTTTAGGAAGTGTGTTAAGGAATTTCTCTGAAGATCAGAGAGAGTGGGCGTAGGAGCTTGAGTCTCTGAACCACTATAATTGCTGTGTTGTTTGCTTTCTGTACTGCATTATATCTGTTGCATGTTTTTCACTGAAAGCATATTTTACTGAGATTCAGTTGGAACCAATCCACTGAACTTGCATCAAAATTGATCACAGCCTTAACCACTATTTTATTAAAGGAAAGAAGATTTTTAGCAAGTTAAAACGAGTATAAACTTAGGGCCAACCATTCCTCACTCTTGATTAGCTAGAACAGATAGTTACCAAACTGAATTGACTGTACTGAGTATTCAGTAAGATAATTATCTGATCCAAGCTTCTCAGGATCTCTGATAAACTCAGGATCAGTTCGGCTAATCTGAAGCTTCTGAAAGCTGCTCAGGATCACTGTCTCAGTAGACTTTGACTCAGGACGATTTGTGCTTCTCAGGGCAAAATTATCAGGACCACCTGACCATTATGACCTCAGTAAAGAACAAGTTTTAAAAAATCACTGAACACGTGTATTCCCCCCCATACACATGTAAGACTCGTTTGCACCGGGACCAATAGTAAACATAATTCTTACAGTGCTTCGTAAGCAATCTCCTCAACTACGGTATCCACGTAATCCCCATTCACAGATCTGCACATATTTGCCAGCGTTGAATCCCCGTATGAACTTGCTAGGAAAATTCCATACTAGAGATTTTATGGAGAGATTTAATTCTTGTGTATAATGAATTCCAAAGGACTCATATGTATAGGGGGAGGCCCAACTTAAATCTGAAGCCATATCTATTAGGAAATAAAATCCCTAATCCAACAAATCAAATCCCATAGATTTGATTTATATATATATATTATTTTGGGATTCCTATTTAATTAAATCTAATTTAATTAAATAGTAATAATAATAATTAATTCCAATATAATTATTATTAATTCTCCATAAATTAAATAAATTAAATTTAATATTTAATCAACCAACTATAATCTGTAAAGGGGAATTACTTATTGTGTGACCCATAAGCCCTTATATACCGAGCGATTATTAGAACTAACGGTCTTAATTGAACCCTAGACAATAAATCAGATATTCTCAATATATAATGTACGTTTCGAGGTATTTGCAACAACCTATAACATTACTTGGGCTATTGTGATAATATCATTTCATTCGCGAATGCCCGATTAAATCTTGAACATATGAAGTGTCTATTCAAATAATTTAATCATATTTTTTCATTATGTTAATTGATAATGTATGTCACATTTGAACACTATTCCAAATGTAACTTGCATTAATCAATGACTAACGATCCAATTAGTATGATAACACGAGCATTCTCTCTAAATCCACATTGAGGAATGAATCCTTTTCAACTGCTCAACTACCACACACATGTATTTCGTGATGAACCCAATCCATGTCATATCTACCCATTAAGGGTGTAAGCATCGGTCATGGTCAAAGTTCACCTCTCCATACATGTCGTGCGTATTAAACTCAAGTCAGAGGAATATCACATCGCTCCCACTAATCGAGACACCTGTAGACACTTAAGTGGAGTAATATCAAACGGTTTCTCGGATGGGTATACCAATACCCCCTAAGGTATCTGTGCATCCATCATGAAATACCTAGTATCTCGTAGTAAGTGAGAACTACTAAACTCTCAGATCGCACACCAATCTCAAATGCATCATCAATATCCCATTCTTGATGATCCTTGATTGGGGCTATTTGAGAACCATGCTTAAGTCATCTGAGGTCTCACATCCTTAATGACAACTGTTGGGAGATGAATTTAATAAAGAAGATTTTGATTAGATCCCAAAACCCCTGAGTATGACATGTTCAGGATAATCTTGATAGATGAGTTAGGATTCAGTTTTAGAGTGTTCAGGATGTTATCTGCACCATGTATAGTCAGCAGATATAGATCAGGATAGATTCTAAAGATTCTAAAGACTCAGTAAGTTTCTGAAGAAACTGGAGTTTCAGTATGAAACTAATGAAACTGAAGATTCTGAAGTTTCAGTATGAAACTGAGAAACTGAAGTTTCAGTATGGAACTGAGACACTGAAGACTCAGTGTGAAACTGAGAAACTGAAGACTCAGTATGAAGACTCAGTATATCAGTCAGTATATCTCTGAAGACTCAGAAGACACTGAAGACTCTGAAGACACAGAAGACTGAAGATACTGAAGACTGAAGACAAAGGATACTGAAGGCATAGTAATTACTGAAGACTCAGTAATGTACTGAATGCTCAGTATAACCTAAATGTTCCGAGGCACTGAAAATATCTATCTGAAGGATACAATACTGAGAAAAATGCGATTACTTAGAAAAATAGATATTGCCTAATGTAGGTCCCGAACGGGTTTTGTGAGGGCAGAAGTCTAGAGGGGAGGGGTGAATAGACTTCTGAAAACTTTTCGTGCAGATCAGGTGTGATGGCAGTTAGCCTGATCAGAGTGCAAGTGAATCAGTTTGGACTGATATCTAACTTACTAATCGCCTGAAGGCAGATCAGTTCGGTATCTATCAGTTTAACTGATTTGTGCGGAAGCTAAGTTTTACCCGTGTGAAAAACCAGTTTTGATAAATCAGATTCCAAAGTCAGTCTTTTAACCAGTTGACTAAAGTGTCAAACTTGATCAGATCAGAAGCTTGGTGCTAGCTGATCTTAACTTAGAATATGTATGCTGCTTTAATAGTTGTGTGCGATTGTGTAAACAGTTAATCAAAGCAGGTAAAGGCACACAAGATTTATAGTGGTTTGGACAAACCAGTCCTACGTCCACTCTTCCCTATCACAAGGGGCACCAACTAAACCAACTGGACTTAGATTTTTGTGTTAGTCCAACACAGTACACCAACAGATATTTAAAGAGTTCTCACTCAACCGATCCCAGAAATCAGAACTCGAAACCCTAGTCTGAAATCTTGCTAAACAACTTAACCTAACTTTGGGTTTTGGGTAAGATTGTTTTGGTTCCAACTATGAAATCTTTTCTAGTTTTTTAAGTAGCATAACAACTAGATGAAAAGATTTATGTGCTAAGAACTTATGGGATTGAACACTATAGAAAATAATCTTCAAGTTCCTGTTCGTCGTGCGGAAATCTGATTATAGCTTGAGCTTCTTGATAGTTTCCGCATCTTCACTCTGAAGTGTAATCCCATATTTATAGACCTCGAAATCAAAGAGCCGTTGGAGAGCAATTTGAATTTCAGGCTATATTTGGTAGACTTGCAGGATTGATGTGATGTGCTTCAGGAACGGCATGGCCGAAAGCATGAATATTGTCTTTTATAGCCGTTAGAGAAAGCAGCACCAAATCCCGTAATTATCGGCTCCGATCATCAGTGTCTTGTTCTTATTGGTTAGCCGAAGCACTTTTCAGTGTTGTCCCACCAACTAGGCTTGACATTCTTCTTGTTCAGATCATAGACGTATGATTTGGTGAAACATCAGTTTTCACCTGGTGAGCTGACCTGATCAGTCAAAGCTGATCAGTCTACCTGATGGAGTCTTCTGGTGCCGGTTGACTTAGCTACAACTAGCAAACTCGGCTGATGTAGGTCTTCTGGTCTGATCTTCAAGTCTTCTGAGTATGAGCTTTATGACTTCAGCTGAGATATCTGACTTGATCAGATCGATCTGATCTTCTGATTTTCTCTTGCCTTCTGGCCTGTCGGATATCAGCTGTTCTTCATATCTTCAGATCTAACCTATACATATTGAGGTTCCCCCTCAATATGTGACCTATCTATTACATCAGTTGTTCTATACAATAGTTATCAACTGGTATTCTATAAACGGTAATATAAACATCAGTCAGCTAACAGGTCTGACTGGTCCTATTACATGTGTTTTAGAACTTTCATCAAAACTCTAAATTTCCCAACAATTTCCCCCTTTTTGATGAAACCAAAACACTTGAGAAACCAATTACAGTTGATAAATATAGAACAGTAAAGAGCACATAATCAGAAGACAATGAGATTTTGTCTTAGGATCAGAAAATAAACTTTTCTCATTAGATTTGTCGATTACATATTACATCAGAAAAGTTTGAATTTAAAAACAGCTGATCCTGAGAAGTCTTCTGATTCTTCACTCTTTAGGTTTGTATCCTTCTGGCATTTCTCTTTGATCTTGAGGGATATTGAAAATCTTGTATAGTTTCCATTTGACATCATTGATCTGCTGAGGATCAGTTATGCGCGTTTTGCTCAGGATGTCAAAATAGAATCTCTGAAATGCCAGTCTGTCAAATGAGCCATCTGCCTTCTTCGAGTAATCCAACAGATCATACTCTTGGCGAGATATTTTTACATTGATTATCTTGGCCTCATTTTCCAGATACTTCAGAAAATCTGGATGTTTGTTTTCCAACCAGTTGAGGAATTCAGCATTTGGAGATTCTTCTTGTGGAACAAGATCCAGAACAAAGGCATCCAGAAGCCATTCGCTTCTGATCTTATTTCATTCCTCAAACCTATTCGCGTGTGCAGCAGTTTTTGGAATGATCTCATCAACTCTTGCTGGCAACTGAGGTTCTGGTACAGATTTTCCAGCCTTTCCTTTCTTCGCCCTCGATCTGAATTTCTTCTTGGATCTTACGCTTTATCTTAATTTTTACGCCCTTCTCTCTTCTTCACTTATTAGGGCTTCTTCCCTTAATCTGCTCTTTGGACAATTTCTCAGCCAGTTTCTTATCGGCCTGAATTTGGCTAGCTGTGCTTCTTGTGATTTTCTTAGTCTGAGTGACTGGTACATGTTGTGATGTCCCAACACCCGCAACAGCCTTTCTTGCCTTTGACTTTTCCATCTTTTCAGAAATTTCGTTAGCAAAAAGATCCAGATGGTCTAGTCTTTGTCCATAAGATTCAACTATCGAATCGGGTCTGTACATTTATTTCGATCGTGTCGGGTTGGTTTCTCCTCTGTCCTCCCCTTTTTGGTTTGATCAAAAAAAAAGCGGTGGAGGTGGGAGGTCGAGATCCAAAGTCGATCGATATCGCCTGTTGAGATCGCAATGAGATAAACCTTGAGCTTGAGCAGTTAGATTTTGAACCTTCGAGATCAACTCAGTCTTGACTGATTCCACGGCAGTAGAGAAGGTAAGAATTAGTTTGTCAAGTTTCTCTTCTGTCAATTCTAGCTTTTCAGTGAGCATCAGAAAAGAAACTTGTTGTTGATCAACCTGAATTAGTTTGTCATCAACTGATTTTATAAGTTTGGCAGACACGGTGGTCACAGTTTGGGAGAACTGATCTTTGATTGCCTCAATCTGGGAAATAGCCAATTCCCTTTGATCTGTTATTTCTTTGAGGCCAATCTGCCTTTGATCAACTATCACTCCCTCAACTTCTTCTTTCAGGAGATATTTGAGACATGATCTGATCTCCTGAAGTTGATCAGCGGTGATGTGAGATGTATGAATGTTATGCGTCACTTGATCTGTTTCAGTTGTTTGTGCCTCCAGTGGTTGGTCATGAACTGCAGCACCAGTTCCACTATCATCGGCAACTCCCGCATCCTTCATAGGCATATCTTCTTGAGAGCTTCTTGGCGATCTCGAGTTCACCTTGTTCGATCAACCCCAACTTCGCGTGGATCGAGCTTTAATTGATTCGGCGATTATCGGCTCATTTGGTGATCTACTTGAGCGATTTCTTCATATCGAAATCAAAATCTGCAAATTCATCAAGACCTCCCATCATGTTCTATAATCATCATAAAATCGAGAAGCTTTTTAGCAGGAGATCTTTCCGGTGAGGATCTCCATAACTTCCTCTCGATAACGGGATGGGCAATGACTCTGGATACATCGCATCAATATCTCGTTCAATTTGCATCGACCATTTTCCGGTGATGGTCTTGGATGATCTGGACTCGAGAATTATTTGTTCGGATCGACCCAGATTCCGGTTGATGAGATGTGGAGGGTTACGGTGGTTCTTGAGTAGGCGGAAGTTGGTGATTGGCTCAACTGCAGAGGTTGTTGTCAGCGATTCGTCCGGCTCGCTGCGGGTAAGCTTTACGGTTCATGATGATGTAGTTCGGGTTGGCGGGCGAGGTGGAAGAAGAAGGAGAAACATGCTCGATGGCGAATGCGGCGGTGAATGAATATTTCGAGATTGAGAGAAGGAGATCGTTAGTCTCTTGCTCTTCCCTCGAGAATGTTACTGGCGAGCTCTCAACTTGAGGCTTTGCTGTCGATTTTCCTTTGATTTACGTGGCTCATCAGGTTGCTCTGGCACTCCTTCTTCATTTGACTCGTCTTCCAGAAACAGAGTCATTGAGGCCTGTTTTGCCTTCTTCGGCCTCTTTTCCTGAGCCTTCACCAGTTTTCTCTTTTTCTTTTGGGGAGCATCTGGTGTAGGCGTAAATTTGCCTCCTTGGTTTTTCCTTTCTTCACCTTTGGAGGGGTGGGCCACATATCATCATCAGGTGGCCCATATATGGCTGAAGTGGTTGTGAGGAAGGCCTTGTAGGACTTCAGTCCATTCTGATTCCATTCGGCATTTGACATTTTGTCTTTCAGAATAACTACAACCTTGTTGAGATTGCAGATCCTCTTCTTCAGATAGACCTGCCTCAGTTCATTAACTCCAAATTTTTCATGTTCTTGGAGCAGTATGGCCTTCAGAAAGCCATGCCAATTGATATTCTTGGCTTCATCGATTATCGCAACCATGCTGTACAATTTTATGGATGTTAGAGCATCTGGGCTGAATGAGATACCCATGATTGTTTTTGACAAAATGTCAAACAACAGTCGGTATTTCCTTTTTAGTATCGGTCTGACAAAGCCTGCGGTATGATGTTTGTCAGCTTCCCTGAAGAGTTCGTTTCTGATAAGCTCATCTTCATTCTCCCTGTAGTGCACAGGCGAGATTCTTCCTTTGGGCAAAAGCCGAGCAGGGCGTGTTATGTCGCGATTCGACGGTCGATCTCCTCTCCAGATCAAGAGAGCGGTTCATCTCGTGGTTTATGCGTATCCACCTTCAAATTCCTTAAGAATTCGAGTGCTTCATATTGCATCACTGGATTGCAGTGAGCAGCACAGAATTTCTCAAGGCCTCCTTTCTTCAGAATTTGTTCAACTTCCATGGATTCTGGATCCCGCGTAGTACCAAACTGTACAAATTTGTCATCGACAATTTTTGTTGCAAGATCCGCATAGTTGCACATAATCTTTCCCATTCCTTGAGTGGCCATCTACAACAAGATAGACTCAATTAAAATTGTGCATAATCATAAAGCTATCATGTATTGATTATCAGACCTATTCTCAGGTCTAGTAATCGATAAACACATATGGATATCAAGAAAAGATAAGGCATATCGCAGGATAACATATAGACATAATCTATGATAGATGGATTTTAGAAAAGAAATTCATCAAATAACCAAAAATTACCAGATTCAGTTTTTCGGAAGATAAGTTTGAATCGCAAGAAAACACTTTGAATCACAGAAAGGTAATTTTGAGTTTTCAGAGAATAAATCGCAAGTTTTTGAGAGTAAGAAAACTCTGGTAGGGTTTTGATGAACCTTATAAGGAGGAGGAGGGAAAAACGAGATAGGAAGATCAACCGTTTGAAAAGATTAAACGATCCAGATTGAACGATTTTGATCGTGTGGTCAGGAAAAGCACGTACGATTGCCTTTTGGATTTAAAAGCACATTTTGTGGCAATTAATACATGTACCCCACGTCCGCATTAAATATTTTGCAGGAAATACGTCACAAACGTAGTGTGTACAGTAAGGCAAATATTATCAGATAAAATCAGATAAGTAAGCAATAAACAAGGAAACAGAAATGCGTATCTGGTTGACTGATATTGTAATCAGTCAATACCACTTGATCCCACTTGTAGTTGTTGATTCCACTTGTTGATCTTAGATTTCTGCCTAATCCTTATAATTTCCCAACTGTCCTTTTCAACTGATCCGCTTCTCTTTGCGTCTGATTTTTCCTTTTCTGATCCTCCTTGATCAGTTGAAGTTCCCCCTTCAACTGTTATTTCTGATTTCTTATTGACTGATATATCTGATTTGTTGAGGTATCAAGCTCAACTGATCTTCCTCATCTGATCAGTGTCTTATCTAATCAGATTTCAGTTGACCTAATCTGATTCTGCTCAGACCAAGCCAATTCTTGGGATAAGTGTTACCGCCAAAACTTAGTTCTTGAAGAATTGAATAGTAGTCTCGATTCCCTAAGTCGGCACGATTTGACATTTGTAATGATAGTCTGGATACTTCGAGATGTCAAATCGCCGTAAGTTTATCCAATTATCAGTCGCGTGATTCCTACACGCTGTCCTTTTGATGCAAATTTCTCTAACAGGCTTTGAGAAATCAAATTTGCATTTGCATCCTTGCTTGGCCTCTATAAATTGGACCAATGTTTTACACAACATAACCCATTCACCATACTTATCTTCTTTGTAGAATCATGCATTCTGGTGAACCCTTATTTTCGGTGAAACTTCCGGCAAACACCTTTACCCCTTTTTCAATGATTCCAGCTTCTCAAATCAACCCTGTGTGTCCCTTATCACTGTTTTCGTCGTCATCAAAGATTACACATACAATTGTTGCCAAGCTTCTCTACCACCAAGGCGGCGGATCTGCTGTCGCAACTGAGAAGACACTTCTCCTAACCGTATCCACCTTGTGTGTCTATCGAGATGAATGAACTAGCATCAACAGACTCAGTCTGATATAAAACATGAGCTTTATATACGGTCTTGATCAGACAACAGCTGATCTTCGTATATCAACTCTATTTTTGCATGTAACACATGTGCCCATAAGGTCTTTGAACCACTTTCTTGGCACATGTACTCCATTTAACAGCTGGAGAGCCCATTGATTTCAGGTCTAGGGGCTCCTGGCTTAGAAATCCTATCAACGCCGCTCTAGCTCCATTGATTTTAGCTTCTGCGAGTGGCTTTATGATTATTTCAAAGCCTTGTTAAGTGGGGGAAAATGGGAGCATCAGATCTTAAAATATCTCTCTCTCCCCCTCTTCTAGGATTAGGTTTAGGGTTTAGGGTTTATGTACTGACCTCCGGGTCCTTTTGTACTTGTAACTTGTAATGTAAATCTGACCTTCGGGTCTTTATCAATGAAAATTTCTATTATTCCATTGTTGTGTAGATTTCCTGTTTTCTTATCCGATGTAAGCTTTAATCTTGTAAATCCTTGCTTGTTGAATATCAGCTTAATCGACTTACAAACTGTGAGAACCACACTAATTTAATCAGATAATCCTTTAATCTGATCAGTTTCTTTTAATCTGATAATTTGTAAATCTGATCGCTTTCTAATATCAGTTCCTTGACTGATCTTCTGATCAGTTGAGATACCAAACTCAACTGATTTCTCTTAACCTGGTTAGTCTCTTAACCAGCTGGTTCTGGAGATTAGTCCATCAAACATTTTAGGTGCTTTTTCTCCAAGATCCAGAAGCCCTAGCTCATTGCATAATACTCTGAATCTGATCTCAGCTAGTGGCTTGGTTAGAATATCAGCTTTCTGTATATCAGTATGAATCTTTTCCATTCTGATATTCTTCTTTTCAACATGATCTCTTATAAAATGGTGTCTGACATCCACATGCTTGCATCTTGTATGTAGAACATGATTCTGAGTGATTGCAATAACACTATTTTACATCACGAATATAGGTACATTCTTAGCTACAATGTTATAATCCTCACCGCCGACTAAGCGGAGCGGTTAGGGAGCAACAACTTCCTGACCATATATTAAACCCCATTAGTAGATGTCGAAGTGATGTCAACTTCTTTGAAAACCACGAGATCGGTTTACTTCCTAAAACTCGACATGTTCTCGAGGTTGACTTTTCGTCAATCTTGCAACCTCCATAATCGTAATCGAGAATACCCACTAAGCTCTAGATTATCATCGATGGGTAAAATAAACCAAGGTTTCTTGTCCCTTCAGATACTTAAGAATCCGCTTAGTCGCTTCTAGGTGGCTTTGCATTGGAATTGCACGAAATCGCACATACACCTCTTGCAAAAAGTGATATCCGGTTCCTTTGGCGGTCGGTATAGTAAAGATCCAATGAGAGCCCTATATTCTTTCTGATTGGTTTTCTGACCATCCTCATCTGGATCCATCTTGAATCCAGTCATCATAGGAATTTTGGCTTCCTTACTATTTTGAACTCCAAACTTAGCC
The DNA here is from genome assembly GCA_037126765.1 of Stenogyne calaminthoides. Taxonomy (NCBI): domain Eukaryota; kingdom Viridiplantae; phylum Streptophyta; class Magnoliopsida; order Lamiales; family Lamiaceae; genus Stenogyne; species Stenogyne calaminthoides. The sequence goes on along the minus strand of JBBCBC010000005.1, from coordinate 32,933,797 downwards.
AATAAACTCCTAGTGTACTTTGCTTGGCAGATGAATATTCCTTCTGTATTTTGCTTGACTTGTAGACCCAGAAAGTAACTCATCTGACCCATCATGGACATCTCGAACTTCCCTTGCATCAGCTTGCTAAATCTTTCACATAGACTCTTGTTGGGAGATCCGAAGATGATGTCGTCCACGTAAATCTGAACCATCAGAATATCTTCTCCATCTTCTATTCTGAATAAGGTTCTATCCACTGTTCCTTTAGTGAACCCACTGTCTATCAAGAACTGAGAGAGTGTATCATACCAAGCTCGAGGAGCTTATTTCAGGCCATAAAGAGCTTTTCTTAAACGGTACACTTGGTTGCCCTTTTCAAAGCCTGGAGGTTGTTCGACATAAACTTCCTATGCTAGTACCCCGTTTAAGAATGCACTCTTTACGTCCATCTGATACACAATGAACCCTCTGTGGGAAGCATATGCCAGAAACAGCCGAATGGCTTCTAGTCGAGCGACTGGTGCAAAGGTCTCATCATAATCAATTCCTTCTGATTGTGAATACCCTTTAGCAACAAGTCTTGCCTTATTCCTGGTTATGACATTTTTCTCATCCCTCTTGTTCTTGAATACCCACTTTGTGCCAATTACGTCTTGATGAGTTGGTATGTCCACCAGTTCCCAAACTTGATTTATCTCGGCCTGTTCGGCTCTCCTCTGCATGGCTAGAATCCGACTTGCGTCTTGTAGAGCTTCCTCTCTTGTTGTTGGTTCCTTCATAGGCGGATAACAAAGACAATACATGGCACTTTCACCTGTCGATGTTTAGTTTTAACTCTATCGGATGGGTCTCCGATGATCGATCGGTTGGATGGTGGTTATCCAGTCCTTACGATTACGATTTGTGTCGTTTTGGAGAACATCATCCATTTTCGATAAAGATTCATTACTAGCGATTGGGAGTGGTGCGAGTTATGGTCACTTGATAAGAACATGTCTCGGTGATGTTGGACTCATCATGTCTTTGATAATGCATTCGTGGGAACTTCGGATGTTCCCCCGAACCCGGATGGTTCGGTTGATATTATCTCGGTATGCCGAACTTCTTCATCGGCAGTTTTTCGTACCTTAGGATCGATTGATCCGGTGAATCAGCTAGATCCGGAATGTATACTATTACAATTTTCGATCCTTTTTCCTTGATCGTTAGGCGATCCATTTTTCGAGCATCGTGCACAAGTTGATCGTACATCTTGTTTCGAAGTGATTTCTCTTGATCGGAAGATGCTTCATCAAAAGACTACATGGGGTGTTTCTTCCACAACTAGGGGTTTGCTGTTGTAAACCCCCGAAAGCCTTGCTAGATGAGGAATATCCTAAGAATATACCCTCATCGACTTGGCCTCAAAAGTCTTCAACCGACTCTTCCCATTGTTGTGTATGAAACACTTACACCAAAAAACATGGAAGTAAGAAACACGAGGGTTTTACGCCTTCCCACGAGTTCATAGGGTGTTTTGTAGTGAGCTTTAGTCGGAAGACATCATTACGAGTATGGCATGCGATATTGATTATACGCCTGTAAACGGCTTGGTATTGCATGTTTCATTAACATCGTGCGGCGAGCTTCTTTGAGTGTTCTGTTTCTCCGTTCGCTACTCAATTCATTTGTGGCTTTCTTTGCGGTGATGTCTCATGCTGTATACCAAACTTAGAGCAAAAATCACTAATAAAAGAGTTCAGAAATTCTGTACCTTTATCTGATCTGATTTTTACTACACTAACACCCTTCTCATTTTGTAATCTCTTTAGCAGCTCGGGTATCTTTGTTATCGTCTCATTCTTCTTATGTAAGAATATAACCCATGTAAACTTGGAATAGTCATCCACGATTACGAGTATATTTTCGTCATTCACGAGACCATTTGGTGTAAGCTGGTCCAAATAGATCCATATGAAGCGGTGTTTGCAATACTCTTTGGATCTTGGTCCAGAAATCCCTTGAATGAAGCTTTGACTGTTTTTTCCTCCGACATCGACACATGTCTGATCCTTAGAAAATACTTCATTCGGAAGTCCTTCCACTAAAGACATCCTTGCTATCTTATTAAGAGTTTTAAAGTTCAGATGGCGTATTCTTTTGTGCCAAAGCCAACTGCTACTTTTGGAACTCTTAACAATCAGGCATGCATTTCTTGGGAAACTGTTCCAATCTGCTGTGTAGATCGTCCCTTTCCTTGAACCAGTTAGCAAGATCTGTTGAGTGGCTCGATTTTTGATAGTGCATTGATCAGTCGAGAACTCAACACTGAATCCGTTGTCGCAGAATTGTGAAACCGATAATAGGTTATGCTTTAGACCTTCGACATACGAGACTCCAGTGACCTGTACATCATCATTCTCTAAGGTTCCAAATCCTTTGGTATAACCAAAGTTATCATCACCGAAGAGTACACGCGGGCCTTTCTGTTCTATGTAAGAGCTGAGGAGGTGTTTGCTTCCAGTCATGTGCCTTGAGTATCCACTATCGATGTACCAGATAGTTGCTTGCACACCTCCTTTGTTGGCCAGACCCACACAATCCTGCAGCCAAATCAGGCTTTAGGTACCCCTTTTGGATTGGGTCATGAGGGGTTAGGATTGGTTTTGGGGATCCATACAAACAGAGCACTTCTATTGAGATCAGTTAGATCAGAAGGCCTGATTTGTCTCCCATACCTATCAACATAATCATACGTCTCTTTATATGCTTCTGATTAGTATGATTATTAGTGTGAACCTTGGGTGACTTAGAAGACTTGGGATTTATCTTTTCTGTTTGTCTTCTTTTCATCCAGTGTGGTTCAGGTGCAGCAGCCCTGGGTTTCTGATTATAGGGGTAGGTACGATTGCTACCATCAAAAGATTCATATCTTTTTTGCATAGGTGGTTTTTGCAGTTTACCTATAGCTTACCTATTCGGCAGCTGACCTTGATTGGGTCTCAGATTAGACTTCCCTTTTACAGGTTGTCTTTTCTGATACCTAATCTGTTGATCAGGTTGAGGTTTCTTCAGAAGAACTGGGTTCTTCTGTTGATTCCTCGGCTGATGCTTTACCAGTTGGGGTCCATTTCTATTCCCTTTCTGATTAGGCACTTGCCTTACCTGCTCAACAGGTCTTTTTCCTTATTAGATATAAGTTTGGCTTTTAGTGTATCTTTGTCAGAAACTCGTTTGATTACACCTTTTTGAAGTGAATCAAACGAGGCTTTTGAGGATGTGGAAGGGTTCTCATACCCAAGTCCCTTCTTGTTAATCGTTGTTCGAAAATAGGCGTTCATATCTTGAACGGTTTTAGATGACTTTGTGAAAACCTCTATTTTCTTGCGCAAATTATCCTCAGAAGATTTTAGACTCTCATGTAGTCGGAATAGCTCATCAAATTTCACTTGAAGGATTTTGAAGTCATCAGCTTGCTATTTGTTAATTGCTAGCTGATCTTTGATCTGCTTCTCCTGATCAGAAGATTTAACTTTCAGAATGTTAAGTTCCTCAGTTACTTTACGGCGGTTTTTTGACCAAGATTTTTAGCTTTCTTGAGGCGTTCTCTTCAACAAAGGCGATTATTTACGATCCTTAGCTTGTCATTTTGGCTTCCACCATAGCATAAGTATCTCTTGCATTGGAGAGATCATCAAGCAATTGCTTTCGAGTAGAGCTGCGGTCAATCTCCCGGCGGGTGTGCTAATAATAGCGAGGTAAAAAGCGGAATAAAGCGAAGGTTTGGAGGTTACCTCGAGATTGGTCCTCCTTGGCCATCGGCGAGATCTCATCGTCATCGAAGAGAATATCAGATCTTCATTCTCATAGAAGTCAACGGCACTCCTTATTAAAATCTTCTGAGGAGGGTATCCGAGAATCCTCGAGAGGCGAGATAGGAATCATCAATTCGGATGTGTCGCAACCATGGCTTTACGTCCTGTAACGTTGCTCTCTTCGTTCCTCTTTTCTTCCCTTTCTTTTGGCGTCAGTGCAGGCGATGCATCTTTGTAGTGACTGGCTTCTCACGATTGAAACGCTCCTTGATCTGAGAACCTTTTCTTTTCGGATGAATCACTCCGTCTGTATGATCTATCGGTGACTTCCCTTTTCGATAGTAGTCCGAACTCCTTCCATCCGGATCGGTTATCTCTTCTCTCATCATTTAGATTATCTCTTTTCTTTTCTTCTCTATGATCTCTTCGATCATCGGATCGGTTCTTTTACGGAGATCGTTGGGTCGATCTCCTATCTCTTCCTCATTTATGTTGATAATCTTTATAGAATCTTGATACTTACCAAGTTGAATATTTGATTTTTCTAGTTTCTGGTAAGTAGAGAGATGCATGCTCTGCGACTTATGATGTTTCCAACAGTTCATTGGCCTTCGATCTCTCTTTGGTTGCCTTAAACGAATCGATTTAGAAGTTGAGGCTTCAAAGAGGCACCTCATCTTCATCTCGCTTGTCCTCTTTCAATTAAATCGAACTCGTGAGCTTTAAGGCTTAAGAACAAGCTACTCGACTTCATCTTTGAAATGTCTTGGCAATCCTTGATTCCGTGACTTTCATATCCCATTTCTTGGTGAGAGATCTTAAGATCTTGTAGTTGATATCCTTGTCGACATCTCTCTACCAAGTTCTCGTAGCTTATTCAGCGACATAGTAATCCTTCCATCGAGTTCGTTGATGGTCTCGTTAAAGCATCTTGCTTTTTTGAACTTCACCGGTTAAACTTGTAGGCATTTGTCTTTGATGATCGATCATTTCCTTCGTGATATCTCGGCTAGAGTATCCACATTGCTTTCACAGTTTTTGAGATATTTAATCTTTTCCTTGTAACTCTATCCATCGTTTTCATGATGATATGCTGGCGATTGTATCTAGAGTATCTGATTTCATTTCTCTCTGCATCCATCAATTTGGGCTTTTTTTCATACAAGACTTCCGGGGCAAAGTCTGGATCTCCTCCAACTCGCGGGGTTGTCGTAATATATGATGATGGGTCCTCTTTCAATGACTTCCATCATTTACGCCACTAATCGAACCTAGATGGTTGCACATATAAATGGCCCAATCTGCATACTCATCAATTGAGAACTTCGCAAATCATGATACATACGGATGTATTATCCATCTTTGAGTGATTTTGGAAAAACAAATGAGTTTTAAAACGGTTTTTCAAGATCTGTTCAATTGACCACAAAGATTCTTCCTCAAGAATCGATGATACACAAAGCCAGTGGTCTGTAGAACCAATTGCTCTGATAGCACTTGTAGGTCCCGAACGGGTTTTGTGAGGGCAGAAGTCTAGAGGGGAGGGGTGAATAGACTTCTAAAAACTTTTCGTGCAGATCAGATGTGATGGCAGTTAGCCTGATCAGAGTGCAAGTGAATCAGTTTGGACTGATATCTAACTTACTAATCGCCTGAAGGCAGATCAATTCGGTATCTATCAGTTTAATTGATTTGTGCGGAAGCTAAGTTTTACCCGTGTGAAAAACCAGTTTTGATAAAACAGATTCCAAAGTCAGTCTTTTAACCAGTTGACTAAAGTGTCAAACTTGATCAGATCAGAAGCTTGGTGCTAGCTGATCTTAACTTAGAATATGTATCTTTGCTTTAATAGTTGTGTGCGATTGTGTAAGCAGTTAATCAAAAGCAGTAAAGGCACACAAGATTTTATAGTGGTTTGGACAAAACCGATCCTAAATCCACTCTTCCCTATCACAAAGGGCACCAACTAAACCAACTGGACTTAGATTTTTGTGTTAGTCCAACACAGTACACCAACAGATATTTAAAGAGTTCTCACTCAACAATTCCCAGAAATCAGAACTCGAAACCCTAGTCTGAAATCTTGCTAAACAACTTAACCTAACTTTGGGTTTTGGGTAAGATTGTTTTGGTTCCAACTATGAAATCTTTTCTAGTTTTTTTAAGTAGCCTAAATGACTAGATGAAAAGATTTACGTCTTAAGAACTTATGGGATTGAACACTATAGAAAATAATCTTCAAGTTCGTGTTCGTCGTGCGAAAATCTGATTATAGCTTGAGCTTCTTGATAGTTTCTGTGTCTTCACTCTGAAGTGTAATCCCATATTTATAGACCTCAAAATCAAAGAGCCGTTGGAGAGCAATTTGAATTTCAGGCTATATTTGTTAGACTTGCTGGATTGATGTGACGTGCTTCAGGAACGGCATGGCCGAAAGCATGAATAGTGTCTTTTATAGCCGTTAGAGAAAGCAACACCAAATCCCATAATTGCTGGCTCCGATCATACGTGTCTTGTTCTTATTGGTTAGCAGAAGCACTTTTCAGTGTTGTCCCACAAACTAGGCTTGACATTCTTCTTGTTCAGATCATAGACGTATGATTTGGTGAAACATCGATTTTCACTGGTGGTGACTTTGATCGATCAAAGCCGATCGATCTACCTGATGGAGTCTTCTGGTGCCGGTTGACTTAGCTTCAACTAGCAGACTCGGCTGATGTAGGTCTTCTGGTCTGATCTTCAAGTCTTCTGAGTATGAGCTTTATGACTTCATCTTAGATATCTGACTTGATCAGATCGATCTGAACTTCTGATTTTCTCTTGCCTTCTGGCCTGTCGAATATCAGCTGTTCTTCATATCTTCAGATCTGACCTATACATATTGAGGTTCCCCCTCAATATGTGACATATCTATTACATCAGTTGTTCTATACAATAGTTATCAACTGGTATTCTATAAACGGTAATATAAACATCAGTCAGCTAACAGGTCTGACTGGTCCTATTACATGTGTTTTAGAACTTTCATCAAAACTCTAAATTTCCCAACACCCAAGACATTCACATGCAGACAAAAGGAACTAAAACTAAGTGTTGTTAAGGTTATATCACTCAGAGATATTGACCAAAAAGAGCCGTTATGGTTGTCTACATTTAGCTGAAGACAAGAGCCAATCAGAGGAAGACAACACTGTACTTTACTGACACTGAAAGCGACAGGTCACTGAAGCATGTCAGTAGTACTATGTTCTAGACTGCAAAAAGTGGTGAGTGGCTGCATGAAAAGCATATTACCTAAAACATGCAAGGGATTTTCAAACCCTAAATATAGTCGTTCATCACACACCATAAGAGGAAACTCATGAAGCTATCTCTTCCAACGGATAGTTTTTCAAGAGTGACCTTGGTGTTTGCCTATAAATACTTGTGACCCTCTACATTGAAGGTTACGGGAAATTTGTAAGCAACTCAAGAGCTCAAACTTATTATTGCAAGTTGAAGCACTCGAAAACCCAAGAATTTCCCAAGTGCTTTATATTGAAGAGAGCTCATTCACTAAGCCTAGTTTTGATAAGATATATCCAAAGCTTAGTAGAGATATCCTAGCCTTTGCATTGTTCTTAATTGTAAAGGATATCTCATCCTAGTTGGAAACCAACCAAGAAACCCCAAACCCTTTGTAAGGTAGTTTGAGTGTGATTGTTGGTGAGTTGGAGTTGTAAAGAGTTAGTAAACTACAGAGGTAGTCAGAAAAGTCTAGAGAAGAAGTGAGTAAACTATCTTGGATAGTCAGAAAGCTTGTGTGTGTTTTGAGTAAGTAAACTACAGAGGTAGTCAGAAAGCTCAAAGTAGAAAGGTTAGTAAACTACATTGAGGTAGTCAGAAAACCTTAGGAAGTGGTTAAGGAATTTCTCTGAGGATCAGAGAGAGTGGACGTAGGAGCTTGAGTCTCTGAACGACTATAACTTGCTGTTTTATTTGCTTTCTGTTCTGCATTTATTATCTGTTGCATATCTTTAACTGAAAGCATATTTTCACTGATATTCAGTTGGAATCAATCCACTGAAGTTGCATCTAACTGAATCACAGCCTTAATCACTACTTCATTAAAATGAAGGTTTTCAGCAAAGCATAAAATGAGTATAAACTTAGGGCCAACCATTCCGCACATCTGAGTAGCTATTCAAGCAGCTCAGGATATCTGAAAATACTCAGGCTCAGTTGGGATTATCTGAGGTTTCTGAAAGCAGCTCAGGATCACTGTCTCAGGTAGACTTTGACTCAGGGCGATCTGTGCTTCTCAGGGCCAAATCATCAGGACAACCTGACCCACCTGACCTCAGTGAAGAAAAAGTTTTAAAATTCACTGAACATGTGTATTCCCCCCCATACACCTGTAAGACTCGTTTGCACCGGGACCAACAACAACATTGGTTCATGGAAATACATATAAGAATAAATGTAAACAATCAAACATAATATTCTATAGGTCCCGAATGGGTTTCAGTGAGGTTGAAGTCTAGAGGGGAGGGGTGAATATTGTTGGGATATTTTAGTTTTGAAGAATTATGCCAAAACATTATCAACTTGTGTTATTTAAGTTAATCTACAGATAACAAGTTGAGGGGGAGCGAGAGAACAAGTTAGGGGAACTCATGAAATCGATTTAAGATGATCGAGATCGAGGAGGTCAAGAAACGAGGTTGATCGAGATCAGATGAGTAGGATGAGTTCCGAGTAAACCGCTTTGATTTCTTGTCTGGTGATGTCAATCTTCTTGACGAGATCTGGTGACGATCTGGCGAACCGACATCTTCTTGACGATGTCTGGTGACCGATCTTCTTGACGAATGATGGCTAACGAATCTGGTGACATTAATCTTGCTTGACGAATGATGATTGGCGAATCGAGCGGAACCAGATATGAAGACGAATCGAGCAGACGAATCAGGCATCAGATCAAACAGACCAGAATCGAAGCGAACCAGATCGATCAACCCGATGATCGAGCGAACCGATCGACAGACAGATCGAGGCGCAGATCAGTCAGCGGAGAAAGTCAGACGACAGATCGAACAGACAGAGACGGATCAAAGGAATCAGATCAGAAGATCCGATCGAAGCGAAGACAGATCGAGCGAACCAGATCAGCAGACCAGATTGCAGACCCGTAAATCTGCGGAAAAAAAAATCGTGAGCTGATCAGATCCGTTAGACACACAAAAAGTTGTCCAATGAGAAGATGACAACACACATATTGATGTGACATAAAGCTGCAAGTAACAGTGCAAAAGGACAAAGAAAAGCTGGAAGACTATTAGTATGGATTTGAATTTACTCTCCAACGGTAATATTCAAATCCACACTATAAATACATTGCACTATCTTCAAAAGAAAAAAATGGAGGATCTGCAAAGTGAAATTAAAGCCAAATATTCAAGCAACTCCATTCAAGAACACAGAACATTAAATATCCAAATTTACCCAAGAGTGTTCTTCATTGTATCTAAGCAAAAATGTTATATCATAAGCTTAGAGAGATTTTCCCAACCTTAGCATAGAGGCTAAACAAATGTAAGGGAAAATCTCAACCTAGTTGGAAACCAAACAAACCTTATCCAAATTAGTTTGATAGGTTAAGTTTGTAGGTGAGTGAGAACTCGTTAAACATCTATAGGCGATCCCGTGAGGGAGATAAGTCCCGTTTGAGTAAGAAATCGGTAAACATCTAAGCTATCCCGAAAGGGAGGGTAGGCGATCCCTTAGAGGGAGATAAGTCCCGTTTGAGTGAGAATCGTTAAACATCTGTTGGGTGTTGGACTAACACGTTAAACTAAGTCCAGTTGGTGCCCCATGAAGGGAAGAGTGGATGTAGGACAAGTTAGTCCGAACCACTATAAAAATATGTGTGTTCTTATTTGCTTTCATATTAACTGTCATACATACTTTAGCAAATCTGCATAATACATTAAAAAAAAAATTAAATCACCTCTCATTGAGATTTTACGAGTTTTAAATTGGGTTTTTCGGGACCAACAAGTGGTATCAGAGCAGGGGTTCAAAAGTTCACTAGATTTTAATGTGAACACCTGAACTGATCTTTTTTGTTAAAACCCATTTAGTTTAAAATGCATATTATTTATAAAATTCATGGAGGTTGACAATCATCTTCTCATCATTTTTTTTAATGCATCAAATGTTCTTCATTATTTCACTTGTTTAACTAACACTATTTTTCTCGTATATATTTTTGTTGTTAGTTAGTTTTGGCGTCATTATCAAAAAGGGAGAAATTGTTGGGATATTTTAGTTTTGATGAATTATGCCCAAACATTATCAACTTGTGTTATTTAAGTTAATCTACAAATAACAAGTTGAGGGGGAACGAGAGAACAAGTTAAGGGGGAACTCATGAAATCAGACTAAGATGATCGAGATCAGATGAGGCTGATCGAGATCAGATGAGTAGGATGAGTTCCGAGTAAATTTCTTGGTCGATGCTTTGATCTTCTTGTCGAATCTGGTGACGAATCAGATGAACTGATCGATTCTTGATCAGATCTGGTGACGATCCGATGTGACAATCTGACTAACGAATCTGGTGACGATCTGATTGGCGACATGTCTGACCAGATAAATGACCGGATCAGACAGACCAGATCAGGCAGACCAGATCAGGCAGACCAGATCAGACAGACCAGATCAGACAGACCAGATCAGACAGACCAGATCAGGCAGACCAGATCAGGAAGACCAGATCAGGCAGACCAGATCAGGCAAACCAGATCAGCAGATCAGATTTCTGCAGACCCGAAATCTGCAGACCAAAAATCAGGTGAGCTGATCAGATCCGTTAGACACACAAAAAGCTGTCCAATGAGAAGATGACAACACACATATTGATGTGACATAAAGCTGCAAGCAACAGTGCAAAAGGACAAAGAAAAGCTGGAAGACTATTAGTATGGATTTGAATTTACTCTTCAACGGTAATATTCAAATCCACACTATAAATACATTGCACTATCTTCAAATGAAAAAAATGGAGGATCTGCAAAGTGAAATTAAAGCCAAATATTCAAGCAACTCCATTCAAGAACACAGAGCATTAAATATCCAAATTTACCCAAGAGTGTTCTTCATTGTATCTAAGCAAAAATGTTATATCATAAGCTTAGAGAGATTTTCCCAACCTTAGCATAGAAGCTAAACAAATGTAAGGGGAAATCTCAACCTAGTTGGAAACCAAACAAACCTTATCCAAATCAGTTTGATAGGTTAAGTTTGTAGGTGAGTGAGAACTCGTTAAACATCTATAGGCGATCCCGTGAGGGAGATAAGTCCCATTTGAGTAAGAAATCGGTAAACATCTAAGCAATCCCGAAAGGGAGGGTAGGCGATCCCTTAGAGGGAGATAAGTCCCATTTCAGTGAGAACTCGTTAAACATCTGTTGGGTGTTGAACTAACACGTTAAACTAAGTCCAGTTGGTTAAGTTGGTGCCCCATGAAGGGAAGAGTGGATGTAGGACAAGTTAGTCCGAACCACTATAAAAATATGTGTGTTCTTATTTACTTTCATATTAACTGTCATACATACTTTAGCAAATCTGCATAACACATTAAAAAAAATTAAATCACCTCCCATTGAGATTTTACGAGTTTTAAATCGGGTTTTTCGGGACCAACAAATATACTTCCAAAACTTTTTCGTGTGGTCAGCGTGTGAGATCAAATAAGCGCTGATATCGAGTGCGTGTGATAAATCAGTAAAACCTGATATTCAAGTTACTGACAGCTGGTAAGCATATTAGTCAGGTGCCTATCAGATCAACTGAAGTGCGGAAGATAAGTTTTAACCCGTGTGAAAAACCAATTCAGTAAATCAGATTCTAAGGTTTCTTGATCAGAAGACAAAGTGCCAAACTGATCAGATCAGTTGCTTGGTGCAAATCTGATCTTCACTTAGAATATACATGTTATCTTTATCAACCAGGAGTGTGCAGGTAGTGTAAAACAGGTAAAACACCCAAGATTTATAGATGTTCGGACAACTTGTCCTACGTCCACTCTTCCCTATCAGCAGGGGCACTCACTTAACCATCTGGACTTAGTTTAATGTGTTAGTCCAACACAGTACAATCAGATGTTTATGGAGTTCTCACTCAACAATCCCAGAAATCAAGACTAGAAACCCTAGCTTGAGAACTTGCAAAACAAACTTATCCTAACTCTTGGTTTGGGTAGGATTTGAATGGTTTCCAACTAGAAATCTATCCTAGTATTTAAATAGCCTAAAGCTAAAGGATGAGATTTCAACTAAGAAACTATGGGATGAACACACTTAGAATAAACTTGAGTTCTTGGTGTTCTTTTGCGGAAATAGCTTGAGCTTGTGCTTGTGTATAATTTTCGTAACCTTACTCTGAAGGTTTGATCCCATATATATAGGCACAAAATCGAATTAGCCGTTGGAGTGTAATTCGAATTTTGGTCTATTTAAGGTAGGTGTCCAGGTCTGATTTGACGTTCTCAGGGGTGGCATGGCCAAAACTGTGCTTGTTGTCCTTTATAGCCGTTTGACTATGATGCGCCAAATCCGCACTGTCAGCTCCGTACATACGTGTCTAGCTTTAATTGGTTATCAAGTACACTTGTTCAGTGTTTGATTTACCAACTTAGTTTGACATTCTTCTTGTCTGAAGAACTCGTATGACTTTGATGAACCTTTGGTTGTCACCTGATTGAGCTGACCTGATCAGTTAAAACTGACCAGTCTACCTGATCGAGTCTTCTGATGTATGTTGTCTTAGCACAACTTACAGACTCTTCTACATTCTTCTGATATAGGTAATCTGAGGCCTTCTTGGTCTAGTCCTCTGGTAGTCATCTGATCTTCAGGTCTTCTGAGTCTTCAGCTTAATGTCTGATCTTCTGATCTTCTTGACTTGTCTAATCTTCTGATCTTCTTGAAGACTTAACCTATACATATTGAGTTCCCCCTCAATATGTGACTTATCTAATACATCAGCTATCTATACATCTCAGCTGGTCATCCTATCCTGATTTCTAAGTCATCAGTCAGCTAACAGGTATGACTGGTCCTATTACATCTGTTTTGGAACTTCCATCAAAACTATAAATTTCCCAACAATTTCCCCCTTTTTGATGGAACCAAAACAGTTAATCAGAAAAACATATGACAGAAATGTAAATAACACAAACAGAAATCAAAAGACAATGAGAGATTGTCTTAAGATCAGAAAGGAAATGCATTTCATTAATAAATATGTCAGATTACAAGTACATGAAATGTCAAGCAAGATTACCTAATCACTGATCTAAGAAACCATCTTTTGATTTTCTCACTCTTTGTCCCTCAGACCTTCAGGGATTTGAAATATGTCATACATCCTTCTCAGCACTTCCTTCTGTCTATTTTCCTCAATTATATCTCCTCTTTCCGGTGCCTGATAGTAGGCTTCTTTGAATGCCACTGGATTGAAGGTCTGATTCTTTCTGAGAGATAGGATCAAGTATTCATATCTGGGAGCAGAGGACCTCATCAGCGTAGAATTTCCTTCTTTCAGCATTGCTTTGTAGAACTCTGTGTACTTTACTTCCAGCCAATCCGGAAAAAGTTCATCGAATTTGTCGTCATCTTTCTCTTCTGGAACTCTTTGAATCATGAATACATCACAGAGCCAATCCATATTGATTATCCTCCAGGGATCATGTAGATCCTCTCAGCAGACCAGGATATCATTGATAGGAGCAGGGAGAGCAGTCTCTATCCACTTATAGTCATCTTCAGCAACAACCTTCTTCTTCTGTCTTCTCATGAAGGATCTGTTCAGTCCAGCTGCTTCTCTCAGCTTCTTTCTCTTGACAACTTCATCGATGAACTTTCTTTTCTTGACTTGATCCTCCTGTTCCCTAATCTGTTCTTTTGATAGCAGCAATTCAGACTTGTGTTAGTGTTAGTGTCCTAGAGACAATCTATTGTAAGGACATAATGCTCGATGATATTCAGTTTGATTTAATATTATAGTTCATTTAATATTAATGTATGGCAATACACTTGTTTGAATATTATGTTTGATTGTTTGCATTTATTCATGTAAGTGTTCCCATGAGTCATCGTTGTCACGAGGTTATGAGAACTCAGATGACTTAAGCATGATTCTCAAATGACCTGATCAAGGATCATCAAGATTGAGATATTGATGATGCAATTGAGATTGGTGTGCGATCTGCATCATACTCTTAGAGAGTGTAGTAAGATCCCACTAACCGAGACACCCGTAGACACCCGTAGACACACATAGTGGAACTTCCATTTGATGAACTTCCATGAGTGATGAACCCAATCCAAGCCATATCTACCCATGGAAGGGTGCAAGCGTCGGTCATGGTCAAAGTTCATCACTCCACACATGTCGTGCGTATTGACCTCAAGTCAAAGAAGTATCTCATCGCTCCCACTAATCGAGACACCCGTAGATACATATTGTGGACTTACATCAAACGGTTTCTCGGATGGATATACCAATACCCTCTAAGGTATTTGTGCATCCATCATGAGATACCTAGTATCTCGTAGTAAGTGAGATCTTACTACACTCTCTAAGAGTGTGATGTAGATTGCACACCAATCTCCATTGCATCATCAATATTCCATTCTTGATGATCCTTGATCGGGGCTATTTGAGAATCATGCTTAAGTCATCTGAGTTCTCACAACCTCAATGACAGCAATGACTCATGGGAACACTTGTATGAATAAATGCAAACAATCAAACATAATATTTAAATAAGTGTATTGCCATACATTAATATTAAGTGAACTATAATATTAAATAAAACTGAATATCATCGATTATTATGTCCTTACAACAGATTGTCTCTAGGACACTAACACTAACAATCTCCCACTCGGACTAGAGCCAATCACCTACATGTCTAACCCCTAGACCATCAAATGTCTAGTGTGTACATGAACACTCAGTGTTTTGGTGAAAGGATCTGTCATATTAAATATGTGGGAATACATTTTAAATCCATTTCTCCTATCCTTATGATCTCTCGGATCAAATGATAAGTCTAGGTACATGCTCGTTTATGCTTGTTGATCTCGGTTCCTTTTCTTGTGCAATCGCACTAACGTTGTCTCAATACAACTTTATTAGAGAACTGGCACTCGGAACTACCCCTAGTTCTCTTGAGAACTATAAAATCCAGACAACCTTCTTGAGGCTTCTGATATAACAATGTACACAACTTCGATTGTTGAATCTGTGGTCGACTCGCTTGGAACTATTCCAACAGACCGCCTCATCATTGAGAGTTAAGCGTAACCTGACTGTGACTGTAATCGTCATAGTCGGATTGGAAACTTTCGTCAGCACAACTAGTCACTACTAGTTATGACTGTCCACTATGGACAAGGAAACATTCTTTAGTTCGTCTAAGATACTTCAGAATGGTTTTGAAAGCAATCCAGTGAGACTCACCCGGATTCTGTTGGTATCTACCAGTGATGTTCAAGATAATGCGATAGGTTTTCAGAAAATAGGTTTAGGGTTTAAATAGGTGGGAGGAAAAATATTTTGCACAAATTTTAGAGAGTACTTGAGTGTCCGTATTTTTAAATAGGACGGTCAAGATTAAGTGGTTGAAAAGTAATTAAATCATGCGGTTAAGGTTTTAAAGCGGCAGACTTTTGGACTTAATAACTCGCAATAAATGTATTTAATACAAAAACCCCACGTCAGCATTTAATGCTTGCAGGCATGACGTCATAAAGTAATGGGCACAGTAATGAATAACATAGATTAACATAGGCTTATATAAAGGTAAATCAAAAAATGTATCTAACTGACTAATATCGTAATCAGTCAGTTACCACTTCGTTCTGATCTGGCTTGCCTGATTACTGTTTACCTTACTGATTGTAGCCTATTCCTTAGTATTTTCCCAACAATATCCCACTTTTTTGATCAGTATCACCTGATCCTTTTCTATCAGTTGAAGTTCCCCCATCAACTATCATTCATTTTCTGATCAGTTTCCAGCTGATCTTATTTGATCAGTTGAGGTTCCACTCCTCAACTGATCTTTCTTACCTGGTCAGTTTCTTAACCAACTGGTCTTGGAGACCAATCCACCAAAGAAATCTAGTGCATCTTCTCCCAAGTCCAGAAGCCCTAACTCAACTGATAGTTCTCTGAACCTGACTTCAGCTAGTGGCTTGGTAAGATATCAGCTCTTTGCCTATCAGTATGGATCTTTTCCATTCTGATGTTCTTCTTTTCCACATGATCTCTGATGAAATTACGTCCACGTGCTTGTATATGGTATGTAGAACTGGGTTCTGAGTGATTGCAATAACCCTATTATTGTCACAGAATATAGGCACATTCGTAGCTACAATGTTATAATCCCTCAGCTGCTGACTAAGCCAGAGCAGTTGGGAGCAACAGCTTCCTGCAGCCATGTATTCTGCTTCAGTAGTAGATGTGGCAACTGATGTCTGTTTCTTTGATAACCAAGAGATCAGTTTACTTCCCAAGAACTGACATGTACTTGAGGTTGATTTTTTGTCTATCCTGCAACCTTTATAGTCAGCATCAGAGTACCCACTCAGCTCTAGATTATCATATGATGGGTAGTATAATCCAAGATGAACTGTCCCCTTCAAATACTTAAGAATCCGCTTAGCTGCTTCCAGGTGGCTTTGCGTTGGATTTGCCTGAAATCTGGCACATACACCTACTACAAATGTGTTGGGAGATGAATTTAATAAAGAAGATTTTGATTAGATCCCAAAACCCCTGAATATGACATGTTCAGGATAATCTTGTAGACTGAGTCAGGATTCAGTATAGAGTGTTCAGGAAGTTATCTGCACCATGTATAGTCAGCAGATATAGATCAGGTTAGATTTTGAAGATTCTGAAGACTCAGTAAGTTTCTGAAGAAACTGAAGACTCAGTAAGTTTCTGAAGAAACTGAAAACTCAGTAAGTTTCTGAAGAAACTGAAGACTCGGTAAGTTTCTGAAGAATCTGAAGACTCAGTAAGTAACTGAAGAAACTGAAGACTCAGTATGTCACTGAAGACTCAGTATGACACTGAAGACTTAGTATGTCACTGAAGACTCAGTATGACACTGAAGACTCAGTATGTCACTGAAGACTCAGTATGTCACTGAAGACACTGATGACTCAGAAGACACTGAAGACTCAGAAGACGCAGAAGACACTGAAAACTCAGAAGACACTGAAGACACAGAAGACACTGAAGACTCAGTAGTTACTGAAGACTCAGTAAGATACTGAATACTCAGTATAACCTGAATGTTTCGAGGCACTGAATAATATCTATCTGAAGACTACAAAACTGAGAAAAATGCGAATATTCAGAAAAATAGATATTGCCCCAGACATTCATATGCAGACAAAAGGAACTAAGTCTAAGTGTTGTTTAAGGTTATCTCACTCAGAGAGATTGACAAAAAAGAGTCATTATGTTTGTCTACATTTACTGAAGACAAGAACCAATCAGAGGAAGACAACATTGTACTTTACTGACACTGAAAGCGACAGGTCAACTGAAGCATGTCAGTAGTACTATGTTCCAGACTGCAAAAAGTGGTGATTGACTACATGAATACATATTTCCTAAAACATGCAAGGGAGTATTCAAACCCTAAAAATAGTCGTTCATCAAACAACATAAGAGAAAACTCATGAAGCTATCTCCTCCAATGGATAGTTTTTTTCAAGAGTGACCTTGGTGAAGTTGCCTATAAATACTAGTGACCCTTTACATTAAGAGGTTACCGGAAATTTGAAAGCAACTCAAGAGCTCATTCGTATTATTGCAAATTGAAGCACTCGAAAACCCAAGAATTTCCCAAGTGTTTCACATTAAAGAGAGCTCATTCACTAAGCCTAGATTGATAAGATATATCCAAAGCTAAGTATAAATATCCTAGCCTTTGCATTGTTCTTATTGTAAAGGATATCTCATCCTAGTTGGAAACCAACCAGAAACCCAAACCCTTTGTAAGGTAGTTTGAGTGTGTTTTTTGGTGAGTTGGAGTTGTAAAGAGTTAGTAAGCTACAGTGAGTTAGCTAGAAAACTCTAGAGAAGAAGTTAGTAAGCTACTTGTGGTAGTCTGAACACTTGTGTGTGTTGAGTTAGTAAGCTGCAGTGAGTCAGCCAGAAAACTCAAGGTAGAAAAGTGAGTAAGCTGCAGTGAGTCATCCAGAAAGCTTTAGGAAGTGGTTAAGGAATTTCTCTGAAGGTCAGAGAGAGTGGATGTAGGAGCTCGAGTCTCTGAACCACTATAATTGCTGTGTTGTTTTGCTTTCTATACTGCATTATTATCTATTGCATGTTTTTCACTGAAAGCATAGTTCACTGATATTCAGTTAGAACCAATCCACTGAACTTGCATCAAACTGATCACAGCCTTAATCACTGTTTCATTAAAAGGAAGATTTTCAGCAAAGCTAAAACGAGTATAAACTTAGGGCCAACCATTCCGCACACTTGAGTAGCTAGAACAGATAGTTACCAAACTGAACTAACTCTACTGAGGGTTCAGTAAGATAATTATCTGATCCAAACATCTTAGGATCTCTGATAAACTCAGGCTCAGTTGGGCTAATCTGAAGCTTCTGAAAGCAACTCAGGATCATTGTCTCAGTAGACTTTGACTCAGGGCGATCTGTGCTTCTCAGGGCCAAATCATCAGGACAACCTGACCCATCTGACCTCAGTGAAAGAAAAGTTTTAAAAATCACTGAACACGTGTATTCCCCCCATACACGTGTGAGACTCGTTAGCACCGGGACCAACAAAATGTTATATCTAGTCTGCTGGCAGTCAGGTATAATAAAGATCCAATGAGAGCCCTATACTCTTTCTGATTTATTTTCTGCCCATTCTCGTCTGGATCCATCTTGAATCCAGTCATCATAGGAATTTTAGCTACCTTACAGTTTTGAATTCCAAACTTAGCCAACAAATTCCTAGTATACTTTGCTTGACAGATGAATATCCCTTCTGTACTCCGTTTTACCTGAACACCTAGGAAGTAGTTCATCTGACCCATCATGGACATCTCGAACTTCCCTTGCATCATCTTACTCAACTTCTCACATAAGCTTTTGTTGGGAGACCCGAAGATGATATCATCCACATAGATTTGAACCATCAGAATGTTTTCATCATCTTCTATTCTGAACGAAGTTCTGTCTATGATTCCTTTAGTGAATCCACTGTCTATCAGGAATTGGGATAGTGTATCATACCAAGATCGGGGAGCCTGTTTCAGGCCATAAAGAGCTTTTCTTAAATGGTACACTTGGTTGCCTGTTTCAAAGCCAGGAGGTTGTTCGACAGAAACTTCCTCCACTAGTACCCCATTTAAAAATGCACTCTTTACATCCATCTGATAAACAGTAAATCTCTGTGGGTAGCATAAGCCAGAAACAGCCGAATGGCTTCTAGACGAGCGACTGGTGCAAAGGTCTCATCATAATCAATTCCTTCGTATTGTGAATAAACCTTCACAACAAGTCTTGCCTTATTTCTGGTTATGACATTGTTCTCATCTCTTTTGTTCTTCAAAACCCACTTAGTACCAATCACATCTTGGTGAGTTGGCCTGTCTACAAGTTCCCAAACTTGATTCCTCTCGAACTGCTCTAGTTCTTCTTGCATAGCTAGAATCCAGCTGGCATCTTGTAAAGCTTCTTCTGGTGTGGCAGGTTCCTTTAAAGACATATAACAACAATACATAATTTCACCAACCTGATGTCTAGTTTGGACTCGAGCATTAGGATTGCCGATTATCTGGTCCGTCGGATGGTTTTTCAACCAAGTCCTTCTTTCTTGATTTATATTAGTTTGTATATCATCATCCTCATCTGACATTGAGTCACTAGAAGTTGGGAGAGGTACATTAATAGGATCCAATTGGCATGGACATGTCTCATCTGATGTTGGACTCATCATAGGCTGAAGTCTGAACCAGATGGTTCAGTTGTTACTATCTCAATTGTACCAACTTCTTCATCGATAGTTGTACGTATTTTAGGCTCTGACTGACCTGGTGAATCATCAAGATCAAAGTTGGGAATATACACTGTAACGTGATCTGATTCCTTTTCTTTGATACTTAACTAATCCATTTTCTGAGCATCAGGTACTAGTTGATCTGGTACGGGTTGTTCTGAGGCATATTTCTCCTGTTCAGATGTTGACTCATCAAAGACCACATGAGATGTTTCCTCCACAACTAGGGTTCGCCTGTTGAACACCCTGAAAGCTTTGCTGGTTGAGGAATATCTTAAGAATATACCCTCATCTGACTTAGCTTCAAAGGTTTTCAACTGACTCTTCCCATTGTTGTGAATAAAACACTTGCACCCAAAAACATGGAAGTAAGAAACACGAGGTTTTCTGCCCTTCCACAGTTCATAGGGTGTTTTGAAGTGAATCTTAGTCAGAGAACATCTGTTCTGAGTGTGACATGCAGTGTTGATTGCTTCTTCCCATAAACGGTTTGGAGTTGCATGTTCAACCAACATTGTACGAGCAACTTCCTTGAGTGTTATGTTCTTCCTTTCTGCTACACCATTCTGTTGTGGTGTTCTGGCGGCTGATGTCTCATGCTATATCACAAACTCCTTGCAAAAATCAAATATGAAAGAGTTCAAGAATTATGTTCCCTTATCTGATTTGATTTTTACAATGCTAACACCTTTCTCATTATGTAATCTTTTGAGCAGCTCAGGTATCTTTGTTGTAGTTTCATTCTTCTTATACAAGAATACATCCTAGGTGAACTTGGAGAAATCATCCATAATCACTAAAGTGTATTTGCGTCCGCTGAAACTAAGTGGCGTAACTGGTCCAAAACGATTCATGTGGATCAGTTACAATACTCTACTGGATGGTGGTGAAGGAATCCCTTTGAATGAAGCCTTGACTTGCTTTCCCTTCTGATATGCGACACATGTCTGATCCTTAGAGAAAACTTCATTTGGGAGCCCTTCGACCAAGGACATCCTTGTTATCTTGTTAAGAGTTTTAAAGTTCAGATGTCTCATCCTCTTGTGCCAGAGCCAACTGTTACTTTTGGAACTCTTAACAATCAGGCATGCATTTCTTGGACAAATTTCCCAATCTGCAGTGTAGATCGTTCCTTTTCTAGAATCAGTTAGCAAGATCTGTTGAGTAGCTCGATTCTTGATAGTGCACTGATCAGTTGAGAACTCAACACTGAATCCATTGTCATAGAATTGTGAAATCGATAACAGGTTATGCTTTAGACCATCGACATACGAGACTCCAGAAACCTGTACATCATCATTGACTAAGGTTCTGAATCCTCTGGTAAAACCAAAGTTATCATCACCAAAGAGTACACGTGGGCCTTCTTGTTCTATGTATGAACTGAGGAGATGTTTGTTGCCAGTCATGTGCCTTAAGCATTCACTATCGATGTACAAAATAGTTTCTTGTACACCTCCCTTATTTACCAAACCCACGCAAACCTGCAATTAGATCAGGCTTTAGGTACCCCAGTAGGATTGGGTCCTGAGGGGTTAGTGTTACCTTTCGGGTTCAAAACAAACAGGGCACTTCTATGGTAATCATCAAGATCAGAAGGCCTGATTTATATCCCATAAGCATCTACATAATCATACTTCTCTTCATGTGCTTTCTGGTCAGTATGATTATGAGTGTGAACCTTGGATGAATCAGAAGACTTGAGATTTTTCTGATTTGTCTGTCTTCTTTTAATCCAGTGTGGTTAAGGTGCAGATGTCCTAGATTTCTGGTTGAAGGGATATGTACGACTGCTTCCATCAAAAGATTCATATCTCTTTTGCACAAATGGTTTCAGCAGTTTACCCTTAGCATGCTGATTAGGCAGCTTAACCTTATCAGATTTCAGCTGTGGCTGTCTCTTACGAGATGGTTTAGGCTAATTTCTGATCTGCTGATTAGGTTGAGGTTTCTTTAGAAGAACTGGGTTCTTCTGTTGATTACTCGGCTGATTTCTGATAAGTTGGGGTCAATTTTTGTTCCCTTTCTTTTCAGACACTTGCCTTGCCTGATCAACTAACCTTTTTCCCTTATCGGATACAGATTTAGCATAATGTGTATCTTTTCCAGAAACCTTCCTAAATTCACCTTTGGAATGTGAACCAGGTTGGACATATGAGGATCCAGAAGGACTATCAAACCCAATACCCTTCTTATCAGTTGGCTTCCGAAAGTAGTTAGTTATTTCATCAATATTTTTAGAAGCTTTTCCAAAAACCTCTACTTTCTTTCGCAAACTCATGTCCTCACTTTGTTTTAGACTCTCATGCAGTCGGAAGAGTTCATCAAACTTAGCTTGTAAGACTTTAAGATCATCAGCTTGTTTTAGATTAAGAGTTTGATGTTCCTTGACCAGTTTACCCTGATCAGAAGTACTGACTTTCAGAAACTCCAGTTCTGTAGTCATCTTCTGAACAATCTCAACTGATTTCAGTCCAGCTGCTCTCATTATGGCATTCTCCTTTACAAGCCCAATGTTCTCAGTCCTTAGCTTATCGTTCTCAGCTTCCATTATTGTATAAGTGTCTACTGCAGTAGAGAGATCATCAAGCAATTGCTCATTGTAGAGCTGCAGGTCAATCTCTCGGCAGGTGTGCTCAGCACATCAAGTGTGGAAACAAAAGGCACAGAAGGTTTAGAATTTACCTCAGCTGGGTCAGCTTCTTTGGCCATAAGATAGATGTCGTCATCAGATGTGAATATCAGATCGTCAATATTATTAGTAGTAGTCATCAGGTAGAAGTCCTCGACAAATGAGTAACTGGAGTCATCTGATGGCAGATATGAATCGTCGATACCAGAAGTGTCTGCAACCATTTATCTTCTGTCCTTGTATCTTTGCTCTCTTCTGTTCCGCTTCTCTTCTCTTTCTTTTGGAGTCAGGTTCTGCGGAATTCCTTCTGCCAGGTGAATCTCTTCTTCTATATGATCTGTCAAGAGACTTGCCAGTTTGTCTGTAATCAGAACTTCTTCAGTCTGATCTATCATCAAGTCTTTCATCCTTATGATCGTCTCTCTTTTCATCTCTGCGATCATCTCTTCTTTCATCCCTATGATCATCTTTCCGATCGTCTCTTTTGTCATCAGAACGATTTCTTTCTTGCGATCTGTTATTAGATCTTCTATCTCTTCCTCTGCTATTGTGATAGTCTCGATAGAATTTTTGATAATTTCTCATTTGAATATTTGATCGTTCAAGTTTTCTGGTCATCAGAGCAATCTGTTCAGTCTGGCTCATGATGTTCCCTACTAGTTCAGTAGACCTGGAACTGCTACCTGTTCTTTGAAATGCAACCACTTTTGTCATGGTAGGAGTAGCTTCTACAAATGATTCGTCATCTTCTAGACTTCTTTCAATCAGATCAAATTCATGAGCTTTCAAGCTGAGAAATAGGTTGCTCGGCTTCATCTTAGCAATGTCTTGGCAATCCTTAATCACAATTACCTTCATGTCCCATTTCATGGTCAGGGACCTCCGAATCTTATAGTTGATATCCTTATCAGTCATTTCACGTCCTAGTTCTCGAAGTTTGTTGTCGGCCATAGTGATTCTTCCATCAAGCTGATTAATGGTTTCATTTGGCAGCATCTTGAGTTTCTCGAACTTAACCAGTTCAGCTTGCAGTCTGCTGTCCTTAATTAGATTATTTCCTTCACAAATTTCAGCTAAAGTATCCCACATCTTCTTGGTAGTCTTTAGATATTTGATTTTCCCGCGAGTTGCCTTGTCCACCGTCTTAATGATGATATGCTTCGCAACAATATCCAGATTATGTAGCTTTCTTTCTTCAGCATCCATCAGAGTAACACTTTTCTAAACCATAGCTCCAGCTAGTTGTCCTGCATCACCACCAGTAGCAGGATTTTGATGATATATGATGATGGGTCCTCGTTCGATAACCTCCATTATTCTAGAACTGATTGAACCCAGATGGTTCCCCATAAGAATGGTCCAGTCTGCATACTCATCAATAGAAAACTTAGCCAGATCATGATACATGCCAGCAGTGTTATCCATGCTGAATGTGTAAGTTTAAAAACCAATGAGTTTTAAAACATGTTTTCAAAGATCTGTTCAAGTGACCACAATGGTTCTTCCTCAAGAACCGATGATACTCAAAGCTAGTAGTCCATAGAACCACTACTCTGATACCACTTGTAGGTCCCGAACGGGTTTCAATGAGGTGGAAGTCTAGAGGGGAGGGGTGAATAGACTTCCAAAACTTTTTCGTGTGATCAGCGTGTGAGATCAGATAAGTGCTGATATCGAGTGCGTGTGATAAATCAGTACAACCTGATATTCAACTTACTAACAGCTGGTAAGCATATCAATTAGGTGCCTATCAAATCAACTGAAGTGCGGAAGCTAAGTTTTAACCCGTGTGAAAAACCAATTTAGTAAATCAAATTCTAAGGTTTCTTGATTAGAAGACAAAGTGCCAAACTGATCAGATCAGTTGCTTGGTGCAAATCTGATCTTGACTTAGAATATGCATGTTATCTTTATCAACCAGTAGTGTGCAGGTAGTGTAAAATAGGTAAAGCACACAAGATTTATAGTGGTTCGGACAACTTTTCCTACATCCACTCTTCCCTATCAGCAGGGGCACTCACTTAACCAAACTGGACTTAGTTTAATGTGTTATTTCAACACAGTACAATTATATTTTTATGGAGTTCTCAATCAACAATCCCAGAAATCAAGACTAGAAACCCTAGCTTGAGATCTTGCAAAACAAACTTATCCTTACTCTTGGTTTGGGTAAGATTTGAATGGTTTCCAACTTGAAATCTATCCTAGTATTTAAGTAGTTTAAAATTAAAGGATGAGATTTCAGCTAAGAAACTATGGGATGAACACACTTAGAATAAACTTGAGTTCTTGGTGTTCTTGTGTGGAAATAGCTTGAGCTTGTGCTTGTGTATAATTTTCGTAACCTTACTCTGAAGGTTTAATCCCACATATATAGGCACGAAATCGAATTAGCCGTTGGAGAGCAATTCAAATTTCAGTCTATTTTAGGTAGGTATGCAAGTCTGATTTGACGTTCTCAGGGGCGGCATGGACAAAAGCGTGCTTGTTGTCCTTTATAACTGTTTGACTGTGATGCGCCGAATCCCACACTGTCAGCTTAGTACATACATATCTAGCTCTCATTGGTTATCAAGTACACTTTTTTAGTGTTTGATTTACCAACTTAGTTTGACATTCTTCTTGTCTGAAGAACTCGTATGACTTTGATGAACCTTTGGTTGTCACCTGATTGAGCTGGCCTGATCAGTTAAAACTGATCAGTCTGTCTGATCGGGTCTTCTGATGTAGGTTGTGTTAGCACAACTTACAGACTCTTGTGCATTCTTCTGATGTAGGTCATCTGAGGTCTTCTTGGTCTAGTCCTCTGGTAATCATTTGATCTTCAGGTCTTCCGAGTCTTCAACTTCATGTCTGATCTTCTGATCTTCTTGACTTGTTTGATCTTCTGATCTTCTTGAAGAGTTAACCTTTACATATTGAGTTTCCCCTCAATATGTGACCTATCTAATACATCAGCTGTCTATACATCTCAGCTGGTCATCCTATCCTGATTTCTAAGTCTTCAGTCAGCTAACAGGTCTGATTGGTCCTATTACATCTGTTTTGGAACTTCCATCAAAACTATAAATTTCCCAACATATTCAAACAAATGTTTTGCCATACATTAATATTAAATGGATAATAATATTAAATCAAACTGGATATTATCGAGTATTATGTCCTTACAAAAAATTATCTGTAGGACACTAACACTAACACAAACTTCACCGGCTTTTCCACAATTTTATCAAGATACTCCTGCTCTTGTCCAAACATATACAGAGTAGGATCCTCTCCAGTAGCATTCAACTCAAAAACTTCATTTAAATTTTACGGAGGGATAACAAGATCTCTAACAACTCTAATAAACTGTGAACTCTCGGTTAATTGAGTAACATTAATACTTGAATTTAAAATGCCATCCTTGTCAACTACAAGATTGGTAACAAACTCCATTACCTCTTGTGTCCATTCCACCTCTGAATTGTTCCCCACTAGATATGTGAGCTTTGTGATTCTGATCATGTGCAGAGCTTCTTCCTCTGGTACGGTGTTGTTTGTTCCCTCGAAGAAGACAACGTTTTCATAGTGTGGTTTGTTTGTAACGGCCATCTTGGTGAAGATTGAAGGTGGAGTCATTTTGAATTTGAAGGAATGAATAATTTTGCAGAGATATTTGCAAGTAAATATTCGCAGAGTGTTTGAAGAAAATGTTCGATGAAAATGAACAGTTTCTAGCAAAAATTGGGTTTTTATAAGAGAGTTTAAAAAATGGACAGCTAAGATGAAGAATAGAGAATTAATGGCTTAGATTAAGGATTGATTTGTCCTTAAGCCTAATAAGGCGTAATTTGGATAACTTGCAGAGATTAGTTATCCAAAATAATGATTATGCACAGTAATCAATAAAGTCATCCGTCTAAGAATTTTTAGTGCTATTTCTCTCTTTGGGTATCTTTTCCCAAGAGCATTCAGATCATTCATAATGCTAGTGAATCTAACCTCAAGTCTTTCAATGGATTCATCTTCTTCCATTTCAAAGCCATCAAACTTTGCAATGGCAATAGAAAGTTTGTTCTCTTTGATATGATCAGTTCCTTGACACATGATAACAAGTGTGTCCGATATTTCTTTAGCAGTTTCACAGTGAGAAATCATCCCCATAACACCATCATCAATAGTGTTATAAAGAGTATCCTTAGCAATATAGTCCAAGTTGACTAATTTTCTCTCTCAGGAGTAAGTTGGTCATCAGACTTAGGAAATTCATCTCTGGGATCATCTTTCTCAGCATCAGTAAGTCTGGGATTCACAACTGTATACTCAAATGGTCCTTGAGACACAACTCTCCACATTCTTTCATGTTTAGAGTACAGATGTTCCTACATTCTCAGTCTCCACAAGTCATATCTCTCAACAGAGAACATGGGTAGCTTCTTAGAAGGCATGATTAAAAAGCCTTGTAAGATATCAGCAGCGAGATCTTTTCAGTAGACCACCAAAGTCTTTCAGCAAACAAGACTATAACTGCCAAAGCAAGTGGTCAGTTGAACCACTGCTCTAATACCACTTGTTGGTCCCAAGTACGAGTCACACAGGTGTATGGGGTGTATAGTGTTTTTCAACTTTTAAAAACTTTTTGATTAGTGAGTCAGGTTTTCCTGAGTTTAAGCACCGAGTAAGCACAATCGTCCTGAGTCAAAGTCTACTGAGACAATAATCGTGAACTGCTTTCAGTAACTCCAGATAAGCTCAACTGATCTTGAGTGCGAAAAGTCCTGAATAACATTGCACATATAACTATTTTACTGAATAATCAGGAGAGTGGTTTTGGTAGCTATCTACACTAGTTATCTAAGGTGCAGAAAGTGTAGGACCTAAGTTTATACTCGCTTTAACTTGCTAAAATAGCTTTCCCTTAGTTCATAAAAATGTGCTTAAGGCTGTGATTCAGTTAATGCAATTTTCAGTGGATTGGTTCCAAATTGAATGATAAAAACCTTGTATGCTTTCAGTGAAAAGATGCAAACAAGTAATGCAGTACAGAAAGCAAAACAACATAGATTTATTGTGGTTCAGAGACTTAAGCTCCTACGTCCATTCTCCCTGGTCCTCAGAGAAATTCCTTAGCTTTTAGGAATCCGCTTGGTTTAGAGTGCCAAGGAACACTGACCAAATTACCTCTCAAAGGCAATCTGATCCCTAGGATCTACTACCTGAGTCCTAGTACTCAGAACTACTACTCTCTCAAGCTTTCAGACTGAACAACCTCAACTTACTAACTTCCCAACTCTCTCAACTTCCAAACAAATAACTACTCAAACTACCTAACACTTAGAGTTTGGGTTTTGGTTTGGTTTCCAACTAGGGTTGAGATATCATTTCAATAAGAAAAAATGCATAGGCTAGGATATCTCTACTAAGCTTTGGATCTTAGAAAATATTAGGCTTAGTATATGAGCTCTCTTCAAAGTGAAACACTTGGGAAATCTTAGGGTTTTCGAGTGCTTCAAAGTACACTTGAATATGTTTGAGCTCTGGAGTTGGTTGATTTCCCGTAACCTTGTGTGTGTGAAGGTTACAGGTATTTATAGGCAACTCTCAAGAGTCACTCTTGAAAAACTAGCTGTTGGAAGAGATAGCATCAAGGGTTTCCTCTTCTGGTAACTCTTGAACGACTATATTAGGTTTTTGATGAGGTCTTGCATGGTTTAAGTTACATGCAATCAAGCTAGCCATTCATTGGTTCTGTAGACTGGAACACAGTAGATTTGTCTTTTACTTAGGACAAGTCGCTTTCAGTGTCAGTGTCGTACGTTGTTGTCGCCCTCTGATTGGTTCTTGAACTTCAGTGAACAAAGACAAAAAAATGGCTCTTTTGAAGGTCAACTCCTTTGAATGAGACAACTTAAAAGACACTTAGTTCCCATTCTTTTTGTCTGCAAGATTCTTTGGACTTAACATTTATTTCTCATAAATGTTCAGTGTTGTAGCATAGATAAACCCGACCTATGGACAAGTCGTGAAGCTGACAAGTCGCCCGCCGGTGACCAGATAAAGTGACTTGGGGGCAAGACCCCAGAAACAATAACTCCATAGACCGGAGGTCGTGAAGTCGCAGATTTCTTCAATAAGGAGGAACGCCCGACAAGCCACAAGATTCGCCCTTGAAGCTCGGTCCACAAATAGTGCTTATTAATTACTGCGACCATTGAACCGGTAAAGCGGAATTCTCGGCCAGCGGGATTGAAGCTTCATTTACTACATTTCCTTGTGTAATTTCTCACCCATGAGGCGGGAATTCTAATATAAATAGTCCTCTCCGGCCATACTAGAAAGAGGTTGGCATATCTTAGTATTCTAGGCAGAAATTATAGTAAAACACTCTTGGCTTGGTTTCCCCCAGACGTAGTCTTAATCATTTTGTAACATGGATAAATTCGACCCCCGGATTAGTCGCATGAGCGGCAAGTCACCCGCCGACTACCATTTAATAAGACATACTGATAAATGGTCACTTAGTCAACCAATCCACCAGGATTAAGTACACCCTACCCAAGTCACAAGAATGGTAGGTCATGCTCAATGACCAAAAGAAGCGACCCGATTCCAAGGTCTCTAAGTCGTCGAGTCGCGTGTCTTGACGATCAAGGGGAACACTCGACAAGCCACAAGATCTGCCCCCATAGTCCGCCCCATGATTGGAGCACACTAAATGCAGTGACCTACGACTTGGTGAGGTGGAATTCCTAGCCTGCGGGATTGAAGCCCTTTTATTGCACATTACCTTATGTAAATTCCCGCCCAAGAGGTGAGAATCGTAGTATAAATAGGCTGCCACGACCATACTTGTAAAAGGTTGGAAAATCTCTAAACTCTAGGTAGATAATATTAATTCACTCCTGGTATGGACGCCCCCAAATGTAGTCTTGTTAATAAGACGAACTGGATAACCATATTCTGAGTTATTTATACGCTTTGATCGCCTAATATCTAAAATCATAAGATAATTATTATTTTGTTGGCCAAAATATAAAACCAACTACAACAATTGGAGCCGCTCTGTGGGAAATCTTTTACTGAATTGTTCAAACGTTCTTGGAAGACCCACTCTCTCACACCGATAAACCATGGCGATCAACCAGAATGAAGTTGCCCGACACAAAACTGATGTTGTGACGGTGTCGAAGCTTTCTAGAGCTCCCCAGCGCACTCGTTAGGGGGTCCCGATGATCACTCCTGATTAGTGGAAACTCGTCCAGATGCCAGAGGATGCGAAGACCATTATGGCCATCCTCAACAAGAAGCGCCTTGCATTCGACGACATGGAGGAGCACCCTCCGGTCAAGAGGACAGCCCACGACGCCGGAACCTCCAAAGGTAAGGGCCCCTTCACTAGGGGATGATTGGAAGGCCAACTGGCCTATCCAGTGGCAAGACACATGAACGCCCGGATTCCCCAGGTTGAAAGGCCCTCTGTCTCGAACAACGTGTTTGCCAGCCTCGAAGACCTGGGTGTTTAGAAAGCTCCAGTGGGTCTCGAAGATGAGGCTCATTCCCAGCCTCGACATGAAGAGCAAGTGGAACATGACCTTGCCATAAGACAGAGTTCAAGCTCGGCAATTGCAATTATGAGCCGCACGGTACACCTTGATCAATGACATGTTGTACAAATGAGGCTTCAGCACACCACTTCTCCGATGCATCACACCGGAACAGGGACAAGTTATCCTGAGGGAGATACACGAAGGTGTGTGTGGAAACCATGCTGGGGCGCAATCATTAGCTCACAAAACCACAAGGAAAGGATATTTTTGGCCAACTTTAAGAACAGATGCCATAATCTTCGCCCGCAAGTGCCACAGGTGTCAAATTTATGCACCATCGATTAAGGTCGTTCCAGAAGAACTCACCAACATGCTCAGTCCTTGGCCCTTTGCAAAGTGGGGGATAGAAATCATTGGGCCACTCCCAACGACCCCAGGTTCGGTCAAATATGCCCTGGTCGCTGTAGATTAATTCACAAAGTGGGCCGAGGAAGAGGCTCTGGCGACCATGGATCAAGACCACGTCATCAAATTCATATGGAGAAATATCATCTGCAGATTCGGCCTACCACAGGCGATGGTCTCAAGATCGACATTTTTTTCAAAAAATGGAAGATCACCAAACTCTTTTCTACTCCATACCACCCTCAATCGAACGGCCAAGTCGAAGTCATTAACAAAATTATCAAACATACCTTTGAAAACAAAGATTGAGGGAGGAAAAGAAAAGTGGGCTAGCGAGTTGCCAGACGTCTTGTGGTCGTATAGAATGACTTGCCAAAACTCAACTGGGGAAACTCCTTATTACTTAGCTTTCGGAACCGAGGCGGTCATATCTTCAGAAGTCGATTCCCAAAGCCTCTGAACATCTCCGGTCGCGATCGACCACAACGATGAGGCTTTAACCAAAGATTTAGACCTGCTCGAGGAGAAACGACTAGAAGCCAACATGAGAAATGCAAGGTATAAACAACAGTCGGAGAAGTACTACAATTCCAAAGTGCGACTTTGCTCGTTCAATGAAGGAGACTTGGTATTGAAAAAAATACTTGGTGTATCTATAGGAACTTTCGGCCCGAATTGGGAAGGTCCATTCAAGGTATCAAGAATCTTGCCTAATGGTGCCTACAAGCTCGAAAGTCCGGATGGTGTAAACGCTCAGTACCCATGGAATGCGACTCACCTAAAGAAGTAATATCAGTAGGTTCGAAATTGCACCCTTGTAATAATTTGGCCGGTCAATAATAATGTAAAACATCGACCTCCCGAAGTACGACTTTCGACATACTTGCAGCGAGATCGCCACGTAAAGTGGTGCGATCCTCCCCCAACTTTATAAGATGACTAAGCAAAGTTCAAAATAAATCGCATTGACAATAAGACGATAAGAACAAATGCAAATAATAAAGTCGCATAAGGAAATCAGGTCGACACAATAAAGGAAGGAAAAAGGAAGATTTCATTAATGACAAAGGCCCGAAGGTCGGTACATTAGAGATTTCATTATGCACTACCAACAGTTTACCATTGCTTGACTTTCCTGCGACTCGCAGGCAATCTCTTGTTTGGGATGGAGTTCAACAACTTCTCAATCTCCTCTTTCTTATCTGGACTCTTGATGTTATCATTCTTAAGAACAACCAAAGTCTCATCAGCAACACCACTGACTATGTTCAAAGGCTGCCCACCTAATTGTTGCTAAATAACACTTAGCATAGATTTGTGGGCAGCTCAACTCCTTAGTCTTGGGCTGGTAAACACCTCCTTTAGAGGCCAGAAATGGCCCGTTCTCCCGTTGGGGCTACGCCTGACGCCCCAACGACCTCCGGCTGAGGCCCAGTCTCTTCGATTTGGGTCTCGAGAACCATCTCAGTATGCCCGGGCTGTGTCTCATCAGGATCAGGGATGGGAAACATGATCCTACTCTGATTGGGGAAGAAGGACAAATCAACACCCATTTCTTCCAAGTTTTTGATCTCCAGCACGACATCAGAATTGGGAAGGTTGTCACGGACATATTCGGTCAGCTCGGCGATTATGTCGGTGAGGTTGCCTGCATGATTCTTCCGACGGAATACTCGGATGGATCCCATGACTGCCATAATGTAGGCATAGTTGGCATTCAGATCTTCAACTTGTTTAAAGTGCGCATCTTTGGTGGCCAACTGTTCCCTGACCTCGACATCCTTGCGGACCAGTTCCCCCTTTAGTCGAGCCACAACCACTCTCTCCTCCCTGAGTAGATCCTCTACGACCTTCAGTTAGCCCTCGAGCCTGAAGGCTTCTTAGCCAATTCGGATTTGGAGGTCTCCAGTTTCTTCTGAGCCTTGTAGGCGGCCAACAGCGACTTGGCTTGCTCGGCGATCGTCCGTTGGGCCTTCTCCAGGTTATTAAGCTTGCTCTTCGACTGACTGCAGGCTTTCTCCAGGTAGAGAGCCACCTTTTGGGTATGAACGAAGGCTGAATATAGATTTCCCGTAACCCTCTGGCGTTGGGCATTGGCATGATCTTCTTTCGTCCAAACCCGGGGTATGTTCTTCATAGACCTCTGGAGATAGCTGGGCCAATCATCAGGGAACCCTTCTAGGGAGATCCCACTCGACCTTAGGAAGCTAAGTACTTCCGGAGAAAAGTTGGCCGGCGTAAGCTTCGAGCTGCAAAAATAACAGATCATCAAAAGGATGATAAAAGCAGAATCAAGAATGCAAATGTTTAGCTTACTTTTTCACAACGTCCTCATCCCAGCCCATCCAAGAGTCATCCTCCAGGCGACGACCTCAGGAGGAGGCAGACGCTGTCTGTGAGACCGCGCAGGAGGTCGTTCTCCCAAGACCCTGGTTTATCTCGGACCAGTAAGCACCAGTCTCCTCTCTCACCCTCTTGGGAGGTCGCTCAGTGGCTGACGAAGCAAACTCTGTGGCTTTCTTATTCCCCTTATAAACAGCGGGGGAGGTTCGGGAGGAGTGCTCATATCTGACACGCCTCAGCGAGCCAAACACTGACTTCTTTCGGGAGTCCATCACAGAAGTTGATGGTTGACGTCGATAAATTGGGATGTCAGGAACTGCCACAAAAAAAAACCAGTTAGTCTCAAATCCCAGGTCGCTATCAACAAAGTGTTGGCGAGAGAGCTTACAGGGAATCTTGAGATGATGGGGGTACGTGTACAATCCGGCTTTAAGTCGATCGAGCTCGGAGTTTAGAGCATTGCTGTCTCGCCAACTCGGGGGGTATCTTGAACCAACTTGAATGCCTCGAAGGAATCCCAATATAGCTCGGCAGGCCAGGGCGCAAACACTGCAAGATAAAAAGAGAATTAGATCAATACAACTTCAAGCACAGAGATAAAATATTTACCATTTTCAACTCGGATTGCATAATCCGTTGGAACATGTATGGGCAATGTACTCAAAGGATCCACAGACTCCCACGCTCCTTTGACGAACCACCACTTCTGATGCCAGCCATCAACCTTATTAGGAATCCCACTCACGAGCTCCTTGCCCTTGCAAAGTCGCACGACATTATAGCCTCCGGCCTGAGCAATGGGTGTTATCACATATGATATCTCGCCCGGATTTGGCAGCCAGTACAATCCGGCCTACCCAATACGGTCATGGTGGAGATATTGTAACACAAACCATTAGGGGTAATCTGCGTAAGGCTCTGATTCCAAGCCGTGAGCAAGTGAGAAATGGTCGGATGCAACGGAAACTGAATCCCAGCTTCCATGGAATGCTCATTCACCGCAATCATCCTCGGAGGAGGCTGATCAGCACTTTCATCAGAGGTTGCCCCATACAAGTGTACGTCCCTGGGCACCTTATATAAACGACAAAGTGAATTTACATACTGATCGGACAAAACTGACCGATACTTCTTGTCGAATGCTACAAAATCTAATTTGGATGACTTCTGATATTGATGCTTGGGTTGCTTGTAGGGACCTCGGCCCACGTTGGTATTATAATAAAAAAACCTGCTCAAAGGCCTCGTAATCGCGGGCCGGGTAGAGGAACCCGCCACCGCCGTCTTCTCCAGCATGGTAGTACAGAGGGGGCTGATGTTTAATGGAGGAAGGTGGGTAATTTTTGCCAACTCCTCCAGGAATCATTCATCGATGACCCCATCATTACCATCATCTTCCCGATTATCACCCGGGGCACCTGCTGTCAAGGTCCCTCCCACATCGGCGGTGGCGGAGAATGAGCCTTGATGGCGGTGGAGCTGAGCAATAACAACATTGTCCTTGTCCGAGGACGACACTACCATGGGCTGAGAGGCGATTGGAGTCGAAGGGGAGCCGATATCCATTTAAATGAGTGTGAAAATACTAGGAGCTTTACCTGAACTGATCCTCGTTGAACTCTCGGAAATCTATCAAAAGCCGTGAGTGTTCAAAGTAATTGTTGTAGAGATGAAGAAGGTTTTTAAACCTAATGATCTCGCCTATTTATAGAAGAGGGGACGGGTCAAAGAGAAATTAAACCAAACTTCAGGCCCGCCCCAACAATAAGTCGTGGGAATCACATGTGGTTCTCACCGTGTCACACAGTCACTTTAAACCCACAAATCCGAGGACTGTCTATCACGCCGATTCACATAATTGAGGTAACTTTTCGCCTTCCCAAGGATGACGATTTGCCTAGATCAAATACCTAGGTCGATTGGTCGTAGGTCGGATGGATGATAAGTCAAGTTAAGTCCCGATGCAAGCATGTGATCTCGACTTGAGGGGCAATTGTTGTAACATGGATAAATCCGATCCTCGGATTAGTCGCAGGATTGGCAAGTCGCCTGCCAACTACCATTTAATAAGACCTACTAAAAAATGGTCACGTATTCAACCAATCCACTAGGATTAAGTACACTCTACCCAAGTCGCAAGAACGGCAGGTCGCACTCAACGACCAAAAGAAGTGACCTAACTCCAAGGTCCCCAAGTCGCCGAGTCGCGTGTCTTGATAGTCAAGGGGAACACTCGACAAGCCACAAGATCCGCCCCCATAATCCACCCCATGATTGGTACTCACTAAATGCAGTGACCTACGACCCGGGGAGGCGGAATTCCTGGCCTGCGGGATTGAAGCCTATTTTAATGCACGTTACCTATGTAAATTCCCGCCCAAGAGGCGAGAATCGTAGTCTAAATAGGCCTACATGGCCATACTTGTAAAAGGTTGGAAAATCTCTACACTCTAGGCATATAATATTAATTCACTCCTGGCTTGGACGCCCCCAAACGTAGTCCTGTTCCTAAGACAAACTGGGTAACCATATTCTGAGTTATTTATATGCTTTGATCACCTAATATCTAAAATCATAAGATAATTATTGTTTTGTTGGCCAAAATATAAAACCAACTACAACAATTCATAGATGAACTGGGTAATCAAACTTCGTGTCTTTTATGTATTTTGATCGTCTAAATTATTGTTTCATCATTTGTTTATTGCTTGTTGGCCGAAATCATAAACCGGGCATAATAATTGGCACCGTCTGTGGGAAGCTTTTCTAGTGATTGTTCAACATTCTTGGAAAACCCATTCCTTTCTCAAACTTTCAACAATGGCGATCAACCAAAATGATGCTACCGGGCATGAGACTGACGTTCGTGATGGTGTCGAGGCTTCTCCAAGTTCCCACCGCACTCACCAGGTAGCCCCGGCGGCCACCCCTGATTGGTGGAACCTCATCCAGACACCGAAGGATGCAAAGGCCATCATGGCTGTCCTCAACAAGAGGTGTATCACCTTCGATGACCCTCATCCAGTTCAAGACTCCTTGCCACTTCTTCTGCATGCATCCTCTTCTGAACAGTTGAGGAGAAGTCCTCAATTTTGTCAACTCTTGCAGTCAGTTCTACCATAGCAGTATTCTGTTCAGAAAGAGCCTTATCTTGAATCTCCAGCTGTTTGTTGTATTCTTCAATGGTTGTGAACAGCTCGGCCAATTCAGCATCTGGTGTTGGAATTTAGAGGCACATGAACATGTAATACATGCGCAGCGGAATTAAACAGTTCACCAACAACGAACATATAATTGCATAAAGGATTACGAATAAACATAACAAGAAATCTTACAGTAATTCAAGAGCAGTTTTCTCAACTATGGTATCCACGTAACCCCCATTCACAGACTTGCACAGATTTGCCAGCGTTGAATCCCGAGATGAATTTGCTAGAAAAATTCTAACTCTATATTTTATGGAGAGAATTTGAACAACCGTTTTATGGATTCCCAAGAGCTCATATATATAGGAGAGGCCCAGCTTAAATCTTAAGCTAACCTGATTAGGAAATAAAATCCCTAATCTTTATTTGAATAAATCTCTTATATTTATTTCCTACATATAAAATATCTACGGATTTAATTCCCATATATGTCAAATCTCTACGATTTATTTCCATATATATTAAATCCTACAATAATATTCCATATATTATTATTGAGAATCCTATTTAATTAAATCCAATTTAATTAAACATTAATAATAATTAATTTCAAATTAATCTATTATTAATTAATTCTCCATAAATTATATATTAAATCCAATTTAACATTTAATCAACCAACTATAATTCATAAAATGGAACTACATGTTGTGTGACCCATAGGTCCTCATATATCGAGTGATTAGTCAAACTAACGGTCGTAATTGAACCCTGGATAATAAATCAAAAATTCTCAATATATGAGGTACGTTGCGAGAAACGTGCAACTACATGTAACTGAAACATGGGCTATTACGATTTTCTCCTTTCATTCGTGAATACTCGATTAAGTCTTGAACATGATGAAGTGTTTATTCAAATAACTTAATCATATTATCTCTAATCACTAATTGATCATGTATGTCACACTTAGCCACAAAGTCTAAGTTGACGTGCATTGGCCGATGACTTAGACTCAATTATGATGAGAAGATGAGTATTCTCTCTAAATCCACATTGAGGAATGAATCCTATTCTTGGCTCAACTACCATGCACATGTAGGTCACTACACCAGCGAGTGTAGAGATTTATTGAAGCAGCTCTGGCAGCTGTACGAGGATGGTATGTTGGATGAGTTCGTCAAACGACCACATGAGGGTAATGAACAAAAACATAAAGGTCACCAGCAAGGCTACCATCCTAGGCAGGGAGAACATGCTCCGAGGAACCCCCATCCAGGAACCCAACAAAGCGAGCGACCAGTTCCCCCCATGGGGGAGAAGTTGTTTTTATATCTTGCGGCTTCAGAAATCACTTTAATTGCAGTGATCGTTCGGGCAGAAGGTCAGACTCATTTCCCTATCTACTTCGTCAGCCAGACATTGAATGAGACTGAACAACGTTATCCACTTATGGAGAAGCTGGCATATGCATTAGTCATGAGTGTGAGGAAATCGAGACCGTACTTTTTCGACAACCAAGTCAAAATCCTCACTTTCCTGCCTCTAAGGAACGTGTTTCACCAAACTGACACGATAGGTCGATGCCTCAAGTGGGCTATCAAGGTCGGACAATACAAAGTAACGTACGCGCCTCGACCTGCAATTAAAGCTTAGCGCTAGCAGACTTCATTATCGAACTAACCTTCTCCTCCGAAGCAAGCAGCTTAACCGGCCCACCTTGGTAGTTGTTCATCGATGGGTCAGCTACTTCCCACAAGTCAGGTGTCCGGGTAGTCCTGATAAGTCCGGAGGGCACTTCGTTTCAGAATGCCATCACTTTTGACTTCCCAGCAACCAACAATGAGGCCGAGTATGAGGCACTCATCAGCGCCCTAGAAATATCAACAACAATGGGTATCAAAACGCTTTAGGTACAC
Organism: Stenogyne calaminthoides; assembly: GCA_037126765.1. Lineage (NCBI taxonomy): Eukaryota > Viridiplantae > Streptophyta > Magnoliopsida > Lamiales > Lamiaceae > Stenogyne > Stenogyne calaminthoides. The sequence continues at coordinate 32,895,961 of JBBCBC010000005.1, read as the reverse complement.
ACAGACTCTCAGCTCATGGCCTACTAGGTCTCGGGGGAATACGAAGCCCGAGATGATAGAATGGCAGCCTACCAAGAGGTCGTCAAGATATTATGTCAAAAATTCAAACAAATCCACATTAAACTAGTTCCGAGGGATTTGAATTCATGAGCCGATGCTTTAGCACGGATAGTGACTTCAGAGGGGCTAGCAGAGATGAGGGATGTCACCATCACAAAACTCTCCCCCCCCTCCACTACCAACATAGTGGTCGCGACCCTAGACACCCCACCAGAGAGCTGGATGACACCCATCTTCGAATGTTTGAGGAGTGGCGTCCTGCCATAAGACAGAGTTCAAGCTTGGCAATTGCAATTACGAGCTACACGGTACACCTTGATCAATGACATGTTGTACAAACGAGGCTTCAGCACACTACTTCTCCGATGCATCACACTAGAACAGGGACAAGTTATCCTGAGGGAGATACACGAAGGTGTGTGTGGAAACCATGCTGGGGGGCAATCATTGGCTCACAAAACCACAAGGCAAGGATATTTTTGGCCAACTTTAAGGACAAATGCCATAATCTTAGCCTGCAAGTGCCACAGGTGTCAAATTTATGCACCATCGATTATGGTCGCTCCAGAAGAACTCACCAACATCCTCAGTCCTTGGCCCTTTGCAAAGTGGGGGATAAATATCATTGGGCCACTCCCAACGACCCCAGGTTCGGTCAAATATGCCCTAGTCGCTGTAGATTACTTCAGAAAGTGGGCCGAGGCAGAGGCTCTAGCGACCATGGATCAGGACCACGTCATCAAATTCATATGGAGAAATATCATCTGCAGATTCGGCCTGCCACAGGCGATGGTCTCAAGATCGACAATTTTTTCAAAAAATTGAAGATCACCAAACTCTTTTCTACTCCATAAAACCCTCAATTGAACGGCCAAGTCGAAGTCGTTAACAAAATTATCAAACATACCTTTGAAAACAAAATTGAGGGAGGAAAAGAAAAGTGGGCTAGCGAGTTGCCAGACGTCTTGTGGTCGTGTAGAACGACTTGCCAAAACTCAACTGGGGAAACTCCTTATTCCTTAGCTTTTGGAACCGAGGTAGTCATATCTTCAGAAGTCGATTTCCAAAGCCTCCGAATATCTCAGGTCGCGATCGACCACAACGATGAGGCTTTAGCCAAAAATGTAGACCTGCTCGAGGAGAAACGACTAGAAGCCAACATGAGAAATGCAAGGTATAAACAACAGTCGGAGAAGTACTAAAATTCCATAGTGCGACTTCGCCAGTTCAAAGAAGGAGACTTGGTATTGAAAAAAGTACTTGGTGTATCTAAAGGAACTTTCGGCCCAAATTGGGAAGGTCCATTCAAGGTATCAAGAATCTTGCCTAATGGTGCCTACAAGCTCGAAAGTCCGGATGGTGTAAACGCTCAGTACCCATGGAATGCGACTCACCTAAAGAAGTAATATCAGTAGGTTCAAAATTGCACCCTTGTAATAATTTGGCCGGTCAATAATAATGTAAAACATCGACCTCCCGAAGTACGACTTTCGACATACTTGCAGCGAGATCGCCACGTAAAGTGGTGCGATCCTCCCCCAACTTTATAAGACGACTAAGCAAAGTTCAAAATAAATCGCATTGACAATAAGACGATAAGAACAAATGCAAATAATAAAGTCGCATAAGGAAATCAGGTCGACACAATAAAGGAAGGAAAAAGGAAGATTTCATTAATGACAAAGTCCCGAAGGTCGGTACATTAGAGAGCCTGAAGGCTGATTACATCAAGCGGCCCAAAGCTAAAAAAAAAAAATACATCAAGTCAACAATTCTTATGCACTACCAACAGTTTGCCATTGCTTGACTTTCCTGCGACTCCCAGGCAATCTCTTGTTGGGGATGGAGTTCAACAACTTCTCAATCTCTTCTTTCTTATCGGGACTCTTGATGTTATCATTCTTAAGAACAGCCAAAGTCTCATCAGCAGCACCACTGACTATGTTCAAAGGATGCCCACCTAATTGTTTCTAAATAACACTTAGCATAGATTTTTGGGCAGCTCATCTCCTTAGTCTTGGGCTGGTAAACACAATTTTAGAGGCTAGGAATGGCCCATTCTCCAGTTGGGGCTACGCCTGACGCCCCAACGACCTCCGGCTAAGGCCCAGTCTCTTCGATTTAGGTCTCGAGGACCATCTCAGTATGCCCGGGCTACGTCTCGTCAAGGTCAGGGAATTGGAAGCATGATCCTACTCTGATAGGGGAAGAAGGACAAATCAACACCCATTTCTTCCAAGTTTTTGATCTCCAGCACGACGTTAGAACCGGGAAGGTTATCACGGACATATTCGGTCAGCTCGGCGATTATGTCGGTGAGGTCACCTGTAGGATTCTTCTGATGGAAGACTCGGATGGCTCCCACGACCGCCATAATGTAGGCATAGTTGGAATTCAGATCTTCAACTTGTTTAAAGTGCGCATCTTTGGCGGCCAACTGTTCCCTGACCTCGAAGTCCTTGCGGACCAGATCCCCCTTTAGTCGAGCCACAATCGCTCTCTCCTCCCTGAGTAGATCCTCTGCGACCTTGCTGGCCCTCGAGCCTGAAGGCTTCTTAGCCAATTCGGATTTGGAGGTCTTCAGTTTCTTCTGAGCCCTATAGGCGGACAACAGCGACTTGGCTTGCTCGGCGATCGTCCGTTGGGCCTTCTCCAGGTTATTAAGCTTGTTCTCCGACTGATCGCAGGCTTTCTCCAGGTAGAGATCCACCTTTTGGGTATGAACGAAGGCCGAATATATATTTCCCGTAACCCTCTGGCGTCGGGCATTGGCATGATCTCCTTTCGTCCAAACCCGGGGTATGTTCTTCATAGCCCTCTGGAGGTAGCTGGGCCAATCATCAGGGAACCCTACCAGGGAGATCCCACTTGACCTCAGGAAGCTCAACACTTCCGGAGAAAAGTTGGCCGGCGTAACCTTCGAGCTGCAAAAATATAAGATCATCAGAAGGATGATAAAAGCAAAATCAAGAATGTAAATGTTTAGCTTACTTTTTCACCACGTCCTCATCCCAACCCATCCAAGAGTCATCCTCCAGGCGACGACCTCAGGAGGAGGCAGATGTTGTCTGCGAGACCGCGCAGGAGATCGTTCTCCCAAGACCCTGGTTTATCTCAGACCGGTAAGCACCAGTCTTCTCCCTCACCCTCTTGGGAGGTCGCTCGATGGCTGACGGAGCGAACTCTGTGGCTTTATTTTTCCCCTTATCAACAGTGGGGGAGTGGGGAAAGTGTGAGTCAGTGCTTCGGTAGGAGTGCTCATATCTGACACGCCTCAGCGAGCCAAGCACTGACTTCTTTCGGGAGTACATCACGGAAGCTGATGGTTGACGTCGATAAATTGGGATGTCAGGAACTGCCACAAAAAAAAACCAGTTAGTCTCAAATCCCAGGTCGCTATCAACAAAGTGCTGGCAAGAGAGCTTACAGGGAATCTTGAGATAATGGGGGTACGTGTACAATCTGGCTTTAAGTCGATCGAGCTCAGAGTTTAGAGCATTGCCATCTCGCCAACTCGGGGGGGTAACTCGAACCAACTTGAATGCCTCGGAGAAATCCTAATATAGCTCGACAGGCAAGGGCGCAAACACTGCAAGATAAAAAGAGAATTAGATCAATACAACTTCAAGCACAGAGATAAAAGATTTACCATTTTCAACTCGGATTGCATAATCCGTTGGAACATGTATGGGCAATGTACTCGAAGGGTCCACAGACTCCCACGCTCCTCCGACGAACCACCACTTCTGATGCCAGCCATCAACCTTATTGGGAATCCCACTCACGAGCTCCTTGCCCTTGCAAAGTCGCACAACATTATAGCCTCCGGCCTGAGCAATGGGTGTCATCACATATGATATCTCACCCGGATTTGGAAGCCAGTACAATCCGGTCTGCCCAATACGGTCATGGTGGAGATATTGTAACTCCAACCTTTAGGGGTAATCTGCGTAAGGCTTTGATTCCAAGCAGCGAGCAAGTGAGAAATATTCGGATGAAACGGAAACTGAATCCCAGATTCCATGGAATGCTCATTCACCGCAATCATCCCCGGAGGAGGCTGATCGGCACTTTCATCAGAGGTTTCCCCATAAAAATGTACGTCCTTGGGCACCTTATATAAACGACAAAGTGAATTCACATACTGATCGGACAAAACCGACAGATACTTCTTGTCGGATGCTACAGAATCCAATTTGGCTGACTTCTGATATTTATGCTTGGGTTGCTTGTAGGGACCTCGGGCCACGTAGGTATTATAATAAAAAAAACCCGCTCAAAGGCCCTGTAATCGCGGGCCGGGGTAGAGGAATCCGCCACCGCCGTCTTCTCCAGCAAGGTAGTACGGAGGGGGCTGATGTTTAATGGAGGAAGGTGGGTAATTTTTGCCAACTCCTCCGAGAATCGTTCATCGATGACCCCATCATTACCATCATCTTCCCGATTATCACACGAGGCACCGGCTGTCGAGGTCCCTTCCACATCGACGGCGGCGGAGAATGAGCCGTGATGGCGGTGGAGCTGAGCAATAACAACATTGTCCTTATCCGAGGATGACACTACCATGGGCTGAGAGGCGACCAGAGTCGAAGGGGAGCCGATATCCATTTAAATGAGTGTGAAAAAACTAGGAGCTTTACCTGAAGTGATCCTCGTTGAACTCTCGGAAATCTATCAAAAGTCGTGAGTGTTCAAAGTAATTGTTGCAGAGACGAAGAAGGTTTTTAAACCTAATGATCCCGCCTATTTATAGAAGAGGGGAGGGGTCATAGAGAAATTGTTGGGAGATGAATTTAATAAAGATTTAGATCCCAAAACCCCTGAGTATGACATGCATCAGAACATCTTGATAGTATAGGATCAGGATCAGGTTTTCAATAGAAATTAGGACTCAGAATTATCTGCACCATGTATAGTCAGCAGATATAGATCAGGAAGAATTAGAAGTTACTCTGAAGAATCCTGAAGGCTCAGAAGAATCCTGAAGACTCTGAAGACTCAGAAGAATCCTGAAAATTGAAAGATCCTGAAGACTGTTTTGTACTGAACAAAAAGGACCCTGAACCACTATCTTAATAAAATAGTGATATGTTCATTCCTAGTTCAAACAAACAGAATGTTAGACATTTGTGGACATTAAGGAACATATCAGTTCAGAAAGGACAACCTGACCCCTCGGACCTCAGTGAAGAAAAAGTTTAAAAAATCACTGAACACGTGTATTCCCTCCCCCATACACGTGTAAGACTCGTTTGCACCGGGACCAACAGAAATTAAGCCAAACTTCAGGACCGCCCCAACAATAAGTCGTGGGAATCACACGTGGTTCCCAATGTGTCACACGGTCACTTCAAACCCACAAATCCGAGGACAGTCTGTCACGTCGATTCGCATAATTGAGGTAACTTTTCGCCTGCCCAAGGATGACGATTCGCCTAGAGCAAATCCCTAGGTCGATTGGTCGTAGGTCGGATGGATGATAAGTCAAGTCAAGTCCCGATGCAAGCATGTGATCTCGACTTGAGGGGCAATTGTTTTAACATGGATAAATCCGACCCTCGGATTAGTCGCATGAGCGGCAAGTCGCGTGCCAACTACCATTTAATAAGACCTACTAATAAATGGTCACGTAGTCAACCAATCCACCAGGATTAAGTACACTCTACCCAAGTCGCAAGAATGGCAGGTCGTACTCAACGACCAAAAGAAGCGACCTAACTCCAAGGTCCCCATGTCGCCGAGTCGTGTGTCTTGATGGTCAAGGGGAACACTCGACAAGCCACAAGATCCGCCCCCCCATAATCCACCCCATGATTGGTGCGCACTAAATGCAGTGACCTACGACCCGGGGAGGCGGAATTCCGGCCTGCGGGATTGAAGCCTCTTTTATTGCACGTTACCTATGTAAATTCCCTCCCAAGAGGCGCGAATCGTAGTATAAATAGGACTACATGGCCATACTTGTAAAAGGTTGGAAAATCTCTAAACTCTAGGCAGATAATATTAATTCACTCCTGGCTTGGACGCCCCCAGACGTAGTCTTGTTCCTAAGACGAACTGGGTAACCATATTCTGAGTTATTTATATGCTTTGATCACCTAATATATAAAATCATAAGATAATTATTGTTTTGTTGGCCAAAATATAAAACCAACTACAACAATTCATGGATGAACTGGGTAATCAAACTTCGTGTCTTTTATGTATTTTCATCGTCTAAATTATTGTTTCATCATTTGTTTATTGCTTGTTGGTCGAAATCATAAACCGGGCACAATAATTGGCACCGTCTGTGGGAAGCTTTTCTAGTGATTGTTCAACACTCTTGGAAAACCCATTCCGTTCTCAAACTTTCAACAATGACGATCAACCAAAATGATGCTACCAGGCATGAGACTGATGTTCGTGATGGTGTCGAGGCTTCTCCAAGTTCCCACTGCACTCACCAGGTAGCCCCGGCGGCCACCCCTGATTGGTGGAACCTCATCCAGACACCGAAGGATGCAAAGGCCATCATGGTTGTCCTCAACAAGAGGTGTATCACCTTCGACGACCCTCATCCAGTTCAAGACTCCTTGCCTCTTCTTCTGCATTCATCCTCTTCTGAACAGTTGAGTAGAAGTCCTCAATTTTGTCAACTCTTGCAGTCAGTTCTACCATAGCAGTCTTCTGTTCAGAAAGAGCCTTGTCTTGAATCTCCAGCTGTGTGTTGTGTTCTTCAATGGTTGTGAACAGCTCGGCCAATTCAGCATCTGGTGTTGGAATTTAGAGGCACATGAACATGTAATACATGCGCAGCGGAATTAAACAGTTCACCAACAACGAACATATAATTGCATAAAGGATTACTAATAAACATAACAAGAAATCTTACAGTAATTCAAGAGCAGTTTTCTCAACTATGGTATCCACATAACCCCCGTTCACAGACTTGCACAGATTTGCCAGCGTTGAATCCTGAGATGAATTTGCTAGGAAAATTCTAACTCTAGATTTTATGGAGAGAATTTGAACAACCGTTTTCTGGATTCCCAAGAGCTCATATATATAGGAGAGGTCCAGCTTAAATCTTAAGCTAACCTGATTAGGAAATAAAATCCCTAATCTTTATTTGAATAAATCTCTTAGATTTATTTCCTACATATAAAATCTCTATGGATTTAATTCCCATATATGTCAAATCTCTACGATTTATTTCCATATATATTAAATCCTACAATAATATTCCATATATTATTATTGGGAATCCTATTTAATTAAATCCAATTTAATTAAACATTAATAATGATTAATTCCAAATTAATCTATTATTAATTAATTCTCCATAAATTAAATATTAAATCCAATTTAACATTTAATCAACCAACTATAATCCGTAAAATGGAACTACTTGTTGTGTGACCCATAGGCCCTCATATATCGAGTGATTAGTCAAACTAACGGTCTTAGTTGAACCCTGGATAATAAATAAAATATTTTCAATATACGAGGTATGTTGCGAGAAATGTGCAACTACATGTAACTAAAACATGGGCCATTACGATTTTCTCCTTTCATTCGCGAATACTCGATTAAGTCTTGAACATGATGAAGTGTCTATTCAAATAACTTAATCATATTATCTCTAATCACTAATTGATCATGTATGTCACACTTAGCCACAAAGTCGAAGTTGACGTGCATCGGCCGATGACTTAGATTCAATTATGATGAGAAGATGAGTATTCTCTCTAAATCCACATTGAGGAATGAATCTTATTCTTGGCTCAACTACCATGCACATGCACTTCGTGATGAACTCAATCCAAGTCATATCTACCCATGGAAGGGTGCAAGCGTCGGTCATGGTCAAAGTTCATAACTCCACACATGTCGTGCGTATTGACCTCAAGTCAAAGGAGTATCGCATCGCTCCCACTAACCGAGACACTCGTAGACACATATTGTGGACTTACATCAAACGGTTTCTCGGATGGGTATAACAATACCCTCTAAGGCATTTGTGCATCCATCATGAGATACCTAGTATCTCGTAGTAAGTGAGATCTTACTACACTCTCGAAGAGTATGATGCAGATCGCACACCAATCTCCATTACATCATCAATATCCCATTCTTGATGATCCTTGATCGAGGCTATTTGAGAATCATGCTTAAGTCATCTGAGTTCTCACAACCTCAATGACAACAATGACTCATGGGAACACTTGTATGAATAAATGCAAACAATCAAACATAATATTTAAACAAGTGTATTGTCATACATTAATATTAAGTGAACTATAATATTAAATCAAACTGAACATCATCGAGTATTATGTCCTTACAATAGATTGTCTCTAGGACACTAACACTAACAATCTCCCATTTGGACTAGAGCCAATCACCTACATGTCTAACCCCTAGACCATCAAATGTCTAGTGTGTACATGAACACTCAGTGTTTTGGTGAAAGGATCTGCCATATTAAATATGTGGGAATACGTTTTAATTCCATTTCTCCTATCCTTATGATCTCTCGGATCAAATGATAAGTCTAGGGACATGCTCGTTTATGCTTATTGATCTCGATTCATTTGCTTGCACAATCGCACCAGCTTTGTCTCAATACAACTTTATTAGAGAACTGGCACTCGGAACTACCCCTAGTTCTCTTGAGAACTATAAAATCTAAACAGCCTTCTTGAGGCTTCTGATACAGCAATGTACTCAACTTCAGTTGTTGAATCTGCGGTCGACTCGCTTGGAACTATTCCAACTGACTGTCTCATCATTGAGAGTTGAACGTAACCTGACTGTGATTGTAATCATCACAGTCGGATTGAAAAGTTTCGTCAGCGCGCATAACTAGACACTACTAGTTCTGACTGTCCACTATAGATAAGGAAACATTCTTTAGTTCGTGTAAGATACTTCACAATGGTCTTGACAACAATCCAGTGAGACTCACCCAGATTCTGTTGGCCTAGCGCAAATCATAGCGCACATGATTGACCCAATTGCAGATGCATATGGGAAATCCTTCATGTGCTAGATATCGGCTTCACTAGAAGGAAAATCCTTCTTTGACAGTTTTATCCCATGATTTGCCGGTAGAGACCCTCTCTTAGAGTTCTTCATCGCAAAACGCTTCAACACCTTATCTAAATAGGTGGACTGTGACAACCCCAACATCCTCTTGGATCTATCCCTGTGGATCTTAATCCCTAGGATGTAGCAGGCTTCACCAAGATCCTTCATCATGAAGGTCTTTGACAACCAATCTTTAACGGACTGCATTAACAGGATATTGTTTCCCAAAATCAATATGTCATCGACATACACGATTATGAAAATAATATTCTTCCCATTGCATTTACAATGAATGCAAGGATCTTCCGAGTTTCTGATGAAGTAAAAAAAACTTGACAGCTTCATCAAATCGAATATTCCAGCTCCTAGAAGCTTGCTTCAATCCATAGATGGATATATTTACCTTGCATACTAGATTAGAATTCGGCTTAGATATAAAACATTTCGGTTGAGTCATAAACACTTCCTTATCAATGTTTCCATTGAGAAAAGCTATTTTGACGTCCATCTGCTAAATCTCATAATTATAGTGTGCTGTTATCGCAAGTAAAATTCGAATGGACTTGATCTTTACAACTGATGAGAAGGTCTCGTCATAGTCAATGCCTTCGCGTTGACTATAACCCTTCGCCACCAACCTAACTTTGTAGGTTTGCACTTTGCCATTTGCTGATGTCTTACACTTGAAGACCCATTTGCAACATATGGGTCTAACCCTTTTAGGCAACTCAACCAAGTCCCAGTCTTGATTAGTGTACATCGAGTCCATCTCGGATTTCATGGCTTCATGCTACTTCCCTGAATCAATATCTTTTATTGCTTCAGAGTAAGTATTAGGATCGTCTTTATTCGGTATGTCCACATTATCGAGTTCCCCCAAGAGGTAACTGTATCTAATGGGTAAATTATGATTTTTAATTGACTTACGGAATTGTGGTTGTGCAGGCTGTACATTCTGATTGTGAAAATTTTGTGGTGCATCTATTTCATCAATGTCTGGAGAGTCCTCAAGAGCTATACTTTTAGATGCCTCTTGGGCAGGAGTTTGAACTATATTGTTCTCATTCAGCCCACTTGGAGGTTCTTGTACTGTCAAGCCTACTCCAATTACGCTCACACTATCAAATCTGCTATATTATCTTCAGCACTTTTACCTGCAAGACATGCAAGTTCATCAAATACCACATTAACAAATTCTTGCATTGTATCAGTTCTCAAGTTATAGATTCTATATGCCTTGCTATTCTTAGAATGTCCTAAGAAAAATACTTTATCACTCTTTGAATCAAATTTGTGTAACTGATCTCTATCATTCAAAATGTAACATACACAACCAAAAACATGAAAGTATTTCAATTCATATTATTCAGAATCTCATATGGAGTACAATTACTACAAGAATGAATATAGACTATATTCACAATGTGACAAGCAGTGTTTAAAGCTTCTGCCCAGAATTTCTTAGACAAATTTTTTGAGGGTAGCATAACTCTTTCCATTTCTTGCAAAGTTCTATTCTTTCTTTCAGCAATCCCATTTAGTTGAGGAGTTTTAGGTGAAGAAAACTCTTGCAAAATACCTTTCTTTTCACAAAAATCAGTAAAAAAGTTGTTTTCAAATTCTTTTCCATGATCATATCTTATCATACTGATCTTTAAACATAAAACTGTTGGTCCCGGTGCTAATGAGTCTCACACGTGTATGGGGGGAGGGGAATACACGTGTTAAGTGATTTTTAAAACTTTTCTTTCACTGAGGTCAGATGGGTCAGGTTGTCCTGATGATTTGGCCCTGGGAAGCACAGATCGCCCTGAGTCAAAGTCTACTAAGACAATGATCGACACGCTTTGAAGCTTCAGATTAGCCCAACCGAGCTCGAAGTTTTTGGAGATCTGTTTGCTTGGATCAGATAACTATCTTACTGAACCCTCAGTAGAGTTAACTCAGTTTGGTAACTATCTGTTCTAGCTACTCAAGTGTGCGGAATGGTTGGCCCTAAGTTTATACTCATTTTTAGCTTTGCTGAATATCTTCCTTTTAATGAAACAGTGATTAAGGATGTGATCAGTTGATGCAAATTCAGTGGATTGGTTCCAACTAAATATCAGTGAATTATGCTTTCAGTGAAAAACATGCAACAGATAATAATGCAGTACAGAATGCAAAACAACACAACAATTATAGTGGTTCAGAGACTCAAGCTCCTACATCCACTCTCTCTGACCTTCAGAGAAATTCCTTAACCACTTCCTAAAGCTTTCTGGCTGACTCACTGCAGCTTACTCACTTTTCTACTTTGAGTTTTTCTGGGTGACTCATAAATTTTTTACTAACTCAAACACACACAAGTGTTCAGACTACCACAAGTTGCTTACTAACTTCTTCTCTAGAGTTTTCTGTCTAACTCACTGTAGCTTACTAACTCTTTACAACTCCAACTCACCAACAAACACACTCAAACTACCTTACAAAGGGTTTGGGTTTCTGGTTGGTTTTTGTAGGTCCCGAACGGGTTTTGTGAGGGTGGAAGTCTAGAGGGGAGGGCTGAATAGACTTCCAAAAACTTTTTGTGCGGATCAGGTGTGAACTGCAGATTACCCAATCAGAGTGCTAGTGTATCAGTTTAAACTGATGTTCAATCTTACTGAGTGCCTGAAGGCAGATCAGCTTGATATCTGTCAGTTTAACTGAATGGTGCGGAAGTTTGTTTTTACCCGTGTGAAAAAATAGTTTTATCAATCTGATTCTGAAGTCAGTTTTCAACCAGTTGACTAAGGTGTCAATCTGATCAGATCAGTTGCTTGGTGTAGACTGAGCTTAACTTATAATATGTATGCTATTTAAAACTCAGTTGTGTGACTTGTGTAAAGCAATAAGAAAGCAAGTAAATGCACACAAGAATTTTTATAGTGGTTCGATTTAAAAACCGTCCCCACGTCCACTCTTCCCTTAACACAGCGGAACCTTAACCTACTTTAACATGCGGGACTTATATCCTTTTCAGGATGGCCGAGATGTTTACCGAGTTCTCACTCTTACAAACTTAACCTGCGAGACTTATATCCTTTTCAGGATGGCCGAGATGTTTACCGAGTTCCCACTCAAGCTTAACCTACGGGACTTATATCCTTTTCAGGATGGCCGAGATGTTTATCGAGTTCCCACTCTACAAACGTAACCAGCGGGACTTATATCCTTAAAAAGGATAGCCGAGATGTTTAAAGAGTTCGCACTCTACAGACTTAACCTAACTTGCGTTTGGGTAAAGAATGATTGAGGGTTCCAACTGGAAATCTATCCTGATGCTTTAGGTAGCCAAAATGCTAGTGGATAGGATTTCTTGCTAAGAACTAATGGGATGAACACTCTAAGAATAATCTTCAAATGTAGTGTTCTTTGAACGGAGATTTTGTTGTAGCTTTAGCTTCTTTTGCTTGTTCTCACTCGTTGGTTCTTGCATTTTATCTCTGTTGGTTCTATTTCTTCAAAATTAAGATCGATCCCATTTTATAGACCTCGAAATCAAAGAGCCGTTGGAGAGCGATTTGAATTTCGGGCTATATTAGGTAGGTTGTAGGATATGATTGTGACGTGCTCCAATTATCGGCGTAGCCATAAGCATCATTAGCGTCATTTTTGTCCGCAGCATCGTATCCCGCAATGTCAGCTCTTTTTGTACACGTGTCGCTTTCTTCTTGGCTTCGCGAGGCGGTACTTAAGGAATTTGTCCGTTTTGACGATTGATATTCCTTTTGTAGAAGATTCGCTTGTTTGGTGTATCATTTTGATTGTCACCAGGTGTGAGCTGACTTGATCAGGTAACTGATCAGTCTACCTTCATTGAGTCTTCAGATGCACATTATCTTAGCTTCAATATCGCGGACTCTGCTTTGAATGTAGGTCTTGGTCTTTTGATCTTGGTGTCTCGAGCCTCGGTGTATTGATCGTCTTGAGTCTTGAGTTTGTTCTTTGAGTCTTGAGACTTATCAAAGTCTTGAGTTCATCCGAGTCTTGATGTTTATCCGAGTCATCGGGTTCATCCGAGTCTTGAGTTCATCCGAGTCTTGATGTCTTCTTGTCTTCACCGATCTTCCGACTTCTTGTCTTACGATTTTGCGCTTAGTCTTTGATCATCGACCTTATCCGGGTCATCGATACATCGACGACCTATACATATTGAGTTCCCCCTCAATATGTGACCTATCTTTACTTGACTATCTATACATTTCAATTTGGTCATCTTAATCGATTATAAGTCATCGATCACCTAATAGGTACATTTGGTCCTATTACAACCTGTTTTGGAACTTCCATCAAAACTAAGTTACATATTTCCCAACAATTTCCCCCTTTTTGATGGAAATAAAACACTTAAACAAACTTGATCAGAAAAACAGATACCATGAATGGAAATGTAGATGATGCAAACAGTACGTGCCTCAGAAGACAATGAGATGTTGTCTTAGAATTAGTGAGACGTAAAATTTCATTCAGATAGGTGTGTGCATTGTAGTATACATGAAAAGCGTACCTATCATCTGATTCCAAGTTGTCTTCTTCAGGTGTACTTGAACATTTGCAGTTCTTTGGGGATGCCAAACATCCTGTACATCCTTTGCATTAGCTTGTCCAAATCTTCTTTTCTATGGATTCCTCCTTTTTCAGCAAGTCCATAGTAGATATTCTTGAATTTAACAGGATCTAGTTTGTTGTCTGGACGTAAAGGTGGAAGAAGTGGTTCAAAGGGTGGATCTTATGGTATAAGTTACATGATCTTGCCTTCTTTCATCACTGTCTGGTAGAAGTCTGGATACTTTGTTTCTAGCCAGTTCCGGAATTCATCATCATTTTCAGTTTGATTTTGATGAATTGGAATCTTCTCCAGGATGTAGACGTCACATAATGTAGGTCCCGAACAGATTTTGTGAGGGTGGAAGTCTAGAGGGGAGGGGTGAATAGACTTCCAAAACTTTTCGTGCGTATCAGGTGTGAACTGTAGATTACCCGATCAGAGTGCTAGTGTATTAGTTTAGACTGATGTTCAATCTTCTTGAGTGCACGAGGCGGTCGAGTTTGATATATGTAAACTTAAGCGAATGGTGCGGAAGCTTGTTTTTACCGATGTGTGAAAAACCGGTTTTATCAATCGATTCTTAAGTCGATTTTCAACCGGTTAAGCGAAGTGTCAATCGATCGGATCGATTTGCAGTGCGAGACCGATCTTAACTTTAGAATATGTTTGCAGTTTAAACTCAGTTGAGTGACTTGTGTAAAGCGATAATACTTTTTATAGTGGTTCAGACGAAACCCGTCCTACGTCCACTCTTCCCTTAACACAGGGGAACCTTAAACTACTTTAACCTGCGGGACTTATATCCTTTTCAGGATGGCCGAGATGTTTACCGAGTTCCCATTCTTACAAAACTTAACCTGCGGGACTTATATCCTTTTCAGGATGGCCGAGATGTTTACCGAGTTCCCACTCAAGCTTAACCTATGGGACTTATATCCTTTTCAGGATAGCCGAGATGTTTATCGAGTTCCCACTCTACAAACGTAACCAGCGGGACTTATATCCTACAAAGAGGATAGCCGAGATGTTTAATGAGTTCTCACTCTACAGACTTGACCTAACTTGCGTTTGGGTAAAGAATGATTGAGGGTTCCAACTGGAAATCTATCCTGGTGCTTTAGGTAGCCAAAATGCTAGTGGATAGGATTTCTTGCTAAGAACTATGGGATGAACACTCTAAGAATAATCTTCAGATGTAGTGTTCTTTTGAGTGGAGATTTCTTTGTAGCTTTAGCTTTCTTTTGCGATGTCTCCGTGTTTGTTCTTGCGTTTTCACTTGTTGGTCCTTTTCTTCAAAATGAAGATCGATCCCATTTTATACACCTCGAAATCAAAGAGCCGTTGGAGAGCAATTTGAATTTTGGGCTATATTAGGTAGGTCAGAGGATATGATTGTGACGTCTTGGCGATTTTCGGGTGTGGCAAGGCATGATTAGCGTCATTTTTTCTGCAGCGTCGTATATCCGTATTGTCATTTCTTTTTTTGTGCACGCGTGTCGCATTCTCGTTTTGAGGTGGCGGCACTTTAGAAATTTGCCGGTTAGGCGATTGATATTCCTTTTGAAGAGGATTCGTCTTTGTGCGGTGTATCTTTTTATTGTCACTAAGTGCGGTGACTTGATCAAATGGCGATCGATCTACCATGTTGAGTCTTGATTGCACATTGTCTTAGCTTCAATATCACGGACTCTACTGAAAGTAGGTCTTTAGGTCTTTTGATCTCCGGTGTCTCGAGCCTCGGTGTATTGATCGTCTTGAGTCTTGAGTTTATCCGAGTCTTGAGTTCATCCGAGTCTTGATTGTTATCGAGTCTTGAGTTCATCCGAGTCTTGTGTTCTTTCCGAGTCTTGATGTCTTCTTGTCTTCACCGATCTTGACTTCTTGTCTTCGATTTGCGCTTAGTCTTACGATCATCGACCTTCTCTCGGGTCATCCGATACTTCGACGACCTATACATATTGAGTTCCCCTCAATATGTGACCTATCTTTACATCACTATCTATACATTTAATTTGGTCATCTTATTCGATTCTAAGTCATCGATTACCTAACAGTCCATTTGGTCCTCTTACAACTTATTTTGGAACTTCCATCAAAACTAAATTACATATTTCCCAAAAATTTCCCCCTTTTTGATTGAACCAAAACACTTAACCAAACTTGATCAGAAAAATAAATACCATGAATGGAAATGTAGATAATGCAAATAGTACATACCTCAGAAGACAATGAGATGATTGTCTTAGAATCAGTGGGATGGAAAGTTTTATTTAGATAGGTGTGTGCATTGCAAAATATGTGAAAAGCGTACCTATCATCTGATTCCAAGTTGTCTTCTTCAGGTGTACTTGAACATTTGCAGTTCTTTGGGGATGCCAAACATCCTGTACATCCTTTGCATTAGCTTGTCCAACTCTTCTTTTCTATGGATTCCTTCTTTTTCAGCTAGTCCATAGTAGATGTTCTTGAATTTAACGGGATCTAGCTTGTTGTCTGGACGCAAAGGTGGAAGGAGTAGTTCAAAGGGTGGAGCTTCTGGTATCAGTGACATGATCTTGCCTTCTGTCATCACTGTCTGGTTGAAGTCTGGATACTTTGTTTCTAACCAGTTCCGAAATTCATTATCATTTTCAGTCTGATCTTGATGAATTGGAATCTTCTCTAGGATGTGGACGTCACAAAACCATTCTCCTCTGATCTGATCCCATTCTGGAGGAAAATCTTGTCGTGCACAGAGGATGCCATTAACAGGTGCTGGAAGGGCATTTTTCTCCCAAGCAATCTCCTCTGTTGTAGCTTCGGTCTTCCTCTTCCTTCGGATGTAGGTAATGTTCAGCCCCTTTGCCTCTGCTAACTTCTGCTTCTTGATTGCGGCCTCTCTTATTCTCTGTCTTGTTTGCTCTATAACTTGTTAAGGAGTCATCTGGCTTTTGGTGGAGAATATATGGCCTTGTCTCTGATCTTCCGCAGTTGCTTTCATCATCTTGCCTTTGCCTTTCTTCCTCCTCGAGTACGCTTTCAGTTCATCTTGTTCATCTTCTTCAGCTAATTTCTTAGCGAGTTCAAGGCTCTTGGCCTGATCATCAGCTTCCATTCTTTTCTGAACGGATGAAGAGAAGTCTTCAATTTTGTCGACTCTGGCAATAATCTCGAAAGAGAACTTTTTACGCTTTCGGCGATCTCTTTCTTTGTGTTGCTCCACAGTTTCTTTTATTCAAAGAACGAGATCGGTAGATGGGAGGGGCAAGTTAGATCTGATGGTTTTTGGTAGAGATGAAAATTTTACCAAGCTGTATCCGAGTGCATTTGTCATCCTTCTCTTTGTTCTCTTTTTTCTTGAGTCATTTTTTACGTATTCTCTTTTCCTTGGACTCTTTTCGGACTCTTTTCCTTCCCTTTTTGGTTGCATCAAAGAGGTTGGACATCTTCTTGGTTCGAGTTGTTAATTCTTTGTGAGATCTCCTCTCTAAGTTCCTTGACAACGAGAGGGAAATGATGGGCCGATGGCGAAAAGTCTTGCAGTGTGTAGAAGCGTCGAGAGCGGTTTCGATTTCCTATCTTGCCTTTTCTGTAGAAGCTAGAAAATGTTTCCAACCCATATCCAAGTGATTGTTGGTTTTTTTTCGAGATGCCCGGACACTCTCCAAAAGTACACGTATGCGATTGAGCATCTCTGTCAGGCGAGAGTTTGTCGATCGAACTTGAGCTTCTCAGCAAGAGGGTATACTAGTTGCATTACTTCATCAAGGATGGCATTGTGCATCCCAACAGTGTGACTTCGTTCCTTGTCAACTAGTTTCGCTTTCTCATCTTCAAACTGCTTCATCAGATCTCTTTGTGGCTGCTGCTAATTTATCTTCAAATGCAGCTGGATCCCATCCTGAATCTTCTTAGAGTGATGATCTAGGTATCGAGCTCATTTTAGCAAATCTGTTAGGATGTTGAGGCCTTGCCAAATTGGCTCTCATCTGCAGCACCCATTCTTGGTTCATTGGCAGCTCCCTCATGATCTATAGGAGGTTGAACGGTTTCCTCCCTGTTATCAGCAATTCCGAACCTTTCATGAATCAGCCATTGGATATCATCGTCTGATGCCAATTCAACAACACTTTCAATCCCAACATTGTGTAGACATTTCATCTCTAAGTCTACAAAGAAGTCTGATCCCAGAGTTGTCATTAGAATCAGAAGTTCTTCAATGCTCTTGATCGATATCCCTCGAACACTATCTCTTGGTCTTCCCTCTTCCCCGGATGTAGGTAATGTTAAACCCTTTGCCTCTGCTTACTTCTGCTTCTTGATTGCGGCCTCTCTTATTCTCTGTCTTGTTTGCTCTTGAACTTGTTAAGGAGACATCTGGCTTTTGGTGGAGAATATCTGGCCTTGTCTCTGATCTTCCGCAGTTGCTTTCATCATCTTGCCTTTGCCTTTCTTCCTCCTCAGAGTCTGCTTAGGTTCATCTTGTTCATCTTCTTGACTAATTTCTTAGCGAGTTCAAGGCTCTTGGCTTTGTTCATCGACTTCCATTCTTTTACGAGCGGATGAAGAGAAGTCTTCAATTTTGTCGACTCGGCGTAATCTACGAAGAGAACTTTTACCTTTCGGCGATCTCTTTCTTGTGTTGCTCCACGGTTTTTTTTATTTCAAACGAGATCGGTAGATGGAGTGGGTGGCAAGTTAGATCTGATGGTTTTTGGTAGAGATGAAAATTTTACCAAGCGTGGTATGCGAGTCTGTTTGTCTTCCTTCTCTTTGTTCTCTTTTTCTTGAGTACATTTTTTACGTATTCTCTTTTCCTTCGGACTCTTTTCCTCCCCCTTTTTGGTTGCATCAAAGAGGTTGGACATCTTCTTGGTTCGAGTTGTTAATTGTCGAGAGATCTCTCTCTAAGTTCCTTGACAACAAGAGGAGTGATGCGGGCGGTGGCGAAGAAAGTCTTGAGATGTGTAGAAAGCGTCGAGAGCGATTTCGATTTCTGTCTTGCCTTTTCTGTAGAAGCTAGAAAATGTTTCCAACCCATATCCAAGTGATTGTTGGTTTTGTTCGAGGATGCCCAGACACTCTCCAAAAGTACGTGGTTCGATTGAGCATCTCGTCGAACCGAGAGTTTGTCAGACTGGAGCTTGAGCTTCTCAGCAAGAGGGTATACTAGTTGCATTACTTCATCAAGGATGGCATTGTGCATCCCAACAGTGTGACTTCGTTCCTTGTCAACTAGTTTCGCTTTCTCATCTTCAAACTGCTTCATCAGATCTGCTGTGAGCGCTGCGAATTTATCTTCAAATGCAGCCTGGATCCCATCCTGAATCTTCTTAGAGTGATGATCTAGGGTATCAGAGCTCATTTTAGCAGTCTGTTCAGATGTTGAGGCCTTGCCAAATTGGCTCTCATCTGCAGCACCCATTCTTGGTTCATTGGCAGCTCCCTCATGATCTGTAGGAGGTTGAACGGTTTACTCCCTGTTTTCAGCAATTCTGAACCTTTCATGAATCAGCCATTGGATATCGTCATCTGATGCCAATTCAACAACACTTTCAATCCCAACATTGTGTAGACATTTCATCTCTAAGTCTACAAAGAAGTCTGATCCCAGAGTTGTCATTAGAATCAGAAGTTCTTCAATGCTCTTCAGTCTGATATCCCTCCAGAACACTATCTCTTCTATCTGTTGCTGGATGCCAGGATGTTGATCCAATTCAGGGCATAGATCCAGTAGATACTCTTTGATCTGTTGCTTCATTATTCTTACGATGGGGCTCTCTGGAGCAGGTGAAGCAAGTACTGTTCTGGTGTTGAAGGGATTATGAGAGATGGACAAATGTTCGTCGAATCTCTCAGGTTCTTGAGACTGGATTGGGGATTGGGATGTTTGTTGTTCAGGTTCGTTTTCAGCTTGTAGAGGGTGTTCAGTTTCCTGAACGGGTTCATTGATTGGTGGTGTGGGAGATTTTGTTCTGAGAGGTGAGGGTGAGAAGGTTTTGTGGGGAGAGGGTGGAGGTGATGATTTCTGAGGAGAGGGTGATGGTGATTTGGAAGTGAGCGTTGGCGATCTTGCTCTCTGGAAGATCTTGGTTAGAGGCAGAGAATCAGATGGTGATTCTTCCTCAGATTGCACCACTTCTGTCCTTCTGACAGATTTCTCTCCTTCTGCTGCGATCACCTGTTCTTCCCGTACTTCTCTGATAGTTGGCTAGGAGCTGGCTGCTATCTCTTCGTCTGATCTTTCTTGCATCAGATCCTCTGTTCTACTGGCTTGCTGGGCAGAACTTGGAGCAGTTTTCAGAGGAGATGAGACTCTCTTCTGACGTTTCCGCTGAGCGTCTGGTTTCTTGGCCAGATCCTTCCCCTCCATCCTCTTCTCTTGAATGGCCTTTTTCTGCACTTCAGACGATGCAGTTGCCTTATCTTTTCCTTTCTTTACTCCCTTGGATTTGGGCACATGAGGAGTCGGATCCTCATCAGCTTGTCCAGGTAGGGACTCATCTTTGCCCAATATGGCCTTGTGCTTTGCTTGATAAATCTTCGCTCCATTCTCGTTCCATTCATAATTTTGTGGCAGCTTATCTGACAGAATGATAGAGATTTTGTGTATGAATGAACACTTCGAAGATAAGCACACTTCATTGCTCTGGGTCAGTTCGATCTTCCCGGAGTCTTTTCTCAGTCTTGCTTTGACCATACCCAACCAATCGATGTCTGAAGCCTTCTTGATTATTGCAGCCATTACACTTATCTTGTATGAAGTGACCGCATCAAGGCTGTAAGTCGAGCACATGATCACCTTCTGAACGATCTCAAGAAGAAGGCGATACTTTCTTTTCAGATAGGAGGCTTTGACGTTCGTCGTGTTCTCCTTGTTTGCTAGTCTCAACAGCTCGGCTTCAAGAAACTCATTTTCTCCTACAGCAGTCGTGTAGGTCTCTGGATTGATGCTTCCTCGAGTTAGTCCGAATATCCTCTGTAGATCGTCATTCGTCACTCGAATTTTCATTCTGCCAAAGGAAGAAATCAGGTCAGCATCATTGTCTTCATCCCTCTGCAGATTGTAAAGAAACTCCAGGGCTTCATGGGTGTGAACGATGTTCTGATGAGTAGAGCAATATCGTTCCAGTCCACACGCTCTTAAGCACTCAAGAATTTCCAGCGATTCCGGATCTGAGGTGATGTTGAAGACGACGTACTTTTCATCAATGATTTCTTTCTTCATCGATGCAATGTTGCAGTACTTTTTCCCTTGTCCCGGTCTTGAAACAAGATGTGCCATTTCTGTAAGATATGCAGATTGATGTTTAGTTTGAGTAAGATATTTCAATAAATTTATCCAAACTAGCAAAATTCAGCATCAGTTTTGCAAATAAGCGTTTAGATCGAATAAATTACAGAAATACAACTTGAAAACCTAGGTACCATAGAGAAATCTAGATCATGCAATTAATTTAAAACAAGAAATTACTAGTAATTGATTCGAAAGATTTTGAAATCGGAAGTGTATAATCAAATGATTTCGAAGGTAATTCTTAGAGAATTTTAAACGAAATATGATCTTTTCAGAATTTTGAGAAGACGAAGTAGTGGAAAGCGGTTTTCTGAGAAAAAATTGGATTTTGTAGAATACGAGGGAAAACCTTTTTGCACAACTTTCCAAAGTACTCAAGTATCCGTGTTTTGAAATCGATGGCTGAGATTAGTCGGCCAAAAAGTATTTTGATCGCACGGTTGAGAAAAACAGTCTTCTCATTTTCCGGACTCAGAAAATCGCAATAAACGTTTTGAAAACACTTTCTGGTCCGCATTAAAAGCTTTGCAGAGCATGCGTCATGAATAGTGTAAAATAAATTAATTAAAATAAATAACGCATATAAAGATATTCAGAAAGAGATAAATAACGGAGCGTATCTGACTGATTGATATTGTAATCAATCAGTTACCACGGTGATCTGATCTGGTACTCTGTTGACTTATCTGATGTTTGCCTCATGCATTTCCCAACAATATCTCACTTATCTGATCAGATTCTTTGCTTGAAACTCTTCGCCACTTATCTGATCCTCTTTTCTGAAAAACTTCATCCTTCAGTTTTCTTCTATAATCTCGCATTAACTGAAGTCAACTCCTGCCAAAAAATTTACTTCGGGGAGTCCAAAAGTCACCTCGATTCCCAAATCGGCGCGATTTGACATTCCGTAATAATGGCATAGATACGCTGTGATTTAATCACACCGTTAACTCATCCAACCATTAGCCGCGTGTTCCTAACGCGTTGTCGATGCAAATTTCTCTTAAGATTTTCTGAGACGATAAAATTTGCATTTATACCCCTAATTTCCTTCTATAAATAGCCTGGGGTGTTAGGCGAACAACACAAATATAAACCATTTCATCTTCTTTAGCATATCCTTCATGCTTTTCCGATGAGTTCCTTATTTCCGGTGAAACTTCCGGTGGGAACCTTTAGCCCTTTTCGAATGAAATTAGCTTCTCAGATCAACCCTGTGTGTTCCTTCACACTGCTTTCGTCGTCATCTAAGATTTCACATACGATCAATGCTAATCTTCTTTACCACCATGGAGGCGGATCTGCTAAGGCAAATGAGAAGGCACTTCTCCTAACCGTATGCACCTTGTGCGCCTATCGAGATGACGGTATTAGCATCAACAGACTCAGTCTGAAATAAAACATGGGTTTGATATACAAAAGAGTGTATCAAACTCAATATTTGCATGAGACACAAGTGTTTGTTTGGTCTTTGTGACCAAACCTATGGAACTGTGTCCCATTTAACAGCTGGAGAGTCCTGTTGATTTTACGTCTGAGGGCTTCCGGCTTAGACATCCTTCAAAGCCTCTCTTGCTCCTCCTTCTGAAGCTTTGAGATTGGCTCAGGATTCTCGAAGCCTCTTTGACGCCTCTTCTGGGACCGAGGGAAACTGAGAGCGTCATACCTTGAACTCTCTCTCGCATTCCCTGCCTAGGGTTGTCTTAGGGCTGATGGTTTATGTATCGACCTCCGGGTCTTCTTTTACTTGTAATACCACTTGAAGATAGATGTAGCATTTGTAGCTTGTGATATCACTTGTAACTTGTGAAACTGACCTCCGGGTCTTTATCAATGAAAAACTCTGTTTATTCCATTGTTGTGTAGTTTTCTTCTGACTTATGCGATCTGTAGCTTTTGACTTGTTTGTTAACTGTAGCTTTAATCGACTTATAAAGTAATCTTTCCAATCTGATCAGTTCCCCCTTAATCTGATATATCTTGAACTGATCTGCCCTTTGTCTGAACTTCAGATCGGCTACCTTTCTGACTTTCTGATCTGCTCCTATCTGAACTTCAGATTGGCTCCTCGTCTGGTCGTCTGATCAGTTGAGATTCCTAACTCAACAGATTCCACTTATCCTTGGTTAGTCTTTTAACCAACTGAATCTGGAGATCAATCCTTCAGCCATATCTGGTGCATTTTCTCCAAGATCCAGAAGCCCTAGCTCGTTGCATAACTCTCTGAATCTGATCTCAGCTAGTGGCTTGGTTAAGATATCAGCTTTCTGCTTGTCAGTATGGATCTTTTCCATCCTGATATTCTTCTTTTCAACATGATCTCTGATAAAATGGTGTCTGACATCCACATGCTTGCATCTTGTATGTAGAACAGGATTCTTAGTGATTTCAATAGCACTATTACTGTCACAGAATATAGGTACATTCTTAGCTACGATGTTGTAATCCCTCAGCTGCTGACTTAGCCAGAGCAGTTGGGAACAACAGCTTCCTGCAGCCATATATTCTACTTCAGTAGTAGATGTCGCAACTGATGTCTGCTTCTTCGAAAACCAAGAGATCAGTTTATTTCCCAGAAACTGACATGAACCTGAGGTTGACTTCCTGTCGATTCTGCAGCCTCCATAATCTGAATCAGAATACCCACTAAGCTCTAGATTGTCATCTATTGGGAAAAATAAACCAAGGTTTACAGTCCCCTTCAGATATTTGAGAATCCGCTTAGCTGCTTCTAGGTGGCTTTGCATTGGATTTGCTTGAAATCTGGCACATACACGTACTGCAAAAGTAATGTCTGGTCTGCTGGCAGTCAGACCTCTATAGTCCTTCTGATTCGTTTTCTAACCATCTTCGTCTGGATCCATCTTGAATCCGGTCATCATTAAAATTCTGGCTTCCTTGCAGTGTTGAACTCCGAACTTTGCCAGTAGATTCCTTGTGTACTTCGCCTAGCAGATGAATATTTCTTCTGTACTCTGCTTGACTTGTAATCCCAGAAAGTAATTCATCTGACCCATCATGGACATCTCGAATTTCCCTTGCATCAACTTGCTGAACTTCTCACGTAGCTTCTTGTTGGGAGATCTGAGGATGATGTCGTCCACGTAGATCTGAACCATCAGAATATCTTCTCCATCTTCTATTCTGAATAAGGTTCTGTCCACTGTTCCTTTAGTGAACCCGCTGTCTGTCAAGAACTGAGAGAGTGTATCATACCAAGCTCGAGGAGCTTGTTTGAGCCGTCAAAGAGCTTTCCTTAAACGGTACACTTGGTTGCCTTTTTTTCAAAGCACGGTGGTTGTTCGACATAAACTTCCCTCGCTAGTACCCCGTTTAAGAATGCACTTTTTACATCCATCGATACACAATGAACCCTACGTGGGAAGCATATGCCAGAAACAGCCGAATGGCTTCTAGGCGGCGGCGGTGGGTAAAGGTCTCATCATAATCAATTCCTTCTGATTGTGAATACCCCTTAGCAACAAGTCTTGCCTTATTCCTGGTTATGACATTTTTCTCATCTCTCTTGTTCTTGAATACCCACTTTGTGCCAATTACGTCTTGATGAGTTGGTCTGTCCACCAATTCCCAAACTTGATTTCTCTCAAACTGTTCCAGCTCCTCCTGCATGGCTAGAATCCAGCTTGCGTCTTGTAGAGCTTCCTCTACTGTAGTTGGTTCCTTCATAGACAGATAACAACAGTATATGGCACTTTCACCAATCTGATGTCTAGTTTTGACTCTATCAGATGGGTCTCCGATAATCAGATCAGTTGGATGACTGGTAATCCAGGTCCTTCTGTTCTGATGTGCGTCTGTTTGGAGAACATCATCCATATCTGATAATTCATTACTAGTGATTGGGAGTGGTGCGGAATTATGATCCACTTGATAAGAACATGTCTCAGCTGATGTTGGACTCACCATGTGCTGAAATCTGTTCATAGGAACTTCAGAAGTTCCCCCTGAACCAGATGGTTTCATTGATCTTATCTCGGAATATGAACTTCTTCACTGACAGTTGTGCGTACCTTTTGGGTTTGATTGACCTGTTGAATCAGTAAGATCAAGTTATGGGATGTGCACTGTTACGTGTTCAGGTTCTTTATCCTTGATGCTCGGTGATTCATTTTCTCGCGTGTCGTAAGCAGTTGATCCGCATGCGGCTTTGTTCTCGAGGCAACTTTCTCTTGTTTAGGAGGATGTCTCATCAAAGACCACATGGGGTGTTTCTTCCACAACTAGAGTTCGTTTATTGTAAACTCGAAAGCCTTCTTGGATGAGGAATATCCTAAGAATATGCCCTCATCTGACTTGGCCTCAAAAGTCTTCAACTGACTTTTCCCATTGTTGTGAATGAAACACTTGCACCCAAAAATATGGAAGTATGAAACACGAGGTTTTCTGTCTTTCCACAGTTCATAAGGTGTTTTGAAGTGATTCTTAGTCAGAGAACATCATTACGAGTATGGCATCTTTGTGTTTATTATACGCCTAAAAACGGCTTGGTGTGGCATGTTCAACTAACATAGTCTTGGCGAACTTCCTTGAGAGTTCTGTTTCTCCGATTCGCTACTCCATTTTGTTGTGGCGTTCTTGCAGCTGACGTTTCATGTTGTATACCAAAATCAGTGCAAAAATCAGTAATAAAGGAATTCAGGAACTCTGTACCTTTATCTGATCTGATCTTTACTATGCTGACACCCTTCTCATTTTGTAGCTTTTTGAGCAGTTCGGGTTTCTTAGTCGTTGTCTCCTTATTCTTGTATAAGAATACAACCCAAGTAAACTTGGAATAATCATCCACGATTACAAGAGTATATTTGCGTCCACTGAGACTGACTGGTGTAACTGATCTGAATAGATCCATATGGAGCAGTTGCAATACTCTACTAGATGCTGGTCCAGGTATTCACTTGAATGAGGCTTTAACTTGTTTTTCCTTCTGACATGCGGCACATGTCTGATCTTTGGAGAATATCTCATTCGGAAGTCCCTCAACCAAAGACATCCTAGCGATCTTGTTAAGAGTCTTGAAGTTCAGATGACTCAATCTTTTGTGCCAGAGCCAACTGCTACTTTTAGAACTCTTAACAATTAAGCATGTATTCTTCGGGCAAATGTTCCAATCTGCTATGTAGATCGTGCCTTTCCTTGAACCAGTTAGCAAGATTTGTTGAGTGGCTCGATTCCTTATTATACACTTGTCGCTCGAGAACTCAACGCTGAATCCGTTGTCGCAGAATTGTGATACTGATAGTAGATTGTGCTTCAATCTTTCGACATACGAGACTCCAGTTACTTGTACATCATCATTCTCTAAGGTTCCGAATCCCTTGGTAAAACCAAAGTTATCATCACCGAAGATTACACAAGGGCCTTCTTGTTCTTTGTAAGATCTAAGGAGATGTTTGCTTCCAGTCATGTGCCTTGAGCATCCACTATCGATGTACCAGATAGTTGCTTGTGCACCTCCTTTGTTGGCCAGTCCCACGCAAACCTGCAATCAAATCAGGCTTTAGGTACCCCTTTGGACTTGGGTCCTGGGGGGTTAGTGGTGGATTTAGGGATCCATACAAACAGAGCACTTCTATGAAAATCTGAAAGATTAGAAGGTCTGATTTGTCTCCCATACATATCAACATAATCATACGTCTCTTTATATGCTTTCTGATTAGTATGATTATTAGTGTGAGCCTTGGATGACTTAGAAGACTTGGGATTTTTCTTTATATTTTGTCTTCTTTTAATCCAGTGTGGCTCAGGTGCAGTAACCCTAGATCTCTGATTATAAGGGTAGGTACGACTGCTACCATCAAAAGATTCATATCTTTTTGGCATAGGTGGTCTTTGCAGTTTACCTATAGCTTGCTTATTAGTCAGCTGACGTTGATTGGGTCTCAGATTAGATTTCCTTCTTATGGGTTGTCTCTTCTGATACCTAATCTGCTGATCAGGTTGAGGTCTCTTCAGAAGAACTGGGTTCTTCTGTTGATTCCTCGGCTGATGCTTTATCAGTTGGGGTCCATTTCTGTTCCCTTTCTGATTAGGCACCTGCCTTACTTGCTCAGCAGGTTTTTTTCCCTTATTAGATACAAGTTTAGCTTTTAGAGTATCTTTGTCAGAGACTCGTTTGATTACACCCTTCTGAAGTGAATCAAACGGGGCTTTTGAGGATGTAGAAGGGTTCTCATACCCAATTCTCTTCTTGTTAGTCGGCGTTCGAAAATAGGTGTTCATTTCTTGAACGGTTTTAGATGACTTTGTGAAAACCTCTATTTTCTTCCGCAGACTATCCTCAATAGATTTAAAACTCTCATGTAGTCGAAATAGCTCATAAAATTTATCTTGAAGGATTTTGAAATCATCAGCTTGCTGTTTGTTGATTGCTAGCTGATCTTTGATCTGTTTCTCCTGATTAGAAGATTTAACCTTCAGAACGTTAAGTTCCTCAGTTACCTTCTGAGCAGTTTCAGCAGATTTCAGTTCAGTAGCTTTACTGAGAGCGTTCTCTTTAACGAGCTGATTATTTCTGATCCTTAGCTTGTCATTTTCAGCTTCCACTATTGTATAAGTGTCTACTGCTTCAGAGAGATCATCAAGCAATTGCTCAGAGTAGAGCTGCAAGTCAATCTCTCCAGCAGGTGTGCTAATAATAGCTGGTGTGGAAATTGAAAAAGCAGAAGGTTTGGAGGTTACCTCAGATTGGTCTTCCTCCCTGGCCATCAGGCAGATTTCATCGTCATCTGAAGAGAATATCAGATCTTCATGTTCAAGGAAATCAGATTGGTCCTCCTTGGCCATCAGGCAAACTTCATCGTAATCTGAAGAGAATATCATAGCATCATGCTCGTGGAAGTCAACAGCACTGCTTATCAGACAGAAGTCTTCTACAGATGAGTACCCAGAGTCCTCAGAAGGCAGATAGGAATCATCAATTCCATATGTGTCAGCTACCAGGGCTTTCCTATCTCTGAGGTGTTGCTCTCTTTTGTTCCGTTTCTCTTCTCTTTCTCTGGGAGTCAGGTCAGGGCAGTCGGTGCTGTAGTGACCTGGTTTCTCGCAGTTGAAGCATGATCCTCGATCTACGGAACTTCCTCTGCCAGGTGAGTCACTCCGTCTGTAGGATCTGTCAGGTGACTTCCCTTTCTGATAGTAATCAGAACGTCTTCTGTCAGATCTGTTATCTCTTCTCTCATCTGTCAGATCATCTCTTTTCTTTTCTTCTCTATGATCTCTTCGATCATCAGATCTGGTTCTTTCTCGTGATCTATCAGTTGGCCTCCTGTTTCTTTGATAGTCACTGTAGAATCTCCGATACTTACCAAGCTGAGTATTTGTTCTTTCATGTTTCTTGGTAAGCAGAGCGATCTGTTCTGCTTGACTTATGATGTTTCCAACAGGTTCAGTGGCCTTCGATCTGCTGCTTGTTGCTTTAAACGCAACTGATTTAGATGTTGAGGCTTCAGCAGGCGTCTCGTGTTCATCTGCTTGTCCTCTTTCGATTAAGTCAAACTCGTGAGCTTTAAGGCTTAAGAACAAGCTACTCGGCTTCATCTTTGAAATGTCTTGGCAATCCTTGATTACCGTGACTTTCATGTCCCATTTCTTGGTGAGAGATCTTAAGATCTTGTAGTTGATATCTTTGTCTCACATCTCTCTACCAAGTTCTCGTAGCTTATTGACTGACATGGTGATCCTCCCATCGAGATCGTTGATGGTCTCGTTGGGCAACATCTTTAACTTTTCGAACTTCACCAGTTCAGCTTGTAGGCGGCTGTTTTTGATCTAATCATTTCTTTCGCATATCTCAGCAAGAGTATCCCACATTGGTTTTGCGGTTTTGAGATACTTTATCTTCTCTTTGGTGACTTTATCCATTGTCTTCATGATTATATGCCTGGCGATTGTATCTAAAGTAAACATCTTTCTTTCCTCTGCATCCATCAGGGCTGGGTTTTTTCGCACAAGACTTCCCGTGGCAAAGTCTGGATCTCCTCCGACTGCTGGGTTGTAGTGGTATATGATGATGGGTCCTCGTTCGATGACTTCCATCATTCTGCCGCTTATCGATCCTAGATGGTTGCACATATATATAGCCCAATCTGCATACTCATCAATTGAAAATTTAGGCAAATCATGATACATACCAGAGGTATTATCCATGCTGAGTGATTTTGAAAACGAATGAGTTTTAAAAACGGTTTTTCAAGATCAGTTCAAATGACCACAAAGATTCTTCCTCAAGAATCGATGATACTCAAAGCCAGTGGTCTGTAGAACCACTGCTCTGATACCACTTGTAGGTCCCGAACGGGTTTTGTGAGGGTGGAAGTCTAGAGGGGAGGGGTGAATAGACTTCCAAAACTTTTCGTGCGGATCAGGTGTGAACTGCAGATTACCCGATCAGAGTGCTAGTGTATCAGTTTAGACTGATGTTCAATCTTACTGAGTGCCTGAGGGCAGATCAGTTTGATATCTGTCAGCTTAACTGAATGGTGCGGAAGCTTGTTTTTACCCGTGTGAAAAACCAGTTTTATCAATCAAATTCTTAAGTCAGTTTTCAACCAGTTGACTGAAGTGTCAATCTGATCAGATCAGTTGCTTGGTGCAGACTGATCTTAACTTTAGAATATGTATGCAGTTTAAACTCAGTTGAGTGACTTGTGTAAAGCGATAAGAAAGTAAGTAAATGCACACAAGACTTTTTATAGTGGTTCAGACGAAACTCGTCCTACGTCCACTCTTCCCTTAACACAGGGGAACCTTAACCTACTTTAACCTGCGGATCTTATATCCTTTTCAGGATGGCCGAGATGTTTACCAAGTTCTCACTCAAGCTTAACCTACGGGACTTATATCCTTTTCAGGATAGCCGAGATGTTTATCGAGTTCCCACTCTACAAACGTAACCAGCGGGACATATATCCTACAAAGAGGATAGCCGAGATGTTTAATGAGTTCTCACTCTACAGACTTCACCTAACTTGCGTTTGGGTAAAGAATGATTGAGGGTTCCAACTGGAAATCTATCCTGGTGCTTTAGGTAGCCAAAATGCTAGTGGATAGGATTTCTTGCTAAGAAGTATGGGATGAACACTCTAAGAATAATCTTCAGATGTAGTGTTCTTTTGAGTGGAGATTTGCTATAGCTTTAGCTTCTTTTGCGATGTCTCCGTGTTTGTTCTTGCGTTTTCACTTGTTGGTCCTTTTCTTCAAAATGAAGATCGATCCCATTTTATAGACCTCGAAATCAAAGAGCCGTTGGAGAGGAATTTGAATTTCAGGCTATATTAGGTCGGCTGTAGGATATGATTGTGACGTGCGGCGATTTTCGGTGTGGCCGTAGGCATGATTAGCGCTATTTTTGTCTGCAGCATCGTATCCCGTATTGTCAGCTCTTTTTGTGCATGTGTTGATTTCTCCTTGGCTTCGCGAGGTGGAACTTTAGAAATTTGCCCGTTAGACGATTGATATTCCTTTTGAAGAGGATTCGTCTTGTCTGGTGTATCTTTTTGATTGTCACGGTGTGGTGACTTTATCAAATGGCCGGTCGATCTACCATGTTGAGTCTTGATTTGCACATTGTCTTAGCTTCAATATCTGGAGACTCTGGCGATAGTAGGTCTTGGTCTTTTGATCTTGGTGTCTCTCGAGCCTCGGTGTATTGATCGTCGAGTCTTCGGGTTTGATCTTTGAGTCTTCAGGTTTATTGGAGTCTTCAGGTTCATCCGAGTCTTGGTGTTATCGAGTCTTGAGGTTCTTCGAGTCTTGATGTCTTCTTGTCTTCACCTGATCTTCTGACTTCTTGTCTTCTGATTTGTTCTTAGTCTTCTGATCATCTGACCCTCTCTGGGTCATCTGTTACTTCGACCTGACCTATACATATTGAGTTCCCCCTCAATATGTGACCTATCTTTACATCACCTATCTATACATTTAATTTGGTCATCTTATTTTGATTCTAAGTCATCGATTAAATAACAGTCCATTTGGTCCTATTACAACCTGTTTTGGAACTTCCATCAAAACTAAATTAAATATTTCCCAACACATAACCATTCTCTTCTGATTTGATCCCATTCTGGAAGCAAATCTTGTCATGCATAAAGGATGCCTTTAACAGGTGCCGGAAGGGCATTCTTCTCCCAAGCAATCTTCTAAGACAATGAGCCTTCGTTCTTCCTTTTACCGGATGGAAAGCGATATGCGATCTCTTTGCCTCTGCTAACCGCTTCTTGATTGCGGCCTCTCTTATTCTCATCTTATTCCGCTCTTGAACTTGTTCAGAGTCATCCGCTTTTTGGTGGAGAATAATGGGGCCTTGTCTCACGATCTTCGCATTTGCTTTCTTTCATCATCTTGCCTTTGCCTTTCTTCCTCCTCGAGTTTGCTCAGGTTCATCTTGTTCATCTTCTTCAGCTAATTTCTTAGCGAGTTCAAGACTCTTGGCCTGATCATCAGTTTCCATTCTTTTCTGGACGAACGAGGAAAAGTCTTCAATCTTATCGACTCTGGCAAAGTAACCTCTCGAAAAGAGCATTTTTTACCTTTCAACGATCTCTTTCTTTGTGTTGCTCCACGGTTTCTTTCATTTGGAATCTTCTCGAGATCGGTAGATGGAGTAACTATTCTGCAAGTCGAATCTGATGGTTTTTGGTAGAGATGAATATTTTACCAAGCGTATGCGAGTCTGTTTTTTTCTTCCTTCTCTTTTTTCTTGAGTCTTTTTTTTTGTATTCTCTTTTTCTTGGACTCTTTTCGGACTCTTTTCCTTCCCCATTTTGGTTGCATCAAAGAGGTTTGACATCTTGTGGTTTGAGTACATTAAATCTTGAGAGATCTCTCTCTCGAGTTCCTCGACAACAAGAAGAGTGATCGAGCGGTGGCGAGAAAATCGCAGTGTGAAGAAGCGTCGAGAGCGATTTCGATCTCTGTCTTTTCGTTGCTCAGAGAAGCTAGAAAATGTTTCCAACCCATATCTAAGTGGTTGTTGGTCTTGTCCAAGGATGCCCAGATACTCTCCAAAAGTACCTGTGTCTGATTGAGCATCTCTGTCTGAACTGTGAGTTTGTCAAACTGGAGCTTGAGCTTCTCAGCAAGAGGATATACTAGTTTCATTACTTCAGCAAGGATGGCATTGTGCAACCCATCTTTGTGACTTCGTTCCTTGTCAACTAGTTTCGCTTGATCATCTTCAAACCGCTTCATCAGATCTGCTGTGAGCACTGCGAATTTGTCTTCAAATTCAGTCTTGATCCCATCCTGAATCTTCTGAGAGTGACGATCTAGGGTATCAGATCTCATCGTAGCAGTCTGTTCAGATGTTGAAGCCTTGCCATATTGGGTCTCATTTGCAACACCCATTCTTGGTTCATCGGCAGTTCCCTCATGATCTGTAGGAGGTTGAACTGTTTCCTCCCTGTTATCAGCAATTCCGAACCTTTCGTGAATCAGCCATCTGATATCATCGTCAGATGTCAATTCAACAGCACTTTCAATCCCAGCATTGTGTAGACATTTTAACTCCAAGTCTACAAAGAAATCTGATCCCAGAGTTATCATTAGAATCAGAAGTTCTTCAATGCTCTTTAGTCTGATATCCCTCCAGAACATTATCTCCTCTATCTGTTGCTGGATGCCAGGATGTTGATCTAATTCAGGGCATAGATCCAGCAGATACTCTTTGATCTGTTGCTTCATTATCCTTATGATGGGGCTCTCTGGAGTAGGTGAAGCAAGTACTGTTCTGGTGTTGAAGGGATTATGAGAGATAGACACACGTTCGTCGGATCTCTCAGGTTCTTGAGACTGGATTGGGGATTTGGATATTTGTAGTTCAGGTTCGTTTTCAGCGTGTTGAGGGTGTTCAGTTTCCTGAACGGGTTCATTGATTGGTGGTGTGGGAGATGTTGTTCTGAGAGGTGAGGGTGAGGGTGAAAAGGTTTTGTGGGGAGAGGGTGGAGGTGATGATTTTTGAGGAGAGGGTGATGGTGATTTGGAAGTGGGCATTGGCGACCTTGCTCTCTGGAAGATCTTGGTTAGAGGCAGAGAATCAGATGGTGATTCTTCCTCAGATTGCTCCACTTCTGTCAATCTGACAGATTTCTCTCCTTCTGCTGTGATCATCGGTTCTTCCCTTACTTCTCTAATAGTTGGCTCAGAGCGGACTGCTATCTCCTCTTCTGATTCTTCTTGCATCAGATCCTCCGTTCTGCTGGCTGGCTTAGCCGAACTTGGAGCAGTCTTCAGAGGAGATGAGACTCTCTTCTGACGTTTCCGCTGAGCATCTGGTTTCTTGGCCAGATCCTTCCTCTTCATCCTCTTCTCTGGAATGGTCTTTTCTTGCACTTCAGACGATGCAGTTGCCTTATCTTTTCCCTTCTTTTCTCCCTTGGGTTTGGGCACATAAGGAGTTGGATCCTCATCAGCTTGTCCAGGTAGGGACTCATCCTTGCCCAGTATGGCCTTGTGCTTTGCTTGGTAAACCTTCTCTCCATTCTCGTTCCATTCATAATTCTATGGCAGCTTATCTGACAGAATGATAGAGATTTTGTGTATGAATGAGCACTTCGAAGATAAGCACACTTCATTGCTCTGGGTCAGCTCGAACTTCCCGGAGTCTTTTCTCAGTCTTGTTTTGACCATACACAACCAATCGATGGCTGAAGCCTTCTTGATTATTGCAGCCATGACACTTATCTTGTAAGAAGTGACCGCATCAAGGCTGTAAGTTGAGCACATGATCACCTTCTGAACAATTTCAAGAAGAAGGCGATACTTTCTCTTCAGATAGGAGGCTTTGACGTTCGTCGTGTTCTCCTTGTTTGCTGGTCTCAACAGTTCGGCTTCAAGAAACTCCTTTTCTCCTACAGTAGTCGTGTAGGTCTTTGGATTGATGCTTCCTCGAGTTAGGCCGAATATCCTCTGTAGATCGTCATTCGTCACTCGAACTTTCATTCTGCCAACGGAAGAAATTAGGTCAGCATCATTGTCTTCATCCTCTGCAGATTGTAAAGAAACTCTAGGGCTTCATGGGTGTGAACGATGTTCTGATGAGTAGAACAATATCGTTCCAGTCCACACTCTCGAAGGCACTCCAGAATTTCCAGCGATTCCGGATCTGAGGTGATGTTGAAGACGACGTACTTTTCATCAATGATGTCTTTCTTCATCGATGCAAAGTTGCAGTACTTTTTCCCTTGGCCCGGTCTTGAAACAAGGTGTGCCATTTCTGTATGATATGCAAATTGATGTTTAGTTTGAGTAAGATAATTCATAAAATTCAGTCAAACTTTTAATTTCAGCATCAATTTAGCAAGTAAGCATTTAGATCAAGTAAAAACAGAATCACTACTTGAAAACCTAGGTACCATAGAGAGATTGAGATCATATAATTAATTAAAACAGGAAATTACCAGTAATTGATTCGAAAGATTTGAAATCGGAAGAGTAGAATCAAATAATTTCGAAGGTAATTCTCTGAAGAAAAAAAAAAGATCTTTTAAGAGATTTTGAGAAGACGAAGTAGTGGAAAGCGGTTTTCTGAGAAAAATTTGGATTTTGTAGAATACGAGGGAAAACCTTTTTGCACAACTTTCCAAAGTACTCAAGTATCCGTGTTTTAAAATCGGTGGCTGAGATTAATCGGCCAAAAGGTATTTTAATCGCACGGTTGAGAAAAGTAGTCTTCTAATTTTCCGGACTCGAAAAATCGCAATAAAACGTTTTGAAAACATTTTCCCAAGTCCGCATTAAAAGCTTTGCAGAGCATGCGTCATGAACGGTGTAAAATCAATTAAAATAAATAACGCATATAAGGTATTCAGAAAGAGATAAATAAGAGAGCGTATCTGACTGATTGATGTTGTAATCAATCAGTTACCACGGTGATCTGATCTGGTACTTTGTTGACTTATCTGATGGTTGCCTTATGCATTTCCCAACAATATCTCACTTATCTGATCAGATTCTTGCTTCAAACACTTCGCCACTTATCTGATCCTCTTCTCTGATACTCTATATCCTTCAGTCTTCTTCTAAACATTCTTCTAAATAACCCGCATTTACTGAAGTCAACTCCCGCCAAAACTTTTACTTCGGGGAGTCCAAAAGTCACCTCGATTCCCAAATCGGCGCGATTTGACATACGTAATAATGGCATAGATACGTTGTGATTTAATCACACCGTTAACTCATCCAACCATTAGCCGCGTGTACCTAACGCGTTGTCGATGCAAATTTCTCTTAAGATTTCCTGAGAAGATAAAATTTGCATTTATACCCCTAATTTCCTTCTATAAATTAGCCTGGGGTGTTAGGCAAACAACACAATCATAAACTATTTCTTCTTCTCTAGCATATCCTTCATGCTTTTCCGATGAGTTCCTTATTTCCGGTGAAACTTCCGGTGGGAACCTTTAGCCCTTTTCCAATGAATTCAGCTTCTCAGATCAACCTTGTGTGTTCCTTCACACTGCTTTCGTCGTCATCTAAGATTTCACATACGATCAATGCTAAGCTTCTTTACCACCGTGGAGGCGGATCTGCTAAAGCAAATGAGAAGGCACTTATCCTAACCGTATGCACCTTGTGCGCCTATCGAGATGACAGAATTAGCATCAACAGACTTAGTCTGAAACAAAACATGGGTTTGATATACAAAATAGTGTATCAAACTCAATATTTGCATGAGACACAAGTGTTTGTTTGGTCCTTGTGACCAAACCTTTGGCACTGTGCCCCATTTAACAGCTGGAAGTCCAGTTGATTTTACGTCTGAGGGCTTCCGGCTTGGACATCCTTCAAAGACTCTCTTGCTCCTCCATCCGAAGCTTTGAGATTGGCTCAGGATTCTCGAAGCCTCTCTGACGTCCCTTCTCAGGATCGAGGGAAAATGAGAGCGTCATACCTTGACCTCTCTCTCGCGTTCCCTGCCTAGGGTTGTCTTAGGGATGATGGTTTATGTATCGACCTCCGGGTCTTCTTGTACTTGTAATACCACTTAAAGATAGTTGTAGCATTTGTAGCTTGTGATATCACTTGTAACTTGTAAATCTGATCTCCGGGTCTTTATCAATGAAAAAATCTATTATTCCATTACTGCGTTGTTTCTTCTGACTTATGCGATCTGTAGCTTTAATCTTGATTTGCTTGTTGACTGTAGCTTTAATCGACTTATAAAGTAATCTTCCAATCGATCGAGTTCCCCTTGTCGATATGTCTTGAATCGATCCTCTTTGTCCGAACTTCGGATCGGTACGCTTATCCGACTTTTTGATCCGCTTCTTATATGAACTTTAGATCGGCTCCTCAATGCAGTCGTCGTCGATCGGTTGAGATTCCTGACTCAACTGATTCTACTTAACTTTGGTTAGTCTTTTAACCAACCGGTTCGGAGATCATTCCTTCAACCATATCTCGGTGCATTTTCTCCAAGATCCGAAGCCCTAGCTCGTTGTATAACTCTTCGAATCGATCTCGGCCTAGCGGCTTGGTTAAGATATCGACTTTACATTTTGTCGGTATGGATCTTTTCCATCACGATATTCTTCTTTTCAACTTGATCTACGATAAAATGGTGTCGACATCCACATGCTTGCATCTTGTATGTAGAAACGAGATTACGAGTGATTGCAATAGCACTATTATCATCACGAGAATATAGCTACGTTCTTAGCTACGATGTTGTAATCCCTTAGCTGCTGACTTAGCCAGAGCAGTTGGGAACAACAGCTTCTTGCAGCCATATATTACGCCCGGTAGTAGATGTCATGAATCGATGTTTGCTTCTTGAAAACCATGAGATCGGCTTATTTCCCGGCCGACATGAACACGAGGTTGACTTTACGTCGATTACGCAACCTCCGTGTCTGAATCGAGAATACCCACTAAGCTCTAGATTGTCATCTGATGGGTAAAATAAACCAAGGTTTTCAGTCCCCTCAGATACTTGAGAATCCGCTTAGCTGCTTCTAGGTGGCTTTGCATTGGATTTGCTTAAAATTTGGCACATACACCTACTGCAAACGTAATGTCCGGGTCGCTAGCAAATCGGGTATAGTAGTGATCCAATTAGAGCTCTATACTCTTACGATTCGTTTTCGACCATCTTAAATGCGGATCCATCTTGAACCCGGTCATCATGGGAATTCTGGCTTCCTTGCAATGTTGAACTCCAAACTTTGCAATAGATTCTTGTGTATTTTGCATGGCGCAGATGAATATCCCTTCTGTACTCTGCTTGACTTGTAAACCCAGAAAGTAATTAATCTGACCCATCATGGACATCTCGAACTTCCCTTGCATCAACTTGCTGAACTTCTCCCACCGCTTCTTGTTGGGAGATCCGAAGATGATGTCTTCCACGTAGATCTGAACCATCAGAATATCTTCTCCATCTTCTATCCTGAATAAGGTTCTGTCCACTATTCCTTTAGTGAACCCACTGTCTATCAAGAACTGAGAGAGTGTATCATACCAAGCTCGAGGAGCTTGTTTCAGTCCGTAAAGAGCTTTCCTTAAACGGTACACTTGGTTGCCTTTTTCAAAGCCTGGAGGTTGTTCGACATAAACTTCCTCTGCTAGTACCCCGTTTAAGAATGCACTCTTTACATCCATCTGATACACAGTAAACCCTCTATGGGAAGCATATGCCAGAAATAGCCGAATGGCTTCTAGGCGACCGACTGGTGCAAAGGTCTCATCATAATCAATTCCTTCGGATTGTGAATACCCCGTAGCAACAAGTCTTGCCTTATTCCTGGTTATGACATTTTTCTCATCCCTCTTGTTCTTGAATACCCACTTCGTGCCAATTACGTCTTGATGAGTTGGTCTATCCACCAATTCCCAAACTTGATTCCTTTCAAACTGTTCCAGCTCCTCCTGCATGGCTAGAATCCGACCAAGCGTCTTGTAGAGCTTCCTCATTGTAGTTGGTTCCTTCATAGACAGCTAACAACAGTACATGGCACTTTCACCAATCTGATGTCTAGTTTTGACTCTATCAGATGGGTCTCTGATAATCAGATCAGTTGGATGACTGGTAATCCAGGTTCTTCTGTTCTTATGTGCTTTTGTTTGGAGAACATCATCCATATCTGATAGTTCATTACTAGTGATTGGGAGTGGTGCGGAGTTATGATCCACTTGATATGAACATGTCTCAGCTGATGTTGGACTCATCATGTGTTGATGTCTGTTCGTAGGAACTTCAGGAGTTCCCCCTGAACCAGATGGTTCGATTGATCTTATCTCGGTAATGCGAACTTCTTCATCGGCAGGTTATGCGTACCTTAGGGTCTGATTGACCTGTTGAATCAGCAAGATGAAGTTCTGGTATGTACACTTTATGTGTTCAGCTTCTTTCTCCTTGATGCTTAGCTGATCCATTTTCTGCATGTCAAGTATCGATTGATCTGGTACGGCTTGTTCTGAGGTAGCTTTCTCTTGTTCAGAAGATGTCTCATCAAAGACCACATGGGGTGTTTCTTCCACAACTAGGGTTCGTTTGTTGTAAATCCTGAAAGCCTTGCTGGATGAGGAATATCCTAAGAGTATACCTTCATCTGACTTGGCCTCAAAAGTCTTCAACTGACTTTTCCCATTGTTGTGAATAAAACACTTGCACCCGAAAACATGGAAGTATGAAACACGAGGTTTTCTTTCCTTCCACAGTTCATAAGGTGTTTTGAAGTGAGTCTTAGTCGAGAGAACATACATTACGAGTATGGCATCTTTGTGTTGATTATACGCTTGTAAACGGCTTGGTGTAGCATGTTAAATTTAACATAGTGCGGCGAACTTCCTTGTGAGTTCTGTTTCTCCGTTCTGCTACTCCATTTTGTTGTGGTGTTCTTGCAGCTGACGTTTCAAGTCAGATACCAAACTTCAAGTGCAAAAAATCAAGAACAAAGGAATTCAGGAACTCTGTACCTTTATCTGATCTGATTTTTTCTATGCTGACACCCTTCTCGTTTTGTAGCTTCTTGAGCAGCTCGGGTATCTTAGTCTTTGTCTCATTCTTCTTGTATAAGAATACAACCCAAGTAAACTTGGAATAATCATCCACGAATACTAAAGTATATTTCGTCCTTCGAGATCGGTGGTGTGGCGGGTCCGAATAGATCCATATGGGCAGATTTGCAATACTCTCTTCGACATGCGGCACATGTCCGATCTTTTGGAGAATATCTCATTCGGAAGTCCTCAACCAAAGACATCCTAGCGATCTTGTTAAGAGTCTTGAAGTTCGGATGACTCATTCTTTTATGCCGAGCCAATCGCTACTTTTAGAACTCTTAACAATTAAGCATGTATTCTTTGGGCAACCTGCTCCAATCTGCTTTGTGTAGATTGTGCCTTTCCTTGAAACCGATTAGCAAGATTTGTTGAGTGGCTCGATTCCTTATCGTACACTTTTGTCGCCGAGAACTCAATGTTGAATCTGTTGTCGCTGTAATCAGGATCTTGATAGTAGATTGTGCTTCAATCCTTTGACATACGAGACTCGGTTATTTGTACATCATCATTCTCTAAGGTTAGAATCCTTTGGTAAAACCAAAGTTATCATCACCGAAGAGTACACGTGGGCCTTCTTGTTCTTTGTAAGAGCTAAGGAGATGTTTGCTTCCAGTCATGTGCCTTGAGCATCCACTATCGATGTACCAAATAGTTACTTGTGCACCTCCTTTGTTGGCTAGTCCCACGCGAACCTGCAATCAAATCAGGCTTTAGGTACCCCTTTGGAATTGGGTCCTGGGGGGTTAGTGGTGGATTTAGGGATCCACACAAACAGAGCACTTCTATGAAAATCTGATAGATTAGAAGGTCTGATTTGTCTCCCATACATATCAACATAATCATACGTCTCTTTATATACTTTCTAGTTAGTATGATTATTCGTGTGAGCCTTGGGTGACTTAGAAGACTTGGGATTTTTCTTTATATTTTATCTTCTTTTAATCCAGTGTGGCTCAGGTGCAGTAGCCCTAGATCTCTGGTTATAGGGGTAGGTACGACTGCTACCATCAAAAGATTCATATCTTTTTAACATAGGTGGTCTTTGCAGTTTACCTATAGCTTGCTTATTAGGCACCTGACCTTGAATGGGTCTCAGATTAGATTTCCTTCTTACAGGTTGTCTCTTCTGATACCTACACTGCTGATCAGGTTGAGGTTTCTTCAGAAGAACTGGGTTCTTCTGTTGATTCCTCGGCTGATGCTTTATCAGTTGGGGTTCATTTCTATTCCCTTTCTGATTAGGCACCTGTCTTACTTGCTCAGCAGGTCTTTTTCCCTTATCAGATACAAGTTTAGCTTTTAGTGTATCTTTGTCAGAGACTCGTTTGATTACACCCTTCTGAAGTGAATCAAATGGGGCTTTTGAGGATGTAGAAGGGTTCTCATACCCAATTCCCTTCTTGTTAGTCGGCGTTCGAAAATAGGTGTTCATTTCTTGAACGGTTTTAGATGACTTCGTGAAAACCTCTATTTTCTTGTGCAAACTATCCTCAGTAGTTTTTAGACTCTCATGTAGTCAGAATAGCTCATCAAATTTAGCTTGAAGGATTTTGAAATTATCAGCTTGCTGTTTGTTGATTGCTAGCTGATCTTTGATCTGCTTCTCCTGATAAGAAGATTTAACTTTCAGAATGTTAAGTTCCACAGTTACCTTCTGAGCAGTTTCAGTGGATTTTAGTTCAGCAGCTTTACTGAGAGCGTTCTCTTTAACAAGCTGATTATTCCTGATCCTTAGCTTGTCATTTTCAGCTTCAACTATTGTATAAGTGTCTACTGCATCAGAGAGATCATCAAGCAATTGCTCAGAGTAGAGCTGCAAGTCAATCTCTCCAGCAGGTGTGCTAATAATAGCAGGTGTGGAATTTGAAAAAGCATAAGGTTTGGAGATTACCTCAGATTGGTCCTCCTTGGCCATCAGGCAGACTTCATCGTCATCTGAAGAGAATATCCGATCTTCATGCTCGTGGAAGTCAACAGCACTGCTTATCAGACAGAAGTCTTCTACTGAAGAGTAGCTAGAGTCCTCAGAAGGCAGATAGGAATCATCAATTCCATATGTGTCAGCTACCTGGGCTTTCCTATCTCTGAGGTGTTGCTCTCTTTTGTTCCGTTTTTCTTCTCTTTCTCTGGGAGTCAGGTCAGGGCAGTCGGTGCTGTAGTGACCTGGTTTCTCGCAGTTGAAGCATGATCCTCGATCTACGGAACTTCCTCTACCAGGTGAGTCACTTCGTCTGTAGGATCTGTCAGGTGACTTTCCTTTCTGATAGTAATCTGAGCTCCTTCTGTCAGATCTGTTATCTCTTCTCTCATCTGTCAGATCAACTCTTTTCTTTTCTTCTCTGTGATCTCTTCGATCATCAGATCTGGTTCTTTCTCGTGATCTGTCAGTTGGCCTCCTGTTTCTTTTATAGTCACTGTTGAATCTCCGATACTTACCAAGCTGAGTATTTGTTCTTTCAAGTTTCCTGGTAAGCAGAGCGATCTGTTCTGCTTGACTTATTATGATTCCAACAGGTTCAGTGGCCTTCGATCTGCTGCTGGTTGCTTTAAACGCAACTTATTTAGATGTTGAGGCTTCAGCAGGCGTGTCATCTTCATCTGCTTGTCCTCTTTCGATTAAATCAAACTCGTGTGCTTTAAGGCTTAGGAACAAGCTACTCGGCTTCATCTTTGAAACGTCTTGGTAATCCTTGATTACCGTGACTTTCATGTCCCATTTCTTGGTGAGAGATCTTAAGATCTTGTAGTTGATATCTTTTTCTGACATCTCTCTACCAAGTTCTCGTAGCTTATTGACCGACATGGTGATCCTCCCATCGAGCTCGTTGATTGTCTCGTTGGGCAACATCTTTAACTTTTCAAACTTCACCAGCTCAGCTTGTAGGCGGCTGTCTTTGATCTGATCATTTCCTTCGCATATCTCAGCAAGAGTATCCCACATTGCTTTTGCGGTTTTGAGATACTTTATCTTCTCCTTGGTGACTTTATCCATTGTCTTCATGATTATATGCCTAGCGATTGTATCTAGAGTATGCAGCTTTCTTTCCTCTGCATCCATCAAGGCTGGGATTTTTCGCACAAGACTTCCCGTGGCAAAATCTGGATCTCCTCAAACTGCTGGGTTGTGGTAATATATGGTGATGGGTCCTCGTTCGATGACTTCCATTATTCTGCCGCTTATCGATTCTAGATGGTTGCACATATATATAGCCCAATCTGCATACTCATCAATTTAAAACTTAGGCAAATCATGATACATACCAGAGGTATTATCCATGCTGAGTGATTTTGAAAATGAATGAGTTTTAAAAATGGTTTTTCAAGATCTGTTCAAATGACTGTAAAGATTCTTTCTCAAGAATCAATGATACTCAAAGCCAGTGGTCTGTAGAACCACTGCTCTGATACCACTTGTAGGTCCCGAATGGGTTTTGTGAGGGTGGAAGTCTAGAGGGGAGGGGTGAATAGACTTCCAAAAACTTTTCGTGTGGATCAGCTGTGAACTGCAGATTACCCGATCAGAGTGCTAGTGTATCAGTTTAGACTGATGTTCAATCTTACTGAGTGCCTGAAGGCAGATCAGCTTGATATCTGTCAGTTTAACTGAATGGTGCGGAAGCTTGTTTTTACCCGTGTGAAAAAACAGTTTTAACAATCTGATTCTGAAGTCAGTTTTCAACCAGTTGACTAAGGTGTCAATCTGATCAGATCAGTTTCTTGGTGAAGATTGAGCTTAACTTAGAATATGTATGCTGTTTAAAACTCAGTTGTGTGACTTGTGTAAAGCAATAAGAAAGCAAGTAAATGCACACAAGACTTTTTATAGTGGTTCAGACGAAACCCGTCCTACGTCCACTCTTCCCTTAACACAGGGGAACCTTAACCTACTTTAATCTGCGGGACTTATATCTTTTTCAGGATGGCCGAGATGTTTACCGAGTTCTCACTCTTACAAACTTAACCTGCGGGACTTATATCCTTTTCAGGATGGCCGAGATGTTTACCGAGTTCCCACTCAAGCTTAACCTATGGGACTTATATCCTTTTCAGGATGGCCAAGATGTTTATCGAGTTCCCACTCTACAAACGTAACCAGTGGGACTTATATCCTTAAAAAGGATAGCCGAGATGTTTAATGAGTTCGCACTCTACAGACTTAACCTAACTTGAGTTTGGGTAAAGAATGATGGAGGGTTCCAACTGGAAATCTATCTTGATGCTTTAGGTAGCCAAAATGCTAGTGGATAGGATTTCTTGCTAAGAACTAATGGGATGAACACTCTAAGAATAATCTTCAAATGTAGTGTTCTTTGAACGGAGATTTTGCTGTAGCTTTAGCTTCTTTTGCTTGTTCTCACTCGTTGGTTCTTGCGTTTTATCTTTGTTGGTCCTATTTCTTCAAAATGAAGATCGATCCCATTTTATAGACCTCGAAATCAAAGAGCCGTTGGAGAGCGATTTGAATTTCGGGCTATACTAGGTAGGTTGTAGGATATGATTGTGACGTGCTCCGATTATCGACGTGGCCATAGGCATCATTAGCGCCATTTTTGTTTGCAGCGTCGTATCCCGCAATGTCAGCTCTTTTTGTACACGTGTCACTTTCTTCTTGGCTTCGCGAGGCGGTACTTAAGGAATTTATCCGTTTAGACGATTGATATTCCTTTTGTAGAAGATTCGCTTGTCTGGTGTATCATTTTGATTGTCACCAGGTGTGAGCTGACTTGATCCGGTAACTGATCAGTCTACCTTCATTGAGACTTCAGATGCACATTATCTTAGCTTCAATATGCAGACTCTGCTGAATGTAGGTCTTCAGGTCTTTTGATCTTCAGGTGTCTTTGAGCCTCAGTGTATTAAGTCGTACTGAGTCTTCAGGTTTGTTGCTGAGTCTTCAGACTTATCTGAGTCTTCAGGTTCATCTGAGTCTTCAGTGTTTATCTGAGTCATCAGGTTCATCTGAGTCTTCAGTGTCTTCTTGTCTTCACCTGATCTTCTGACTTCTTGTCTTCTGATTTGCGCTTAGTCTTCTGATCATCTGACCTTATCTGGGTCATCTGATACATCGACCTGACCTATACATATTGAGTTCCCCCTCAATATGTGACCTATCTTTTACTTCAGCTATCTATACATTTCAGCTGGTCATCTTAATCTGATTATAAGTCATCAGTCAGCTAACAGGTCTGACTGGTCCTATTACAACCTGTTTTGGAACTTCCATCAAAACTAAGTTACATATTTCCCAACAGTTTCCAACTAGGATGAGATATCCTTTACAATAAGAACAATGCAAAGGCTAGGATATCTCTACTAAGCTTTAGATATATCTTATCAATCTAGGCTTAGTGAATGAGCTCTCTTCAATGTGAAACACTTGGAAAATTCTAGGTTTTTCGAGCGCTTCAATTTGCAATAATACGAATGAGCTCTTGAGTTGCTTTCAAATTTCCCGTAACCTCTCAATGTAGAGGGTCACTAGTATTTATAGGCAACTTCACCAAGGTCACTCTTAAAAAACTATCCGTTGGAGGAGATAGCTTCATGAGTTTCCTCTTATGGTGTTTG
This sequence comes from Stenogyne calaminthoides, assembly GCA_037126765.1. Classification (NCBI taxonomy): domain Eukaryota; kingdom Viridiplantae; phylum Streptophyta; class Magnoliopsida; order Lamiales; family Lamiaceae; genus Stenogyne; species Stenogyne calaminthoides. The sequence goes on along the minus strand of JBBCBC010000005.1, from coordinate 32,851,388 downwards.
ATGAACGACTATTTTTAGGGTTTGAATACTCACTTGCATGTTTTAGGAAATATGCTTTCGTGTAGCCAATCACCACTTTTTGCAGTCTGGAACATAGTACTACTGACATGCTTCAGTGTCCTGTCGCTTTCAGTGTCAGTAAAGTACAGTGTTGTCTTCCTCTGATTGGTTCTTGTCTTCAGTAAATGTAGCCAAACATAACGGCTCTTTTTGGTCAATTTCTCTGAGTGAGATAACCTTAAACAACACTTAGACTTAGTTCCCTTTGTTTGCATATGAATGTCTTGGGCAATATCTATTTTTCTGAATATTCGCGTTTTTCTTAGTTTTGTAGCCTTCAGATAGATATTATTTAGTGCCTCGGAACATTCAGGTTATACTGAGTATTCAGTATTTTGCTGAGTCTTCAGTAACTACTGTGTCTTCAGTATCTTCTGAGACTTCAGTATCTTCTGAGACTTCAGTGTCTTCTGAGTCTTTAGTGTCTTCTGAGTCTTCAGTGTCTTCTGAGTCTTCAGTGTCCTCTGAGTCTTCAGTTTCTTCAGCAACTTACTGAGACTTTAGTTTCTTCAGAAAGTTACAGAGACTTCAGTGTCTTTAGTGACATACTGGGTTTTCAGTTATATACTGAGTCTTCAGTTTCTTCAGAAACTTACTGTGTCTTCAGTTTCTTCAGAAACTTACTCAGTCTTCAGTTTCTTCAAAAATCGAACCTGATCTATATCTGCTGACTATACATGGTGCAGATAACATCCTGAACACTCTATACTAAATCCTGACTCAGTCTATCAAGATTATCCTGAACATGTCATACTCAGGAGTTTTGGGATCTAATCAAAATCCTCTATTAAATTCATCTCCCAACAATTTCCCCCTTTTTGATGATGCCAAAACCATCTTGTTACAAAAACACCTAACCTATACTCAGGTTTCAGTTTTTCTATTACAATCCAAATTGGCAATTCTCAACAGTTCAAAACATAAGGACTATCAAACATAAAAGACATGTAAAAAGATAATGAGATATTATCTTTGAGCATAAAGATAAATTTTCATTGATTGTAAGATCAGAGTTACAGATTACAATGAAAATCAAAAACAAAAAATAGAAGTACAGAGAGTCTTCAGTCTTCTTCATCTTCAGTCTTCATCAACCTCATCCTCAGGCACCTCCAGGTTGAACATCCCATAATATCTTTTCTTCAATTCATTCCTTGCTTTGATGATGTCTGGGTTGTTTCCTGTCAGGCCAAGTTATACTGAGCAATCTCTTGAGAAATGGTTGTCTCATTCACATAGCCATTCTCGAGTCTTGGAGTTGGGTAAGTATATGGACCAGGGGCAACTATCTGAGTATTACCTTCATCTACTAAGTTTATCCAACTTTGCAGGTACTTAGGATAGAATGTCAGAAGATATTCAATGAAGGCTTCATTCATATCCGAGTTGGTCCCCCTCCATTCCCTCAGAATTTCATAGTAGAACCAGAAGGTTCTCTTGATTTCCTCCCACGCATCATTGAATTGAATAGGCATCCATTTGTCAATGTGCGGCCATTTCTGAGCTTTTTCAGTACCCCTCCTTTTGCTCAAGAATTTCTTGAAACCACTTCTTCTTTTCTGCTCTTCTTCTTTCATCTTCCTGATTACAGGAACTCCTGATACAGAAGCAGCAATTTTCTTCTCTTTTTCCACTTGAAGGGTTTTCAGAGCTTTCTTTGAGTTGAAGATTTCTTTATCAGCTTCTTCCTCGGATTCTTCAAAATCAATAATCAATTTCCTCTGAGTAGATTTGGAAAGTTTAGCTCTTTTCTTCTTATCCTGCTCTACAAATGCCACAGCCTTTCTCTTGATAGGTTTGACTTGTTCTTCACCGGCTTGGCTTGTTTTCACCATCCTTCTACCACTCAGTTTCTCAGAAATTTCTTCCTAGATAGTTTGCTCAGATACTTGAGTGTAGATAGGTTCTTCAGCTTCCTTGAATTTGAGCTTCTCAGTGGCTTCCACTTCTTTTAAGGCATCAGCAATAATTTTCTCTTCAGCTTCTTTCTCAGCCTTTCTCTTCAAGGTCTGTGCCAACAACTCACTAAGCTTGCCACCAGGCCTTTCCCCCTTTTTGGCACCATACCTTAGAAGAAGTTGAGAAAGTGCGGTATCCATATGATATTGCTCTTTGCTAATACAGCGTACTTTCCCTGCCAACTGATCGTGCTCATCTTTCAGCCTCTTCATATGATTCTTGGCTACTGAGAACTCTTCAGATAGAGGTGCAAACTGGTGTGAGAAGACATTTTGCACCATCTCTGTCATCTTGGTCATGAGCATAGAGCCCATTTCCTCAACAGCTGTCTTGATCATCAGATCATTCTTCTCAACCAGCTTGGCTTCAAGATATGCTGTGCTTTCCTGATACATCTTCTTCATCTCTGCATTGAGCTCAGATTTGACTCCATAGTCATTTTATCAGCAAGAGATGTTTGAAGATGCATCATGTCTGAATATGAACTCAGTGTTTCCCGCTTCTGAGATTGGTTGGCCAAGGTTTCTTCAAATTGAGTCATTTTCTCCACCATTGGCACCACTTTCTCCAATTTGTCCAATATAGGACTGAAGTCAATCTCTGGAGTATGTAGAACTTTTTCCACCCGAGCCTCAGTCTGCTTATCAGACATAACAGATTTAAAGATAGGAACTTCAGTAGCTTTGGCATAATGTTTAATAGTGCCAAAAGTTACCTGAAGAGTGCTAACTTCAGTCTGAGGATGTGAGATATCAGTCTGACCAGCATCAGTTTCCTTCTCCATCTGAGATTGCTTTTCAGCATCATCTTGTTGATCCCCCTCTTTATCTTGATCCTTAGAGCTGGAGGCATCAACATCAGCTTCCCTCCTCTCAGCCACCTTCTTCTTGACTAGCTCATCAAAATCAGCAATTTTCATCCTGAGCTTAGTCTTCCTGAATCCAGAGAACTCTGTTAGCACAGCAGTCTCAGCATTCCACCAGTCTTCTCCTCTGAAGGAGGCTATGTTCATCATCTCTGGAAGAGTTTGGTTCAAGATATAGACTGTGGTTCTGAGTCTGAAGAAGAGATCCTGAAGGTCAGGATATGAGTTCATTTCGAGTGGTACCATCGAGAATGAATCGTTCCCCCCTTTTGCGCCACTCGGTTTCTTCGCTGTCCCTTCTTGACTTTGGGCTTTTCGGGTTTGATGAGGATCAAATTAAGTCTTTGAGGATTTAGAAAAGGTTCACTCAGGAGCGCATCTAAGTTCAGTAGCTCCTGCGGGGTTGATTGTTACGAGGTGCGAGCAGTATCTCCTCGGTAGGAACACGAGGTCCCTTGAATATTTCACGAGATATTTTATGCGAGCTCTCGAGATGTTCCGAGAACCTCGAGAAAACACTGTTCTCGGTTTGTTCTGTCAGAATTGATCACAACTGAGCCAGAACTTGCAATGGAGATTTTAGTCCTTGCTGGCCTTCAGGTTGGAGTTCCTCAGTGTCACTGACCTCCTCTTCAGTAATAATTTGAAGTTTCCTGCGCTTCTGAGGGGCCAATGTTTTCTTCTTCAGAGTTTCTCCCTTTTCTCTCTTCACCTCCATCAGGGCTTTCCCCCTGGCTTGTTGGGCTTCTTCAGCTCCTTCTTCAGTGGTCTCCTCCTGAGACTTTGAGCTTTTCTCCTTCCTTCCTTTCAAAGTCTTCTTAGTTGTAGGTGGCTTGAATAGAATTTTTGACTTTGGAAAGGGTGAGGAGTTAGCAAAGATATCTTCTTCTTCTCTGCACATCTCCAAGATATATGCAATCTTGGTTGCATGAAGGATCTTCCCTTTGATGACAACTGATTCATTCACCTTCTGGACTTGCTTAGCTTGGTCACTCACCACTTTGATTAAATAATGTAACCAGTTGAAAGCAGTGGTGGGTGAATCTTCAATCGTCGCCATTAATCTCAACTTCGGCGTACTAATCTGTTCAAAGCTGCCAGACCTGCTCATGATGCATTTACTCACAATGTCTAGCAAAACTCGATACTTAGGCTTCAAATGCCTTTTGTTCAGAGTTGCTTCGAACTTAATTGGATACTCTGCAATCCTATCCAGATACTCTTGCTCCCTACCCATCATATAAACTGTAGGGTCTTCTCCTCTATCGCTCAATTCGTATATGGCATTAAGATTCTTAGGGATGATATACAAATCCCTAACAAAATCCACATAAATGAGAAACTGTAATCTGCGATTCTATACAGTCCTCATCATCTAATTTCAAATTAGAGATAAACTCTATTACCTCCTTTGCGTATTCTTCCTCTGGGTGATTCGCAACCAGGGCAAGTGAGCTTCGCCAATCGAATCATGTGCAAAGCTTCTTCTTCATGAGTCGCATTCGATGAGCTTTCGAGAGAAACAACGTATTCATACCATGGTTTGTTAGAGATGCCAAGTTTATCGTATAAAGAGAAGGTCATTTTTGAAGAATTTTTGTGAAGGGTTTTGAAGAAGATGATAATTTCTGGGCAAATGAGAGTTTTTTGAAGCAGAGTGTTTTGAAGACGAAGGCTTTTGGAATTGGGCTTTGAAGGAATTTCTTCAATAGATATATAGGATTTGATTCATGAAAAATCGTATAGATGAAGAAATCGACGGTCGAGATTAAACACCGACTAAATCGGGTATATGAAAGGACGATTTCACAAATATTACGCCGCCAATTTAACCTTATTGGTGATTAATGAACAATGCAATTAATTACTGTTCCTGCAGACCATTGACTTTCTTTGAGTATTTCAAAGGTCCCGCCCAAATATTCCTTCAGGTGTTTTGTTATTTATTGTTAATGATTACTGAGATTCAGTTAGACAATAAATGAGTTGCATGAGTCAATACTTCTTCAGACTAATTTTCTCCATCAGTCTTACTGAGTTTTGACCTTGATAAAATGTCAGTATAATACTGAGTACTGAGCGAGGTCAGTATAATACTGAGTACTGAGAAAGATCAGTATAGTACTGAGTACTGAAAGGGGTCAGTATGATACTGAGTACTGAACGAGGTCAGTATAATACTGAGTACTGATCTTCAGGATATCTGAGTTTCCCAAGACTCAGAGTTCAGTACTTTCAATTTTATCCTGAGTTTCTCAGTAAAATCCTGAGAAAACTTCATGCATCTGAAAACCTTCAATTTTTCAGATTTGCTTTATACACCTGGATCCAACATACCTAATTCAACTGATAGTTCCTGAAATCTTGATTCAGCCAAAGGTTTAGTCAAGATATCAGCTCTCTGTTTATCAGTATGAATTTTCTCCATCCTGATGTCTTTCTTCTCAACATGATCTCTGATGAAGTGATGTCTGATATCAACATGCTTACATCTGGTGTGCAATACCGGATTTTGTGTAATAGCAATTGCACTATTATTATCACAAAATATAGGTACTTCATTGGCTATAATCTTATAATCCCTCAATTGTTGTCTGAGCCAAAGAATCTGTGCACAACAGCTTCCTACAGCCATGTATTCAGCTTCAGTAGTACTGGTTGCTACTGAGGTTTGTTTCTTTGAAAACCATGATATCAGTTTACTTCCAAGAAATTGACAAGTTCTTGTGGTAGACTTCCTGTCAATTCTACATCCTCCATAATCAGCATCTGAATAACCAGTTAATTCAAGGTTATCATCAGCTGGATACCATAATCCTCTATTCACAGTGCCATTAAGATATTTCAGAATCATTTTGGCAGCCTCCATGTGACTAGCCTTAGGATTAGCTTGGTATCTTGCACATATCCCAACAGCAAATGTTATATCAGGCCTACATGCTGTGAGATATTGCAGTGATCCAATGATCCCTCTATAATCAGTGTGATTTACTGATTTGCCTTCAGGATCAGGATTCATCTTGTAGTTAGTATTCATAGGAATTCTAACTGCATTGCAATTCTGTACACCATACTTTGTAATCAGATCTCTGGTGTATTTTGCTTGATTGATGAAAATTCCTTCCTTAGTCTTTTTCACCTGAAGTCCAAGAAAGAAATTAACCTCCCCCATCATTGACATCTCAAACTTTCCTTTCATCAGGGTAGAAAACTTTTCACACAACTGATGATTTGGAGATCCAAATATGATGTCATCTACATAAATCTGAACAAGTAAGATGTATTTCCCATCTTCTATCTTGAACAAAGTCCTATCAACAGTTCCTTTGATAAAACCATGGTCAGTAAGAAACTGAGAAAGGGTATCATACCATGCTCAGGGTGCTTGCTTAAGACCATACAAGGCTTTCCTGAGCCTGTAAACTTGGTCATTCTGTCTGAAACCAGGAGGTTGTTCCACATAAACCTCTTCCTTAAGCACACCATTCAGAAATGCACTTTTCACATCCATCTGATAGACTGTGAATTTCATGTGGGCAGCATATGCAAGAAACAATCTGATGGCTTCTAGTCTTGCAACAGGTGCAAAGGTTTCATCATAATCCAAGCCTTCTTCTTGGGAATAACCTTGTGCAACTAGCCTTGCCTTGTTTCTCACAATGTTGTTGTTTTCATCTCTCTTATTCTTGAACACCCACTTAGTTCCAATCACATTGTGCCCTTAGGTCTATCCACTAGCTCCCAAACTTCATTCCTTGAGAACTGATTCAGCTCTTCTTGCATAGCAGTAATCCAAAATGAATCTTGTAGAGCTTCTTCAATCTCAGTAGGTTCTTTTTCAGATAGGAAGCAGCAGAATAAAGCACTTTTACCATGGAACCTTCTTGTTTTGACACCATCTGATAGATCACCCACAATCTGGCTTATAGGATGACTATCCAACCATTTTCTCCTAGATGTTCCCCCTTCAGTAGTATCCTCAACATCAGAAATGTTAGGTTCAGGTAGTTCATTAAATTCAGGGAACAACAGAAAAAGAGAAAGAGAATCATCTTCCTCAGGGGAAATTCCATTCAGAACATTGTCCTTCAGTTTGTCCTTTGGAATTGTCTCCAAATGTGATCTGAGGGCCTTTTTGCTCAACATAGTCAGTGATTAGTTGCTTATATCCTGTCATATGTCTTGAACACTCACTATCCAGATACGATACAGCAGAACCAACTCATTTCCACTCATCAGTGCTATGTTGTATTCATTCAGCTCAGTGCCCTTTTCTTTTACCTGAAAAACATATCAGTTCATAGGTACCCATTTGGTGTAAGGTCCTACCAGGTTAGCTGTACCTTTTGGAACCCAAATCTGTCTAACAACTCTAATTACTTTAGAGTGGCTGATTTGTCTCCCATAAACATCTACATACACATTCACCACCCTAGGTGCCTTGACAGTATCCTGTGTATGAGTGCCAGCCTTAGCATGAACATGAGCCTTAGAGTTCTTCTTGGGTTCAGGCCTTTTGTTCAAGTGCTTTGGCTTTTGTGCAGTTGGTCTCTGTCTCTGCTGACTTGGGTTCAAGAAACCTTTACCCTTAGGCAAGTGGGGTTTGGGTTGCTGTCTCTTTGAAATTGGGGTCTTTTAGTGTCGAGGACTTGGTCTTTTTCGGTTGAGAATATCTTTCTTTGAGTGTTTCTCTTCCGAAAATTCCTCCGGTGGTTCAAGTCTGCAGATCTCTTGAGTTGGTATTCTTAGCCCGAGGCTTTGAAATCTTGGCTGAAGATTTCCTCTTCGAGTGGTCAGGTTTTCTAGCCTTTTCACGAGGTGCAGGGCTTTCTTCCTGAACCTTGGTTTTCAAACCATAGGTCCTTTACCCTTGTCTAAAACTCAGGTAGTTCTTCAAGAAGAAGATTAGGTGCCACTTGTTTAACAAAGACAATCTTGGTGCTACTAGAACTAAACATTGAAGACCTTGTGAGGTTCCCCTGGAATGTATTCAATCCGGCTTTTTATAGTTGCGTGGTCTTTGATAACTCGAATTTCATCTATCACTTTAGATGCGAGAATTCAATAGAGCTAACTTTCTCTGCAAGACTATCCTCACATTTCTTTAGAGTTTCATGCTTCTCAAAGAGGTCATTGAACTCGATTACGAAAAGTGAATCTCCTCAAATTGGATTTCTCTAATTTTCCATTCAGGATCTCTATCACCTTCTCTTTTTCTGAGAGTTGTACTTTCAGAACGTCTAGTTCATCGGTAGTTCCCATCAATTGAGAAGTGATCTCGGCATTTTTAGTGTCTTTCCACTTCAGATTCTCAGCAGTCAGTTCCTTGTTCTGCTCTTGAGTTTCAGTGAGCAGTTCTTGTAACACAGAATAGTCCTTCATAAAATTCTCAAATGAATCCATCAGGTCAAAGTTACTGTTTACAGTAGAACTTGAGAACTCATGTGCTTGTGTAGGAGCAACAATAGAGATAGAAGAATTTACCTCCTCTATTGCCATAAGACAGATATCATCACTGTCACTATCTGAGAACATCTCATCTGAGGAACTGGAACCTTCTTCAGAATGTTCTTCTTCCTCTGCAATCATGGCTTTCTTGCTGGAGAACTTCTTGTCTCTCTTGGCTTGTCTTTCCTTTCTTTCTTTAGCACTTAGCTCAGGACAGTCATATTGAAAGTGACCTTTCTTCTGACAGTTTTAACATCTGTTGGCATCATCATCCTGATCACTATCCTCCTTGGTCTTGGAGTCCTTCTTTTTGGATGAAGATCCTTCTGGTTTCTGGTCCTTTCTTTTCTCAGTGTTTCTGTCCTCAGCTTTTGAGTCTCTCTTGTACCTGTGATTCCTGTAATATTTCTTGTATTTCCCGTATCTACTATTGAGTCTTTCAAACCTCCTTGCCATCAGTACTAGCTTATCCTCCTGCTCATCCTGATTTTTGGCAAGTAAGTTCTCAGACTCTCTAGACTTACAGGATTTCTCTTTGGCTTTGAAAGCCACATTCTTGCTAGATGATGAATCATCTTTGCTGTCAGCTTTCTTAGATTTCTTGTCAATCACAAACTCATAAGCTTTCATTTCAGAGAAAACTTGTTGATATGGCGTGGAATCTATATTTTTGGTGTTTTCAATCACCACAGCATGTATATACCATTTCCCAAGAGCATTCAGATCATTCATGATGCTAGTGGGTATCTTTTCCCAAGAGCATTCAGATCATTCATGATGCTAGTGAATCAGACTTCAAGTTTGTCAATGGATTCACCATCTTTCATTTCAAAGCTATCAAACATTCCAATAGCAACAGAAAGTTTGTTTTCCTTAATATGATCTGTGCCTTGACACATAACAGTAAGTGTGTCCCATATTTCTTTTGCAGTTTCACAGTGATAAATCATCCCCATAACACCATCATCAATAGTGCTATATAAAGTATCTTTAGCAATGAAGTCAAGATTGACTAACTTTCTCTCATCAGGAGTAAGTTGATCATCTGACTTTGGAAATTCATCTCTGGGATCATTTCTCTCAGTATCAATGATTTTGGGATTCACAACAGTGAATTTGAATGGTCCTTCAGAAACCACTCTCCACATTCTTTCATGTTTTGAATACAGATGAGCCTGCGTTCTTAATCTTCATAGATCATAGCTCTCAACAGAGAGCATAAGAAGTTTCTTAGAAGGCATGATGACTGAGCCTTGTAAGATATCAGCAAATAGATCTGTTCAGTAGACCACCAGAGTCTTTCAGCAAATTGGACTATGGCCACCAAAGCAAGTGGTCAAGTTGAACCACTGCTCTGATACCACTTGTTGGTCCCGGTGCTAACGAGTCTCACACGTGTATGGGGGGGGAATACACGTGTTAAGTGATTTTTAAAACTTTTCTTTCACTGAGGTCAGATGGGTCAGGTTGTCCTGATGATTTGGCCCTGAGAAGCACAGATCGCCCTGAGTCAATGTCTACTGAGACAATGATCCTGAGCTGCTTTCAGAAGCTTCAGATTAGCCCAACTGAGCCTGAGTTTTTCAGAGATCTTGAGCTGCTTGGATCAGATAACTGTCTTACTGAACCCTCAGTAGAGTTAGTTCAGTTTGGTAACTATCTGTTCTAGCTACTCAAGTGTGCGGAATGGTTGACCCTAAGTTTATACTCGTTTTTTGCTTTGCTGAATATCTTCCTTTTAATGAAACAGTGATTAAGGTTGTGATCAGTTGATGCAAATTCAGTGGATTGGTTCCAACTGAATATCAGTGAATTATGCTTTCAGTGAAAAACATGCAATAGATAATAATGCAGTACATAAAGCAAAACAACACAGCAATTATAGTGGTTCAGAGACTCAAGCTCCTACATCCACTCTCTCTGACCTTCAGAGAAATTCCTTAACCACTTCCTAAAGCTTTCTGGCTGACTCAATACAGCTTACTCACTTTTCTACTTTGAGTTTTCTGGCTGACTCACTGCAGCTTACTAACTCAAACACACACAAGTGTTCAGACTACCACAAGTAGCTTACTAACTTCATCTCTAGAGTTTTCTGGCTAACTAAATTTAGCTTACTAACTCTTTACAACTCCAACTCACCAACAAACACACTCAAACTACCTTACAAAGGGTTTGGGTTTCTGGTTGGTTTCCAACTAGGATGAGATATCCTTTACAATAAGAACAATGCAGAGGCTAGGATATCTCTACTAAGCTTTGGATATATCTTATCAATCTAGGCTTAGTGAATGAGCTCTCTTCAATGTGAAACACTTAGGAAATTCTAGGTTTTTCGAGTGCTTCAATTTGCAATAATACGAATGAGCTCTTGAGTTGCTTTCAATTTCCCATAACCTCTCAATATAGAGGGTCACTAGTATTTATAGGCAACGTCACTCTTAAAAAACTATCCGTTGGAGGAGATAGCTTCATGAGTTTCCTCTTATGGTGTTTGATGAACGGCTATTTTTAGGATTTTAATACTCCCTTGCATGTTTTAGGAAATATGCTTTCATGTAGCCAATCACCACTTTTTGCAGTCTGGAACATAGTACTACTGACATGCTTCAGTGTCCTATCGCTTTCAGTGTCAGTAAAGTACAGTGTTGTCTTCCTCTGATTGGTTCTTGTCTTCAGTAAATGTAGACAAACATAACGGCTCTTTTTGATCAATCTCTCTGAGTGAGATAACCTTAAACAACACTTAGACTTAGTTCCTTTTGTCTACATATGAATGTCTTGGGCAATATCTATTTTTTTGAATATTCTCATTTTTCTCAGTTTTGTAGCCTTCAGATAGATATTATTCAGTGCCTCGGAACATTCAGGTTATACTGAGTATTCAGTATTTTGCTGAGTCTTCAGTAACTACTGTGTCTTCAATAATTTCTGAGACTTCAGTATCTTCTGAGACTTCAGTGTCTTCTGAGTCTTCAGTGTCTTCTGAGTCTTCAGTTTCTCCAGCAACTTACTGAGACTTCAGTTTCTTCAGAAACGTACTGAGACTTCAGTGTCTTCAGTGACATACTGAGTCTTCAGTTTCTTCAGAAACTTGCTGAGTCTTCGGTTTCTTCAAAAATCTAACCTGATCTATATCTGCTGACTATACATGGTGCAGATAACATCCTGAACACTCTATACTGAATCCTGACTCAGTCTATCAAGATTATCCTGAACATGTCTTACTCAGGGGTTTTGGGATCTAATCAAAATCCTCTATTAAATTCATCTCCCAACAAAAACAGTTTTAAACCTTTTGTAAAGAATTTTGAACTCAGAAAAGGTATCAGATTTTTCTTTTAGAAATATAACCCAAGTATATCTAGAAAAATCATCTACAAGAACATAGGAATACCTCTTTCCACCTAAGCTTTATATTTTCATAGGACCCATTAGATTCATATGAATCAATTCACAACACCTGTTTGTTGTACATGCTGACAACATTTGATGTGTTGTCTTACTTGCTTACCTTTCTAGGATAGTCCACTTATTTTTCCTTTTTCAAAGTTAAGATCGGGTAAACCAACAACAACACCTAGTCTATGCAATTTCTGAATACTTCTGTAATTAGCATGAACAAGTTTTTGATGCCATAGAATAATGTCATCTCCTTTAACACTTTTACAAGTATGGTTTGAACCAATCAAATACCAATTATCAGCAGATCTTTCACCAGACATTAAGCATTCATCATTTTTGCCAAACAAATAGCATGATATTTTTTCAAATTTCACATGTAAATCATCATCACATAACTGACTAATACTAATCAGATTAGCAAGTAAACCTTTTACATGCAATACATTTGTCAACTTTGGAAATCCAGGAACATTCAAGGTTCCTTTACCAACCACTTTACCTTTTGAACCACCTCCATAGGTAACATGACACCATCACAAGATGTATAATTGGACAAATGATTAACTTGACCAGTCATGTGTCTAGAACAACCACTATCAAAGTACCAAGATCCAGGAACACATGCTTTCAAAGATGTATACACAACAATACATAATATATTTTTATGAATCCACTTTTTTGTGTTGTTAACCTGTTTTATAGGGTGTTTAATTTTATTAGGTAAAACAATTCCAGCTTTCAAATCTCTTCTTAACTTAGAAAAGTATGATTGCAGAAATTTTTTTAAAACTTAGAGTAGTACACTTAAGCTCATTTTTCAAAGAAGAAATTTCCACATCTTTTCTAGTTAAAAAAACTTCAAGTTTCAAAAGATTCTCTTTCAAATCTGAATTTTCTAAAGATAAGGAACTCAACACCTATTTTTGAGTTTCTAAATCAGTTTTAAACTTCAGTTATTCAGAGTTACATTCAGCAGAATTTGAAGTTTCAGCATTTAGAATAGTTCCAGCAAAACAGTTAATCTCCGAATTATATTTACTGAATGTTGTTTCAGATGTTTTGTTAACATTTGAATCTGCTTCAGACCAATAATCTTCGAGATCATCGTCAAAACTATCATCATACACTATTCAAGCAGACATAGCACTTAGTTCACATTTATCAGCATCAGTTTCATCATTAGAATCATCACTTAAGGTAACATTAAAGTTCATATTTTTCCTAAGCATAGTATTAGCACATTCATTAGCATAATGACCATACCCAGATCATGCATCACATTTAACCTTTTTCCTGTATTCAGGATCATATTTGAACTTGTTATCCATAGTAAATTGTCTAGGTTAATTGAAACTGGAAGACTGACTTGTAACAAGCTTTTTATCAGAGGGTAATTCTGATTAAACTTATCTTTTGGTGAAAATTACCATTTGGTTTTCTGAACTTTCCTTTTAGAAAATATTTGAATTGCTTAGTGATAAGAGCAAATTGTTCATAAAAAATTTTCATCACATAAATCAGAAACATCATCATCAGAATCAACTTCAGTAACATAAGGACGTTTACCAACATTATCAAAAGTTTCACCTCTAAAAGCAAGTACTTTCTTGTCTTTATCTTTCTCATGTTTTTCATCATCTAACATATTTGAATTAATCTCATAAGTTTTCAAAATACTAATCAACTCATTTTAACTCAATAAATCAGTGTTCTTAGCCTCTTCTATTGCACATATTTTTGCATCAAATCATTTAGGAATAGTTCTAAGTATCTTATTTACTAACCGAGTGTTAGAAATTGGATCACCAAGTGAGTGTGACTCATTAACAATCTCACTTATCCTTTCATTGTATGATGAAATGGTTTCATCATCTATCATCCTCAAGTTCTCAAACTTGGTTCCCAACATTCGAAGTCTAGTCCTTCGAGCACTTTCTAATCCTTCACAATGTTCCTGCAATATTTCCCCATGCATCCTTATAAGAAACACAGTTAGATATCAGTTTAAACATATAAACATCAGTAGCTGTAGGTCCCGAACGGGTTTAGTGAGGCAGAAGTCTAGAGGGGATGGGTGAATAGACTTCTGAAACTTTTTCGTGGGATCAGGTGTGAATAGTAAGTTGCCCGATCAAAGTGCGTGTGAATCAGTTTGGATTGATATCCAACTTACTGATCACCTGAGGGCAGATCAGTTCGATGTCTATCAGTTTAACTGATGTGCGGAAGATAAGTTTAACCCGTGTGAAAAACCAGTTTTCTCAAATCAGATTCTAAATGATCTGTTATAGATCAGATGATAAAGTACCAAACTGATCAGATCAGTTGCTTGGTGAAAATCTCATCCAGACCTAGAATATGTATGCAATAGGTAAACAAGTGTGTGCAGATAGTGTAAAGCAAGTAAAGCAGATTAAGGCACACACGATTTTTATAGTGGTTCGGACAACTTGTCCTACGTCCACTCTTCCCTATCAGTAGGGGCACCAACTTAACCAAATGGACTTAGTTTAATGTGTTAGTCCAACACAGAACAACAGATGTTTCAAGAGTTCTCACTCAACCAATCCCAGAAATCAGAGCTAGAAACCCTAGTCTGAAATCTTGCTAAACAAACTTAACCTAACTTTTGGTTTGGGTATAAGATTTGTTGTGTTCCAACTGGAAATCTATCATAGTATTTGAGTAGCCTAATACTAAAGGATAAGATTTATGTGCTAAGAACTATGAGATGAACATTTAGAAAATATTCTTGATTTTGTGTTCTTCGTGCGGAAATTGCGGATAGCTTGAGCTTGATGATAATTTATGTAACCTTACTATGAAGGTTTATCCCATATTTATAGACCTTGAAGTCAAAGAGCCGTTGGAGAGAAATTTGAATTTCAGGCTATTTTTGGTAGCTTGCAGGCGTGATTTGACGTGCTAAGGAAGGTCACGCCGTCTTTGTGCAATTTCATCATTTCTAGCCATTTGCCCTGATACGCCATATCCTGCATTGTCAGATCCGTACATACGTGTCGATCCCTTAGTGACTAACAAGTACACTTATTCGGCGTCTTGTAAAGCCAACTATGTTGACATTCTTCTGGTCTGATTTTCATCATGTCTTGGATAAGTAGATATTCTTATCACTTTTCTGACTAAGCTTGATCTGGTCAATACTCTATTGATCAGTCACCTTGAGTCTTCTGATATGGTTGTCTTAGCTTCAACCTATCGACTCTGCTGATGTCTCCATAGAATAGATCTTCTGGTCTGCTGCGTCTTCTGATCTTCGCTTCTGATCTTGACCTAACTTATACATTTTGAGTTCCCCCTCAATATGTGACCTAGTCTAATTCATCAGTTGTCTAATATGTTCAGTTGGTTACCTATCAAAGCATCAGTCGACTAACAGGTTCGACTTGTCCTATTATAACTATTTTGGGACTTCCATCAAAACTACAAATATCCCAACAATTTCCCCCTTTTTGATGGAACCAAAACATTTTTCAGAAAGTATGCTGAACATATTAAAGCTAAAGTCAAAGAGACAGTAAATCAGAAGACAATGAGAGTTTGTCTTAAGATCAGAAAAATAGGAATTTTCATTAAGAATATCAGCATTACAAGTACATGATAGAAAAATCCTAATCTGATCTTACAGAGTTGAGTCTTCTGATTACTTCAGTATCTCTCTTCCATCGGAATGACACACATCTCGAAGAGCCTTGCCTTGATTTTTGCAACTTTGCTTTCTTAAAAAATATCATCTTGTGCCAGGCACATGTTCAGAGTTGCATTGAAGGCAATCTTGTCCAGCTTTCCATCTAGAGTCTTCTTGTATTCCATGATTTCGACCTCAGAGGCAACTGGTACGCAACTCAGTTTCTTGGCCTCTTTCATGATGTTCTCATAGGATACTGGATGTTATTACTCAACCAATCTCTGAAGATTTCGTTTATTTCTACATTGGTTGGAATAACCTGATGGATGTAAGCCGAGATATACCATTCGTCTTTGATTTTTTTTTATTCTTTCACCATATTCCTATCTGGCTTGACAATCACATCCACATCTCAGTCGAGAATTGGCTCTACGGAGTGCGAACCTTCTCTAGATTCAGCTAGGAGCCCTTTCTTCTTCTTCATCCTGTAAGATTTATCAAGGCTTGAAGCTTCTTCTAATCTTTTCTGCTTATCCAGCTCTGCCTTCATCAGTTCTTCGGCTTTCTTTTTGTCAGTAGGTTCTAATGTTTTCTTTTTCTTTACAGCAGCAGCTGGTTTCTTGTCCTTCTTATCACGCTCATCGGATTATGTTGAGGAAGAGATATCTTCTGCTTTTTCTAGTTCAGTTGCTGCTTGAGCATCTTTCTTCAATCTCTTCTTGTCCAGCTTGATCTGAATTCCAGCGACAAAATTCTCAACCTGGTTGAGTTTGTCCTTCATTTCAGCATCTTTCTCTTCTTCCCCCTTTTTGGTTCCCTCAAAAAGAGTCTTCAGTTCAGAACTGAGGTTAACAATTGTTTGAGTAAGAGATATGTAATTCTTTCAGAGCAGAAGACTCAACCTCAGCATCAGGTTTAACTTTCTCAACAACTGCCAGCATAGAACTTTGAGCTTTATCTACCACAGTGTTGACTTTGTTGAACAGATTTTCAAGCTTATCAGCAGAAGAGTTGACCCTTTTAGTTGCATTTGTAAGATCACTTTGCAGCATGGTCAGTTGAGTCATCTTCTCATTCATCATCAAGGTGAATTGTTGATTTCTGTTTTCCTCAATCTTAGCCAGACGCTCATTCACCTCAACCATCTTATCAGCTGTTGTATCTCTCAACTCTTCAGTCATTCTCATGCAGTGAGAAGATACATATTCTCTTTCGATTCTGATGGCTTGTAGGTCCCGAACGGGTTTTGTGAGGGCAGAAGTCTAGAGGGGAGGGGTGAATAGACTTCTGAAAACTTTTCGTGCGGATCAGGTGTGATTGCAGATTTCCTGATCAGAGTGCTAGTGAGTCACTTTGGACTAATGTTCAATCTTACTGAGTGCCTGGGGGCATATCAGTTTGATATATGTCAGTTTAACCGAGAGTGCGGAAGCTTGTAAATACCCGTGTGAAAAACCAGTTTATCAATTCAGATTCTTAAGTCAGTTTTCAATCAGCTGACTAAGGTGTCAACCAGATCAGATCAGTTGCTTGGTGCAGACTGAGCTTAACTTAGAATATGTATGCAGTTTTAAACTCAGTTTTGTGAATAGTGTAAAGCAATAAATAAAGCAAGTAAATGCACACAAGATTTTATAGTGGTTCAGACGAAACCCGTCTTACGTCCACTCTTCCCTTAACACAGGGGCACCAACTTAACCAACTGGACTTAGTTTTATGTGTTAGTCCAACACCCAACAGATGTTTATTGAGTTCACACTCAACCGAACCAGAAATCAGAAACTAGAATCCCTAGTCTGAAATCTTACGGTAACAAACTTAACCTAACTTTGAGTTTGGGTAAAGGTTTATTGTGGTTCCAACTGGAAATCTATCCTGGTGTTTATGTAGCCAAATGCTAGTAGATAGGATTCCTTGCTAAGAACTATGGGATGAACACTCTAAGAATAATCTTCAAATATGGTGTTCTTCGAGCGGAGATTTTGCTGTAGTTTTTGCTTCTTTTGCGGTGTCTCCGTGTTCTTTCTTAGTCTGTCTCTCGCCTTCTTCAATTTTGAAGATCGATCCCATTTTATAGACCTCGAAATCAAAGAGCCGTTGGAGAGCAATTTGAATTTCGGGCTATATTAGGTAGGCTATAGGATATGATTGTGACGTGCTCGAATATCGGCGTTGCCATAGGCATGATTAGCGTCGTTTATGTCCGCAGCATCGAATCCCATATTGTCAGCTCTTTTTGTGCATGTGTCACTTTCTCCTTAGCTTCGCGAGGCGGCACTTCAGTAATTTGTCCGTTAGACGATTGATATTCCTTTTGTAGAAGATTTGTCTTGTCTGGTGTACCATTTTGGTTGACGCCAGGTGTGAGCTGACTTGATCAGTCTACCTTGTTGAGTCTTCTGATGCAGATTGTCTTAGCTCAATATGCAGACTCGGCTGATATAGGTCTTCAAGTCTTCTTGTAGTCTTCTGATCTTCAGGTGACTCTGAGCCTCAGTGTATTCAGTCATACTGAGTCTTCTGGTTTGTTACTGAGTCTTCAGGTTTGTCTGAGTCTTCAGGTTCATCTGAGTCTTCAGGTTCATATGAGTCTTCAGTGTCTTCTGTCTTCACCTGATCTTCTGACTTCTTTTCTTCTGATTTGTTATTAGCCTTCTGATCATCTGACCTTATCTGGGTCATCTGATGCTTCGACATGACCTATACATATTGAGTTCCCCCTCAATATGTGACCTATCTTTTACATCAGCTATCTATACATTTCAGTTGGTCATCTTAATCTGATTCTAAGTCATCAGTCAGCTAACATGTCTGACTGGTCGTATTACAACCTATTTTGGAACTTCCATCAAAACTTAAATACAAATTTCCCAACAATTTCCCCCTTTTTGATGGAACCAAAACACTTAATCAGAAAAATAGATACCACAAATAGAAATGCAGATAATGAAATGCAGTACAAATTTCAGAAGACAATGAGATGTTGTCTTAGAATCAGAGAGATGAAATATTTCATTCAGATAGGTGTGTGCATTATAGAATACATGAAAAGCGTACCTATCATCTGATTCCAAGTTGTCTTCCTCAGGTGTACTTGAACATTTGCAGCTCTTTGGGGATGCCAAACATCTTGTACATCCTTTGCATTAGCTTGTCCAGGTCTTCTCTTCTATGGATCCCTCCTTTTTCAGCAAATCCATAGTAGGCATTTTTGAACTTTACAGCATCTAGCTTTTTGTCTGGACGCAAAGGTGGAAGGAGTAGTTCAAAGGGTGGAGCTTCTGGTATTAGTGACATGATTTTCCCTTCTTTCATCACCGTCTGGTAGAAGTCTGGATACATCGTTTCTAACCAGTTCCGGAATTCATCATCATTTTCAGTCTGATCTTGATGAATCGGAATCTTCTCCAGGATGTATATGTCACATAACCATTCTCCTCTGATCTGATCCCATTCTGGAAGTAGATCTAGCCGTGCACAGAGGATGTCTTTAACAGGTGCTGGAAGGGCATTCTTCTCCCAAGCAATTTCCCCTGCTGCAGCTTCGTTCTTCCTCTTCCTTTGGATGCAAGCGATGTTCAGTCCCTTAGCCTCTGCTAACTTCTGCTTCTTGATGGCAGCCTCTCTAATTCTCTGTCTTGTTTGCTCTTGAACTTGTTCAGAAGTCATCTGGCTTTTGGTAGAGAATAATTGGTCTTGTCTCTGATCTTCCGCAGTTGCTTTCATCATCTTTCCTTTGCCTTTCTTTCTCCTCAGAGTCTGCTCAGATTCTTCTTGTTCATCTTCTTCAGCTAATTTCTTAGCTAGTTAAAGGATCTTGGCCTGATCATCAATTTCCATTATTTTCTGTACGAACGAAGAAAAGTCTTCAATCTTGTCGACTCTGGCAATAACCTCTGAAAGAGCAATTTTACCTTTCGATTGATCTCTTTTGCTATGTTGCTCCATAGTTTCTTTCACTTGACCTTGAGATCGGTAGATGGAGTGGTGGCAAGTTAGATCTGATGGTTTCGGTAGAGATGTAATTGTTACCAAGCGTGTGGCATTTTTTTCTTTCTTCTCTTTATTCTCTTGTCCTTCCCCCTTTTTTGGTTTCATCAAAGAGGTTGGACATCCTGCGGTTCAGAGCAATGAATTGTCATGAGATCTCCTCTCTGAGTTCCTCGACAACAAGAGGAGTGATCTGAACGGTTGCAGAAGGTGCAGGTTTCAAGAAGCGTCTGAGAGCAACTTCAATATCCTATCTTGCTCGTTTTGTAGAAGCTATAAATTGTTTCCAACCCATATCCATGTGGTTGTCAGGTTTCTCCAAAGATGCCCAGACATTCTCCAATAGTACCTGTGTCTGATTGAGCATATTTGTCTGAACTTTGAGTTTGTCAGACTGGAGATTCAGCTTCTCGGCAAGAGGGTTAACTAGTTGCATTACTTCAGAGAGGATGGCATTGTGCATCCCAACTGTGTGACTTCTTTCTCTGTCAACTAGTTTTGCTTGCTCTTCTTCAAATCTCTTCATCAGATCTGCTGTGAGCGCTGCGAATTTGTCTTCAATAGCAGTCTTGATCCCATCCTGAATCTTCTCAGTATAAAGATCTAGGGTATCAGAGCTCATCGTAGCATTCTGGTCAGATGTTGAAGCCTTGCCAAGTCGGGTCTCATCTGTAGCACCCATTCTTGGTTCATCGGCAGCTCCCTCATGATCTGCAGAAGGTTGAATGGTTTCCTCTCTATTATCAGCAATTCCGAACCTTTTGTGAATCAACCATCTGATATCATCATCAGATGCCAATTCAACAGACACTTTCAATCCCAGCATTGTTCAAGCATTTCAACTCCAAGTCTACAAAGAAATCTGATCCCAGAGTTTTCATGAGAATCAAAAATTCTTCAATGCTTTTCAGTCTGATATCCCTCCAGAACACAATCTCTTCTATTTGTTGCTGGATGCCAGGATGTTGATCCAATTCAGGGCATAGATCCAGCAGATACTCCTTGATTTGTTGCTTCATTATCCTTATGATGGGGCTTTCTGGAGCAGGTGAAGCAAGCACGGTTCTGGTGTTGAAGGGATTATGAGAGATGGACACTCGCTTGTTGGATCTCTCAGGTTTTTGTGACTTGTATGGAGATTGGGATATTTGTGGTTCGTTTTTAGTGTTTTGAGGGTGTTCAGTTTCCTGAACAGGTTCATTGATTGGTGGTGTGGGAGATCTGGGTGATCTGATAGTTGAGGGTGAGGGTGAGAAGTTTTGTGAGGAGAGGGTGATGGTGATTTGGAAGTGGGCAAAGGCGATCTTGCTTTCTGGAAGATCGTGGTGAGAGGCAGAGAATCATATGGTGATTCTTCCTCAGATTGCTCCACTTCTGTCCCTCTGACAGATCTCTCTCCTTCTGCAGCGATCATCTGCTCTTCCCTTACTTCTCTGGTAGTGGGCTCAGAGCGGACTGCTATCTCCTCCTCTGATTCCACTTGCATCAGATTCTTCGTTTTGCTAACTTGCTGGGCAGAACTTGGAGCAGTCTTCAGAGGAGAAGTCACTCTCTTCTGACGTTTCCGCTGAGCATCTGGTTTCTTGGCCAGATCCTTCCTCTTCATCCTCTTTTCCGGAATGGCTGTTCCCTGCGCTTCAGAAGATGCAGTTGCCTTATCTTTTCCCTTCTTTTATCCCTTGGGTTTAGGTACATAAGGAGTTGGATCTTCATCAGATTGTCCAGGTAGGGACTCATCCTTGCCCAATATGGCCTTGTGCTTTGCTTGATATATCTTTGCTCCATTCTCATACCATTCATAGTTATGTGGCAGCTTATCTGACAGAATGATTGAAATTTTGTGTATGAAGGAGCACTTGGAAGATAAGCACACTTCATTGCTCTGGGTCAGTTCGAACTTCCCGGAGTCTTTCCACAGTCGTGCCTTGACCATACCCAACCAATCTATATCTGAAGCCTTCTTTATTATTGCAGCCATGACACTGATCTTATAGGAAGTGACAGCATCAAGACTGTAAGTTGAGCACATGATCACCTTCTGAACGATCTCAAGGAGAAGGTTATATTTCCTCTTCAAATAGGAGGCTTTGACGTTCGTCGTGTTCTCCTTGTTTGCCGGTCTCAACAACTCGGCTTCAAGAAATTCTTTTTCTCCTACATCAGTTGTGTAGGTCTCTAGATTGATACTTCCTCGAGTTAGGCCGAATATCCTCTGGAGATCGTCATTCGACACTCGCACTTCCAGTCCGCCAACGGAAGAAATTAGGCCAGCATCAATGTCTTCATCCCTCTGTAGATTGTATAGAAACTCCAGGGCTTCATGGGTGTGGACGATGTTCTGATGTGTAGAGCAATATCGTTCTAGCCCACACGCTCTCAAGCACTCCAGAATTTCCAGCGATTTAGGATATGAGGTGATGGTGAATACTACATACTTCTCATCAATGATCTCTTTCTTCATCGATGTAAAGTTGCAGAGCTTTTTCCCTTGGCCCGGTCGTGGAACAAGATATGCCATTTCTGTATGATAGTCAAATTGATGTTTAGTTTAAGTAAGATATTTCAATAAATTCAGTCAAACCAGTAATCTAAGCATCGATTTAGAAAGTAAGCGTATAGATCATATAAAAATTACAGAAACATATCATCACGACTTGTAAACCTAGGTACCAGAGTGAATTGAAATAATGCAGTATTTAAACGAGAAATTACCAGAAATTGATTCGAGGATTTGAGAAATCGTAAGAAAAGAATCAATTGATTTCGAAAGTAATTCTCTGAAGATTGTGAAAGTTTTGATCTTTTAAGAGCTTTGAGAAGACGAAGTAGTGGAAAGAAATTTTCTGAGAAAGATTTGGATTTTATAGAAAACGAGGGAAAACCTTTTTGCACAACTTTCCAAAGTACTCAAGTATCCGTGTTTTGAAATCAGTGGCTAAGATTAGTCGGCCAAAAAGTATTTTGATCGCACGGTTGAGAAAAGTAGTCTTCTCGTATTTTGGACTCGAAAATTCGCAATAAAACGCATTAAAAACACATTCCCAAGTCCGCATTAAAAGTTTTGCAGAGCATGCGTCATAAAGTGAAAACAGAGTAAAAACCAATTTATTTAAATAATGCATACAAGAAGTTCAGAAAGGGATAAATAAGAGAACGTATCTGACTGATTGATATTGTAATCAACCAGTTACCACTGTGATCTGATCTGGTATTTGTTGACCTTACTGATGGTAGCCTTATGCATTTCCCAACAATATTCCACTTATCTGATCAAATTCTTGCTTGAAACACTTCGTCACTTATCTGATCCACTTATCTGATACTCTTATCTGATACTCTTATTTTCAATCTTCTTCTAATCAGCCCGCATTTACTATGCACTAAAATTACTCCCGCCAAAACATTTACTTCGGGGAGTCAAAAAGTCGCCTCGATTCCCAAATCGGCGCGATTTGACATTCCGTAATAATGGCATAAATACGTTGTGATTACTCACACCGTCAACTCATCCAACCATTAGCCGCGTGTTCCTTACGCATTGTCGATGCAAATTTTTCTCAAGGTCTTCTGAGAAAATAAATTTGCATTTATACCCCTAATTTCCTTCTATAAATTAGCCTGGGGTGATTAGGCAAACAACACAACATAAACCATTCATCTTCTTTAGCATATACTTCATGCTCTTCCGATGAGTTCCTTATTTCCGGTGAAAACCTTTAACCCTTTTCCAATGAATTCAGCTTCTCAAATCAACCCTGTGTGTTCCTTCACACTGCTTTTGTCGTCATCGAAGATTACACATACGATCAATGCAAAGCATCTTTACCACCGTGGAGGCGGATCTGCTAAGGCAAATGAGAAGACACTTCTTCTAACCGTATGCACCTTGTGCGCCTATCGAGATGACAGAATTAGCATCAACAGACTCAGTCTGAAACAAAACATGAGTTTGGTATACGATTTCGTGTATCAAACTCAATATTTGCATGTGACACTAGTGTCAGTTTGGTCCTTGTGACCAAACCTGTGGCATTGTGTCCCATTTAACAGCTGGAGAGCCCATTGATTTTAGCTCTAGGGGCTCCTGGCACAGAAATCCTTCAAGGCCGCTCTCGCTCCTCACTCCGAAGCTCTGAGGGTGGCTCAGGATTTTCCTTAAGGCCTCTCACGCCCCTTTTAAGATCGGGGGAAAATGAGAGCATCAAGCACTTGAACTCTCTCTCTCCCTTTCCTATCTTGGGTTGGCTTAGGGTTTATGGTTTATGTAGTGACCTCCGGGTCTTCTTGTACTTGTAGCTTGTAATACCACTTGAAGATAGCTTGTAGGTAGCTTGTGATATCACTTGTAACTTGTAAATCTGACCTCCGGGTCTTTATCAATGAAAAATTATGGTATTTCATTGTTGTGTTACCTCTTCTGACTTATGGATTTGTAGCTTTCAACTTGTACGACTTGCTTGTTTACTGTAGCTTTAATCGACTTATAAAGTAATCTTCCAATCTGATCAGTTCCCCCTTAATCTGATATATCTTGAACTGATCTGCTTCTTGTCTGAACTTCAGATCGGCTACTTGTCAGACTTTCTGATCTGCTCCTTATCTGCACTTCAGATCGGCTACTTGTCTGACTTTCTGATCTGCTCCTTATCTGAACTTCAGATCGGCTCCTTGTCTGGTCGTCTGATCAGTTGAGATTCCTAACTCAACTGATTCCTCTTAACCTGATTAGTCTTTTAACCAACTGGTTCTGGAGATCAGTCCACCAACCATTTCTGGTGCACTTTCTCCGAGATCCAGAAGCCCTAGCTCGTTGCATAATTCTCTGAATCTGATCTCAGCTAGCGGCTTAGTTAAAATATCAGCTTTCTGCTTGTCAGTATGGATCTTTTCCATTCTGATATTCTTCTTTTCAACGTAATCTCTGATAAAATGGTGTCTGACATCCACGTGCTTGCATCTTGTATGTAGAACAGGATTCTGAGTGATGACAATAGCACTATTACTGTCACAGAATATAGGTACGTTTTTAGCTACGATGTTGTAATCCCTCAGCTGCTGACTGAGCCAGAGCAGTTGGGAACAACAGCTTCCTACAGCCATATATTCTGCTTCAGTAGTAGATGTCACAACTGATGTCTGCTTCTTCGAAAACCAAGAGATCAGTTTATTTCCCAGAAACTGACAAGAACCTGAGGTTGACTTTCTGTCGATTCTGCAACCTCCGTAATCAGAATCAGAATACCCACTAAGCTCTAGATTATCATCTGATGGGTAGAATAAACCAAGGTTTACTGTCCCCTTTAGATACTTGAGAATCCGCTTAGCTGCTGCTAGGTGGCTTTGCATTGGATTTGCTTGAAATCTGGCACATACACCTATTGCGAAAGTGATGTCTGGTCTACTGGCAGTCAGGTATAGTAGAGATCCAATGAGAGCCCTATATTCTTTCTGATTAGTTTTCTGACCATCCTCATTTGGATCCATCTTGAACCCGGTCATCATGGGAATTCTGGCTTCCTTCCAATGTTGAACTCCAAACTTGGCCAGTAGATTCCTTGTGTACTTCGCCTGGCAGATGAATATCCCTTTTGTACTCTGCTTGACTTGTAAACCCAAAAAGTAATTCATCTGACCCATCATGGACATCTCGAACTTCTCTTGCATCAATTTACTAAACTTCTCACACAGCTTCTTGTTGGGAGATCCGAAGATGATGTCGTCCACGTAAATCTGAACCATCAGAATATCTTCTCCATCTTCTATTCTGAATAAGGTTCTGTCCACTATTCCTTTAGTGAATCTGATGTCAATCAAGAACTGAGAGAGTGTATCATACCAAGCTCGAGGAGCTTGTTTCAGGCCATAAAGAGCTTTTCTTAAACGGTACACCTGGTTGCCTTTTTCAAAGCCTGGAGGTTGTTCAACATAAACTTCCTCTGCTAGTACCCCCGTTTAAGAATGCACTCTTTACATCCATCTGATACACAATGAACCCTCTGTGGGCAGCATATGCCAGAAACAGCCGAATGGCTTCTAGGCGAGCGACTGATGCAATGGTCTCATCATAATCAATTCCTTCTGATTGTGAATACCCCTTAGCAACAAATCTTGCCTTATTCCTGGTTATGATATTATTCTCATCTCTCTTGTTTTTGAATACCCACTTCGTGCCAATCACGTCTTGATGAGTTGGTCTGTCCACCAGTTTCCAAACTTGATTCCCCTCAAACTGTTCCAGCTCCTCTTGCATGGCTAGAATCCAGCTTGCATCTTGTAGAGCTTCCTCTACTGTAGTTGGTTCCTTCAAAGACAGATAACAACTTTACATGGCACTTTCACCAATCTTGTGTCTAGTTTTGACTCTATCAGATGGGTCTCCGATAATCAGATCAGTTGGATGACTGGTAATCCAGGTCCTTCTACTCTGATTTGCGTCTATTTGAAGAACATCATCCATTTCTGATAGTAGTTCATTACTAGTGATTGGGAGTGGTGCAGAATTATGATCCACTTGATAAGAACATGTCTCAGCTGATGTTGGACTCATCATGTGTTGATGTCTGTTCGTAGGAACTTCAAGAGTTCCCCCTGAACCAGATGGTTCAGTTGATACTGTCTCAGCTGTACCAGCTTCTTCACTGATAGTTGTGCGTACCTTAGGGTCTGATTGACCTGTTGAATCAGCAAGATCAAGTTCTGGGATATACACTGTTACGTGTTCAGCTTCTTTCTCCTTGATACTTAGCTGATCCATTTTCTGCGTATCAGATAGCGGTTGATTTGGTACGGCTTGTTCTGAGGCAACTTTCTCTTGTTCAGAAGATGTCTCATCAAAGACCACATGGGGTGTTTCTTCCACAACTAGGGTTCGTTTCTTGTAAACCCTGAAAGCCTTGCTGGATGAGGAATATCCTAAGAATATACCTTCATCTGACTTGGCCTCAAAAGTCTTCAACTGACTTTTCCCATTGTTGTGAATAAAACACTTGCACCCAAAAACATGGAAGTAAGAAACACGAGGTATTCTGCCCTTCCACAGTTCATAGGGTGTTTTGAAGTGAGTCTTAGTCAGAGAACATCTTTTCTGAGTGTGGCATGCAGTGTTGATTGCTTCTACCCAGAAACGGCTTGGTATCGCATGTTCAGCTAACATAGTGCGAGCAACTTCCTTGAGAGTTCTGTTTCTCCGTTCTGCTACTCCATTTTGTTGTGGCTTTCTTGCAGCTGATGTCTCATGCTGATCTGATTTTTACTATGCTGACACCCTTTTCGTTTTGTAGTTTCTTGAGCAGCTTGGGTATCTTTGTCGTTGTCTCGTTCTTCTTGTATAAGAATACAACCCAAGTAAACTTGGAATAATCATCCACGATTACCAGAGTATATTTGCGTCCACTGAGACTGACTGGTGTAACTGGTCCGAATAGATCCATATGGAGCAGTTGCAGTACTCTACTGGATGCTGGTCCAGGTATTCCTTTGAATGAAGCTTTAACTTGCTTTCCCTTCTGACATGCGGCACATGTCTGATCCTTTGAGAATACTTCATTCAGAAGTCCCTCAACCAAAGGCACCCTAGCTATCTTGTTAAGAGTATTAAAGTTCAGATGGCTCATTCTTTTGTGCCAGAGCCAACTGCTACTCTTGGAATTCTTAACAATTAAGCATGCATTTCTTGGGCAACTATTCCAATCTATTGTATAGATCGTGCCTTTCCTTGAACCAGTTAGCAAAATTTGTTGAGTAGCTCGATTTCTAATCGTACACTTATCACTTGATAACTCAACGCTGAATTCATTGTCGCAGAATTGTGATACTGATAGTAGATTGTACTTTAATCCTTCGACATACGAGACTCCAGTTACTTGTACTTCATCATTCTCTAAGGTTCTGAATCCTTTGGTAAAACCAAAGTTATCATCACCGAAGAGTACACGTGGGCCTTCTTGTTCTTTGTAAGAGCTAAGGATATGTTTGCTTCCAGTCATGTGCCTTGAGCATCCACTATCGATGTACCAGATAGTTGTTTGTACACCTCCTTTGTTGGCCAGTCCCAAGCGAACCTGCAATCGAATCAGGCTTTAGGTACCCCTTTGGAATTGGGTCCTGAGGGGTTAGTGGTGGATTTAGGGATCCACACAAACAGGGCACTTCTATTGTAATCATATAGATCAGAAGTCCTGATTTGTCTCCCATACATATCAACATAATCATACGTCTCTTTATATGCTTTCTGATTTGTATGATTTTTCGTGTGAGCCTTAGGTGAATCAGAAGACTTGGGATTTTTCTTTATATTTTGTCTTCCTTTAACCCAGTGGGGCTCAGGTGCAGTAGCCCTAGATCTCTGGTTATAAGGGTAGGTACGACTGCTACCATTAAAAGATTTATATCTCTTTGGCATAGATGGTCTTTGCAGTTTACCTATAGCTTGCTTATTAGGCAGCTGACCTCGATTGGGTCTCAGATTAGATTTCCTTTTTACAGGTTGTCTATTTTGATACCTAATCTGCTGATCAGGTTGAGGTTTCTTCAGAAGAACTGGGTTCTTCTGTTGATTCCTCGGCTGATGCTTAATCAGTTGGGGTCCATTTTTGTTCCCTTTCTGATTAGGCACTTGCCTTACTTGCTCAGCAGGTCTCTTTCCCTTATCAGATACATTTTTCGCTTTTTGTGTATCTTTGTCAGAGACTCGTTTGATTACACCCTTCTGAAGTGAACCAAACGGGGCTTTTGAGGATGTAGAAGGGTTCTCATACCCAATTCCCTTCTAGTTAGTCGGCGTTCGAAAATAGGTGTTCATATCTTAAACGGTTTTTGATGACTTCGTGAAAACCTCTATTTTCTTACGCAAACTATCCTCAGTAGATTTTAGACTCTCATGTAGTCGGAATAGCTCATCAAACTTAGCTTGTAGGATTTTGAAATCATCAGCTTGTTGTTTGTTGATTGCTAGCTGATCTTTGATCTGCTTCTCCTGATCAGAAGATTTAACCTTCAGAACGTTAAGTTCTTCAGTTACCTTCTGAGCAGTTTTAGCTGATTTCAGTTCAGCTGCTTTACTGACAGTTTTCTCTTTAACAAGCTGATTATTTCTGATCCTTAGCTTGTCATTTTCAGCTTCCACTATTGTATAAGTGTCTACTTCATCAGAGAGATCATCAAGCAATTGCTCAGAGTAAAGCTGCAAGTCAATCTCTCCAGCAGGTGTGCTAATAATAGCTGGTGTGGAAATTGAAAAAGCAGAAGGTTTGGAGGTTACCTCAGATTGGTCTTCCTCCCTGGCCATCAGGCAGATTTCATCGTCATCTGAAGAGAATATCAGATCTTCATGTTCAAGGAAATCAACAGCACTGCTTATCAGACAGAAGTCTTCTACAGATGAGTAGCCAGAATCCTCAGAAGGCAGATAGGAATCATCAATTCCTGTTGTGTCAGCAATCATGGCTTTTCTGTCTTTGAAGTGTTGCTCTCTTTTGTTCCGCTTCTCTTCTCTTTCTCTGGAAGTCAGGTCTAGGCAGTCGGAACTGTAGTGACCTGGTTTCAAGCAGTTGAAGCATGATCCACGATCCACGGAACTTCCTCTGCTAGGTGAGACACTTCGTCAGTAGGATCTGTCAGGTGACTTTCCTTTCTGATTGTAGTCTGAGCTCCTTCTGTCAGATCTATTATCTCTTCTCTCGTCTGACCAATCATCTCTTTTATCATCTCTGTGATCCCTTCGTTCATCAGATCTATTCCTTTCTAGTGATCTGGCAGTTGACCTCCTGTTCTGATAGTCCTTGTAGAATCTGTGATACTTACCGAGTTGAATATTTGATCTTTCAAGTTTCCTGGTAAGTAAAGCGATCTGTTCAGCTTGGCTTATGATGTTTCCAACAGGTTCAGTGGCCTTTGATCTGCTGCTGGTTGCTTTGAATGCAACTGATTTAGATGTGGAGGTTGAGGCTTCGGCAGGCTTCTCGTCTTCATCTGCTTGCCCTCTTTTGATTACATCGAATTCATGGGCTTTAAGGCTTAGGAATAAGCTACTTGGCTTCATCTTGGAAATGTCTTGGCAATCCTTGATTACCGTGACTTTCATGTCCCATTTCTTGGTGAGAGATCTCAGTATCTTGTAATTGATGTCTTTGTCTGACATCTCTCTTCCAAGTTCTCGTACCTTATTTACTGACATGGTGATCCTCCCATCGAGCTCGTTGATGGTCTCGTTGGGCAGCATCTTGAGCTTTTCGAACTTCACCAGTTCAGCTTGTAGTTGGCTGTCTTTGATCTGATCATTTCCTTCGCATATCTCAGCAAGAGTATCCCACATTTATTTCGTTGTTTTGAGATACTTTATCTTCTCTTTGGTGACTTTATCCATCGTCTTCATGATTATATGCCTGGCGATTGTATCTAGAGTATACAGCTTTCTTTCTTCTGCATCCATCAGGGCTGGACTTTTTCGAACAAGACTTCCAGGTGCATGATCTGGATCTCCTCCAACCGCTGGGTTGTCGTGATATATGATGAATGGTCCTCGTTCAATGACTTCCATCATTCAACCGCTTATCGATCTCAGATGGTTGCACATGTATATAGTCCAATCTGCATACTCATCAATTGAAAACTTAGGCAAATCATGATACATACCAGAGGTGTTGTCCATGCTGAGTGATTTTGAAAACGAATGAGTTTTGAAAACTGTTTTTCAAGATCTGTTCAAATGACCACAAAGATTCTTCCTCAAGAATCGATGATACTCAAAGCCAGTGGTCTGTAGAACCACTGCTCTGATACCACTTGTAGGTCCCGAACGGATTTTGTGAGGGCAGAAGTCAAGAGGGGAGGGGTGAATAGACTTCTGAAAACTTTTCGTGCGGATCAGGTGTGATTGCAGATTTCCTGATCACAATGCTAGTGAGTCAATTTGGACTAATGTTCAATCTTACTGAGTGCCTGGGGGCAGATCAGTTTGATATTTGTCAGTTTAACCAAGAGTGCGGAAGCTTGTAAATACCCGTGTGAAAAACCAGTTTATCAATTCAGATTCTTAAGTCAGTTTTCAATCAGCTGACTAAGGTGTCAACCTGATCAGATCAGTTGCTTGGTGCAGACTGAGCTTAACTTAGAATATGTATGCAGTTTTAAACTCAGTTGTGTGAATAATGTAAAGCAATAAATAAACCAAGTAAATACACACAAGATTTTATAGTGGTTCAGACGAAACTCGTCTTACGTCCACTCTTCCCTTAACACAGGGGCACCAACTTAACCAACTGGACTTAGTTTTATGTGTTAGTCCAACACCCAACAGATGTTTATTGAGTTCACACTCAACCGAACCAGAAATCAGAAACTAGAATCCCTAGTCTGAAATCATGCGGTAACAAACTTAACCTAACTTTGAGTTTGGGTAAAGGTTTGTTGTGGTTCCAACTGGAAATCTATCCTGGTGTTTATGTAGCCAAATGCTAGTGGATAGGATTTCTTGCTAAGAACTATGGGATGAACACTCTAAGAATAATCTTCAAATATGGTGTTCTTCGAGCGGAGATTTTGCTGTAGTTTTTGCTTCTTTTGCGGTGTCTCCGTGTTCTTTCTTAGTATGTCTCTCGCCTTCTTCAATTTTGAAGATCGATCCCATTTTATAGACCTCGAAATCAAAGAGCCGTTGGAGAGCAATTTGAATTTCGGGCTATATTAGGTAGGTTGTAGGATATGATTGTGACGTGCTCCGAATATCGGCGTGGCCGTAGGCATGATTAGCGCCATTTATGTCCGCAGCGTCGAATCCCGTATTGTCAGCTCTTTTTGTGCACGTGTCGCTTTCTACTTGGCTTCACGAGGCGGCACTTCAGTAATTTGTCCGTTAGACGAATGATATTGCTTTTGTAGAAGATTCGTCTTGTCTGGTGTACCATTTTGGTTGACGCCAGGTGTGAGCTGACTTGATCAGTTAACTGATCAGTCTACCTTGTTGAGTCTTCTGATGCAGATTGTCTTAGCTCAATATGCAGACTCGGCTGATATAGGTCTTCAGGTCTTCTTGTAGTCTTCTGATCTTCAGGTGACTCTGAGCCTCAGTGTATTCAGTCATACTGAGTCTTCAGGTTTGTTACTGAGTCTTCAGGTTTGTCTGAGTCTTCAGGTTCATCTGAGTCTTCAGGTTCATCTGAGTCTTTAGGTTCATTTGAGTCTTCAGTGTCTTCTGTCTTCACCTGATCTTCTGACTTCTTTTCTTTTGATTTGTTCTTAGCCTTCTGATCATCTAACCTTATCTGGGTCATCTGATGCTTCGACCTGACCTATACATATTGAGTTTCCCCTCAATATGTGACCTATCTTTTACATTAGCTATCTATACATTTCAGCTGGTCATCTTAAGCTGATTCTAAGTCATCAGTCAGCTAACAGGTCTGACTGGTCCTATTACAACCTGTTTTGGAACTTCCATCAAAACTTAAATACAAATTTCCCAACATGGCTTTTTCTAACTATTGGGGAACGAAGAAGCTGACATCATCCCTGAACATATGAGCCATGTTCGCTCTGAAAGAGTTCTTGATGTACTTCATGAGATTCTCTTCGAAGGATGGAGAGGCTTGGAGAATCTGCACTACCTGGCCTGCTGATGTAGAGGGACTTTTGACCTCCAAATCTTCAGCTTGACTCCCTCCAGCAGTCAGGTCTATCACGTGCTCGATTGATTGTGCCTCAGCTGATGGGGACTGTGCCGCATCTCCCACAATAGCTTCATCGGCAACTTCTTCAGGTTCCTCTATGATCATTATCTCCTTTGCTATCTTCTCAATATCAGCCATTTGCTCGAAGATTTCTTCAATACTAATCGGACCACCATCACCAATTTCTTCTTCATCATCAGATTCCTTCATTTGCTTCATCGCCCGACTATATTTGACCATCTTGTGGGTCATTTCTCAGTGCATTGGGGTATTAGGCATACCCAACTGTCTTGTAATCAAGCCGGCTACCGCATCATCAGAAAGTAGATCAGGAGCAGTTTCAATGCCAACAATTTTGTGCATCTGAATCTCATAGTCTAGAAAAGGACGGATCCCACCTTTATGCTCAAGAACGGTTCCGAAATCTTCAAACTTCTTCAGCCTGATATCCCTCCAAGTAAGCATGTCTAGAATGGTAGCTTTTGCATCTGGCTTGATGATAAGCTCTGGGTATCTTTTCTCGATCATTTTCTCCAAACGACGTTTGATGATCTTCTCTGTAAACGACATAATTTATGGTTCTAGAGAAGATGATGGGAATGGAGGAGAAGACACTGCATGCAATGGTTCGACATATTCTGCAGCCTCTAGAGCAGGTGAAGAGGCCTCCAAATGAGCAGAATCAGGAGAAGTAGGTTGGTCAGAGTAAACCTGCAAGGTCATTGGCCGGCGGCTCCGTTTGAGCAGGGCCTTTGGAAGGTGACCTGCGTGATGACACTCTGGAAGCTTGTCCAGGACCTTTAGGCAGTCTGCTGATCGGAATGCGATCATCATCAGAGTCAGAAGACTCATCCACCAGTTTTGTCTGCCTTTTCTGCTTCCCTTTAACACCAACTTCAGTAGCTGGTGCTGACTTAGCTTTCTTAACGGCTAGTTCTTTGAAGACAATCCCTTTTTCTGGTTTTCTGGTGGGAGCTTTTCTCTTCTGACCACCTTTGCCTATCCTACGTACTTCGATTGCTGGTTTAACAGCAGCTTCTGCATCATCATCAGCTAGGCCAGGTATCAGCCTGTTGACCAGCAGCATCTTCTTATGCGTGAGTTTATAGGGAATCATTTCATCCTCGCTCCAATCTTTGTCTTTCATTAGGTCAATCAGAATCAGAGAGACCTTGTGCAGCATTGTGATCTTGGCATAAAGAACGACTTTCCCTTCTTCTACCACAAACTTGGATGATTCCTCCAACAACCTTCTTTTCAGAAACTCCAGCCAGTTAATATTGGCATTGTCAATGATGTCAGTCATGATTCGAGCCTTTTCCTATGTAACAACATCCAGACTGTAGGTAATTCCCACGATTACCTTCTGAATAATATCAAGCAAGAGCCGATATTTTCGCTTCAGCATCAGTTTTTTAAAACCATTGGAATGGTGAACATCAACAGGGTGGAGTAGGTGTTTGATAATAACACTATCTTTTGTGGCACGATATTCATCGGGCATAATCTCATCCACCGGAGCTAGAAGCCGGAAAATTCTACAAAGGTCATCATCTGTAATCTCCAGATGTTCTCCCTGTACCTCCGAGTACAACACCCCTTCATGGTCTCTCAAATTGTAAAGAAATTCAAGAGCACCATCAAACAAAATAAAATCTGCACTTGCAGAACAATATGTCTTCAACCCACACTCTTTTAATAATTTTAGAATTTCAAGAGACTCGGGATCTGTGGTTGTTCTGAAATCAACACATCTTTCCTCGATTACTTCGTTGGCAAAATTCCTAAAGATTGGATCTTCAGGTTTGGGAGAAGCGTGTGAAGAAGAGTGGGCATTCTCTGCAATTTATCTTGCTTTCGGTGCCATTTCTGCAAATCTATGAAGTATTAGATCTATTTGACACAGCGCAATAGTGTAGATAAAACACTAACTAACACATAGATCAATCTATATTGTACATACACATATAACTCAAAGAATATTGTGTCAATAAAATCGTGATGCATCAAACACAAGATATGCATATGTTGATTCAAAAATCATTTGTAGCAATTTTATTATTATTTTTAACAAATGATCAGTAAATATCCCAAAAACATTTTAGTAGACATATTCTAAAGAACACATATTTACCAGAGATTCGCGAAGAAAGAGTAATCGTAGAAATCATACTTGAATAGTTCGCAAAGGTGCAAAGTAAATTCAGAAATTTTTGTTAAGAGTATTCGGAAATTTTAGGGCTAGAAGAGTTTCAAAGTCTATGACCATGTCTATATATAGAATTGGAGGGAAAGTTCCTTTTAGAAAATCGAGAAATCATGTGGTCATGGATTTCACGAAGAGTTTAGTCAAGATGGGCGGTCAAGATTAGACGGTTTATTTTAAAAAGAAATCGTGTGGTCAGGGATTTCAGACATGATGGCTTTTTGGATTTAAAAACGCAATAAATAGCAATTAATACATATTCCCCACATCCGCAATAAATGCTTTGCAGGACATTCGTCATAAAAATACGTGTACAGTAAAAGCAAATAAGATCAGATAATTGCATATGAGTAAACAGAAAGACAAAGAGACAGAAATGCGTATCTGATTGACTGATATTGTAATCAGTCAATACCATATGAAGTATGTTCAGGTCTGATCAATTTTCTGTTGATCTTAATTTCTGCCTAATCCTTAGTATTTTTCCAATAATATCCTACTTCTCTGATTAGGTTTCTATTGATCCTATCTGATCAGTTGAAATTCCCCCTTCAACTGTTATCCCTTTTCTAATCAGTTTCTGACCGATCCTCCCTGATTAGTTGAGGTTCCATTTCTCAACTGATCCTTCTTTTCTGATCAGTTTCTTAACCAACTGGTCTTGGAGACCAGTCCACCAAAGATTTCTGGTGCACTTTCTCCTAAGTCCAGAAGTCCTAGCTTATTACATAGTTCTCGGAATATGACTTCAGCTAGTGGCTTGGTTAAGATATCAGCTCTTTGCTTATCAGTGTGGATCTTTTCCATTCTGATATTCTTCTTTTCCACATGATCTCTTATGAAATGATGTCTGACGTCCACATGCTTGCATCTTGTATGTAGAACTGGATTCTGAGTAATTGCAATAACACTATTACTGTCACAGAATATGGGCACATTCGTAGCTACAATGTTATAATCCCTCAGCTGTTGACTAAGCCAGAGCAGTTGGGAACAACAGCTTCCTGCGGCCATGTATTCTGCTTCAGTAGTAGATGTGGCAACAGATGTCTGTTTCTTTAAAAACCAAGAGATCAGTTTGCTTCTTAAGAACTGACATGTACCTGAGGTTGAATTTCTATCTATTCTGCAACCTCCATAATCAGAATCAGAATACCCACTAAGCTCTAGATTATCATTTGATGGGTAGAATAAACCAAGATTTATTGTCCCCTTCAGATAATTAAGAATCCACTTAGCTGCTTCCAGGTGGCTTTGCATCGGATTTGCCTGAAATCTAGCACATACACCTACTGCGAAGGTTATATCTGGTCTGCTGGCAGCCAGGTATAGTAATGATCCAATGAGAGCCCTATATTCTTTCTGATTAGTTTTCTGACCATTTTCGTCTGGATCCATCTTGAATCCTGTCATCATAGGAATTTTGGCTACATTGTTGTTCTGAACTCCAAACTTAGCTAATATATTCCAAGTATACTTTGTCTGGCAGATGAATATCCTTTCTGTACTTTGTTTAACATGAAGACCAAGAAAGTAATTCATCTGTCCCATCATGGACATCTCGAACTTCCCTTGCATCAGTTGGCTGAATCTATCACATAAGCTTTGTTGGGAGATCCGAAGATGATATCGTCCACATAGATCTGAACCATCAGAATGTCTTCACCATCTTCTATTCTGAGCAAGGTTCTGTCTATGGCTCCTTTAATGAATCCACTGTCTACCAAGAATTGAGATAATGTATCATACCACGCTCGAGGAGCTTGTTTCAGTCTGTAAAGAGCTTTTCTTAAACGGTACACCTGGTTGCCTTTTTCAAAGCCTGGAGTTGTTCGACGTAAACTTCCTCTGCTAGTACCCCGTTTAAGAATGCACTCTTTACATCCATCTGATACACAGTAAACCCTCTGTGGGCAGCATATGCCAGAAATAGCCGAATGACTTCCAAGCGAGCGACTGGTGCAAAGGTCTCATCATAATCAATCCCTTCTAATTGCGAATACCCCTTCGCAACAAGTCTCGTCTTATTTCTAGTGATGACATTACTCTCATCCCTCTTGTTCTTGAATACCCACTTGGTGCCTATTGTAACAACCCGAATCCATTTAGGACTTATTTTTTTATTTTTCCTAATGTGTTTAAATGTTGTACTTGTTTTTAAAAATATGTGTACAAGTTTCTAATTTTTTTAGGTGATAGACGAGCTTTTCGAGCCGAAAGACCCTATTGGTACTTTTCGGGTTTTTATCCGTAAAACAGGCCCGTTGATAATGTAAAAAATTTAAAGAATTCAAAATGAGAAAGGAGAACTTCAAATGGAATCCTAAAAATCGTACGAATTTAACAGTACATTTAAAATAATTTTTGGAACCAAAAACCGAACCAAAAAATATCAAAAAAATATGTCGTCGGAGCAGAAATTGCGTCTAGAACTGGGACTACCATAATGTGTTGGGATTATACTGGAAATTATGCTTTTTACTTTGTATAATCAAAACTGAATTTCGGACTTATTTACTGAAATAAATTGTTTATCACTGATGCTTTAAATATCATTGAATGTTACATATATTTACTGCATAATTGTTCATTAAATAGTACGTGTTACATTGTAGTTAATTTAGTCATACCAGATCACAGAAGATTAAATTAACAATCCCTTGTAACTAAAAGTACACCATTCACGACCTAGATGGAAATGAACAATTCATCGTGAAAGGTTGAAGTGTAAGGCTCAGATTGGCTTGTCTTGACCAAGAGATTACTAGTGCATGACTGATGCACTGAATAGGACCTACAGGAGAACAAATTCTTCAGAACTGAACAAGGAAGAATTAGACCTTAGTGGTTCGTTATTTCTTAATCTTCGTTCCTTAAATAGGATCACGTGTGGTTGGTAACTATTGCTTTGACTTATCATGGGTAGTGAATCAACGAGATTCAATACTTTTTATCTTGGGCAATATTATTGGTCACATGCGATTGCTAAGATTTAATACGGAGAATCGTGTGCAAGTACGCTTGTTCGATTTGCCCCCTTGGGAGGTTCATAAGCTTTATCATACCAAATCTTGCAAGTAGAATTAGTTTCCGGTATGGATAATAATGTTGAATCGTTCCTTGACCAAGGACAAAAGATATTAATTAACGGAAAGCTATTTCAGTGGCTTGAATTAATTAATGGGCTAGATAATCTTAAACACGGGAAATAATAACCGGGAGCCATATTGACTGTAATATGGGTTAAGATGGATAGTGCAATATTAATTATGTAGTGGGATTAATTAATATTTATGGGCTTGAATAATATTGTGGCTCAATATTGATAATTCAAGATCCATTGGAAGGTCCAATCTTAATTCTCCTAAAGGCCCCCTGGGTAGCCCAACATATAGTCCAATAACTGAAAAAGGTGTTTAAAATAAAAAAATATTGTTGCTTATTTTTCCTCATTAAATTCAAAATTTATGGATAAAAGGGGAGAAAGATTTTCTTTGAATTTTGTTATGGAATGAAGATATGTATTCTTGGAATACAAGATTATCTCATTAAATTCAAGAAATCTCCCACTTGGTTATTCATGAAGAAAATTTCGAAATTTTTGAAATATAAAGGGCAAGAAAGATTTTCTTGATTTTCTTGAAAAGATATTATGGAAGATATGTATTTCTTGAAATACAAGAATATCTCATAAATTCAAGAAGATCCAAATCTTGGATTCTTGCCTATAATTTCGAAAATATCCCATAACAAAGAGTAGTTGGGATTTTGTGGAATATTATAATTATGGGAAAAGAATATAGGAGATATATTCAAGATTTCTTGGAGATCAAGAAAAGATTTTCCCACATTACTTTTTGCCCAAAATTTTCGACCACCTATGCTCTATAAATAGGGGATGACTCTTTCATTCCCAAGAGGTACAATTCCATGTGCTGGAAAAATTAGTAAATCTACAAAGGTGGTGCAACATAATTTATTTTCCTTTTGTTAATTGTTCGCAAGCGTCCTACCACCGGATAGTCGAGCAAGGATTAAGGGAATACTTGGGAAGTTCTTTTGGTGAGTCTAATCAGCCAGACCATTGCCATCCCAAGAGGTACGTTCACGTAAACTCGTAGAATTCTGCATGCGTAGGTTTTACGTGAATTAATTATATGCATGATTTGTTGTTGGATTATTATTTGAATTAATATAGGATTAATTCATGCTAGTAATAATTATAAGAATTAAATTTGTATTTAAATATTCACCCCGAATAGATCTGTGCAAATTATTCCCCAACATAATGGCAGCCCCAAATTCTGACCAAGTGCCGCCCCCTTGCAAGAGTAAAAAGATGGGATTTGGCCTTGTGATGTCTTGTAACTAGCCCCCTATAATCCCATCTCATTAAACCATCTCATCATCACACTTCATTAAACCATCTCATCATCACACTTCATTAAACCATTGCCAACTCTCCCTTCCCTCTCTCCCCCTTATATTTCGTCCATCACCCCTCCCCATTCCCAGATTTTCATAACACTCCCCCACCCTCAAAAGTCTTGTTCCTGTTTCCTTCAAAGAGAGAAAAGAAAGATGGAGAAGCTTGAGAAGTAGAAGAAGAAGAACACCCTATTTCCACCTCCCTTCCATCTTGATCGACCACCACCACCACCATCACCATTCTTGGAGCCAAGAGCTGTTAAGAGTTGGGTTCTTTACCACCTTGAGTCCCAAGCCATCCATGTTGGGGTTATACGTGAAAGTATGTTTTTACTTTGTATAACCTATGTATTAAACATTTATTTACTGAAATAAATTATGTATCACTGTTGCTTTAAATATGATTGAATGTTGTATATATTTATTGCAAACCGTTCGTAGCACGAGTTACACTGTAGTTAACGTGGTGATACCAGATCACAGAAGATCACGTTAACAGTTCCTTGTATACGAGTGTGTGTTTCACAACTTAGATAGATCCGAACAATCTATTGGTAGAAGTTGATGTGTAAGGCTCAGATTGTCTTGTCTTGACCAAGAGATTACACTAGTGCATTCGATGCACTGAAGCGGACCTACAGAGAGGATAAACTCATTCGCACTGACTTAAGGGATGAAGAGTTAGACCTCAGTGGTTGTTGATTTCTTAATCTCTGTCACTTAATAAGGAGTGTGTGCGATTAGTAGTTATTGCTTTGACTTATAAATGGGAAGAGAATCATTGCGACTTCGATATCCTATACTTGGGCAATAATATTATTTGCACGACAGTTGCTAAATTTATTACAGAGAATCGTGTGCTTGTAAAAGTCTTGCTTGATTGGTCCCCTTGGTGGGCCCAGAACCTTTATCATACCAAATCTTGCAAGTGGAATTAATTTTCCGGTATGGATAATAAAGTTGGGTTGTCCTTACTCCAAGGATAAATATATTAATTAATATAAAGCTTTTTAGTGGCTTAATTAATTAATGGACTAAAGAATCTTAAACATGAGAAATAATAACCGGGAGCCATATTACTGTAATATGGGTTAAGATTGGATAGTGCAATATTAATTATATAGTGGTATTAATTAATATTAATGGACTGAATTATATTGTGGCTCAATATTGGAATTTAGAATTCCATTGGAAGGTCCATCTTAATTCTCCTAAAGGCCCATCAAGTAGCCCAAATTATAGTCCAATAAATGAAAGGTGCTTAAAATAAAATAAATTTATTGTTGCAATATTTCCTATTTTTTCGAAAATATTAAAGAAAAGAGGGAGAATGATTTTCTTGAAAAGATTTTATGGAAAGGAAATAATGTATTCTTGGAATACAAGATTATCCCATAAATTCAAGAAATCTCCCACTTGGCTTCTTTAATAGTTAATTTTCGAAAATTATAGAGTAGTAATATGAAGAAAGATTTTTTTGATTTTCTTGGAAAGATTTTATAAGATATGTATTCTTGGAATACAAGAATATCTCATAAATTCAAGAAAGATCCAATCTTGAGGATCTCCTATTATTTTCGAAGATTTGGCTAAATAAGGGTGTGAGATTTTTGTGGAAAAATACACATGGAAAGAATAATATATGAGATATATTCAAGATTTCTTGGAGATCAAGAAAAGATCTTTCCTAACCCTATTTTGAGACCAAAATTTCGTCCCCCCTCTATATATAAATAAGGGGATGAATTTTTTCATCCCCTAGTGTTCCATGCGTTGGAAATATTAGAAATCCACAAAGGTGGTGCAACAATATTTTATTTTCCTTATTCTATAAATCGTTCATCGGAGAACCTTCCACCGGGGTTATTGGACGGGGACTTGGGAATACTTGAGAAGGACTTTTGGTGGGTATCCAGGTACTTGATCCTGTCTGTCTTAGATCGTCTCTCCAACGGGTACGTTTACGTAAACTCCTAGAAATTCCGCATGCTAGGATCTTTTACATGAAATTTTATTTGCATGTTGTTGTTGGATTAATTATTATTTGAATTCACTTAGGTAAATTCATGCTAGTAATAATTGTTAATTTAAATTTGTGTTTATAAGGTCATCCCGATAGATCCCGGCATATGTTATCCCAACAATCCATACCAAGAAGGAAACTACAAGGGTAAGTCCAAATGACCTCTTTTCTTAGTTTCATGATCACCCCTTGTCTTGAGCATGAAACCCATAGAAATGGCATGATAAGAGCCCCCTCTAATCTTATTTAAACTGTTAGAATCATGTATAAAGGTTATGTAGGTGATCTCTTATGTGTTTGAGCGTGTTTATTCGTTTTGTGAAAGTTCGATAAAACTGAAAAAGGTCCGTATATACTACTGCCCCTTTTCGATGTCTTTTCGTTTGAAGCCTTTTAGATGTTTTAAAATCATGGAAAAATTTCTAGATATAGTATTTGAAGTATAAAACAACATACTAAAAATTAGTGGTAATCTGATTTGTCTCCAAGGAGAATAAATTCGTGGAAATTTGTGTGTCTAAGACTACATGAAACTGGGAGCAATGACTCTTTCGTATTATTTTACTTATTTGCAAAGATGAGAAAAATCTAGGAAAATTTGGGGAAGTTACTCTTGATGTCTTTTAAATCATATCCAAAAATCATTAAGTTTTGTTTAGAGAATCATGAGATATGTCTATTTGAAATATATGTGACAAATGATTGACGAAGGTTGAAACTGCGAGTTCAACAATTTATTTATCCTTGTTTCCTTAGCATGAAAATCATGGAAAATTGTATATTCTCTACGTGAGTCCAGAATGGCATATTAAAGTTTGGTGAATTTTTGTTAAGTTTCCAGTGGGTTGCGAATTTTCATATGAAGCATGTACTGTATGACGTACCCTGTTACGAACCCATTTTTACTCAAAAACCTGGTATCGACCCTTAGCTCAAATATCTTATATTTCTAAATGAAAGTTTCTTATTTTTAAGTGTTGTATAACATATTTTAATTTCGTAATTTTTAGATGTTTTTCCAGTGAGTTATGATTTTTAGTTTAAAGTGTGCACTGTTTTGAGAACCTTTAAATACTCTGCCTTAAATCCCAAATGTACCTTGTTTCCTTAGTTCAAACGAATTTGTGCCCTTGATGAACTCTGTTCCTTTTCAAAAGATGTATAACATACTAAAAAATTCCTATTTTCCCAGTAAGTCTAAGTGCTCTTTTCCATTTATGCATGATTACATGTCTTTATGCCAAATGAGTAGTACTAGGGAGAAGGAATGGTAATACTTTTAGAACCAAGCATGTTTTAGGTTGTTGAATGGTTCACATTTTCTTTTGTGAATATATATTTGGATGTTTTACTTGTATTATTAAGTTTTTTTTTTAGTAGACCCGACCCCGATCTGTGAACCCTTTCACAAAATAGGGAAATCGTACCAATACAATAATCGAGTTTTGACGCCACGTCGAAATCGAAATGAACTCTTATAACTTTTAACTACTAAATACCTTTTTTATCGAAGAGCCCTTAATTCGATGCGAAATTGTTTATTAAATAAAAGAATGAACAATGACTAAACGAACGGACTGTGCTAGGTCCTTGGGGTTAGCTCGGAAGCTTGGAAGTCATCCCGTGTTCAAAAGCTTTCAAGGAGTTAAAACTGTTACTTGAAAAGTTGTCAGGTGGGTGACATTATCTGTATTAGCCGATAATGTTATACGGACTGTTGACAAGTTTTCAAAGCAAACTAAATAAGCACTGTTAAAAGATATGTTTTTGAAACTTATGATTTTGGTAAACAATGCACTGAAAATCATGTGAGTACAAATATGAGTTTTGTGAATATTGGAACATGAACTATATGTTTGTTTATCTGTTGGGCCTCGTGCCAATGATTTTTGGGATGAGTCCGGTGAGAATGAATTGGTGGTTTTGCGGGGAGATAAGGAAGCGTTGATATAAGGTAGCTTTGATATAAGGAAGCAAGGGAATATAAGGAAGCTATCGGGGGTTGAACGCGGTAGGGCGCCTACCGGTGCCACCCCATTTTGTTTGAATGTTGTGGGATTGGACGTGGTAGACGCTACCAGTGCCACCCATATGCGTGATTGTTGAATGATATGATTGATGTTATAAATGTTGGATATTGTATGAACTATTAACAATAAATCGTGAGTAAGTTTCTGTGTTATAAAGAGAATGAGTAAAAGCTTCTA
This sequence comes from Stenogyne calaminthoides, assembly GCA_037126765.1. Lineage (NCBI taxonomy): Eukaryota > Viridiplantae > Streptophyta > Magnoliopsida > Lamiales > Lamiaceae > Stenogyne > Stenogyne calaminthoides. Next base: position 32,808,483 of record JBBCBC010000005.1, on the reverse strand, counting down.
CCTTTTTGAATTCCTGTCAATCTGTATAACAGCGTACAGGTTGTCCGCAGAGATTTTTATCTCATACCCCTTAAACCTACTTTCCAGGTTATGATGTTGAGGGCCGGGAGCTGCAGTAGACGACCCACTTCCTCCACTGCCTTATTCAATAAACAAACTGTTTTCTACATTCGAATAATATGTCTAATTGATACTCCATGGATCTTGTACCAATGATGTTTCTGTACTAAGTATTGAATTTATCTACCCTTCTATTTTTAAACTTGTGTTAAGTTTTATTCCGCTACCACTCAATTTGTTTGTCCTACCTTTTAAATGAAATTTTCTGGCTCAGTTTTACGGTTCACTAAGTAATGACACGGGTTTAGGGCATTATGACCTCGGAGGTCAACGTTCTGAATTTTGGGGCGTTACAGGTGGTATCAGAGCTTATGTTCAAAACTCTGGACCAAATGACTTACTTTCTTTTTACTTCAAAACTTTACTTAGGAAAGTAGACAATTTTCATAAATTCTAATAAATGTTACTAATGGGAAGGTTGTCTACCACAGCGTACCGGAAGAGCCTCGAAGTATGTGAATGACTTGTGAGAAATGTATAATAAAACCCTTACAAATTAGAACAACCAAGAAGTAAAAAGAAAAAAATATGAAGGTCTTAAAAGAGACGAGTAAAACACCAAAGAAAGAGAAGAATACGCTATGGGAACTGATACCTGATTTACATACCGTTTTGTGCATATTACTTAATTTCTCGTAATACATGTGTTAACCTTATGTGATGATCTTCCTTGCGAGCAAAATTGTTTACGTGTTATGTACGACTACTATTTCTTCTTTTTCTTCTTTGTTACTGATCCTAGATCCTTTCTTTTTAGACGGGAACCTTAGGAGGATTGTATGGCTTTTACTCTCCATCTCAGGAGTATGTACCAGTGTGATCACGAGTCTATCTATGACTTCACTGCTCGTTTCATCACCTTTAGAGGACGAGCTCTCCTAGAGGGCCTAGTTCAGACCGAATAGGAGGCTGCAGCCCTCCTGAGGGACGCAGTTCAGCCACGATGGCTAACGCATGCGCAGGGATTGTTCGACTCACTGTGGGCTACTGACGCCCAGACACTGGACCGTGCTAGCCTCACAACTTTCATGGATGATCTGACCGAGAGCATCGACACAGCTACCAGGCCTTTGAATGGTCCAACCTGGAGATCGCCAGGGCCGCCTTTCACGAGGCAGCAGCAGGGAACATCGGCATGGATAGACGTGTCGTAGAGCACGAGCGCTTGGTCGTACTGGCTCAGAAGAGGACCCTGGAGGACAGGGAGGCCGGACTGGAGCTCGAGGCCATCCACATGTTTGAGCGCGAGAACGCTAGATGGGAGGTAGCAAAGACCCACCGCCATCTGGGCGTGGATATCTGGCAGGAGACCGGGCTATTTGGAGGGCCCGTAGCGTCAGACCCGGTTGGGGCATACATCGACGTCGACCAGAATGATGATCCGACAGAGGACAGTTACTACAGTCCCACTACGGGACCAGCCGCTAGAACCAATGATGCTGAGGCAGGGCCGATCTGCCACCCCAATGCTTGCTCCGCCATAGATTGATCTGACGCAGTAGATGTGTTTTGTACATAGTTTTTGTGGATGAATTCTCGGATGATATAATAGAATTAGGAGACTTGTGGTCGACCTAGTTCGAACCCTTTTGGCTACCGAACCATTATTTTTTAGCGGCCTGTGCACCTGCTCTTAGTTTGTCGATTATGTATATTACTCAACTTATTTTAATGTTATGCTGATATATTTTCAAAGTCTCGAACCCTTTATATTTTGTTGGAGACCCGTTTCTCTCTGTTTGACCTTGAGAACTTGCCTTTCTCTTTTCAATTATGTATGCATACTATAGTCTCACGTGTTTCTTTTGTGGGACATTCTATTCTATCCGTTATGTTTATCTCAATGTTTACAACATGTGTCATTGTTTCCCTAAAGTGCATCGTCGAGCCCGACTACTGTGCTGCTAATATAGATAGTACGTTTCGGTTTACGTGTGCTCCCATGTGTGATTCATTTAATACCATGCTGTTATATGTTGGATTTTCTTGTTTTGTATTTTATCATACCTATATGAATTAATACTTTCTTCTCCTAAACTTTTCTTTAGGATGGCACCACCCAGGAGGAACCTACATGCAAATAAGGAACCGTCTGAAGGTTCCATAGGACGCGAGGTTCCACCCGCCACGTCTGGAGCCAACATGGCACGAGAGTTCTTCAGCTTCCTACAGACGTTCATGCAGCAGCAAATACCACCCCCACCACCTGCTCATGCACCGCTCCATCACCCTCGCGCGAACTCCACTGTCAAACAATTTCGATGGTTGCAGCCACCCCGACTGAAGGGAAATGAAGGACCCATGGGGAACGAAGAATGGATAGCCGAGATGGAACGAATTTTTTGCCACATGACTGTGACGGAGGCCCAGAAAGTGTCATGTGCCCAATTCCAGTTGGAGGAGGATGCTGCCCAGTGGTGGGAAGCCCACGAGCGTACCAAGGTGCCCGGTTAGAGGGAATCCTTCACTTGGGAGTATTTCAAGCGAGCAGTGACGAGGAGATACTTCCCACAGGCCCTTAGGGACCGAAAGAAGGTTGAATTTGTAAACCTCAAACAAGGAACTCTCTCGGTCACCGAGTACGAGAAGCAGTTCAACAAGCTATCTCGTTATGCTCCATATCTGGCGGAGATGGACGAGAGGAAAGCGAGGAGATTCGAGAGAGGCCTGAGGCCTGAGATCGGAGGAGTTGTAGCTGGGCTGAAGCTCCCCAGCTACGGTGAAGTGTTCGACCGCGCGCTGATTGTGTCCATCAGTTTAAGACTAGAGTTCAAGCAGACTCCACCTGCCTTAGCGGTGAACAGGAACCGATCCCCAAATTTTAGGAGGGACTCGAACCAACCACAGGGGGGGAATAACTTTACTGTTCAACCTGGAGCGAGGCGCCTGCCTTTCTGCTCGACCTGCAGAAGGTCACATGTGGGACCGTGCTTCAAGGGGACTGGCACGTGTTTCAGGTGCCACTAGCCGGGACACAAGGCTCATGAATGCCCCCAGCCTGCTAATGGACCCCTGCCTGAAATAAGGAATCAGAACCGCCAGCAGCCGGCAAATAACTTCCGTCTGCCGAGACCCCCGAATTATAACTACCGCCCACCTGGGCCATCGAGAGGGAATTTCCCCGCCCAGCCACAGAGGGGACGCGGTCAGGTGAATGCAATAATTGGAGAGGAGGGCATGGAAGACCCTACTCTTAATGAAACGATGGCAAGATACTACCGGAGATTTATCCAGGATTTCTCACGCAATGCGAAATTGCTGACACACTTAACCAAGAAGAATGAAAAGTTTGTCTGGACGTCTACCTGTGAGGAAAGTTTTCAAGAACTGAAAAAGAGATTAACCTCCTCACCGGTACTGATTATTCCCGATGGGTCGAAAGGATTCATGATCTACACCGACGCATCCTTATCGGGATTGGGCTGTGTCCTTATGTAGAATGGGAAGGTCATTGCGTACGCGTCCCGCCAACTAAAGACGAACGAACAGAACTATCCTACGCATGACTTGGAGTTAGCAGCCGTTGTTCACGCTCTGAAGATATGGAGACACTACTTGTATGGTGGTAAGTGTGAAATATACACGGACCACAAGAGCCTGAAGTACTTCTTTACGCAAAAAGAATTGAACATGCGACAGAGAAGATGGCTTGAACTGGTGAAAGACTATGATTGCACTATCCATTATCACCCTGGGACGTTGTGGATGACGTGCTGAGCAGAAAGGAAAGTGCGACACTCAGTGCCATGCCCACTGAGCAAGAATCACTACTCAGAGATTTTTTCCAATTGAAATTGGAATTCTCCAACCGTTGATGTGCAATCGCGACAATAGTTGCACTCACAGTGCAACCAACGATGCGAGAAAAAATCAAAGAAGCACAGGAGAGGGATAAATTCCTCGAGAAAATGAAGGAACGAGCAAAGAAATGAACCATTCAAGGTTTCGTCGTGTGTCCTGATGGAACTTTGATGTTCAGGAATAGTGTCTGTGTGTCGAAGACAGAGCAACGGAAAAATGAGTTATTAAGGGAAGCCCACAATACCCCGTACACCGTACACCCTAGAGAGACAAAGATGTACCGGGAACTACAGGAGAACTTTTGGTGGAGAGGAATGAAAAGATCGATAGCTCATTTCGTGAGAAAATGTTTCACTTGTCAGCAGGTTAAAGCAGATTACCAACGACCATCAGGATTACTGAATCCGCTGGAGATACTGGAATGGAAATGGGAGAACATCGCTATAGATTTTATCACGGGCTTTCCCAAGACAATTAAAAATCACGATGATATATGGGTTGTGATAGACAGACTCACAAAGTCATCCCATTTCATTCCTATCCGTATGACCTACTAGATGGATAAGCTTGCACAATTGTACATAGCATAAGTAGTCTGACTGCATGGCGTACCAGTCTCAATCGTTTCAGATAGAGACCCCTGCTTCACCTCAAATTTCTGGAAAAGCTTACAACAAGCTTTGGGGACTGAGTTGAACTTCAGCACTGCATATCATCCTCAGGCAGATGGTCAGTCAGAAAGGATAATACAAACCTTGGAGGATATGTTGAGGGCTTGCGCCCTGGATTTTGAAGGAAGTTGGGAAGCGAATCTCCCTCTAGTGGAATTTGCTTACAACAACAGTTATCAAGCTACGATACAAATGGCACCGTTCGAGGCACTTTATGGGAAAAAGTGCAGGTCGCCTATCTCTTGGGATGAAGTCGGAGTCCGAAAAATCTTAGGACCCAAACTTATGGAAAAATCTGTGGAGACCATCTCCCGGATCAGAGAAAGAATAAAGATAGCTCAGGACCGTCAGAAGTCCTACGCCGACACACGAAGAAAAGATCTACACTTTGAATTCGATGATAAGGTGTTCTTAAGAGTCGCACCAATGAAGGGACTAATTCGTTTTGGCAAGAGAGGTAAGCTGAAACCTCTCTTCGTAGGGCCCTTCGACATTTTGGATAGAGTCGGAGGCGTAGCCTACCGAGTAGCCTTACCACCAGAGTTATCACAAGTACATAACGTATTTCATGTGTCCACACTTAGGAAATACCTAAGCGACCCGGACCATGTCGTCGATTTCAAAGATCTAAGTTTGAGTCGCAATTTGACTTACGAAGAAGTACCGGCGACTATTTTGGGGAGAAAGGTCCACATTCTAAGAAACCGAGAAGTACCTCTAGTACTAGTACAGTGGAGCAGACATGGAAAGGAGTGAGCCAATTGGGAAAGAGATGATGAGATCCTGGCTAAGTACCCCCAATGCCTTCGGGATAAGTAAGTAAATTTCAAGGACGAAATTTCTTTTAAGGGGTGTAGGATGTAACAACCCGAATCCATTTAGGACTTATTTGTTTTTTTTTCCTAATGTGTTTAAATGTTATACTTGTTTTTAAAAATATGTGTACAAGTTTCTAAAATTTTTAGGTGACAGACGAGCTTTTCGAGCTGAAAGACCCAACTGGCACTTTTTGGGTTTTTATCCGTAAATCAGGCCCGTTGATAATGTCAACAATTTAAAGAATTCAAAAGGAGAAAGGAGAACTTCAAATGGAATCCTAAAAATCGTGCGAGTTTAACGGTACGTTTAAAATAATTTTTGGAACAAAAAACCGAACCGAAAAATATCAAAATAATACGCCGTCGGAGCCGAAATTGCATCTAGAACCGGGACTACCATAATGGCAGCCCCAAATTCTGACAAAGTGCCACCCCCTTTCATGATTAAAGAGATGGGATTTGGCCTTGTGATGTCTTGTAACTAGCCCCCTATAATCCCATCTCATTAAACCATCTCATCATCACACTTCATTAAACCATCTCATCATCACACTTCATTAAACCATCTCATCATCACACTTCATTAAACCATTGCCAACTCTCCCTTCCCTCTCTTCCCCTTATATTTCGTCCATCACCCCTCCCCATTTCCAGATTTTCATAACACTCCCCCACCCCCAAAGTCTTGTTCCTTTTCCCTTCAAAGAGAGAAAAGAAAGATGGAGAAGCTTGAGAAGTAGAAGAAGAAGAACACCTTTTTCCCCCTCTCTTCTATCTTAGACGACCACCACCACCGCCACCATTCTTGGAGCCAAGATCTGTTAACAGTTGGGTTCTTTACCACCTTGAGTTCCAAGCCATCCATACCAAGAAGGAAACTACAAGGGTAAGTTCAAATGACCTCTTTTCTTAGTTTCATGATCACCCCTTGTCTTGAGCATGAAACCCATAGAAATGGCATGCTAAGAGCCCCCTCTAATCTTGTTTAAACTGTTAGAATTATGTATAAAGGTTGTGTAGGTGATCTCTTATGTGTTTGAGCATGTTTATTCGTTTTTGTGAAAGTTCGATAAAACTGAAAAAGGTTCGTATATGCTACTGCCCCTTTCTGATGTCTTTTCGTTCGAAGCCTTTTTGATGTTTTAAAATCGTGGAAAATTTTCTAGATGTAGTATTCGAAGTATAGAACAACCTACTAAAAATTAGTGGTCATCTGATCTATCTCCAAGGAGAATAAATTCGTGGAAATTTGTGTGTCTAAGACTACGTTAAACTGAGAGCAGTGACTCTTTCGTATTGTTTTACTTATTTACAAAAATGAGAAAATTCTAGGAAAATTTGGGGATGTTACTCTTGATGTCTTTTAAATCATATTCAAAATTCATAGTGTTTTGTTTAAAGAATCATGAGATATGCCTATTTGAAATATATGTGACAAATGATTGACAAAGGTTGAAACTGAGAGTTCAATTTATTTATCCTTGTTTCCTTAGCATGAAAATCATGGAAAAAATGTATGTTCTGTACGTGAGTCCAGAATGGCATATTAAAGTTTGGTGAATTTTCGTTAAGTTTCCAGTGGGTTGCGAATTTTCATATAAAGCATGTACTGTATGACGTACCCAGTTACAAACCCGTTTTTACTCAAAAACCTGGTACCGACCCTGTTGGTCCCGAAAAAATACAGAGTTAAAACCCGAAAAATCTCAATTGGAGGTGACTTTAAAATCTTTGCGAATGTGTGTTATGCAGATTTGCTAAAGTATGTATGACAATTAATATAAAATAAAATAAGAACACACGTATTTTTTGTTGGGAAATCTGTAATTTAGTTTTGATGGAAGTTCCAAAACAGGTTGTAATAGGACCGGTCGGACATTAGTCGATCGATGACTTAGAATCGATTAAGATGACCAAATTGAAATGTATAGATAGTCGATATAAAGATAGGTCACATATTGAGGGGGGAACTCAATATGTATAGGTCAGTCGAAGTATCGGATGACCCGGATAAGGTCGATGATCGGAAGACTAAGCACAAATCAAGACAAGAAGTCAAGATCGGTGAAGACAAGAAGACATGAAGACTCGGATGAACTCAAGACTCGGATAGACATCAAGACTCGGATGAACTCAAGACTCGAGATAAACTCAAGACTCAAGAATAAACCCAAGACTCAAAGAGATTTCAATACACCGAGGCTCGAGAGAGACACCGATGATCAAAAGACTCAAGACCTATATCGCCAGAAGTCGCGATATTGAGTTAAGACAATGTGCATCCGAAGACTCAACAAGGTAGATCGATCGATTATCGATCAAGTCACCACACTGGTAACAATCTAAAAGATACACCAGACAAGACCAATCTTCTACAAAAGGAATATCATTCGTCTAACTGACAAATTTCCGAAGTGTCGCCTCATGGCTCAAGGAGAAAGCGACACGTGCACAAAAAGAGCTGACAATGCGGGATACGACGCTGCGGACAAAAACGGCGCTAATGATGCCTACAGCCACGCTAATAATCGGAACACGTCACAATCATATCCTACAACCTACCTAATATAGCCCGAAATTCAAATTGCTCTCCAACGGCTCTTTGATTTCGAGGTCTATAAAATGGGATTGCTTGTCAATTGAAGAAGAGAGATAACTAGCAAAGAACGAACACGGAGACACCGCAAAAGAAGCAAAAGCTACAGCAAATCTCCGCTCAAAGAACACTATATTTGAAGATTATTCTTAGAGTGTTCATCCCATTAGTTCTTAGCAAGAAATCCTATCCACTAGCATTTTGGCTACCTAAAACACCAGGATAGATTTCCAGTTGGAACCCTCAAACATTCTTTACCAAAACGCAAGTTAGGTTAAGTTTGTTCCCGGAAGATTTCAGACTAGGGATTCTAGTTTTCTAATTTCTAGTTCGGTTGAGTGTGAACTCGATAAACATCTGTAGAGTGTGAACTCAATAAACATCTCGGCCATCCTTTGAAGGATATAAGTCCCGCAGGTTAAGTTTGTAGAGTGAGAACTCGATAAATATCTTGGCCATCCCGTGAGGGGAATAAGTCCCGCAGGTTAAGTTCGGTTAAGGTTCCCCTGTGTTAAGGGAAGAGTGGACGTAAGACGGGTTTCGTCTGAACCACTATAAAAAGTCTTGTGTGCATTTACTTGCTTTCTTATTGCTTTACACTATTCACACAACTGAGTTTAAAATAGCATACATATTCTAAGTTAAGCTCAGTCTGCACCAAGCAACTGATCTGATCAGTTTGACACCTTAGTCAACTGGTTGAAAACTGACTTAAGAATCTGAATTGATAAAACTGGTTTTTCACACGGGTTAAAACAAGCTTCCGCACCATTAAGTTAAACTGACATATATCAAGTTGATCTGCCCTTAGGCACTCAGTAAGATTGAACATCAGTCTAAACTGATACACTAGCACTCTGATCGGGTAATCTGCAGTTCACACCTGATCCGCACAAAAAAGTTTTGGAAGTCTATTCACCCCTCCCCTTTAGACTTCCACCCTCACAAAACCCGTTCGGGGCCTACAAGTGGTATCAGAGCAGTGGTTCTACAGACCACTGGCTTTGAGTATCATCGATTCTTGAGGAAGAATCTTTGTGGTCATTTGAACAGATCTTGAAAAACCATTTTTCAAAACTCATTCGTTTTCAAAATCACTCAGCATGGATAATACCTCTGGCATGTACCATGATTTCCTTAAGTTTTCAATTGATGAGTATGCAGATTGGGCTATATATATGTGCAACCATCTAGGATCGATAAGCGGCAGAATGACGGAAGTCATTGAACGAGGACCCATCATTATATATTACGACAACCGAGCAGTTGGAGGAGATCTGGACTTTGCACCGGGAAGTCTTGTACAAAAAAGCCCAGCCCTGATGGATGCAGAAGAAAGAAAGTTGTATACTTTAGATACAATCGCCAGGCATATAATCATGAAAACGATGGATAAAGTCACAAAGGAGAAGATAAAGTATCTCAAAGCCGCGAAAGCAATGTGGGATACTCTTGCTGAGATATGCGAAGGAAATGATCAGATCAAAGACAGCCGACTACAAGCTGAACTGGTGAAGTTAGAAAAGCTAAAGATGTTGCCCAATGAGACCATCAACGAGCTCGATGGGAGGATCACCATGTCAGTGAATAAACTACGAGAACTTGGAAGAGAGATGTCAGACAAAGATATCAACTACAAGATCTTAAGATCTCTCACCAAGAAATGGGACATGAAAGTCATGGTAATCAAGGATTGCCAAGACATTTCAAAGATGAAGCCGAGTAGCTTGTTCCTAAGCCTTAAAGCTCACGAGTTCGATTTAATCGAAAGAGGACAAGCAGATGAAGACGAGACCCCTACTGAAGCCTCAATGTCTAAATCAGTTGTTTTCAAAGCAACCAGCAGCAGATCGAAGGCCACTGAACCTATTGGAAACATAATGAGTCAAGCAGAACAGATCGCTCTGCTTACCAGGAAACTTGAAAGAACAAATACTCAGCTTGGTAAGTATCGGAGATTCTACAGTGACTATCAAGACAACAGAAGAAACAGAAGAAACAGGAGGCCAACTGACAGATCACTAGAAAGAACCAGATCTGATGATCGAAGAGATCACAGAGAAGAAAAGAAAAGAGATGATCTGACAGATGAGAGAAGAGATAACAGATCTGACAGAAGGAGTTCGGATTACCATCAGAAAGGGAAGTCACCTGACAGATCCTACAGACGGAGTGACTCACTTGGTATAGGAAGTTCCGTAGATCGAGGATCGTGCTTCAACTGCGAGAAACCAGTTCACTACAGCACCGACTGCCCTGACCTGACTCTCAGAGAAAGAGAAGATAAACGGAACAGGAGAGAACAACGCCTCAGAGATAGGAAATCTCTGGTCGCTGACACATCTGGAATTGATGATTCCTATCTGCCTTCTGAGGACTCTGGCTACTCATCTCAGAGAAGACTTACATCGATAAGCAAAGTGTTGTTGACTTCCACGAGCATGAAGATCTGATATTCTCTTCAGATGACGATGAAGTCTGCCTAATGGCCAAGGAGGACCAATCTGAGGTAACCTCCAAACCTTCTGCTTTTTAATTTCCACACCTGCTGGAGAGATTGGCTTGCAGCTCTACTCTGAACAATTGCTTGATGATCTCTCTGATGCAGTAGACACTTATACAATAGTGGAAGCTGAAAATGACAAGCTAAGGATCATAAATAATCAGCTTGTTAAAGAGAACGCATTTGTCATAAAAGCTACCGAATCGAAATCCATCAAATCGCTTTCGAAGGTAATGGCGAGGAACTTAAAGTTCTGAAAGATAAATCTTCTGATCAGGAGAAGCAGATCAAAGATCAGCTAGCAATCAACAAACAGCAAGCTGATGAATTCAAAATCCTTCAAGCTAAATTTGATGAGCTATTCCGACTACATGAGAGTCTAAAATTCATCGAGGATAGTTTTGCGCAAGAAAATAGAGGTTTTCACGAAGTCATCAAAAACCATTCAAGATATGAACACCTATTTTCGAACGCCGACTAACAAGAAGGGAATTGGGTATGAGAACCCTTCTACATCCTCAAAAGCCCCGTTTGATTCACTTCAGAAGGGTGTAATCAAACGAGTCTCTGACAAAGATACACTAAAAGCTAAACTTGCATCTGATAAGGGAAAAAGACCTGCTGAGCAAGTAAGGCAGGTGCCTAATCAGAAAGGGAACAGAAATGGACCCCAATTGATAAAGCATCACCGAGGAATCAATGAAGAAACCGGTTTTTTCGAAGAAACCTCAACTCCGGTCACCGGACTAGGTATCGGAAAGAGACAACCCAGAAGATGGAAATCTAATCGAGACCCAATCAAGGTCAGCTGCCTAATAAGCAAGCTATAGGTAAACTGCAAAGACCACCTATGCCAAAAAGATATGAATCTTTTGATGGTAGCAGTCGTACCTACCCTTATAACCAGAGATCTAGAAGACTCGCTTTTTGAGCCACATTGGATTAAAAGAAGACAAAATATAAAAAAAAATCCCAAGTCTTCCAAGTCATCCAAGGCTCACTTAATAATCATACTAATCGAAAGCATATAAAAAGAGACGATGCTTATGTTGATATGTATGGGAGACAAATCGACCTTCTAATCTATCGATTTTCATAGAAGTGTTCTGTTTGTGTGGATCCCTAACTCCACCACTAACCCCCGGGACCCAATTCCAAGGGGGTACCTAAAGCCCGATTTGATTGCGGTGTTCGTGTGGACCGCCAACAAAGGAGGTGTACAAGCAACTATCTGGTACATCGATAGTGGATGCTCAAGGCACATGACTGGAAGCAAACATCTTCTTAGCTCTTACAAAGAACAAGAAGGCCCAATTGTACTCTTCGGTGATGATAACTTTGGTTTTACCAAAGGATTCGGAACCTTAGAGAATGATGACGTACAAGTAACTAGAGTCTCGTATGTCGAAGGGTTAAAGCACAATCTACTATCAGTATCACAATTCTGTGACAACGGATTCAGCGTTGAGTTCTCGAGCGACAAGTGTACGATAAAGAATCAAGCCACTCAACAAACCTTGCTAACTGGTTCAAGGAAAGGCACAATCTACACAGCAGATTGGAACAGTTGCCCAAAGAATACATGCTTAATTGTTAAGAGCTCCAAAAGTAGCAGTTGGCTCTGGCACAAAAGAATGAGTCATCTGAACTTCAAAACTCTTAACAAGATAGCTAGGATGTCTTTGGTTGAGGGACTTCCGAATGAGATATTCTCCAAAGATCAGACATGTGCCTCATGTCAGAAGGGAAAACAAGTTAAAGCCTCATTCAAGGGAATACTCGACGGAAGCATCCAAGAGAGAAATCGCGAATCGCTCCATATGGATCTATTCGGACCCGATTACACGATCGATCTCGGTGGGACTTAAATATACTCTAGTAATGTCGTGGATGATTATTCCAAGTTTACTTGGGTTGTATTCTTATACAAGAAGAACGAGACAATGACAAAGATACCCGAGCTGCTCAAGAAGCTACAAAACGAGAAGGGTGCCAGCATAGTAAAAATCAGATCAGATAAAGGTACAGAGTTCCTGAATTCCTTTGTTACTGATTTTTGCACTGAGTTTGGTATACAGCATGAGACGTCAGCTTCAAGAACACCACAACAAAATGGAGTAGCAGAACGAAGAAACAGAACTCTCAAGGAAATCGCTGCAAGACTATGTTAAATTGAACATGCCACACCAAGCCGTTTAAGCGTATAATCAACACTTTGATGTCATACTTAGAACGGATGTTCTCTGACTAAGACTCACTTCAAAAAACCTTATGAACTGTGGAAGGGCAGAAAACCTCGTGTTTCATACTTCCATGTTTTTGGGTGCAAGTGTTTCATACATAACAATGGAAAAAGTCAGTTGAAGACTTTTGAGGCCAAGTTAGATGAGGGCATATTCTTAGGATATTCCTCATCCGGCCAAAACTTTCGAGTTTACAACAAAACGAACCCTAGTTGTGGAAGAAACACCCCATGTGGTCTTTGATGAGACATCTTCCGAACAAGAGAAAGTGCCTTCGAACAAGCCGTATTGCGGATCAACCATTACCGACATACGGAAAATGGATCAGCTAAGCATCAAGAAGAAAGAACCTGAACACGTAACAGTGTACATCCCAGAACTTGATCTTGCTGATTCCACAGGTCAATCAGTTTGGGTACGCACAACCGCCGATTGAAGAAGTTATTACACAGTGAGATAAAGATCAATCGAACCATCGGTTCGTGGGGAACTCTGAAGTTCCTACTTAGCAGGACATCAAGACATGATGAGTCCAACATCACCGAGACATGTTCTTATCAAGTGGATCATAATTCCAAGACCACTCCCAATCACTAGTAATGAACTACTATCGATATGGATGATGTTCTCCAACAGACGCACATCGTAATGTAGGACTGGATTACCTACCATCCAACTGATCTGATTATCGGAGACCCATCTGATAGAGTCAAAACTAGACATCATATTGGTGAAAGTGCCATGTATTGTTGTTATCTGTCTTTGAAGGAACCAACTACAGTAGAAGAAGCTCTACAAGACGCAAGCTGGATTCTAGCCATGCAGGAGGAGCTGGAACAGTTTGAGAGGAATCAAGTTTGGAAATTGGTGGACAGACCAACTCATCAAGACGTAATTGGCACGAAGTGGGTATTCAAGAACAAGAGAGATGAGAAAAATGCCATAACCAGGAATAAGGCAAGACTTGTTGCTAAGGGGTATTCACAATCAGAAGGAATTGATTATGATGAGACATTTGCACCAGTCGCTCGCCTAGAAGCCATTCGGCTGTTTCTGGCATATGTTGCCCACAGAGGGTTCACTGTGTATCAGATGGATGTAAAGAGTGCATTCTTAAACGGGGTACTAGCAGAGGAAGTTATGTCGAACAACCTCCAGGCTTTGAAAAAGGCAACCAAGTGTATCGTTTAAGGAAATCTCTTTACGGCCTGAAACAAGCTCCTCGAGCTTGGTATGATACACTCTCTCAGTTCTTGATAGACAGCGAGTTCACTAAAGGAATAGTGGAAAAAACCTTATTCAGAATATAAGATGGAGAAGATATTCTGATGGTTCAGATTTAGGTGGACGACATCATCTTCGGATCTCCCAACAAGAAGCTATGTGAGAAGTTCAGCAAATTGATGCAAGGGAAGTTCGAGATGTCCATGATGGGTCAGATGAATTACTTTCTGGGTTTACAAGTCAAGCAGAGTATAGAAGGGCTATTCATCTGCCAGGCGAAGTACACAAGGAATCTACTGGCAAAGTTTGGAGTTCAACATTGCAAGGAAGCCAGAATTCCCATGATTACCGGGTTCAAGATGGATCCAGATGAAGATGGTCAGAAAGTTAATTAGAAAGAATATAGAGCTCTGATTGGATCACTACTATACCTGACTGCCAGCAGACCAGACATTACTTTTGCAGTAGGTGTATGTGCCAGATTTCAAGCAAATCCAATGCAAAGCCACCTAGAAGCAGCTAAGCGGATTCTCAAGTATCTGAAGGGGACTGTAAACCTTGGTTTATTTTACCCATCAGATGACAATCTAGAGCTTAGTGGGTATTCTGATTCAGATTACGGAGGTTGCAGAATCGACAGGAATTCAATCTCAGGTTCATGTCAGTTTCTGGGAAATAAACTGATCTCTTGGTTTTCGAAGAAGCAGACATCAGTTGTGACATCTACTACTGAAGTAGAATATATGGCTGCAGGAAGCTGTTGTTCCCAACTGCTCTGGCTAAGTCAGCAGCCGAGGGATTACAACATCGTAGCTAAGAACGTACCTACATTCTGTGACAGTAATAGTGCTATTGCAATCACTCATAATCATATTCTACATACAAGATGGAAGCATGTGGATGTCAGACACCATTTTATCAGAGATCACGTTGAAAAGAAGAATATCAGGATGGAAAAGATCCATACTGACAAGCAGAAAGCTGATATCTTAATTAAGCCGTTAGCTGAGATCAGATTCAGAGAGTTATGCAACGAGCTAGGGCTTCTGGATCTTGGAGAAAATGCACCAGATATGGTTGAAGGACTGATCTCCAGAACCAGTTGGTTAAAAGACTAACCAAGTTAAGTGGAATCAGTTGAGTTAGGAATCTCAACTGATAAGTGGACCAGACAAGGAGCCGATCTGAAGTTCAGATAAGGAGCAGATCAGCAAGGCAGATAAGTAGCCGATCTGAAGTTCAGACAAGGATCAGATCAGTTCAAGACATATCAGATTAAGGGGGAACTGATCAGATTGGAAGATTACTTTATAAGTCGATTAAAGCTGCAGTCAACAAGCAAGTCAAGAGTAAAGCTACAGATCGCATAAGTCAGAAGAAACAACACAGCAATGGAATAACATAGTTTTTCATTGATAAGGACTCGGAGGTTAGATTTACAAGTTACAAGTGATATCACAAGCTACAAATGCTACAAGCTATCTTCAAGTGGTATTACAAGTACAAGAAGACCCGGAGGTCGATACATAAACCATAGGCCCTAAGACAACCCTAGGCAGGGAAGGAGAGAGAGAGATTTTAAAGAGCTGATGCTCTTAGACTCTCCGACCCAGGGGGCACAGAGAAGCTTCTAGAATCCTGAAAGCCACTCTTAGAGCTTCGGAGTGAGGAGCGAGAGCAAGCCTTGAAGGATCTTTAAGCTAGGAGCCCTTAGACCTAAAATCAATGGGCTTTCCAGCTGTTAAATGGGACACAGTGCCACAGGTTTGGTCACAATGACCATATGGCCATGAGTGTCTCATGCAAATATTAAGTTTGATACACTATTTTGTTCAGACTAAGTCTGTTGATGCTTATTCCGTCATCTCGATAGGCGCACAAGGTGCATACGATTAGGAGAAGTGCCTTCTCATTTGCCTTAGCAGATCCGCCTCTCTGGTGGTAAAGAAGCTTAGCATTGATCGTATGTGAAATCTTAGATGACGACGAAAGCAGTGTGAAGGAACACACAGGGTTGATTTGAGAAGCTGAATTCATTGGAAAATGGCTAAAGGTTCCCACCGGAAGTCTCACCAGAAATAAGGAACTCATCGGAAAAGCATGAAGGATATGCTAAAGAAGATGAAATGGTTTATGTTGTGTTGTTTGCCTAACACCCCAGGCTAATTTATAGAAGGAAGTTAGGGGTATAAATGCAAATTTTATCTTCTCAAAAGATCTTAAGAGAAATTTGCATCGACAACGCGTCAGGAACACGCGGCTAATGGTTGAATGAGTTAACGGCGTGATTAAATCACAGCGTATCTATGCCATTATTATGGAATGTCAAATCGCGCCGATTTGGGAATCGAGGCGACTTTTGGACTCCCCGAAGTAAAAGTTTTGGCGGGAGTTGACTTCAAATAAATCTGGTCGATTAGAAGAAAGATGAAGGATGAAGTGTATCAGATAAGTGGATCAAATAAGTAGCGAAGTGTTTCAAGCAAGAATCTGATCAGATAAGTGAGATATTGTTGGGAAATGCATGAGGCAACCATCAGATAAGTCAACAAAGTACCAGATCATATCACTGTGGTAACTGATTGATTACAATATCAATCAGTCAGATACGCTCTCTTATTTATCTCTTTCTGAATACCTTACATGCGTTATTTAAATAATTGATTTATTTTACTCTGTTCATGACGCATGCTCTGCAAAGCTTTTAATGCGGACTTGGAAAAATGTTTTCAAAACATTTTATTGCGATTTTTCGAGTTCGGAAAATGAGAAGACTACTTTTCTCAATCGTGCGATTAAAATACTTTTTGGCCGACTAATCTCAAATTAATCGATTTCAAAAACACGGATACTTGAGTACTTTGGAAAGTTGTGCAAAAAGGTTTTCCCTCGTATTCTATAAAATTCAAATCCCTCTCAGAAAACCGCTTTCCACTACTTCGTCTTCTCAAAGTTCTTAAAAGTTCAAATTTTTCAAAAACATCAGAGAATTACTTTCGAGATCAATTGATTCTACTCTTCCGGTTTCTAAAATCTTTCGAATCAATTTCTGGTAATTTCTTGTTTTAATTAATTGCATGATCTCAATTTCTCTCTGGTACCTAGGTTTACAAATCGTGATGATATATTTCTGTAATCTTTATAAGATCTAAACGCTTATTTGCTAAATTGATGTTAAAATTACTAGTTTGACTGAATTTATTGAAATATCTTACTCAAACTAAACATCAATTTGCATATCGCATTTACAGAAATGGCATATCTTATTCCACGACCGGGCCAAGGGAAAAAGTTCTGCAATTTTTCATCGATGAAGAAAGACATCATTGATGAAAAGTACGTAGTCTTCACCATCACCTCAGACCCTGAATCGCTGGAAATTCTGGAGTGCTTGCGAGCATGTGGACTTGAACGCTATTGCTCTACACATCAGAACATCGTCCACGCACATGAAGCTCTGGAGTTTCTCTACAATCTACAGAGGGATGAAGATATTGATGCTGACCTGATTTCTTCCATTGGAGGACTGGAAGTGTGAGTGTCGAATGACGATCTCCAGAGGATATTCGGCCTAACTCGAGGAAGCATCAATCCAGAGACCTACACGACTGATGTAGGAGAAAAGGAATTTCTTGAAGCCGAGCTGTTGAGACTAGCAAATAAGGAGAACACGGCAAACATCAAAGCCTCCTATCTGAAGAGAAAATATCGCCTTCTTCTTGAAATTGTTCAGAAGGTGATCATGTGCTCAACCTACAGTCTTGATGCAGTCACTTCGTACAAAATAAGTGTCATGACTGCACTAATCAAGAAGGCTTCAGATATCGATTGGTTGGGTATGGTCAAAGCAAGACTGAGAAAAGACTCCGGGAAGTTCGAACTGACCTAGAGCAATGAAGTGTGCTTATCTTCCAAGTGCTCATTCATACACAAAATCTCTATCATTCTGTCAGATAAGCTGCCACAGAATTATAAATGGATCGAGAATGGAACAAAGATATACCAAGCGAAGCACAAGGCCATATTGGGCAAAGATGAGTCCCTACCTGGACAATCTGATGGGGATCCAACTCCTTATGTGCCCAAACGCAAGGGAGAAAAGAAGGGAAAAGATAAGGCAACTGCATCGTCTGAAGTGCAGGAAAAGGCCATTCCAAAGAAGAGGATGGAGAGGAAGGATCTGGCCAAGAAACCAGATGCTCAGCGGAAACGTCAGAAGAGAGTCTCATCTCCTCTGAAAACTGCTCCAAGTTCTGCCCAGCAAGTCAACAGAACGAAGGATCTGATGCAAGTAAGATCAGAAGAAGAGATAGCAGTCAGCTCTGAGCCAACTATCAGAGAAGTAAGGGAAGAGCAGATGATCGCAGCAGAAGGAGAGAAATCTGTCAGAGGGGCAGAAGTTGAGCAATCTGAGGAAGAATCACCATCTGATTCTCTGCCTCTCACCAAGATCTTCCAAAGAGAAAGATCGCCAACGCCCACTTCCAAATCACCATCACCCTCTCCTCAAAAGTCATCACCACCATCCTCTCCCCACAAAACCTTCTCACCCTCACCCTCGCTTATCAAATCACCAATCAATGAACCCGTTCAGGAAACTGAACACCCTCAACACACTAAAAACGAACCTGAACTACAAACATCCCAATCCCCAATCAAGTCTCAAGAACCTGAGAGATCTGACAAGCGAGTGTTCGTCTCTCATAATCCCTTCAATACCAGAACCGTGCTTGCTTCACCTGCTCCAGAAAGCCCCATCATAAGGATAATGAAGCAACAGATCAAGGAGTATCTGCTGGATCTATGCCCTGAATTGGATTAACATCCTGGCATCCAGCAACAGATAGAAGAGATAGTGTTCTGGAGGGATATCAGACTGAAGAGCATTGAAGAATTTCTGATTCTAATGACAACTCTGGGATCAGATTTCTTTGTAGACTTGGAGTTGAAATGTCTAAACAATGCTGGGATTGAAAGTGCTATTGAATTGGCATCTGACGATGATATCAGATGGTTAATTCACAAAAGGTTCGGTATTGCTAATAGCAGGGAGGAAACCGTTCAACCTCCTACAGATCATGAGGGAGTTGCCGATGAACCAAGAATGGGTGTTGCAGATGAGACCCGACTTGGCAAGGCTTCAACATCTGAACAGACTGCTACGATGAGCTCTGATACCCTAGATTATCATACTCAGAAGATTCAGGATGGGATCAAGGCTGCATTTGAAGACAAATTCACAAATACCACAAAGCAGATCGATGAAGCGATTTGAAGATGAGCAAAAGCAAAACTAGTTGACAAGGAACGAAGTCACACAGTTGGGATGCACAATGCCATCCTTGCTGAAGTAATGCAACTAGTATATCCTCTTGCTGAGAAGCTCAAACTCCAGTCTGACAAACTCTCAGTTCAGACAGAGATGCTCAATCAGACATAGGTACTTTTGGAAAGTGTCTGGGCATCCTTGGACAAAACCAACAACCACTTGGATATGGGTTGGAAACATTTTCTAGCTTCTACAAAACGAGCAAGACAGGAAATCGAAACTGCTCTCAAACGCTTCTACACTCCTCGCAGTTTTTTCGCCACCGTTCGATCCTCCTCTTGTTGTCGAGGAACTCGTAAAGGAGATCTCACGGCAATTAACCGCTTTCCGAACAAGAAGATGTCCAACCTCTTTGATGAAACCAAAAAGGGGAAGGAAAAGAGAATAAAGAGAAGAAAGAAAAAATGACTTGCATACGCTTGGTAACTTTTTTCATCTCTACCAAAAACCATCAGATTCGACTTGCAAACCACTCCATCTACCGATCTCGTTGCGGAAATGAAAGAAACTGTGGAGAAACATAGCAAAGAGATCACTGAGCAGAAAAGTGCTCTTTTAGAGGTTACTGCCAGAGTCGACAAGATTGAAGATTTTTCTTCGTTCGTTCAGAAAAGAATGGAAACTGATGATCAGGCCAAGAGCCTTGAACTCGCTAAGATATTAGTGAAGAAAGGTTTAACAAGATGAACCCGAGCGGACTCGAGGAGAAAGAAAGGCAAAGGCAAGATGATGAAAGCAATCGCGGAAGATCGAGAGACAAGGCCGCCTATTCTCCACCAAAAGTGGGGATGACTCTGAACAAGTTCAAGAGCAGACAAGACAGAGAATAAGAGAGGCCGCAATCAAGAAGAAGAAGTTAGCAGAGGCTAAGGGACTGAACATCGCTTACATCCGAAGGAAGAGGAAGAACGAAGCTGCAGCAGAGGAGATTGCTTGGGAGAAGAATGCCCTTCCCAAGACTGTTAAAGGCATCCTCTACAGACGGCAAGATCCGCCTTAACGGGATCAGATCGAGGAGAATGGTTATGTGACGTCTACATCCCGGGAGAAGATTCCAATTCATCAAGATCGATCGAGAATGACGATGAATTTTGAATCGGGTTAGAAACAAAGTATCCAGACTTCTACCGTACAAAGTGATGAAAGAAGGCAAGATCATGTCACTAATACCGTAAGCTCCACCCTTTGAAATACTCCTTCCACCTCAAGGCCCGCACAACAAGCTAGATCCTGTTAAATTCAAGAATATCTACTATGGACTTGCTGAAAAAGGAGGGATCCATAGAAGAGAAGAGCTGGACAAACTAATGCAAAGGATGTACAGGATGTTTGGCATCCCCAAAGAACTACAAATGTTCATGTACACCTGAAGAAGACAACTTGGAATCAGATGATAGGTACGCTTTTCATGAATTCTACAATGCACACACCTATCTGAATGAAACCTTCCATCTCACTGATTCTAAGACAACATCTCATTATCTTCCAACTTGGAATCAGATGGTATGTACTGTTTACATTATCTACATTTCCATTCATGGTATCTGTTTTTCTGATTAAGTGTTTTGGTTCCATCAAAAATGGGGAAATTGTTGGGAAATCTGTAATTTAGTTTTGATGGAAGTTCCAAAACAAAGTTGTAATAGGACCGGTCGGACACATAATTGATCGATGACTTAGAATCGATTAAGATGACCAGCTGAAATGTATAGATAGCTGATGTAAAAGATAGGTCACATATTGAGGGTGAACTCAATATGTATAGGTCAGGTCAAAGTATCAGATGACCCAGATAAGGTCAGATGATCAGAAGACTAAGCACAACTCAGAAGACAAGAAGTCAGAAGATCAGGTGAAGACAAGAAGACATCAAGACTCGGATGAACTCAAGACTCAGATGAACCCGAGACTCAGATAGACATCAAGACTCGGGGATGAACTCAAGACTCGGATAAACTCAAGACTAAGTAACAAACTCAAGACTCAAGATGACCAATACACCGAGGCTCGAGAGACACCAAGATCAAAAGACTCAAGACCTATATCGCCAGAGTCCGTGATATTGAGCTAAGATAATGTGCATCCAAGACTCAACAAGGTACACCGATCGCCATTCGATCAAGTCACCACACCGTAACAATCTAAAAGATACACCAGACAAGACGAATCTTCTACAAAAGGAATATCAATCGTCTAACAGACAAATTTCTGAAGTGCCACCTCGCGAAGCCAAGGAGAAAGCGACACGTGCACAAAAAGAGTTAACAATGCGGGATACGACGCTGGGGACAAAAACGGCGTTAATGATGCCTACGGCCACGCCGATAATCGGAGCACGTCACAATCATATCCTACAACATACCTAATATAGCCCGAAATTCAAATTGCTCTCCAACGGCTCTTTGATTTCGAGGTCTATAAAATGGGATTGCTTGTCAATTGAAGAAGAGAGATAACTAACAAAGAACGAACACGGAGACACCGCAAAAGAAGCAAAAGCTACAGCAAAATCTCCGCTCAAAGAACACTATATTTGAAGATTATTCTTAGAGTGTTCATCCCATTAGTTCTTAGGAAGAAATCCTATCCACTAGCATTTTGGCTACCTAAAACACCAGGATAGATTTCCAGTTGGAACCCTCAAACATTCTTTACCAAAACGCAAGTTAGGTTAAGTTTGTTCCCGGAAGATTTCAGACTAGGGATTCTAGTTTTCTGATTTCTAGTTCGGTTGAGTGTGAACTCGATAAACATCTGTAGAGTGTGAACTCAATAAACATCTCGACCATTCTTTGAAGGATATAAGTCCCGCAGGTTAAGTTTGTAGAGTGAGAACTCGATAAACATCTCGGCCATCCCGTGAGGGGAATAAGTCCCGCAGGTTAAAATCGGTTAAGGTTCCCCTGTGTTAAGGGAAGAGTGGACGTAAGACGGGTTTCGTCTGAACCACTATAAAAAGTCTTGTGTGCATTTACTTGCTTTCTTATTGCTTTACACTATTCACACAACTGAGTTTAAAACAGCATACATATTCTAAGTTAAGCTCAGTCTGCACCAAGCAACTGATCTGATCAGTTTGACACCTTAGTCAACTGGTTGAAAACTGACTTAAGAATCTGAATTGATAAAACTGGTTTTTCACACGGGTTAAAACAAGCTTCCGCACCATTCAGTTAAACTGACAGATATCAAGCTGATCTGCCCTTAGGCACTCAGTAAGATTGAACATCAGTCTAAACTGATACACTAACACTCTGATAAGGTAATCTGCAGTTCACACCTGATCCGCACAAAAAAGTTTTGGAAGTCTATTCACCCCTCCCCTCTAGACTTCCACCCTCACAAAACCCGTTCGGGACCTACATTTTTATAGTGGTTCGGAGTCCAACTCCTACATCCACTCTTCCCTTCATGGGGCACCAACTAAACCAACAGATATTTATGGATCTCTCACTTAACGGGACTTATCTCCCACACGGGATCGCCTATAGATGTTTAATGAGTTCTTACTCTCTCGGGACTTATCTCCCTCACGGGATTGCCTTTTAACTACCTTACTTAACCACTAATTCTTTCTCAAGAAAGGGATTGGGTTTGGTGTTATTTCCAACTAGGTGAGATTTTTCCTTACATTGTTTTAGCCTTTAAGCTAAGGTTGGGAAAATCTCTCTAAGCTTACGATATGACATTTTTGCTTAGATATAATGAAGAACACTCTTGGGAAATTTGGATATTTAATGCTCTGTGTTCTTGAATGGAGATGCTTGAATATTTGGCTTTAATCTTCACTTTGCAGCATCCTCCATTTTTTTCTTTTGAAGATAGTGCAGTGTATTTATAGTGTGGATTTGAATATTACCGTTGGAGAGTAAATTCAAATCCATACTAATAGTCTTCCAGCTTTTCTTTGTCCTTTTGCACTGTTGCTTGTAGCTTGATGTCACATCCATATATGTGTTGTCATCTTCTCATTGGACAGCTTTTTGTGTGTCTAACGGATCTAATTTCAGCTCGCCTGATTACTGTTCATCTCTTATGATTTCACTGTTCATGTCTTCTGATTTTACTGTTCATCTGGACTGCATCAGCACTGCATCTGGACTGCATGACGTCAGGCAGCACGACATCAGGCAAGCAGCACAGCATCAGGCAGCACGACATCAGGCAGCTCAGACAGCACGGCATCAGGCAGGCAGCACGACATCAGGCAGACAGTACGGCATCAGGAAGCATGGCATTAGGCAGGTAGCACAGCATCAGGCAGCATCAGGCAGAACGACATCAGGCATCAGGCAGCACGCTACCTGATCAGATCGCACAATACCTGGTCAGATTGCACCCCACCTGATCAGATCGCATTTCTTCTTATGATTTTAGATTTCTGCACAACATTACATCAGTTTGTCTTCCTCACAGATCAGCATGCTTCTTCTTGTTCAGCTCATCATTTAACTCGGAACTCATCCTACTCATCTGATCTCGATCAGTCTCGTCTGATCTTGATCATCTTCGTCTAATATCATGAGTTCCCCCTTAACTTGTTTTCTCATTCCCCCTTAACTTGTTATCTGTAGATTAACTTAAATAACACAAGTTGATAATATTTTGGCATAATTAATCAAAACTAAAATATCCCAACAGACCCTTAGCTCAAATGTCTTAGGTTTCTAAATGAAAGTTGCTTATTTTTAAGTGTTGTATAACATATTTTAATTTTGTAATTTTTAGATATTTTTCCAATGAGTTATGATTTTTAGTTTAAAGTGTGCACTGTTTTGACGAACCTTTCAATACTCAGCCTTAAATCGCAAATGTACCTTGTTTCCTTAGTTCAAACGAACTTGTGCCCTTGATGAACTCTGTTCCTTTTTAAAAGATGTATAACATACTAAAAAATTCCTAATTTCCCAATAAGTCTAAGTGCTCTTTTCCATTTATGCATGATTACATGTATTTATGCCAAATGAGTAGTACTAGGGAGAAGGAATGGTAATACTTTTAGAACCAAGCATGTTTTAGGTTGTTGAATGGTTCATATTTTCTTTTGTGAATTTATGTTTGGATGTTTTACTTGTATTATTAAGTTTTTTTTTAGTAGACCCGACCCTGATCTGTGAACCCTTTCACAAAATAGGAAAATTGTACCAATCCAATAATTGAGTTTCGACGCCACGTCGAAATCGAAATGAACTCTTATAACTTTTAACTACTAAATTCCTTTTTATCGAAGAGCCCTTAATTCATTGTGAAACCTTTTATTAAATAAAAGAATGAACAAAGACTAAACAAACGGACTGTGCTAGGTCCTTGGGGTTAGCTCGGAAGCTTGGAACTCGTCCCGTGTTCAAAAGCTTTCAAGGAGTTAAAACTTTTACTTGAAAAGTTGTCAGGTGGGTGACACTATCTGTATTAGCCGATAATGTTATACGGACTATTGACAGTTTTAAAAGCAAACTAAATAAGCACTGTTAAAAGATATGTTTTTGAAACTTGTGGTTTTGGTAAACAATGCACTGAAAATCATGTGAGTACGAATATGAGTTTTGTGAATATTGGAACATGAACTATATGTGTCGTTTATCTGTTGGGCCTCGTGCCAATGATTTTTGGGATGAGTCCTGTGAGAATGAATTGGTGGTTTTGCGGGGAGATAAGGAAGCGTTGATATAAGGAAGCAAGGGGATATAAGGAAGCTATCGGGGGTTGGACGCGGTAGGGCGCCTACCGGTGCCACCCCATTTTGTTTGAATATTGCGGGATTGGACGTGGTAGACGCTACCAGTACCACCCATATGCGTGATTGTTGAATGATATGATTGATGTTATAAATGTTGGATACTGTATGAACTATTAACAAGAAATCGTGAGTAAGTTTCTGTGTTATAAAGAGAATGAGTAAAAGCTTCTACCTTTTTGAATTCCTGTCAATCTGTATAACAACGTACAGGTTGCTTGCTGAGATTTTTATCTCACGCCCCTTAAACCCCCTTTTCAGGTTATGATGCTGAGGGTCGGGAGCTGCAGTAGATGACCCGCTTCCCCCACTGCCTTATTCAATAAACAAACTGTTTTCTAAATTCGAATAATATGTCTAATTGATACTCCATGGATCTTGTACCAATGATGTTTTTGTACTAAGTATTGAATTTATCTACCCTTCTATTTTTAAACTTGTGTTAAGTTTTATTCCGCTGCAACTCAATTTGTTTGTCTTACCTTTTAAAAGAAATTTTCTGGCTCAGTTTTACGGTTCACTAAGTGATGACTCGGGTTTAGGGCATTATGACCTCGGAGGTCAACGTTCTGAATTTCGTGGCGTTACACCTATCACATCTTGATGAGTTGGTCTGTCTACCAATTCCCAAACCTGATTCCTCTCGAACTGCTCTAATTCTTCTTGCATAGCCAGAATCCAGTTGGCATCTTGTAGAGCTTCTTCTATTGTGGTAGGTTCCTTCAAAGATAGATAGCAACAATACATAGCACTTTCACCAACCTGATGTCTAGTTTGGACTCGGGCACTAGGATTACCGATTATCTGATCAGTCGGATGGTCTTTCAACCAAGTCTTTCTTTTCTGATGTATATCAGTTTGGATATTGTCATCCTCTTCTGATATTGAGTCACTAGAGGTTAGGAGTGGTGCAATAATAGGATCCACTTGGCATGGACATGTCTCAGCTGATGTTGGAATCATCATAGGTTGATGTATGTCCACCGGAACATCAGGTGTTCCCCCTGAACCAGATGGTTCAGTTGTTACTGTCTCAGCTGTACCAGTTTCTTCATCGACAGTTGTACGTACCTTAGGTTCTGATTGACCTGGTGAATCATTAAGATCAAGTTTAGGAACATACACTATTACGTGATTTGATCCATTTTCTTTGATACTTAACTAATTCATTTTCTGAACATCAGGTACTGGTTGATCTGGTATTGTTTGTTCTGAGGCAGATTTCTCTTGTTCAGGAGATGTCTCATCAAAGACCACATGAGGTATCTCCTCCACAACTAGGGTTCACCTGTTGAACACCCTAAAAGCTTTGCTAGTTGAGGAATATCCTAAGAATATACCCTCATCTAACTTAGCTTCAAATGTTTTCAACTGACTCTTCTCATTGTTGTGAATAAAACACTTGCACCCAAAAACATGGAAGTAAGAAACACGAGGTTTTCTGCCCTTCCACGGTTCATAGGGTGTTTTGAAGTGAATCTTAGTCAGAGAGCATCTGTTCTGAGTGTGACATGCAGTGTTGATAGCTTCTGCCCAGAAGTGGTTTGGAGTTACATGTTCAGCCAACATTGTGCGAGCAGCTTCTTTGAGTGTTCTGTTTCTCCGTTCTGCTATGCCATTCTGTTGTGAAGTTCTGGCGGCTGATGTTTCATAATGTATTCCAAACTCAGTGCAAAAGTCAGTAATAAAGGAGTTCAGAAACTCTGTACCTTTATCTGATCTATTTTTCACAATACTGACACCCTTCTCATTCTTTAATCTCTTGAGCAGCTCAGGTATCTTTGTTGTAGTTTCATTCTTCTTATACAAGAATACAACCCAGGTAACTTGGAATAACCATCCACGATTACCAGAGTGTATTTGCGTCCACTGAAACTAAGTGGTGTAACTGGTCCAAACAAATCCATGTGGATCAGTTGCAATACTCTGCTGGATGCTGGTCCTGGGATCCCCTCAAATGAGGTTTTAACCTTTTTTCTCTTCTGACATGCGACACATGTCTGATCCTTAGAGAATACCTCACTCGGGAGACCCTCAACCAGGGACATCCTTGTTATCTTGTTAAGAGTCTTAAAGTTCAGATAGCTCATTCTCTTGTGCCAGAGCCAACTGCTGCTTTTGGAACTCTTAACAATCAAGCATGTATTTCTTGGACAATTGTTCTAGTCTGCAGTGTAAATCGTTCCTTTTTTGGAACAAGTTAGCAAAATCTGTTGAGTGGCTCGATTCTTGATAGTGCATTGATCAGTCGAGAACTCAACGCTGAATCCGTTGTCACAGAATTATGAAACCGATAACAGGTTGTGCTTCGAACCATCAACATACGAGACTCCAGTAACCTGTAAATCATCATTCACTAAGGTTCTGAATCCTCTGGTAAAATCAAAGTTATCGTCACCAAAGAGTACACATGAGCCTTCTTGTTCTATGTATGAACTGAGGAGATGTTTGTTGCCAGTTATGTGCCTTGAGCATCCACTATCGATGTACCAGATAGTTGCTTGTACACCTCCTTTATTGGCCAAACCCACGCGAACCTGCAATCAAATCAGGCTTTAGGTACCCCTGTAGGATTGGGTCCTGAGGGGTTAGTGTTACCTTTCGGGATCCAACAAACAGGGCACTTCTATGGTAATCATCAAGATTAGAAGGCCTAATTTGTCTCCCATAAGCATCTACATAATCATACATTTCTTCATGTGTTTTTTGGTCAGTATGATTATGAGTGTGAACCTTGGATGAATCAGAAGACTTGGGATTTTTCTGATTAGTCTGTCTTCTTTTAATCCAGTGTGGTTCAAGTGCAGATGTCCTGGATTTCTGGTTAAAGGGGTAGGTACGACTGCTACCATCAAAAGATTCATATCTCTTTTACACAAATGGTTTCTGCAGTTTACCCTTAGCATGCTGGTTAGGCAGCTTGACCTGATTAGGTCTCAGATCAGACTTTCCCTTGCGAGATTATCCTTTCTGATTCCTAATCTGCTGATTAGGCTGAGGTCTTTTCAGAAGAACAAGGTTCTTCTGTTGATTCCTCGGTTGATGCTTGATCAGGTGAGGTCCATTTTTGTTCCCTTTCTGATCAGGCATTCACCTTTCCTGTTCAGTAGGTCTTTTTCCCTTCTTCGATACAGATTTGGCATATTGTGTATCTTGTCCAAAAACCTTCCTAAATTCACTTTTAGAATGTGAACCAGGTTGGACATGTGATGATCCAGAAGGACTATCAAACCCAATACCCTTCTTATCAGTTGGCTTCCGAAAGTAGCTTGTTATTTCATTAACATTTTTAGAAGCTTTTCCAAAAAATCTCTACTTTCTTTCGCAAATTGTCCTCACTTTGTTTTAGACTCTCATGCAGTTGGAAGAGTTCATCAAACTTAGCTTGAAGGATTTTGAGATCATCAGCTTGTTGCTTGTTAATAGCTTGTTGTTCCTTAACCAGTTTACCCTGGTCAGAAGAACTGACTTTCAGAAACTCCAGTTCTTTGGTCATCTTCTGAACAGTCTCAACTGCTTTCAGTTCAGCAGCTTTACTTGCAGCATTATCCTTAACAAGTTGAATGTTCTCATC
Organism: Stenogyne calaminthoides; assembly: GCA_037126765.1. Classification (NCBI taxonomy): domain Eukaryota; kingdom Viridiplantae; phylum Streptophyta; class Magnoliopsida; order Lamiales; family Lamiaceae; genus Stenogyne; species Stenogyne calaminthoides. Next base: position 32,779,870 of record JBBCBC010000005.1, on the reverse strand, counting down.
CTTTATTTTATCGTTCTCAGCTTCCACTATTGTATAACTGTCTACTACATTAGAGAGATCATCAAGCAATTGCTCATTGTAGAGTTGCAGGTCAATCTCTCCAGTAGGTGTGCTCAGCATAGCAGGTGTGGAAACAGAAAACACAGAAGGTTTAGAGATTACCTCAGTTTGATCAGCATCATTGGCCATGAGACAGATGTCATCATCTGATGCAAACATCAGATCGTCGAAGTTGTCTAAATCATCAGTAGTGGTCATCAGGCAGAAGTCTTCTACAGATGAATAACCAGAATCATCTGATGGTAGATAGGAATCATCTATCCCAGATGTATCAGCAACCATGGCTTTTCTGTCTCTGTACCTTTGCTCTCTTCTTTTCAGCTTATCTTCTCTTTCTTTTGGAGTCAGCTCAGGGCAATCTGCAATGTAATGACCTGGTTTCTGACAGTTGAAATATGCTCCAGGTTCGCAGAATTTCTTCTGCCAGGTGAATCATTTCTTCTGTAGAATCTGTCAGGAGACTTCCCAATTTGCCTGTAATCAGAATTCCTTCTATCTGATTTGTTGTCTCTTCTATCATCAGAACGATCATCTATCTTCTTATCTTCTCTGCGGTCATCTCTATGATCATCTCTTCTGTAATCAGAACGATTCCTTTCTTGTGATATGTCAGTAGATCTTCTATCTCTTCCTCTTATGCTCTGATAGTCTTTATAAAATTTTTGATACTTTCCCAGTTGAACATTAGATCGTTCAAGCTTTCTGGTCAGCAAAGCAATCTGTTCAGCCTGACTCATGATATTTCCTAATGGTTCAGTAGACTTTGAACTGCTGCTAGCTGCCTTGAATGCAACTACTTTTGATGTGGCAGGTGTAGCTTCAGCAGGTGATTCGTCTTCTTCTTCTTGACCTCTTTCAATCAAATCAAATTCATGAGCCTTTAAACTGAGAAACAGGTTGCTTGGCTTCATCTTCGCAATATCTTGACAATCCTTTATCACCGTTACTTTCATGTCCCATTTCTTGGTCAGGGACCTTAAGATCTTGTAGTTGATGTCTTTGTCAGACATTTCTCGTCCCAGTTCACGAAGCTTGTTGAATGACATGGTGATTCTTCCATCGAGCTGATTTATGGTTTCATTTGGCAACATCTTGAGTTTTTCAAATTTTACCAGTTCATCTTGCAATCTGTTGTCCTTAATCAGATCGTTTCCTTCGCACATTTTAGCAAGAGTATCCCACATCTGCTTGGCAGTCTTGAGATACTTGATCTTTTCACGTGTTATCTTGTTCATCATCGTCATGATGATATGTCTGGCCACATTATCCAGATTGGACAATTTCCTTTCCTTGGCATCCATCAGTGAAGGACTCTTTTTGATTCTGGCTCATGTCGGATATTCTGGGTCACCTCCTTCAGCTGGTTGTTGTAATATATGATGATGGGTCCTTATTCAAGAACTTCCATCATTCTGCTGCTTATCGCACCCAGATGGTTGCTCATGAGTATGGTCCCGTCAGCATACTCATCAATAGAGAACTTAGGCAGATCATGATACATACCCTAAGTGTTATACATGTTGAATGTGAGTTTTGAAAACAGATGGGTTTTAAAAACAGGTTTTTCAGGATTAGTTCAAGTGACCACAATGGTTCTTCCTCAAGAACCGATGATACTCAAAGATAGTGGTCCATAGAACCACTGCTCTGATACCACTTGTAGGTCCCTAACGGGTTTAGTGAGGCAGAAGTCTAGAGGGGAGGGGTGAATAGACTTCTAAAACTTTTTCGTGGGATCAGGTGTGAATAGCAAGTTTCCTGATCAGAGTACGTGTGAATTAGTTTGGACTGATATCCAACTTACTGATCTCCTGAGGGCAGATCAGTTCGGTGTCTATCAGTTTAACTGATGTGCGGAAAATAAGTTTAACCCGTGTGAAAAAATAGTTTTCTCAAATCAGATTCTAAATGGTCTGTTACGGATCAGATGACAAAGTACCAAACTGATCAGATCAGTTGCTTGGTGCAAATCTGATCTAGACTTAGAATATGCATGCAATAGTTAAACAAGTGTGTGCAGATAGTGTAAAGCAGGTAAAGCAGATTAAGGCACACACGATTTTTATAGTGGTTCGGACAACTTGTCCTACGTCCACTCTTCCCTATCAGCAGGGGCACCAACTTAACCAACTGGACTTAGTTTAATGTGTTAGTCCAATACAGAACAACAGATGTTTCAAGAGTTCTCACTCAACCAATCCCAGAAATCAGAGCTAGAAACCCTAGTCTGAAATCTTGCTAAACAAACTTAACCTAACTTTTGGTTTGGGTATAAGATTTGTTGTGTTCCAACTGGAAATCTATCCTAGTATTTGAGTAGCCTAAAGTTAAAAGATAATATTTATGTGCTAAGAACTATGGGATGAACATTTAGAAAATATTCTTGATTTTGTGTTCTTCGTGCGGAAACTACGGATAGCTTAAGCTTGATGATAATTTTCGTAACCTTACTATGAAGGTTTATCCCATATTTATAGACCTTGAAGTCAAAGAGCCGTTGGAGAGCAATTTGAATTTTTGGCTATTTTTGGTAGCTCGCAGGCGTGATTTGACGTGCTCAGGAAGGCCATGCCGTCTTTGTGCAATTTCATCCTTTCTAGTTGTTTGCCCTGATACGCCATATCCTACATCGTTAGATCCGTACATACGTGTCGATCCCTTAGTGGCTAACAAGTATACTTATTTGGCGTCTTGAAAAGTAGATTCTTCTGGTCTGATTTTCATCGTATGCCTTGGATAAGTAGATATTCTTATCACTTTTCTGACTAAGCTTGATCTAATCAATACTCTATTGATCAGTCACCTTGAGTCTTCTGATATGGTTGTCTTAGCTTCAACCTATCGACTCTGCTGATGTCTCCATAGAATAGATCTTCTGATCTGCTGCGTCTACTGATCCTCGCTTCTGATCTTGACCTAACTTATATATTTTGAGTTCCCCCTCAATATGTGACCTAGTCTAATACATCAGTTGTCTAACATGTTCAGCTGGTTACCTATCAAAGCATCAGTTGACTAACAGGTTCGACTGGTCCTATTACAGCTGTTTTGGGACTTCCATCAAAACTACAAATATCCTAACAGTAGCAGTAAAAAATCGCATTAAGAGCTTTAGAATTGAAATTGGCCGATGTGGATTCATCATTGGACCAATCAATCTTCTTTTTAACTTGTGATTCACCATCTTTACCATCAAATGTCTTTGGTGGATTCCGACCAGATAACACACTAGCCGTGCTCTCTCATCTATATACTTAATATACATGCGCATTTTGGGTTTTCAGTAGGGATAATTGGATTCATCCAAAATTAGAGGTTTTAAAGAAGGAGTCAACGGATAATCCATTGCAAAAACACACTTTAAAAACACAGGACCTTTAACTTAGGGGGTGATTGGTTTGATGGAATGGAAATGAAGGAATGGGAATGAAAGTTGAGTAAATGTTTGGTACATAACTTTGATACCACAAATAGTAATTTGATTCCTTATTATTAAGGAATCCCCATACCTCAAAGTTTTTATGAGGAATGACTTTGATTCCTCACAACTTTCATTCCCAATCTCTTTCCCATACCCTTACTCATACCAAGCATCCCTTTAGTCTATCAAGTTTATGGCTCTATTACCAAATGAAAGTGTGTGTGCATGTATTTTCAGAGTGTTGTTGAAAATGTTATGCAACATGTAAAACAACATATGACAGCGGGAGTATTAAAAACGCAGTGCAAAAGATTTCAAAATTGTGTATAGTCTGAATTCAGACTATACGAATCTCATGGTTAAAAACATTACTATAACAAGTAGTGAGATACACAAGAACCTCTTACAAGATCCTAAAAGGTGTAGTGAAAAATCACACACCAAAAGCAATCTATTCATTCAAGTAACTAGTGATTTTATTCAACCTAAAACTTGATCTAATAAGATAAACACAATACTGATGGGAAATGTTAGGATACACTCGACCAGTACAAATATAATAACATTGACCCTCACAATCCACTTACGGTTGTGTCTCGGATGCTACTCTCTAAAGTTTGGAATAGAGCAAATGGTATTTCACTTTTCCTCAAACTTGTATCTCGACCAATGCAGTGTATTTATAGACTTGAAGATCAACTGCATTGTCCTATCCACTAAGCTTGGATAGCCTTGAACTTCTCTGCCATCAACTTCATGATCTTGGTGTAACCACCCATGATCTTTCTATTCTCACTCATCCATAGCACAACCGCCTGACAATAAAACTGAATTGTCATCAACCTGCAATGTAGGAAACATAGAAAAACACATCTATTAAAATAGAGTCAGTGTTAGGAGAAATGACAAATTTATGATTTTGTGCAAAATGTTGTCCAACATATGGAACAACATCCGTGCAACATCAACAAAATTAAATAAGATCTAAGTAATATGTTTAACATAGAATATTAATACATAAATATAGAGATATAAATAATGATTTTTTTTCTTTTGATACCATCAACTAAAAATCCATAATGAGATCAAAAATCTATATTAGTTTAATTTTTATCATGAGTTTAAATATTAATTTTATCTATGTTATTTTTTCGAGTCCGTCACATATGAATGACCTTGTATGTTATATTTACGTCATTTAAAAAAATGATTAGAATTCTAAAGATTAAACAACATAATGCACAACTAGTTTTTTTGATAATTCATATCATTAAAGTTTGTGGAAATATACTACGTATTAAAAAAAAAATCCATTATTTTGTATTCCAAAATTTGTTTTCAATTTAGCATTGGAGTTTGTGGAAATGTACTATATATTAGAAAGATTTTTTCTCAATTTATTATTATTTATTAATATTTATTCTCTTAGATTCGTTTCTCAATTTAACAATAAGTATGGCGAGAAAATTTAATGATTTTTAAATGTAAATCAGTTTATGCTATTATATATATAAATATAATGTATTAAAAATTGTGTTACTATATGAACAAAAATGTGTTACTTTAAAAAGAAATGTGTGTACTATATGAACAAAATGGCATTCTCCCTTCATCTGTTTCGCTCTTTTTTCTTCTTTTAATTGGATCATATTTATATAAGTATTTATGCTATTATATGTTAGGCCCGGTGGAAAAATCCATTTTGCGCTTGCGGAAGCAAACATGACAAGCGATGCATATAAAAACAGGAGTGAAGGAATGGTGATTTCAGATTTTTCTCTTTTAAGCTCATGTGTTGTGTTTTGCTTATGATCGAGTGCATATGACAAGATAAGAACATAAAGCAGTAAAGAACACAACAATGTATAGTGGTTCGGAGACTCAAGCTCCTACATCCACTCTCCCTGTTCCTAGGGAAATTCCTTCAAACACTTCCTAAGGTTTTCTGACTACCTCTGTAGTTTACTTTAACGAGTTCACACTCCAACGGGACTTATCACCCTCTCTCGGGATTGTCTAACAACTACCTCACTTCACCACTAGTTATCTCTTACGAGAATGGGGTTTGGGTTTGGTGTTGTCTCCAACTATGATGAGATTTTCCCTTACATTTGTTTAGCCTTAATGCTAAAGTTGGGAAAATCTCTCTAAGCGTAGGATACATCGTGGGTTGCTTAGATTGGATTCTAGAACACTCTTTGAATATATTTGTATATCTACAGACTTGTGTTCTATGGTGGGAAAGCTTGGGTATATGTTCTCTTAGCTCTGTAGCATTGTTTGCTATCTTCTTCGCACTTCCACACGTAATAATGTAGGAAGAACTTGTATTTATAGTGTGGATTTGAATGTTACCATTGGAGAGAATCACATTCAAATCCATACTATTCTTTGTAAGTTCTGCAGCTTTTTCAGGCTGGTTGTCTTCCTCTCATTGGTCCACGTCAGTTGGATTCCAACGGCTATATTCCTCAGCTTCAGTGCCTCGGAACATTCAGGATATACTGAGTATTCAGTAATTACTGAGTCTTCAGTAATTACTGTGCCTTCAGTATCCTTTGTCTTCAGTCTTCAGTATATTCAGTCTTCAGTGTCTTCTGAGTCTTCAGAGATATACTGAGTCTTTATGCTGAGTCTTCAGTTTCTCAGTTTCATACTGAGTCTTCAGATTCTCAGTTTCATACTGAGTCTTCAGAATCTATCCTGATCTATATCTGCTGACTATACATTGCGCAGATAACATCCTGAACACTCTAAAACTGAATCCTGATTCATCTATCAAGATTATCTTGAACATGTCATACTCAGGGGTTTTGGGATCTAATCAAAATCTTCTTTATTAAATTCATTTCCCAACATTATATATATAAAGATAATGTATTTGAGTTTAATTTGAATATATTTCGCAACCTATTTAATATTACACGATCTAATACAATATTTTTTGTAAGAGAGTGATTATTGATTCATTATACTTTGTTATATGTGTGGTTAAATTAGGGGTGAACATTCGGTTGTCGGTCGATTTTGGGACACTTTTGGACCGAACCAAAATAACCAAAATTTTAACAATTAAAACCGAACCGAATCGAAATAATTCAAAAATCGAATTGAACCGAACCGAATTTAAAATTCTATTGGTTCAGTCGGTTCAGTTTTCCTGCACAAAATAATATTTTTTCCAGCAATTAAGCATTTTTTTCAGCATTTTTTACACTAAATTCAAAATCAAAATCATAAACGAACTATCACCTTAAATCAAATAGGCAAACACATAGTTCATAAGAGTTCATATCAGCAAGTTCATCAAAGTTCCAACAAACTAAAATGAAATATCATTACATATATACTATTAGTATATTGTTAATTATTAAATATATATAAAATCAATTAATTTATATATATATATATATATATATATATCGGTTGGTTCGGTTTGTTCGATTTTTATACCCTACAAACAGAATCGAAAATAAAAAATTGAAATTTTTTATATTTTGAACCGAACCAATTAACCGTTATAATCGAACCATTTTAACCGAAAATCATCAGTTCGGTTCGATTATATCGATTCTGATATATTGTGCCCACCCTTAGGTTAAATGGTACTCCCTCCGTCCCAACATTACTTGAACACTTGTCTTATTTGAACGTCCCAACATTACTTGAACAGTCCCAAAATGAAAACAAATATAACATTAATACACTCACAACACCCTTATTTTACTCCACTCAAACCCACTAAAATTCACTTTACTTGATTTGCGTGTCATTTTCAATATTCAAGTCCCCATGAAACGGAGGGAGTACTTTATTATTGGTTGACCAACAAAAGAAGCATGAGCACAATAATGCATCCATTTGTTTCTTTGACAAGTAGACCACAACCCTAATCATTCATGAAGCACTACATGTGACAAACCACACATTTTACGGTGTAACAACCAACCCCTTAATATCACATCAACACTACATTAAATAACTGTTTTTGTATACCCAAATCCAATCTCCTGCATTAACAATCACGTTTTCATAATCCAAAAAAATTGATAAGTGGTGTAGACTTTAGACTTAAGAGTATATTTATTTTTAAATTTTAAGTTCGAAACATTTTAAGTGCGATCAACTCTTAAGATTGACATACAGAGCTTTGTTCCACACTTGAAGAAAGGCCCCGCTAGTGGACAGTGGGTTCTGGTCCCCCGAATTAATCAATTTTTTTGGATGGGATATTGAGTTTTAAAAAAAAAAAAAAAAAAACAATGGCTGTCTCATCACTACATACATAGTATTATTACAATGCCCACCTTTTTCTGGTCCCATTCACTAGAAATAAGAGATATAATCATCTCACAATGTTGGAGAATCTTGTATCTATCTGTAGCACAAGAGGTTATGGAAAAATACAAAATTCTTTCCAAAAACAAATTTCAGCCCAGATCATTTGTTCCACTTTTCAAGTTTCATCATATATTCTATTACCTGAATTTTCAACATATGTACCTGTATCAATCTGTATTATGATTTCCAATTGCTAATAATCAATCTAGAAAGAAAACAGTGCGACAAGCATATAAGAAAATAATCTTTGATTAAGAAGAAACAGGACGACACAGCTCACATGGATAAATCCCCAACTAGATAATAGATATAATAATAAGCAACTAATAACACAATCTTCATCATAAATGGAAAAAATAAAAACAAAAATTATAAATAATATCTACATGTAATGCTTTAAATAGACCCCAAAACGTCTTTAAAATAGGGTCATACTCAATAATAGACGCTAAAAGTGTAGAAATCAAATAAATGAATAACTAAATGAATAACCGAACCTAAAAACAGAAACTGATTTCTCGAGCCCCAATTCTGCGATGGACCATCGTTTGTCTCCACACGAAACACTCGTGCTTCATCAGATACGCGCTCCTTTAGACGTGTTGCTGAGAAGGTAGCCAGAAATGTTTGAAAAACACAAGTAACAGCTTCTAAAATCACTAATAATCGAAAAGTGATTCTATGCTTTTTCATATGGTTTGCAAACACACCCCTCAGACGCGATTGTTACCACTTCCTAAAGTGAGCTCAAGATCATCCATTCCAACCTCATGAATCCTCTCCCCTTCCCATGGCTTAACCGCCATATTCGCAAAGTCAAACTCCGGGCCCTTTCCCTTATCCAACCTAGCCTCCATAGACGGGACTTGCTGACTCACCACAGGTTTCACGAGGTTAAAGGTCGGAGAAGTGGGGACCATGTTGGGCCCGTCATAGGCTTGGAAGTTCATCCAACGGCCCGAATCAACCGTAGAGGTATCAGACTCATCACATTCCGGTATAGTAGCTGGGGTGAAACGGTGGATGCGGGTCGGGCTTGCAGGGGCAGAAGCGGCAAAGAAGGGTATGTTCAAAGCTGACATGGACTGTTTTGCAAGATTCTCCAAAGTAAAAGTCTGTTTTGGAACCCTTGTTGGGGAGGACAGGGGAGGGGTGACAGGGGCACTGCTGGAAATTCGCAGAGGAGGGAGAGACGACGGAATTGAGTTGAGGAGAAATGCAAATGGGTGTGATGCATCATTACGGGACGGGCTGGGGAAGGACGAGGATGATGGGCTCGGTTGGTATGAAGGAATGGGGCTCGCAAAATGGGAAGATGGTGGGCTAGGGTTTCGGGAAGAGCTCGGTGTGATGTTAGTCGAGGTGCCTCCGATTTCCATTGGCATTGGCCTGCATCCCTATATCATTAATTCAATCAGAAATGGAATATCAAAATAATATAGAATAACTATTGCATAAAAGCTCAAAATTAACCACTTAATAGTGACCATATAAGCAATCATAATCACAAAAAACAACAACTTCTTGATTTCTTCAACCTAGTGCTGAACTTTTGCACCAAATTCATGAAAAATTTAAGAAAATGTAGCTTGAAGCAAGTATAACATGTTAATTTGAGCTTTTACAGAATTCCTATGGATGGTAATTGGAGATCAAGATCCGAAATCGTTCACTGATGGCGAAAATAAATAATAAAATACATAATAATTAAAGGATTGAGAAACGGAACCCTCTTTATTCAATAAAAAAAATGGATTATCAGATTAATATAAACATAATTATTGCATAATAACTCAAAATTAACCAGCATTACCATCAAAATCACAATAAACCAATAAACCTAGTGGTGAATTTTTGCACCCATATCATGCCAAATTTAAGAAAATATAGCTTGAAGCAGTATAACACGTTAATTTGAGCTTTTACAGAACTCGTATGACCATAATTAGAGACCAAGATCCAAAATTATTTCACTTAAGGGCAAACATAAATAATTAAATAAAATAGATAATTGTTTTAAAAAAAAAAAGATAATAATGAAAGGAATTTCACTAATCCGAAATCACAATTAAATTCTTCGAGAAAACCTAAAAAATAACGGAGAGAAAACAAACCCCTCTTTTACTGTTCCAAAATCAGAATTAAAAAAAAAAAAAAACCAAAAACATCAATTGTAATCAATTCACACCAAATTATACCCCAATTGAACAGATCTACACTAATTGAAGCAAAATATCCGAGAATATAAGGAAATCGAAAAGAAAACCTTGCGATAAGTAGTGCCATCGGGCTCAACGATCCACCCAGCTTCAGCACAGAGAGCTTTGAGAACTTCATTGTTGTCGCAGTGTTTTGGGAGATTGTAATTCCCCTGCGCCCTCAACCCTGTGTAAATCTTAGCTGCAATCGCTCTCCTTCTCCTCTCTCTCCTCCTGTTGTTCTCTCTCTCTCTCCACGACGGCTTCCTCCGCCCCGCCCCTCCGCCGTCCCCGCCGCCTCCCCCAGCTCCCGACGACGACGCCGTCGATCCTCCGGCTTCCCACATCATTTTCACGCCTTTCTAGAAATACAAAGTACGGGCGAGCGAGAGAGAAACGTGAATTGCGTTTTGGGGAATTCAATTTCTGGAGGGTGGAATGGAGGAATCAGTGTTTGTTGATGTGAGCGACTCTGTTCATATTGATGTTTTCTTTCTCGGGATAAAGCAATTATTGAAGCTATAGTGCTATAGTAGAGCTACAGAGCCCACTTCTTATAAGCAAAAGGAGCCTATGTATTTTCACACTATAATTTTATTTTTAAATTTTTGAAAAAGAATGATTAGAAAAACAATTTGTGTGTGAGTTTCACTTTTTCAGTTCTTCCTTTTCTTTTATTTTGTATATTTCTCTTATAAAAAATTAACCTAAAAAGGAGAGAAATCAACTCACATATTGAAGTTTTCGTACAGGTGACCTTTATTAATTATACAGAAAGAATTTATATTAAATTAATTGATAAATATATATATTTCATTTATTTTGAACAAAAACTTTATAAACCTTGTTTATGCTATAAACTTTGTTTTAAATTCATGGCATTTGACCCTACCCCAAGTATAATATAGGTCAAGTTTAGTAATTTAAAAAAATATATTAAAAAAGAGTAAATTGTGTCAAATAATTCAATTCATAACATAAACCTAATTCATGTAAGATCAACTTTATATTTTGAATTTTTTTTTATATTACACCTAATATGAAAGTTTATGAATTTTATGTTGAATTTTTTTAAAAAGGATGAATTTATATTGAAATATACCGCAATACATTATTTGCGCTCAAAAAAAACGCAATGTATTATTTGAAATGGAAAAATTATCTGAAAGATGGGAAAATTATCATGAAAGGCTTTTTAATTTATATAATGTATAAAGTGCAATAATGTATATAATTCATCAATTAATTATGTCTCCCTTAATTTAGTTTTTCCAATCATATATATCTTGTTTTAAACTTTTTCTTAGAACTATTATGAATTTAAGATAAAAATAAATTTTGATATTAAAATTAAGACTCTTATATTTTGGAAAGAAAATTGGGAACACGATTTTTTTAGGGACGAAGAGCATATTAATAAATGTACAAATTTGAAATTACTATGATGATGCTGAAATAAATTAAAAAACTATAAATAATTATTTGAAACTATTGTAATATCATGGTAGTGCACATTATAGAATTAAGAGTCTGAGATGCACATGCCTCGACTTATATGACCATTGACGACAGCTCCCAAAAAATAAAAATTAGATGATTAATATTTATGTGTACTATGTCTATATTGTATAATTGTTATTTACAAAGATTATTATTATTATACATAAAAATTATTATTGTAATAATTGAGTAACGCGATTACAATTAACCTTATCTTCCTTTAAATTGGGATATATATATAGGGATTAAATTGGGATATACATAGGGATTAATAAAATTTTGTACTCAATAATTCTAGAACAATGTCTAATTCAAGATTTAGAAAGATAATAAAATTTATTAATTTAGGATCTAATTTTTTTTTTCCAATTGATCCAAAACCTAAAGTATAAAAAAACTATCAATTTAAAATTTGAAATATAAAAACTATAAATTTAAAACTCAAAAATATATATTTAATATCTTATATTCTAATAAAATTTGAAATATAGAAACTATAAATTTAAAACTCAAAACTTAATATACACTTTTTTTTGGGAATTGTGATAATAAAATTTATAACTATATAATTAAAACTTATAAGATAACAAACATGATCTTAAAATATGTAATACTTACATTGATAATTTTTATTTTGTAGGTCTTAAATTGATAGTTTTCTATCTTTCGAACCTTGGATTAATAACAAAAAAAATTAGTCCCTAAGTTATTGATAGCTTTACTAATTTACTATCTTTGAAGTTTTGAATTGATAAAACATATATTTTTTTATAGTTATGTAGCACGATTACAACTAACCTTCTAATATGCCTTACTAGTTACACACCAATTGCATTGTATAATTTATATAATTTTGACACATAATTTCCAACTAAAGTCTTTAGTGTTTTTTCTTTTTGAATCATAGAAAAAATGTCGAAAAATATTAGTTTATATAATAAAAAATATCATTTCATTTGATAATAAAATTCAGTGATATATTAGAAAAATATTAATATTGTTCATGCTATATTATTTTATAAATAATTTTCTTTTTTTATGAACTAATACTTTTTTTGTAAGTAAAATGATTTTTTTATCAAAATTACACCAATAATATGGTACAATTGGTGCATACAAAATATTTTGCCATTAAATTTCTGTTATATCTTATTCATGCATGTACCGCGTTTGGTGATTGTAGCCTAGTACATAATATATGCAAAAAAAATTATCAAACAAAAATTGTTTGATGCGGAGGCGGTAAGATACGGGTAGGGAAATACAAATTTTTAAAAAATTTAATGTGCGATATGACAAGGATATGTCTATTTATTTATATTTTATTATATACAACACCTATAAAATATATCATTTTTAATATATCAAATGTACGTAATTCACACAAAACTTAAACATTTTCAATAATTTAATATAATTAAGTAAAAAAAACACCAATTCAAATAATATCATCTCAATACATAAGTTATACTAAGGAATTTATTAAAACGAAATTGGTATTAATTCTCCTAAAACGAAATTCAACTGAAGGCAAAGTATAAAGTGAACAAATTTCACACAACAATTTGTGAAATTTGTTAAAGAGTGTGATTTATATTACTATAGAGTATTAATTGTAATAATTTATGCCCCGATTGGTAGGAGTTTATAACCCCTAAAAGGTTTGCATACTAAATTAGCAAACTGATTGGTAACTCACAAAATAAACCCTCCGGCCCGATCCCAAACAGCCAGCCCGCTTTATGTTATGTCTGGAATCACTGTTCCATTTTGTGTTGTTAATACCATCTCAGAGGTGCTCTTAGAATAATATAACTTGAATAGTAACATTAACTCAAAATTCACCCTTGCTCCACATTTTCAGCTTCTTCTTCCCATTCCCTTCTTCTACCCAAACACCGCCGTCACAATAGCCGTCGCCTTCCCCCAAACACCGTCGACGTCACCATGGCCACCGCCTTCTCCCAAACACTGCCACCGTCACCATGGGTAAATTCGTGAAGAAGATCATGCGTAAATTCGCTGTCTTCCCCCAAACACCGCAGCCGTCACCAGAGGCAGAGGTATGTTGTGGCCAAGGGGGTCACTGGGCCCCCCTGGCCCCACTTAATTGTATATATATATATATATATATATTTATAATTATTAATTTTTAACATGTTGAGGTTGGATGTTTTGGTTAATTTCAAAAAGTGTCTTTTTTTTTTTCCTGTAAATGTTTTTATTTTTCTTCAGGTGAGGAAGAGGGAGCGAAAGAGAGAAAGAGATAATGTATAATTCACATTTTAAAATGCATATTAAGTGTATTTGACTCAGTTAATATAAAGATATTTAGTCCAAATAATTTTTGAAAATATATAAAAAATTTGAAAGTGCATTTAATTGCAGTATATTATAAATTGGGCCCCCCTCGATGCAATTTTTGGCTCCGCCACTGGCCGTCACCATGGTCACCGCCTTCCCTCAAAATTTAACCTAGATTTCTTCAATTTTTGATGATTCTATATTATGCTGGGTTTCTTCTATATTTTGCCGACACCCATCGTGTCTTCTATATTGTGCATTGAATCGCTGTGCTGTGATGTTAGTATAAGTTTTTTCTGTTCTAATTGTCTTGAAAAATAAAATTCACTCTCTAAAAATTTGTTATCTTTATCCCTCTTGAGAACCAATGACATTATTAATTTTATTTATTTATGAAGTCCAATTTTCTAATTTGGTGTAATATTATGTATATATTATGGAAGAAATTTGGTGCTGAGGATAAGACGTGGAATTGAAGACGCGGAAAATGGAGAAGACGCAGAATTGAAGAAATTGGGCGAGAAGAAGGACAAATTGGTAATTTTTACATATTAATTATTTTTAAGGACAAATTGGTAATTTTCACATGTTAATTATTTTTTTAATATTTTATATCACTTTTAAATCTTTCTATCAATCAACATATAATATTTAACACACTCTTTTTAATAATTTCAACCAATCATCTTTATAACATTTCTCCATTTTAAAATAAACATAAGATTATTATTTCTAGAAATTTTGTAGCTCTACCAATAGGAGCCTGAAGGATATATATTTTACTGCATAAAAAGTATTACTCATAACAATTAAGAATGTGACTTATATTAAAATATGAGCATTAGTAGTAATAACTTAATGATGTAATTTATATTTAAAAAAATATTAATTGTGATAATTAAAATATACATGTCTATAAATATAAAACCGATTTTACTATGAACAATTTTTTAGGGGACCTACCGCAGAAACTTCAAACTCATTATGGAACTTCGATGTCAATCCAATTATTACAATATTATCCTCTTTAAATAAAATTCATCAAATCATCACAGATTAATCTATAAAACTAGTCCAGACATATATAAATGTTTGTTTATTTAAATTTATAGAATAAAGATCATTATATCGAATACAACCGATGTGGGAGTTGGTTAAACCAACCAACAGTGACCCTAGGGCTAGGATAGGACAAATAATTTGCAATTATTTGTATAGTATTTAATTGTTTGTGTGCTTTAACGAAATAGAATGACAAAGAGAGGCGATGAAATAAATCTTCAGTGAAATCCATATCCCTGAAAAAGTAGTCATTTTCGGGTAAATTTTTCTTTACTGTGTTTTCTGCCAGAATGGGCCCACACTTGTCTCTCCTCGATTATTTGAATTGGTCAACAACCCAATCATATCTTGCCACGTCATCTACATGCTAAATTGGGGACCCTAAAATTTCTGCCTTTTTTTTTTTTTGTTCGAAAAAATAAATAAAAACTCTGCCTTTTTATTTTGCTGCTCCAAAATCCAAATTACTACATCTATCTCAACTCTTTGTTCAGAGTTACTATTTTCTCGTATTTTAGCGAGATGGATTTTTGTTAGTATTTAAATTAATAAATTAATTTTTAAGGAGACATATAATAGAGAAAATAATAGGTTGCATAGACATGGATACAACAATAGGGGTATGACACGATACGGGTACAGAAACACAGATTTTCAAAAAAAATAAAAAAATTGAGTAAGATACGACGGGATACGACTTTAATATTTTTAATTATTTTATATTATTCCTATAAATTTAAATATTTTTATAATTTTTAAAAAATACGTATCTTTGTACATGTATGCAAATATTTTTAACACCTAAATAAATATAAAATCAAGACAAGAGGAACATCCTAGTAAAATATGTAAATAATCACCAACATCACAAAATTGTAGTTAATATACAAAAAGTATACATAAGATAGTTAAACCGCAAATAGACAAAATACTAGATAGAATTTAAAATCACAACTCAATTATAAAGTAATCTAATTATCTATGTTAATAGAGCATCACACCAAACACAAAGCAAGCAGAAACTATGTCTGTTGAACTTTGATGAACAGTAGTGTGTCGACCGTGATAAATTTGTATTGCTTGTAGATGTAGGTTATGGTTAATGTAATTAATATAAGAGAATTTAAAATTAATTTTCTAAATTTAATTGCGCGCGTATCCTATCCAAACCCGACACGTTGATTAGCCGTGTCCGACACGGTACCCAAATTACTAATTATTATTTTTAATTGGGATACGCCATGTGGCGTATCGGGTGTGTATCTCACCTGTATCCCCGTACCCAAGTACCCACGGTGTATCCACACTGCATTATTAAAAAGTCCGAGTATTCGTGCATCCTAGGAAGAGATGGATTTATTGTACTCCTTCTTATAAGTCACATTATCATTTTAAATACTAATAAATAATTCGCTCGCTAAAACACGAGAAAAAATGTGGTGTGAAAAAAAGAGTTGGGACAGAGGGAGTACAATTTTGAGTCATGTTCCATTTCTTTAATTTTTTTTATTGTTTATTTCCCTTGAAAGGATCCCTCACTGTTATGTTGATAAATTAAAACGAGCAACATCCATGTGAACAAGGTTTATATGTGAACTCTATCACTTTTATGTGTAAAAATTATTATTGTTATGCATAAAAAAATTTACTGTTTAAAAATATAAGATTTTTTTTAAAGAATTAGAGTTTTTGTGAATAAAAATAATAATTTGAATACATAAAAGTGATAATTTTTATACATAACAGTGATACTAAAAAAATAGAATTTACAATGAACTTGGATTCTCACAATTTTTTTTCAATTAAAATTAGCACAAATAATACATTTATATAAGAACTTTTCTTTTATCACCAAAATGGGGGAGTGACTCTCATGTGCACCCGGGTGCACCGTACACTCATAGTGCATTTTAGAAGCGTGCAATTATACAAAATAGAAACGTGCAACTATTTCAAACAAAAGCATGCAATTATGTTCCCATATTAACAACTGCATTTTTCTGTGTAAATAAGTCACACTTTTCAGCATAACAAGTTGCACGCTTCTAAAATGCACTATGAGTGCACGGTGCACCCGGGTGCATACTGTTGGAATATTTTAGTTTTGATGAATTATGCCAAAACATTATCAACTTGTGTTATTGAAGCTAATTTACAGATAACAAGTTGAAGGGAAACGAGGGAACAAGTTGAGGGGAACTCACGAAATCAGAAGAAGATGACCGAGATCAGACGAGGCTGATCAAGATCAGATGAGTAAGATGAGTTCCGAAGTTAACTGATGAGCTGTGCAAAATCAGAAGAGAAGAAAAGCTAAGCCAGCTGATCAGATGACCTGAACAGACCTGATCAAATGATCAGAAGAACAGACGAGCTGATCTGGTGATCAGAAGAGCAGACAAGCTAATCAGAAAGAAACTGACTAGAAGATCAGAAGAGAAGGTTGCAGATCAGAAGAGGAGCAGATGAGACTGATCGAGATCAGACGTGATTGAGATCAGATGTGCTAACCTGATGCAGATGACCTGATGCTATCCTGATATGTTGACATGAAGATGTGCTGATCAGATCAGGCAAGAAGAAATCAGATAGCCTGAGTCAAGTGACCTGAGGGTCAGTGAGTAAAAGTGACCTGAGGGTCATCAGGATGTCTGAAGTCAGAAGAGCTGAACTCAGTCAGCCTGAGTGTCAGTATGCCTGATCAGACAAGGTCCACTGAAGAGAAGTCTGCTGAATTAAGAATCCTGAGTAAAAGTAACCTGAGACTCAGAAGAAACCTGAGACTCAGAAGAATCCTGAAGACTCAGAGAAACCTGAAGACTCAGAAGATCCTGAAGAATATAGCCGTTAGATTCAGCTGACGTGGACCAATGAGAGGAACACAACCAGCCTAAAGAAGCTGCAGAACTTACAGAATAGTATGGATTTGAATGTGATTCTCTCCAACGGTAACATTCAAATCCACACTATAAATACAAGGTCTTTCATCATTCTAAAGTGTGGAGAGTGTGGAGAATGTGGAAAAAGATGCTATAGAGCTAAGAGCCATTTACTCAAGCATTCCAACCATAGAACACAAGTCTGTAGATATACAAATATATTCAAGAGTGTTCTTAAACCCAATCTAAGCAACCCAAGATATATCCTAAGCTTAGTGAGATTTTCCCAACCTTAGCATTGAGGCTAAACAAATGTAAGGGAAAATCTCAACCTAGTTGGAGACACCAACCAAACCCAAACCCTATTGTTAGGTAGTTTGTGTGATTGTTGGAGTTGTAAAGAGTGAGTAAGTTGCAGAGTAGTCAACCAGAAAACTCTAGAGAAGAAGTGAGTAAACTATCTTGGATAGTCAGAAAGCTTGTGTGTGTTTGAGTAAGTAAGCTGCAGAGTAGTCAGCCAGAAAACTCAAATGTAGAAGAAGTGAGTAAACTATCTTGGATAGTCAGAAAGCTTATAGGCGATCCCGTGGAGGGTGATAAGTCCCGATTGAAGGAATTTCCCTAGGAACAGGGAGAGTGGATGTAGGAGCTTGAGTCTCCGAACCACTATACTTTGTTGTGTTCTTTATTGCTTTATGTTCTTACTTGTCATATGCATTTGGTTATAAGCAAAACTCAACACATGGACTTAAAAAACAAAAAATTGGAATCACCATTCCTTCACCCCTGTTTTATATGCATTACATGTTTTTTTCCGCATTTCACGGGTTTTTCACCGGGACAAACACATACAAAACCTAATCGGTGCTTGGTTGGTGGGTTTGAGATAATAAAATGAGCGTGAAATGAACATAATGTGTTTTGTTAAAGAGAATGGTTCCTTGAATAGTGTTTTCATACCCTAAAATTTGGGAATGAAAATTATAGAACTATACTTTAGGTTTTTGGGTTTGGGAGGAAGAAGGTCATTCCCCCCTCAATTCATGTTTATATTATTTTCATTTTTATTTTTTGATTTTTTATTTACCAAAATACTAATTATTATTATATTATATTTAAGTATTTTGTTAGTTTATAATATTTTTTTAAAAATAAAAATAAAAATAAATTTAATTTAATTTTTAATATTAATTCTTTTTCTACACCAAGCATCATCTATTGTAATGAAAAACATTCCTATTTTATCAACTAAACAAGTCAATATTAATTAACATACATATTACCATTCCTCACAACTATCAAATCTTTTTCCATTACCATTCCTTACGTCAAATCAAGCGCCCCCTTAATTTTATTAAGAGAAATAAAATATTTGGGTGTATAAGAATATATTTAACTCAAGTTTTTTATGTAATTTTATTTATACATATAAATTTGCACTTCTATTTGTATAAAAATGTAATTTTTTTTTTTGCAAAGTCTTGTATGCACCAGGTGCACTAGGTAACTTAAGTGCAATTTTAAAACATATATAACCTGTTTCACTAAACTTTTTTATACCAAAACATGCAATTTGTTTTCACTGACACAAATTGCGTGTTTAATTTCATGTTTCTATGTAAATAAGGTTCATATTTTAATTCAATAAATTACATATTAAAAAAATACACTTGAATTGCATGGTGCATTTGACAAATGTTTTAAAAGCGGAAGCAGAGATCGGACCGGGCAACCTTAGCGCTTTTGGTCAGTCCGGTCCGACTGGGTCTGACCGTTTTTAAAGCGGTTGAGCCGGTATAACACCATAATTACGTAATATATAATTAAATATATAAATTATTGATCATCATCTATATTTTTCTACTTGTAATAGTATGTTTTATGAACAAATTATGATAAAAAAATAAGTAACCGTGCATCATAATTTAAATACCAATTTTAACAATATAAATTAAATGTCAACAATACTAAAATTTATATTTAAATGTTTTAATTATTTATTTATTAGTGTTAATTAACTATTGTCTTAAATCCTAAATAACTAATTAAATTACAGCAACCATTTCCAACCAAATTGAATTAAATTTCAGTAACCATTTCCAACCAAATTGATTAAATTCCAGCGTTGAAAATAGTTGAGGCCACAAGCAATTTTGAGAAGCCCATCACTTTTAGTTACCAAAAAAGAATTATATTTATATCAAACCCTTAAATCATCCTCTCACCTAACAATAATGAACTCCCCCGACTACGTCTCCCCATCCCTCCACATATTCTATTCATTAACAGAAGAGCCCACCGCCATTGCCACCACAAGTAAGAGTCCTCCGGCGAGCCAATAACACCACAACTTCTCAATTAAAAAAAAAAATAATAGAGTCAAACTGGCGAACGATTGGTTCAACCGGACACCGGTTCGCACCGCTTTTTTGTGTTTTGAGTGGTTCGTGACTGGGTCGCTCATCGAGCGGCCCAATGTGTCAAAGCGGGTCGGAAGCCTGGCGGCTCAGTAGCTGTTGGACCGGTCCGACCGGCCGGTCTGATCCGCTTTCTAAAACATATGCGTTGTTAGGAATTAAACAACAATTATGGAGAAAATAATGAAAACAAGAATTAAGGAACACACAATTTGGTTACCCAGTTCGTCAGGAATGACTACGTTTGGGGACACTACCAAGCCAGGAGATCTACTATTTTCGTGTATTTTCGTACAAGAGGCAAATACAATGAGTCAAAAGTATTTAAGCGAAACCCTAAGTCTGGTCCATCGGGGCGCTCGACCGAGCCCCATGGTGAAGCAGATGTGCTCGACCGAGCTCCTTGGTCGAGCACCTAACCTTCCCCGGATCAGACGCCGCTCGAGCACCTTTGGTCGAGCAGATGTGCTCGACCAAACCCCCTGGTCGAGCGCCTTGAGCGCGCTGCATCCCTTCTTCGACTCAGGCTCCAACAATCCCAACAATCTCCCACCTGGAGACTGACTCCAACTGTAACTTGTCTCCTCCGTTTCAACGGTCTCTCTCACTGGTAGTAGTGCCGGGCCTTATTCTCAGTTTCCAAGGCCAGTTGAAGTCATGCATAACTTCAACTTCTCTAAGATTACAACCTTAGTCAACATGTCAGCAGGATTCTCACTTCCCCGGATCTTCTTCAACTGTAAGATCTTGTTCTCAATGAGGTAACATATGTAATGATACCTCAACTCAATGTGCTTCATCCTCGAGTGAAAGGCCGAATTCTTTGCCAAGTGAATAGCACTCTGACTGTCACTATACATAATACTATCCTTTTGCTCCTTCCCCAATTCACACGAAAGATTCTGCAACAAAACCATTTCTTTGCTAGCCTCAGTAACTGCAACGTACTCTGCTTCTGCAGTGGACTGAGCTACGATCTTTTGCAACTTAGAAGCCCAAGAAATTGTTATACCACCAAAAGTAAATACATACCCGATTGTACTCCTCCTTTTGTCGAGATCATTTTATGCCAAGTCTGCATCAACATATCCTTCCAACTCAACACTTTTGCCCTCAAAGCTTGTTCAGTAGTACCTCTCAAGTACCTAAGGATCCACTTCATTGCCTCCCAATGCTGCTTACCCGGATTGCCCATAAACCGGCTAACAACTCCCACAGCCTGTGCAATATCTAGTCTTGCACACACCATAACATACATCAAACTGCCAATTGCTGAATCATATGGAGTGTTTTGCATGTAGGTCCGCTCCTCTTCGCTACTAGGTGAGTCCTTGTTGGATAGCTTGAACTGACTTCCCAATGGGACTCGAACTGACTTTGCATCTTCCATACTAAATCTCCTTAAGACTTTCTTTATGTATTCAGCCTGTGAAAGATACAACTTTCCTGCCACCTTATCACGATCGATTCGCATACCTAAGATTTGCTTGGCCTCTCCAAGGTCTTTCATAGCAAACCTTTCAGATAATTCTTTCTTCAACTTGCTCGCCTCCCGAGCACTAGAGCCTGCTATCAACATGTCATCAACATATAATAGCAAAATGATATAACCATCATCATACCTCTTGAAGTAACAACAATGGTCAGCTTCACACCTATTGATCTTAATCTAGTGCATGAACCCATCAAACTTCTTGTACCACTGTAATAGAGCTTGTTTCAAACCATACAAGCTCTTCTTCAATTTGCAAAAACAAGCTCACTGTTCTCCTTAGACAAGTATCCTTCCGGTTGCTTCATGTAGATGTCCTCATCTAAGTCACCATGAAGAAAGACTGTTTTCACATCCATCTGTTCTAACACCAAATTTTCTACAGTCACCAAACTCAGAACTAACAGAATGGTAGTTAGCTTCACCACTGGAGTAAAAACATCAGTATAATCAATACCATGTTTCTGCTGAAACCCGTTCACAACCAGTCTTGCCTTGTAGCGTTTGCTTCCATCAACCTCCTCTTTGATTCTGTAAACCCACTTATTTTGCAGTGCTTTCTTCCCCTTAGGGAGCTCAACTAGTTCCCAGGTTCCGTTGGTCATCAATGAATTCATCTCGTCATCCATTGCAAGTTTCCACTTGCTCACCTGTTCACTACGTATAGCCTCTGCATAACATTCAGGTTCACCACCATCAGTTAACAATAAATAATGGAGAGAAGGTGAATACCTATCAGGAGATCTCCGTTCCCCTCATGGATCTCCGCAGCGGAATTGTTGGTGGTGGTGTACTAGGTTCTTCCTCAACAATCACCTGATCATCTTGAACCTCCTTGCTCCCACCCGAGTTCGAAATGTCTAACTCCACAACCTGAGTCTCAGAACCACTTTCTTTGGATATCCCCAACCTGTCTTTGTACAACACCTGCTCATTAAATATGACATCTCGACTACGAATTATCTTTCAGTTTTCCTCATCCCAAAATCGATAGCCAAATTCATCACCGCCATATCCAACAAACGTACACTTAACAAATTTAGCATCCAATTTACTTCTACTCATAGCATCAACATGAACATATGAAACACACCCAAATACTCGAAGAAAAGACAGATTTACCTCCTTACCCGACCAGACCTCCTCTGGTATGCCATTTTCCAAAGGAGTTGAGGGTCCTCTGTTTATCAAGTAAGCTGCAGTGTTGACTGCCTCTGCCTAAAATATCTTTGGCAGCCCACACTTCAATCTCATGCTTCTAGCACGTTCACATAATGTTCTGTTCATACGTTCTGCCACACCATTCTGCTGGGGGGTTCCTCTCACGGTTTTCTCCATTCGAATTCCATTCGCCTCACAGAATTATTTGAACTCACGGAGCTCATACTCTCCACCATTATTTGATCTCAAACACTTCACCTTGAGACTTGTCTCGGTTTCTACAAGGGCCTTCCACTTCCTGAAAGCATTAAAGACATCAGACTTATTTTTCAGAAAATAAACTCATACCTTCCTCGTAGAGTCGTCAATGAAAGTCATGTAATATGATGCTCCACCAAGGGATGTCACTGGTGCTGGACCCCACAAGTCGCTGTGGACTAACTCCAGCTTCTGCTTCTTCAAAGTTCTGCCTCCTTTCGAAAAACTCACCCTTTTATGTTTTCCGAATACACAGTCCTCACATAACCCGATGTCAATTGTCTTGAGGTCTGGCAGTTTTCCCTTTGAGCACATAACTTTCATCCCTTTCTCACTCATGTGGCCAAGACGACAGTGCCACAAATCTGCATTCCCTTTTCCACTTGCAAGAGCAATGATGTCCCGGGTGTTGCCTGTCGTATACAATGTTCCCTCTTTATTGCCACGAGCCACTACTATGGCACCTTTGGATATCTTCCAAGTGTTACACCCAAAAGTCACCTTGTAGCCCTCATCATCAAGCTGCCCAAGTGAAATTAAATTCCTCTTCAATCCAGGAATATGTCTCACATCCTTCAACTGCAAAACAGTCCTATTTGGTGTCTTAATCTGAACATTCCCCTTCCCTTTGATTTCCAAAGGCTCATCATCAGCTAGATAAACCCTCCCAAAGTTCCCAGAAATGTACTTCTCCATTACGTCAGCACTGCTGCACGAATGAAACGATGCTCCAGAATCTAACACCCACGATTCCAATGGACTGCTTACGCTCAAGATTAATGCATCTGAGCCCTCATCAGTAGCGGCCTTTGCTGAGTAGTCACTCTTCTTTGGTTCATTCCCTTGTGTCTTGCACTCCCTTTTGTAATGACCGAGTTCATGACATTTGTAACACTCAACTTGACTCTTACCCTTCTTGGGCTTATCTTTGCCCCTTGACTTTGATCTACCCCGATTTGGCTTCCCCTTGGATTCAGATCTGCCTCTGTTTCCCGCACTCAAGGCAGATCCTATGGTCACACCCAACTCTTTCCTGCGAATTTCTTCGCTCATAATCAGATCTCTAACCTCATCAAATTTTAGTTTCACTTTACCTGCTGAAGCACTAACAGCCGTTACCCTCCCACTCCAACTTTCTAGTAAATAAGACAACAAAATTAGGGCTTGAACCTCATCATAAAAATCAATCTCAACCGAGCTCAATTGGGTTATGATCATATTGAACTCGTTGAAATGATTTGCTACCACAATATCCTCTGCCATCCTCAGGTTGAATAACCTCCGCATCAGATGAACCTTGTTCGCCGCAGACGGTTTTTCATACATCTCGGTCAAAATCTCCAGCATCTCCTTTGTGGTTTTTGCTTTCACCGTATGGAGGGCGACGTTCCTGGATAACGACAGACGAACCACACTCATCGCCTCCTGTCCAGCAACTTCCACTCGTCGTCCTTCATATCTTTAGGCTGTGAACCCAACGGTTGATACAGATCTTTACCGTACAGGTAATCCTCAATCTGCAATTTCCAGAATCCAAAATTCCTTCCATCAAACTTCTCAACAGGTGATTTCCCTTCAGCCAACATAATTGCTCCCACCACATCCCTTTAACTAGATGTTCTTGATACCAGTTGTTAGGAATTAAACAACAATTATGGAGAAAATAATGAAAACAATAATTAAGGAACACACAATTTGGTTACCCAGTTCGTCAGGAATGACTACGTCTGGGGGCACTACCAAGCCAGGAGATCTACTATTTTTGTGTATTTTCGTACAAAAGGCAAATACAATGAGTCAAAAGTATTTAAATAAAACCCTAAGTCTGGCACATCGGGGCGCTCGACCGAGCCCCATGGTCGAGCCCGAGCTCCTTGGTCGAGCGCCTAGCCTTCCCTGGATCAGCCGCCGCTCGAGCACCTTTGGTAGAGCAGATGTGCTCGACCAAACCCCCTGGTCGAGCGCCTTGAGCGCGCTGCATCCCTTCTTCGACTCAGGCTCCAACAATCCCAACAATCTCCCACCTGGAGACTGACTCCAACTGTAACTTGTCTCCTCCGTTTCAACGGTCTCTCTCACTGGTAGTAGTGCCGGGCCTTATTCTCAGTTTCCAAGGCCAGTTGAAGTCATGCATAACTTCAACTTCTCTAAGATTACAACCTTAGTCAACATGTCAGCAGGATTCTCACTTCCCCGGATCTTCTTCAACTGTAAGATCTTGTTCTCAATGAGGTAACATATGTAATGATACCTCAACTCAATGTGCTTCATCCTCGAGTGAAAGGCCGAATTCTTTGCCAAGTGAATAGCACTCTGACTGTCACTATACATAATACTATCCTTTTGCTCCTTCCCCAATTCACACGAAAGATTCTGCAACAAAACCATTTCTTTGCTAGCCTCAGTAACTGCAACGTACTCTGCTTCTGCAGTGGACTGAGCTACGATCTTTTGCAACTTAGAAGCCCAAGAAATTGTTATACCACCAAAAGTAAATACATACCCGATTGTACTCCTCCTTTTGTCGAGATCATTTTATGCCAAGTCTGCATCAACATATCCTTCCAACTCAACACTTTTGCCCTCAAAGCTTGTTCAGTAGTACCTCTCAAGTACCTAAGGATCCACTTCATTGCCTCCCAATGCTGCTTACCCGGATTGCCCATAAACCGGCTAACAACTCCCACAGCCTGTGCAATATCTAGTCTTGCACACACCATAACATACATCAAACTGCCAATTGCTGAATCATATGGAGTGTTTTGCATGTAGGTCCGCTCCTCTTCGCTACTAGGTGAGTCCTTGTTGGATAGCTTGAACTGACTTCCCAATGGGACTCGAACTGACTTTGCATCTTCCATACTAAATCTCCTTAAGACTTTCTTTATGTATTCAGCCTGTGAAAGATACAACTTTCCTGCCACCTTATCACGATCGATTCGCATACCTAAGATTTGCTTGGCCTCTCCAAGGTCTTTCATAGCAAACCTTTCAGATAATTCTTTCTTCAACTTGCTCGCCTCCCGAGCACTAGAGCCTGCTATCAACATGTCATCAACATATAATAGCAAAATGATATAACCATCATCATACCTCTTGAAGTAACAACAATGGTCAGCTTCACACCTATTGATCTTAATCTAGTGCATGAACCCATCAAACTTCTTGTACCACTGTAATAGAGCTTGTTTCAAACCATACAAGCTCTTCTTCAATTTGCAAACAAGCTCACTGTTCCCCTTAGACAAGTATCCTTCCGGTTGCTTCATGTAGATGTCCTCATCTAAGTCACCATGAAGAAAGACTGTTTTCACATCCATCTGTTCTAACACCAAATTTTCTACAGTCACCAAACTCAGAACTAACAGAATGGTAGTTAGCTTCACCACTGGAGTAAAAACATCAGTATAATCAATACCATGTTTCTACTGAAACCCGTTCACAACCAGTCTTGCCTTGTAGCGTTTGCTTCCATCAACCTCCTCTTTGATTCTGTAAACCCACTTATTTTGCAGTGCTTTCTTCCCCTTAGGGAGCTCAACTAGTTCCCAGGTTCTGTTGGTCATCAATGAATTCATCTCGTCATCCATTGCAAGTTTCCACTTGCTCACCTGTTCACTACGTATAGCCTCTGCATAACATTCAGGTTCACCACCATCAGTTAACAATAAATAATGGAGAGAAGGTGAATACCTATCAGGAGATCTCCGTTCCCTCATGGATCTCCGCAGCGGAATTGTTGGTGGTGGTGTACTAGGTTCTTCCTCAACAATCACCTGATCATCTTGAACCTCCTTGCTCCCACCCGAGTTCGAAATGTCTAACTCCACAACCTGAGTCTCAGAACCACTTTCTTTGGATATCCCCAACCTGTCTTTGTACAACACCTGCTCATTAAATATGACATCTCGACTACGAATTATCTTTCAGTTTTCCTCATCCCAAAATCGATAGCCAAATTCATCACCGCCATATCCAACAAACGTACACTTAACAAATTTAGCATCCAATTTACTTCTACTCATAGCATCAACATGAACATATGAAACACACCCAAATACTCGAAGAAAAGACAGATTTACCTCCTTACCCGACCAGACCTCCTCTGGTATGCCATTTTCCAAAGGAGTTGAGGGTCCTCTGTTTATCAAGTAAGCTGCAGTGTTGACTGCCTCTGCCCAAAATATCTTTGGCAGCCCACACTTCAATCTCATGCTTCTAGCACGTTCACATAATGTTCTGTTCATACGTTCTGCCACACCATTCTGCTGGGGGGTTCCTCTCACGGTTTTCTCCATTCGAATTCCATTCGCCTCACAGAATTATTTGAACTCACGGAGCTCATACTCTCCACCATTATTTGATCTCAAACACTTCACCTTGAGACTTGTCTCGGTTTCTACAAGGGCCTTCCACTTCCTGAAAGCATTAAAGACATCAAGACTTATTTTTCAGAAAATAAACTCATACCTTCCTCGTAGAGTCGTCAATGAAAGTCATGTAATATGATGCTCCACCAAGGGATGTCACGGTCTTTGGACCCCACAAGTCATTTGTGGACTAACTCCGACTTCGCTCTTCTTCAAAGTTCTGCCTCCTTTCGAAAAACTCACCCTTTTATGTTTTCCGAATACACAGTCCTCACATAACCCGATGTCAATTGTCTTGAGGTCTGGCATTTTTCCCTTTGAGCACATAACTTTCATCCCTTTCTCACTCATGTGGCCAAGACGACAATGCCACAAATCTGCATTCCCTTTTCCACTTGCAAGAGCAATGATGTCCCGGGTGTTGCCTGTCGTATACAATGTTCCCTCTTTATTGCCACGAGCCACTACTATGACACCTTTGGATATCTTCCAAGTGTTACACCCAAAAGTCACCTTGTAGCCCTCATCATCAAGCTGCCCAAGTGAAATTAAATTCCTCTTCAATCCAGGAATATGTCTCACATCCTTCAACTGCAAAACAGTCCTATTTGGTGTCTTAATCTGAACATTCCCCTTCCCTTTGATTTCCAAAGGCTCATCATCAGCTAGATAAACCCTCCCAAAGTTTCCAGAAGTGTACTTCTCCATTACGTCAGCACTGCTGCACGAATGAAACGATGCTCCAGAATCTAACACCCACGATTCCAATGGACTGCTTACGCTCAAGATTAATGCATCTGAGCCCTCATCAGTAGCGGCCTTTGCTGAGTAGTCACTCTTCTTTGGTTCATTCCCTTGTGTCTTGCACTCCCTTTTGTAATGACCGAGTTCATGACATTTGTAACACTCAACTTGACTCTTACCCTTCTTGGGCTTATCTTTGCCCCTTGACTTTGATCTACCCCGATTTGGCTTCCCCTTGGATTCAGATCTGCCTCTGTTTCCGCAGACTCAAAGGCGAGATCCTATGGTCACACCCAACTCTTTCCTGCGAATTTCTTCGCTCATAATCAGATCTCTAACCTCATCAAATTTTAGTTTCACTTTACCTGCTGAAGCACTAACAGCCGTTACCCTCCCACTCCAACTTTCTAGTAAATAAGACAACAAAATTAGGGCTTGAACCTCATCATAAAAATCAATCTCAACCGAGCTCAATTGGGTTATGATCATATTGAACTCGTTGAAATGATTTGCTACCACAATATCCTCTGCCATCCTCAGGTTGAATAACCTCCGCATCAGATGAACCTTGTTCGCCGCAGACGGTTTTTCATACATCTCGGTCAAAATCTCCAGCATCTCCTTTGTGGTTTTTGCTTTCACCGTATGGAGGGCGACGTTCCTGGATAACGACAGACGAACCACACTCATCGCCTCTCGCCCAAAACTTCTTCCACTCGTCGTCCTTCATATCTTTAGGCTGTGAACCCAACGGTTGATAGAGATCTTTACCGTACAGGTAATCCTCAATCTGCAATTTCCAGAATCCAAAATTCCTTCCATCAAACTTCTCAACAGGTGATTTCCCTTCAGCCAACATAATTGCTCCCACCACATCCCTTTAACTAGATGTTCTTGATACCAGTTGTTAGGAATTAAACAACAATTATGGAGAAAATAATGAAAACAATAATTAAGGAACACACAATTTGGTTACCAAGTTCGTCAGGAATGACTACGTCTGGGGGCACTACCAAGCCAGGAGATCTACTATTTTTGTGTATTTTCGTACAAAAGGCAAATACAATGAGTCAAAAGTATTTAAATAAAACCCTAAGTCTGGCACATCGGGGCGCTCGACCGAGCCCCATGGTCGAGCCCGAGCTCCTTGGTCGAGCGCCTAGCCTTCCCTGGATCAGCCGCCGCTCGAGCACCTTTGGTAGAGCAGATGTGCTCGACCAAACCCCCTGGTCGAGCGCCTTGAGCGCGCTGCATCCCTTCTTCGACTCAGGCTCCAACAATCCCAACAATTTGGTATACTTGAGATCTACTCATTTTATTTAGGCTAAACATCTATAAGTGAAAATCTAAAGCTTTACAATATTTGCTACTATAATAAATTTCAAAAGAGAGATTCTTGTAAAAATTGTGATGGAGATATGATCGCGATTTAGTCCTTATTTAGCTTGTCTTTATCGTTATTTTCAACAATTATAATTTTCTAGATTAAAACTTACTTGGTCACCAAGATTAGGATTTCCCTTTTATGTTGCCCTAATTTCTAGTACAAACAGGTTCCCTCTGTGTAGTTATTTTTTAGATTATTGAATATAAAGAAAACCCCGGGAATTATCCCACCAACCTTTATTTTCTAGTGTTTTCTACATTTTTCATTTTTCTACATTTTCGTCTGCACCATCTGGTATCAGAGTCAATTATGATTATGTTCTTCCAATTGAGACGACACCTAAACGTGATGAGATACAATTTCGCGATCAACTCACCCATATTACCAAACCTTGGAGACCCTCCTCACCCAGACGACGGTAAACATCGGCTGCCTTGCTGCTTTAGAAGCAGATTGCGACGCACGTCGTCACGTGGACGCCGAACACGACCGCATCACGAGGCTGAACGTGATGCCAACCATCGTGCAACCGTCGACCTCGAGCGCGTTGCAGCAGTGTCACGCTCCAATTTTTAAAAGATGGACTTTCTAAAAAGTAGTTAAAATACCTAACTTAAGCGCGATTAAATTTGAATTTCAAACCCATAACAGTAAAGAACAACGACTATTATTTTAAAAATACTTTATCTAAACAACAAAAATTAGTATAAAGAACAAAGTTTATTATTTTAAAAATACTTTGTCGTCGCCTTGTAATAGTAGTCGTAGACATTTAATTAGTATAGAATCCAACAAATAGTCAACTATTGAAATTAATATAACTCTAGGGACAAATGGCTAGGAGTTTATAAACGTAGTTTAGGACTTAATTATAAATAGTGGAAACTCAATTTGGGGAAAAACAATCCCTAAAATCAAAACCCTAAATCCCAAACCAATTGAGTATAATCCTAAATTAAATAACCTAAGTTTGATATAATAAAAATAATCAACAATAATAAAATGAAGGCCAAAACCTTTGTTTGAAAAAGAATATCAAGTAACAACCAACTATTAAGTATGATGCTAACTATAATTAATGGTTACCATAATAGTATCATTTAAATAATAGGACGAACACTAATGAAAATATGGCATCACAAATTATGATAGTTATGAATAAAACAAAAGTTGCACAACTCAAACTTAATTAGTGATAGTAGAGATATGGGATGCTGCCAATTTGAATAACCAAGCTTAAAACAATAATTAATAATTAGAAGAAACAAAGGATCACTAACATGGATTACCAAGCAGCCACTGTCCACTACAAGATATATATAATAAGTTTGAATAATAATGTGATAGTAATTAAAATATTCATAGAAAAGAAGATGTGGGGCTTGCAAACCTAGCGATAACTTTCTCATTCTCATTAGAACTGTAGAGGAAAGAAACACGTAGAAGATATATACAAATTAATGATAGCAATAAACAACAACAAATAATGATGAAGATATCCCTGGAGAAAATAGGGAATGATACCTTTTCGTCAACAATAGTTTCACGAAACTGCAAGGGTATATGTGGAGATATATAGAAAACTGAAATTTGCTGAGAGGGATGGAGAGAAAATTTGATATCTGTTGTGAGGGAGAGAACGAGAGAAAAGAACAAAACCCCTTAATTGAGTTTGAAACTGTCGTGTCCTTTGAGAATCATTAGGAGGTGTAACTGAAAAATCATGAGAGAGTTAATTAAAATGGTTGTTAGGGATTGAGAAATAAATTAGGGCTGATTATTTAATTTAAAATTAAAAAATGGTTGGCAATTAAGAAAAAAATTGTAATGGGCATTACAATCTACCCCACTAATAAAAACTTTGTCCTCGAAATTTAGAAACTAACACAACTAAAAAAAATATTCGCCTCAAAATTTAGAACTTTCTACATGGGAAAATTTCTGGGTGTTTTGCTTGTAAATCTTCTTCTCATTCCCCCGTGACTTCATCTATTCCATGACGACTCCATTTTATTTTGACTAGAACCATGTCTTTGTTACGAAACTTGTGAATCTTCCTTTCTACAAAGAGCTCAAGGACCTCTTCATATGTCATATCTTAGTTGATATTCAAAGTTGCATGGTCGACCACGTGGTTTGGATCATGTACATATTTTCTCAACATGGACACGTGGAAGACGTTGTGTTTCGTAGCAAGTGCTGGAGGTAGAGGAAGTCGGTAAGCTAGATCACCAACTCGTTCTAAAATCTCGAAAGGGCCAATATACTTTGGCCTAGGCTTTACCTTGACACCAAATCTGATAACTCCTTTCGTGGGCGAGATCTCAAGAACACCTTCTCGCCTTGAGTGAAGTGCAAG
The DNA here is from genome assembly GCA_037126765.1 of Stenogyne calaminthoides. Lineage (NCBI taxonomy): Eukaryota > Viridiplantae > Streptophyta > Magnoliopsida > Lamiales > Lamiaceae > Stenogyne > Stenogyne calaminthoides. The sequence goes on along the minus strand of JBBCBC010000005.1, from coordinate 32,747,917 downwards.
TCTTTTCTTCGTTTATCGGCATATGACTTTTTTCTATCTTGGGTCATTTTGATTCTTTCTCGGATCTTCTGTATCACCCCAAATGTTTGCTCAACAATACCCGGTTCTAAAATTTTCTTTTCTCCGACTTCGTCCTAATAAGCTAGAGATCTAAATTTCCATGGGTACAATGCTTCGTAAGGAGTCATCCAATTATCGCTTGATAATTGTTGTTATAGGTGAACTCCACTAGTGGTAAGTAGGACTCTCAATTACCACCAAGATGTAACACGCACGCTCTTAACATATCCTCCAAAATTTGGATAGTTCTTTCTGTATGTCCATCAATTTGTGAGTGAAAAGTCGTACTGAAGTTCAACTTGGTCCCCAAAGCTTCTTGTAAACTCCTCCAAAATTTAGAAGTGAATCTAGTATCTCGGTCAGACACAATCATGACAGGAACCCTATGAAGTCTCACAATTTTGCGAACGTACAACCGTGCAAACTTATCTATCCCAATCGTCATCTTGATGGGTAGAAAGTGTGCTGATTTTGTCAATCTATCAATGATGACCCAAACTGCGTGGTTTCCTCTAGCTGAACGTGATAAACCCACTACGAAATCCATCAATGATGTGTTCCCACTTTCACTTCGGGATGTCAAGCGGCTTTAGTAGTCCTAATGGTCGTTGATGCTCGGCTTTCAATTGTTAGCATGTTGAACAATGTTCCACAAATGCCCCGATACTTCCCTTCGTGTTCCTCCACCTAAATATCATTTTCAAATTCCGATACATCTTCATTCCTCCCGAATGAGCTGTATATAGCGTATAATGAGCTTCTTCTAAAATCTCTCTTCTCAAATCCTCATCTCTTGGTTCACATAGTCGTCCCTCGAAGACAAGTGTACTATTAGGCTCAGACATAAATCCTTTCGCATTTCCGCCTTGCACACACTTCCTCATCTTTTTAAAGAATCAATTCTTATCTTGTGCTTTCTTAATTCTATCTCGTAACAAGGGTCGAACTACCATTGTCGTCTTGTTTGAAAAAAAAACTACCATTGCCACCAAAATTGCCTCAACCTTCTTTGGCGACTCTATAATCTCTATATTTAGCTTGACAAAGTCTTTCACTAAGTCTTCTTGTTATGTCAAAACACATGAAAACTCACCTCAAACTTTGCAGCTTAGTGCGTCCGCTACCATGTTTGCCTTATTGGGGTGATAATGAATTGTGCAATCGTAGTCCTTCACCAATTCAAGCCACCTTCGTTGCCTCATATTCAACTCATTTTGTGTGAAGAAATATTTCAGACTCTTATGGTCTGTGTAAATCTCACACCTTGCACCATATAGACAATTCAAGCATGAACCACTGTAGCAAGTTCTAATTCGTGAGTGGGGTAACTCAACTCATGGATCTTCAATTGTCTCGAGGCGTAAGAAACTACTTTATCATGTTGCATCAAAACATAACCCAAGCCTTGTTTCGATGCATCACTGTAGATAACTGTCACGCCCCAATTTTCATAAAATGGACTTTCTAAAAAGGTAGTTAAAATAACTAACTTGAGCGCGACTAAATTTGAATTTCAAATGTATAACGGTAATATAAAAGACTATTTATATGAAAATACCCTAACGATAAAGAGCAATGACTATTAACTTGAAAAATGACTTTAACTAAATAACGTGAAATACCAATAAGTTTTGAAGTCTGAAAGAAAATTCACAAATAATAAAATCCCTAGAAATACTAAAAATTTGGTTAATCATAAACTTTGATAATTTATTTGAGTATAGTTAACATCTAAGATTTGTCTTCCATCACCACTCCAGTCCTCGCCTTCCAACTCCTCAACCTGAAATGGGGGAAATATTGGGGTGAGCATGCAAGCACACTCAGTGGAGCCACGTTATTCAGAATAAATGTTAAAAATAAATAATCAAGTAAATCAACTTAGTAAATCACATTCACTTTGTCATATAACTTTGCCATAGATACTTCGCCATTGAACTTTGCCATAGAACTTTGCCTTAGAACTTAGGAGCACGGCGGGTTAAACCCGAAGACCCGTCGGTCCCGGACCTCAATAAGGGCCCCTGGCTATTAGACTTTGCCGAGCACGTCGGGATACACACGAAGACCCGTCGGTCCCGGACCTCAATAAGGGCCCCTGGCTATTAGACTTTGCCAACATAGCATTTGCATAACATTGGAAAAATAATTCACATAGTAGATAACTCCACAATTTATTTAAACATATAACACCGAATAACACATGCAAAAGAGCTCTACTATCCACTGTAGAGATTAAAGCAATAAAACCCCCACCTCGAATTAATGCTGTGGATGAAAATGATGCAAAAAGTCTTAGCATATTCCTCGCTGTCACCAACATCTAACATGAAATTTAAATGTACTTAAAAGATAAATTCTTAGATTAAATAACGAACCCTGATTAAATATCTTGTGACTAATTTAATTAGTACAAAATCCAATAAATAAAATTCCTAATCTATTCAACAGGTTGATCTATATATAGTGTTTCATATTTAATCAAACTCTTTAACGTGTTCCTTCATATACATAATCCTTGAAATAAAGAAATAAGCCTCCCAAATAAAATTATAGTTCACGTATTCACCTTTCAACCCAAAATCAATTATACAAATTTCATAATGTATTCATCAACTTAATTAGAACATGTATAGTATAACTTATAAATTCTCTATTTGAAACTTATAACCCCTAATCTGACATTTATAACCCAAAGCGATGCCAACCAATAATTTATAAGAAAACAACACATGAATCCTAATCTAATAACAAACTTGACCTCTACACCTCAGAATGATAAACAAATTCCATTATTTAATGAATTATCCATCAACACAACACATCCAATACCACTAATAACCATACTCAGACTGCACTATAATACGAATATATGTAATAGAGAGAAAGGTATTACCGATATTTCCTATGGAACGAATCAGCCGTAAAGAGCATTGGACGTGTGAATGAAAATTTTAGGGCAAAGACTCATATAAATAAATGTATTAAAAAGTTGGGCTTGGGCTTCAGTTTGGGCTTAAATAAATAAAAATTAAAAATTTAAAATTTCATTTAAATAGATATATAAAAAGATGGGTTTGAGCTTAAATGGAATAAGGACTATAGGATTTAAATATTAAAAGAGCTTTTGAATCCATATCTCAAAATAATATAAATTATAATAATTTTTTAAAAGAATAAGTTAAATAAATAATTAAAAGATATGTAAATAAAGAGGGAAGATGAGTAATTTTTTTGGCTGAAAAATAAATGGGATTAGAGTTATTTAAAGTCACTCATTGACCATATTAATTTGGACGTTTCAAACTTGAAAGATTAAATCAAAACTTTATATTGTGATAATTGAAAGTTAATGGTTCGAAAAGAAACGTCTAAAAATTAATACTCATGTTAAATTCAGAAAACGTAACCGAAAAGAGATATTTAGGGGAAAAACTTATGGACTACAAATTAGTCTCTATCTAAATTGATTAGGAATTTTAATATAATTATAAAATAAAATAAAAATAAATATATATATATATGCTTTAAAAAATTGTGGATATTACAATAACGAACCCATCAGACACATCTTGAATTGTGAATACAAGTGCCGATACTAATCTCCTTTTCAATTCCCGAAAGCTCTCCTCGCACTCCTTTGTCCACTCAAACTTTTCTCCTCTCCTTGTTAATCGAGTCATAGGCGATGAAATTTTTGAGAAACCCTCGATGAATCTCCGATAATACCCCACCAAACCTAAGAAACTACGAACCTCATTCACACTTGTAGGTGTTCGCCACTCGCTAACTGTCGATTCAATTCCCTATAGTCAATACATATTCTCATAATCATGTCATTCTTCTTCACAAATAAAACAGTTGCACCCCATAGCGATACACTTGGTCGGATAAATTTCTTGTCCAATAGCTCTTGCAGCTGCAGTTTGAGTTCTTCTAATTCATTCAGTGCCATCCGGTATGGTGCCCTGGACATGGGTGTTGATCCTGGTAGAAGATCTATCGTAAACTCTACTTGTCGTTCCAAAGCTACTCCCGATAAATCGTCCGAAAAGACATCTTGGTAATCACGAACGACTGTCACATCTCCAATATTTGCTTCATGAGTCGATGTTCCCATCACTTTGACCAAATATCCTTGACAACAGTCTTTCTTCAACATCTTCACTACCTTCATTGCAGTTATAACTCAGGTCTTATTACCCGTCTTCGTACCAAAGTATACGCAACTCATTTTCATTTGGTAATTTCAACACCACCTCTCTCTTATGACAGTTGATACTTACTTTATGTTTAGACAACTAGTCCATGCCTAAGATTACGTCAAAGTCACACATTTCTATGACATACAAATTTGCATTTAGACTTCTACCACAAATATTCAAGCCTACCCCCTTAACTATCATATCTGTCTTACCATATGGAATACTCACGTCTAACGCTTCAACCTTCACGGTATCTTTTACATCCTATCTTAGACAACACTTTGTAGAAACGAAAGAATGTGATGAACCAATGTCGAACAAAGCTAAAATATGAATACCATTTAACAATATCATACTTGTCATGGTATATGGGTCTTGTTGTCATCTATCCCCCTGGTCGGTCATAGAAAACACTCGAGCATTTATCTTGGGTGTAGAATTTTAATTCCCCAAGTTAGTACAATACAGAGCTGTGTGACCCGACTGACGACATCTAAAACATACTCCTTTTCTTGCAAGGCACTCCCAAAATGATTCCTTCCACAATTACTAGAAGTTGGCTTGATGGGTTGAGCATTAGCACCCGTAGCATCTTAAAATCTGCCCAGTGTAAAGTTATTATTGGGACGTGTCAATGTCGGGTTACCTTGGAACCATGCTTTTTATCCTAGTTTGTTAATCCCACTTCATTTTCCCCAGATTTCCAGCTGACGTTCGGGTCATATTTTCAGTTTGTTGGCTTATGGCAATTTCCTCTGCTCTCTTGATTAAGTCACTGAATGACGTATCCCCATGACTCGCGAGTATGCTTTGTATTTCCGGTAGCAATCCCTTCTTGAATTTATGAATCTTTTTACGTTCAGTGTCTACCATGTGTGTAGCGAAACAGGATAATCGACTAAATTGTCATTCCTCAACGGTCAGATTTAGCTATTGAAATTCAAAGAACTTGGACTTCATTTGGTCACAATAGGACTTGAGGAAATACCTCTCCATGACTATCTCCTTGAACCCGTCCTCGATCTCCAATAGCCTTCCCACCAATAGTCGACATCTTCTACTAGTTGAAACTCCACACATGACACTCATTGTTGGTTTGTGCATCTAACAAGTCGAAAGACACATTCAAGGGTTCAAAACCATTCCTCAACAGAAAGTTGGTGGCTTATAACGAGAAAATTGCTCCACGATTTTGGCATTGTTTTGAAAATTTAGGGCCTTGTTGTCGACTTGGTTATCTTCTTGAGCCCTGATGTTGACTTGATTCACGTCATCTCCTTGATGTGCCATAATCTACAAGATTTTAGAACTCAAGTTTTATTAATTGTCAATTCAGCGTTATAAAATTCATGTAGACAAAGTACCAAAATTCAAAATATGGAAGTAAATAGCATCAAGAAAAGTACATATCATTGATCATAAAAAGTCAGAAAAATCATTAACTCGAGTTTTGCTGATCAAAAATAAAATTTATCATTTAGGACTACTCAGTAAGGTCAACTTCTCTTTGGATGGGTCCTCTTTGGGGTCCTCCTCCACAGGTTCTTCTTCTTCCTCAGGGTCCTCTTCAGGATCCTTCTCCTCAAGCTCTTCTTCTTCCTCGGGGTCCTCTTCAGGATTTTCTCTGTGAAATGTCGCTCTCTTTGCCCCCGGTGTTCTTGTATCTCTTGTCATCTACATCATGAGTAAATTAAATTCAAAATGAATGTAGCTCCTTCCACTTGTTCGTTTTCCATTTTCTTATATAGTCGTTCGACTGGCTCTCTCCTCTCCCTTGGAAGTCAACGTGACAGAGTACGAATTGCGTATGGTACGGAGGGTCCGACTCTCGGTCCTTTACTTTTATCCACATTTTTTGCATACGTGCTAAGTGAGTCTCCAAGTAATCTTGCCCATTATATTCGTAATTGAGGAATTTCTGAGTTTGTTCATCATAAGGAGAGGTAACTCACTTCCTAGGGCCTTATAATAACTATAATACATCTACCAATATAGCCCACATGTCAGACTGAGTACTTTTTAATTACATATATTTCTACTGCATGGAAATAATTTGTTCTAGGCAGAGAGTATTCGTAAACATGTACAATTGTGAAATCATAGTCATATCATACTTAGCTTGCTTGGAACATTTAGAATATAAATTAGCTACATAACTTGTTTGAAACATTTAGAATATAATATTTGATGCTATAACATGATAATCTTGCATGATAATTAAAAATGTAAGAGCATGTACCTTTCGAAGTTGGAGAGGTGAGACGGTGATGGACGACCCTTTCAAAAACTGTATTATTAAACAATAAATAATTTTGATTCCTGGAAAGATTTATTTCTTACAGTCTACAAGAACAAATATCTTCTTTGAAACCACTCTGTCACGCCCCAATTTTTAAAAGACGGACTTTCTAAAAAGTAGTTGAAATAAATAATTTGAGCGCGACTAAATTTGAATTTCAAATCCATAACGGTAAAGACAATGACTATTATTTAAAAATTCTTTATCTAAGCAGCGGAAACCTACAATAATAATAAAATGTGAAGTGAAAATCACAAATAAGCTATTACCACTCATATTACCACTCCTCGCCGTCCAACTCTTCAATCTGAAATGAGAGGTTTATTGGGGTGAGCATGTAAGCACACTCAGTGGGGCCAAGTTATTCAATATATGCTAAAAATAATAGCTCTGGGGACGAAATGGCAAGGGTTTATAAATGTAGATAAGGACTTAATTATAAATAGTGGAAACTCAATTTGGGGCAAAACAATCCCTGAAATCAAAACCCTAAATCCCAAATCAGTTGAGTATAATCATAAATTAAATAATATGAGTTAGATAAAATAAAAATAATTAGCAATAATAAAATGAAGGCCATTGAAAAAAAATATCCAGTAACAATCAACTATTGAGTATGGTGCTAACTATAATTAATGGTTACCATAATAGTATCATTTAAATAATAGGATGAATTCGAATGAAAATATGGCATCACAGATTATAATAGTTATGAATAAAACAAAAGTTGCACAACTCAAACTTAATTAGTGATAGTAGAGATATGGGTTGCTGCCAATTTGAATAGTCAAGCCTAAAACAATAATTAATAATTAGGAGAAACAAAGGATTAGTAGCATGGATTACCAAGCATCCACCATCTACTACAAGATATATATAATAAGTTTGAATAATAATGTGATAGTAATTAAAATAGATATAGAAAATAATATGTGGGGCAAAACATAAGCAAACCCAACAATAACTTTTCCATTCTCATCAGAATGATAGAGGAAAGAAACATATATATAGACGATATATATAGATTCATGATAGAAATAAGAAACAGCAAATAATGATGAAGACATCCCTGAAGAAAATAGCGAATGATACAATTTTGTCAACAATAGTTGGATAAAACTGCAAGAGAATATGTGGAGAGAAATAGAAAACTGAAATTCGCTGAGAGAGAGAGAAAAAAATTAATTTCTATTGTGAGGGAGAGGACGAGAGAAAAGAACAAAACCCTTTAATTGAGTTTGAAATTACTATGTCCTTTGAGAATTACTAAGAGGTGTAACTGAATAATCATGGGAGAGTTAATTGAAATGGTTGTTAGGGATTCAGAAATAAATTAGGGCCGATTATTTTAATTTAAAATTAAAAAATTATTGGCAATTAATAATTTTTATGTAACGAGTATTACAAGTAGCCAACTCCGAATCGATAGTAGGAGTTGGCGAACCGCTGCCTACTAACACACCGTGACGTGTTTCTCCGCAATCGTGTCACCGCCTCAAATTTCTCATCTGATGACCGCTCTAGTGACGACAAAGAAATGATTTCTGTCGGAAATTCCTTTGCGGCTAAGGCTGACCAGCGCGACCGTGACGCTGACCCTTTTGTGCCTAGAGCCGAACGCCATCATCGGTCGACGTTTTCCCTATTTTGTCTAAGTAGGAGTCGAGTTTTGCCTCGATATCCCCATTTTTTTTGGGAAAGGCTTCGTCGATGACCTACTCGAATTCTTGACTCGTATTTATAACCGAGAAACCCCATCCCAACTAGTGGTCCGCTACATAGGTGGCCCACACTACCAATATCAGGATATGGTGAACCTGTTTCGCCCTGTCTCGATCGCGAACTCTTACCAACACGCATCCACCATTAAGGCTCAAATCGTGAGGATCACTCCAGGATCGTCGACCCGCCGCATCACCTCTGTCTACCTCAGAACCCTCACCTTCACTCAAAACTCTACCAACCTCATAACCTCATTCAAGTGGAACCCCCTCTGTGGCTCTCCATTTTTCTTTGCCGGTGCATTGTTTTAATTGTGGCAACTGTTGGGGTTATACGTGAGAGTATGCTTTTACTTTGTATAACCTATGTATTAAACACTTATTCACTTAAATAAATTATTTATCACTGTTGCTTTAAATATGATTGAATGTTATATATATTTATTGCAAACCGCTCATAGAATAGCATGTGTTACATTGTAGTTAACTTGGTGATACCAGATCACAGAAGATCACGTTAATAGACCCTTGTAAACAAGTGCGTGTTTCACAACTTAGATAGATCTAAACAATCTATTGGTAGAAGTTGATGTGTAAGGCTCAAATTGACTTGTTTTGACTGAGAGATTACACTAGCGCATTTGATGCGCTGAAGTGGACCTACAGAGAGGATAAACTCATTCACACTGACTTATGGGATGAAGAGTTAGACCTCAGTGGTTGTTGATTTCTTAATCTCTATCACTTAATAAGGACTGTGTGTGATTAGTAATTATTGTTTTGACTTATAAATGGGAAGAGAATCAATGCAGCTTCGATACCCTATATCTTGGGCAATAATATTAATTACATGAAAGTTGCTAAGTTGATACAGAGAATCGTGTGCTTGGAGAGTCTTGCATGATTAGTCCCCTTGGTGGGCTCAGAACCTTTATCATACCAAATCTTGCAAGTGGAATTAATTTTTCGATATGGATAATAATGTTGAGTTGTCCTTACTCTAAGGATAAATATATTAATTAATATAAAGCTTTTCAGTGACTTAATTAATTAATGGACAAAATAATCTTAAACACGGGAAATAATAATCGGGAGCCATATTACCGTAATATGGGTTGAGATGAATAGTGCAATAATAATTATATAGTGGAATAAATTAATATTAATAGGTTGAATAATATTGTGGCTCAATATTGGAATTCAGAAGCCCATTGAGAGGTCCATCTTAATTCTCCTAAAGACCCCTCAAGTAGCCCAATTAAAGTCCATTAAATAAAAGGTGCATAAAATAAATTAAATATCTTGTTGCTATTTTTCCTTGCATTTTTCGAAAATAATTAAAGAAAAGGGGAGAAGGATTTTCTTGAATAGATTTTATGGAAAGGAGATAAGTATTCTTGGAATACAAGATTATCGCATAAATTCAAGAAATCTCTCACTTGGCCTCCTTAATTGGAATTTTCGAAAATTAAGGGGAATAAGAAGGAAGAAAAGATTTTCTTGATTTTCTTGGAAAGATTTTATGGAAAAAGATATGTATTCTTTGGAATACAAGAATATCTCATAAATTCAAGAAAGATCAAATCTTGAAAATCCCCTACTTACTTTTCAAAAATATGGGTAAATAAGGGTGTGAGATTTTTGTGGAAAAATACACATGGAAAGAAGAATATATGTGATATATGTGCAACAAATTATTTAATTTTCCTTTGTTTTATAATTGTTCATTGGAGAACCTTCCACCAAGGTTGTTGAGCAAGAACTTGGGAATACTTGAGAAGGACTTTTGGTTGGTTGCCAGATACCTGATCCTGCCTGTCTCAGACCGTCTCTCCAACGGGTACGTTTACGTAAACTCCTAGAAATTCTGCATGCTAGAATCTTTTACGTGAATTATTGTTTGCATGTTGCTATTGGATTGATTATTATTTGAATTCACGTAGGTAAATTCATGCTAGTAATAATCGTTAATTTAAATTTATGTTTATGAGGTCATCACGATAGATCCTGGCATAACGTATCTCAACAACTGGTATCAGAGCCCTGATTCGGGCTCTGATATTTTAAACTGTAATTTAAATTATTGTTTCATTAAAATTGAAATTGGATATTAGAACTGTTAGATTTGTTTTACAGGTATCCAATTGTCATGGTATTTTACTGTTTTTATTTACATGCAAATAAATTATTGGTTTTTAATTCGATTCGTTCGAATTCGTTTTGCCTCGTGAGAAAATCCACGAGTAGATTAGAATTTGTTTGATTTGTTCAATGTAATAGACTAGTCTAGATATAGATTTATTTATTTTGTAAATAAATGGTAACCGGATCGAGAACGAAGACGGAGAGTTAAAGACGAACGACCGAGTGCTCGGATTTAGGAGAGCCAAAGCACGAAGTGTTAAGCGGTCGTGCACGGGGCAAGTAGAATGCTCTCGACGCACGCAGGCGCAAGCCTAGGCATGGCCGAGCAGCGGGTGACACTCGGCGTCGAGTGAGATGCGTGCACGAGACGCGATCGCGCGGAGCGAGGCAATGGGTGGCATCAAGCAGGCGTGCGCGAATCCGCCCAAGCGAAGCGCGCCGCTGCCGAGCGCTGCCGAGACATGGGTGACGGGTGATGCAGATGGCCGACTTGTGGACGCGGGAGTGCGCTTAGGCGCACACGGACAAGCGTTCCGGGCCGTGAGCTACCCATTGCCGGACGTCGTCCCAACCCAAGACGGAGGACAATTTTTTGTTGCGATTTCAGTGGGAGCTTTTTGAGATGAACAATGAAGGCCAATAAAGAGACAATTTCTCAAGATAGAGAATTGGAAATTTAAACCATGACAGTTGGATATATGTGCCCAACTTGATTTATTTTGTCTTGATGCCTGTTTTATTTTCATGCATTATTATTTGTTAATGTGTTTGCATGAATTTTGATTTGTCAAAAGAAAATCTCACTTTCGAAAATTACTAAGTATGTTTTATTGACAATTTTATTCCGGATAATAAAATTACATCAATTTTGACCTCCATGATTTATTTATTTGTGAATTCTTTTGGAGAAATTTCCCCCTCGGAACGGCCATAAGATAGATTTCACATGAATAAATTCCTAAAAGGATGATTATGAATTATTATTAGTGGCGACAATGACCCTCCCCTCGAGGCTCATTCAAAACGAAGTAATAATTATGTATTTAATCATGGTTATTACTTAGGTATAAAATTAATATGCATATACTTCCCCGAAGTCCCTGTCAATTTTATATTGGTCAAGTGAGAGCCAACTATTAATTTTTGAATTAAAGGTTTGTAACTGTTCTTGTTTGTAACCTGCTTAAATGTGTTTAAATAGACAGTTCACCCCACGTGACCTATTTAAACTATTTTGAGATGCCGACTGATGCGTATTCATATTTTTTTGAGATTTTGATATGAATAATGTGATCTAAATTATGTTGTAAATTTTGTACTTATACAATTGTTGTTTATTTCAGTTCAGCATGCCGCAACCTTTTAATCCACTATATGCTATACTTAAAGATCATCAACTATCTGGTGAAAACTATGTTGATTGGAAACAAAAACTTATGATTGTCCTAATTGCACAACAATCCAAATGGGTACTTGACACACCAAAACCCAATAAACCAGCTGAGGATGCTAATATATGGGACGAGATGGAGTATAGTGAATGGGAGTTGACCAATGAATATATGAAGGACACAATCTTGGCACATCTGTCAGATTTGTTAAAACGCCTTCATCAAGGATTTGAATCAGCTGCAGACATTATGCAAAATCTCGAAGCGATGTTTGCATATCCGGCCCATATGGCAATCCAAAGCATAAGACATGACATGACCAAGCTAAAAATGGAAGAAGGAACGACCACAAGGGAGCTCGTTCTTAGGGTTATGGTTCTTTTTAAGGAACTTGAGATTCTTGGCGAAAAATGTGATTTCAAAATCAAAGTTGATTTCATTCTCTATTCTCTGCCAAAGAGCTATGATCACTTCTATCTAGAATACCTGATGAGTGATCTGGAATTTACTGTGGATGATCTAGTAAATGCTCTTACATTGGTTAAAGAGGCGCAAGAAAACGAACTTGGTTGCAAAAGGGTCTTCTTTTCCTTCTAGGCCAATTTGTGGTAAGAATGATGAGATGACAAAGAGGCTAAACCAAGTCGGCTCAAAGTCCATAAAAAACGAAGGTCTAAGTAAGAGGAAATGTTTGGAGTGCGGTGAAAAAGGACATCGGAGGTATGCCTGTTCCAAGCCCAAGCGGGCCAGAAAGGAAGGTAATTCTCACGCACTAGTTGTTGAAACTTGTTTAACGGCGTATGCTTCCTATTCGTGGGTAGTTGATACGGGATCCACTGATCATGTTTGTTTCACGTTACAGGGGTTCAAGCTGACCCGACAACTAAGTGGAAGTAAGATCCTCAGCACACTGGGTGATGCTACGAGAGTAGCAGCTGAAGCAGTGGGAGATTTGCACCAGTCTTTTGAAGATAAAATTTTTGTTTTGAGAGACGTTCTTTATGTTCCTGTTTTTCGGAAAAACCTTATTTCAGTTTCTAAACTATTTTCTGATGGATATTCTGTTCATTTTAATAAACAAGTTACTATTTTTCATAATGATGTATCTATCTGTCATGGAACTTTACAGAACAATCTCTATACTATTAACTGTGCACACCACTCACAAAATGCATCTTATAACACATCGACTGTTTCGAACAATAAGAGAAAACGTTCAGAAAATGTGAACGAAACACTTCTTTGGCATCTCAGATTAGGTCATATTAATCTGAATAGAATTCAAAGGTTGGTGAAAGATGGTTCGCTGGAGGACCTACAACTAGAACCACTTCCAGCTTGTGAATCATGTTTAGAGGGTAAGATGACCAAGAGGGCATTTGGAGCCAAGGGGACTAGAGCCACAGAAGTGTTGCAAATCATTCACATTAACGTGTGTGGTCCAATGTCAACCAAAGCTAGAGGTGGTTAAGAGTATTTTGTGACTTTCATCGATGATTACTCAAGGTTCGGGTATATTTTCCTTATGAAGCACAAATCGGAAACCTTTGATAAATTCAAAGAGTTCAAAGTCGAAGCTGAGAAACATAGGGAAAAGAGTATCAAGTTTCTACGATCTGATTGTAGAGGCGAATACCTCAACGATGAGTTTTTGAACTACCTGTCAGACGAGGGTATTATTTCCCAGTTGACTGCACCCGGAACCCCTCAACAAAATGGGGTTGCAAAATGAAGGAACAAAACACTCTTAGAAATGGTCAGATCCATGATGAGTTATTCAGATCTACCCAAATCTTTTTGGAGTCATGCCTTGGAAACATCAGCTTATGTTTTGAACTTAGTGCCATCCAAATCGATTCCCAAAACCCCCTAGAGAGTTGTGGACCGAGCGCAAGCCCAGTCTGAGACACTTGAGAATCTAGGGGTGTCCGGCATACGTGCTAGACAAGGAAGCCAGTAAGTTGGATGCACGTTCGGAGCTAAGGCTGTTTATAGAGTATCCCATTGGAACGAAGGGGTGCATGTTCTATGGTGCTGAAGATCAAAAGGTGGTAATCAATACGCACTTTAGATTCTTGGAAGAAGACTATATGAACAATCAAAAGCCAAAAAGTGAGATTACCTTAGATGAATTAAGAGGGCAAACTCCTATACCAACTGTACAAGTTGATACACCAAGCGTCACACCGACACAATCGAAACCTCGTCGTAGTGGGAGGGTTGTCAGACAACCTAAGAGATTCATGGGGATAGGAGAATCTTCGGATTTGATCCCAGGGGATAGTGAATCAGACCCCTGGTCCTACAAGGAGGCGGTCCAAGATAGAGATTCAGAATCCTGGCAAACTGCGATGGAAGCCGAGATGGGCTCAATGGATCATAATCGAGTGTGGGAGTTAGTTGAACCAACAAGTGGGGTAAAATCCATTCAATGTAAGTGGGTCTACAAGAGGAAAAGAGGACTGGGCAGGAAGGTGGAAACCTTTAAAGCTAGGCTAGTGGCAAAGGGATACACTCAGAAAGAGGGTATCGATTATGAAGAAACATTTTTGCCCGTGGCCATGCTTAAGTCCATCCGTATTCTCTTGGCAATAGCTGCACATCTAGATTTTGAGATCTGGCAAATGGATGTCAAGACAGCTTTCCTTAACGGAAGTCTTGACGAGGAAATCTATATGCAACAGCCCGAAGGTTTTATTGCGAAAGGCCAACAATATCTTGTTTGCAAGCTGAGGAAGTCCATTTATGTACTGAAGCAAGCATCTCGCGCTTGGAACCAATGTTTTGATCAGGTAATAAAATCTTATGGGTTTGATCAAAACGAATTCGAGAGTTGTGTGTATAAGAAGTGTGATGGAGCTGCCTTGGTATTCTTAGTACTATACGTAGACGATATTCTGCTCATCGGAAACGATGTAAAAGGTTTTGTCAAACATGAGAGCATGGCTGTCAAAACAGTTTGATATGAAGGACTTAGGGGAAGCCGGACACATCCTTGGGATCAAGATCACTCTAGATCGCAAGAAAAGGATGATAGGTTTATCGCAAGCTTCATACATAGATACAGTTTTGAGGCGTTTCAGCATGTAGGATTCCAATAAAGGTTTTATACCTTTCTGACATGGAATCCATCTATACAAATATATGTGCCCTAAGACACAAAAGGAGATGGATGACAGGAGAGACATTCCTTATGCATCGGCAGTAGGAAGCCTTATGTATGCATTGTTTTGTACGGAGCCAGATATTTGCTACGCCGAAAGGCATGGTAGCAAGATATCAAAGTAACCCAGGAAATCAAAAATGGACTGCTGTTAAAAACATTCTAAAGTATCTGAAAAAGAACTCAGGATAGAATGATGGTTTATCAGTTAGACAGTCTGTTTTCGGTGGGATACACAGACTCAGATTTCCAATCGGACCTAGATTCTAGAAAATCTACCTCAGGTAGTGTGTTTTATCTGGGAGGTGGAGCTGTAACATGGAGAAGCGTTAAGCAGAAATGCATCGCAGATTCTACCATGGAAGCCGAATATGTAGCTGCTTGTGAAGTAGGGAAAGAAGTGGTGTGGCTCAAGAACTTCTTAGTGGACTTGGACATTGTTCTGAATTTTCCCAGCACTATCACGGTATTCTGTGATAATGTCAGAGCAGTTGCGAATTCAAGGGAACTGAGATCCCACAAGGCCAGCAAACACAATAAAAGGAAATACCATCTTATACGAGGAATCGTTAAAAGAGGAGATATAGAGGTGGCAAAGATCGCATCGGAGGACAACCTAGCCGATCCATTCACAAAGGGTCTGCCTCAGTTAACATTCGAGAGACATGTGAAAGGAATGGGTATCAAGTGCGTTGCCAATCTGCTTTGAGTATAAGTGGGAGAAATGTTATTAGGTTGGTGTAGGTGACATCAGATGTCATGTAGTAATACATTAGATATGTTGTGGTATACTTAAAAGCAGACTTTGAGTATAAGTGGGAGATTGTTGGGGTTATACATGAAAGTATGCTTTTACTTTGTATAACCTATGTATTAAACACTTATTTACTGAAATAAATTATTTATCACTGTTGCTTTAAATATGATTGAATGTTATATATATTTATTGCAAACCGTTCATATAATAACACGTGTTACATTGTAGTTAATGTGGTGATACCAGATCACAGAAGATCACGTTAATAGACCCTTGTAAACAAGTGCGTGTTTCACAACTTAGATAGATCTGAACAATCTATTAGTAGAAGTTGATGTGTAAGACTCAGATTGGTTTGTCTTGACCGAGAGATTACACTGGTGCATTAGATGCACTGAAGCGGACCTATAGAGAGGATAAACTCATTCGCACAGACTTATGGGATGAAGAGTTAGACCTCAGTGGTTGTTGATTTCTTAATCTCTATCACTTAATAAGGACTGTGTGTGATTAGTAATTATTGCTTTGACTTATAAATGGGAAGAGAATCACTGCGACTTCGATAACCTATATCATGAGCAATAATATTAATTACATGACATTTGCTAAATTAATACAGAGAATCACGTGCTTGGAGAGTCTTCCATGATTAGTCCCCTTGGTGGGCTCAGAACCTTTATCATACCAAATCTTGCAAGTTGAATTAATTTTCCGTATGGATAATAATGCTGAGTTGTCCTTACTCCAAGGATAAATATATTAATTAATATAAAGCTTTTCAGTGGCTTAATTAATTAATGGACAAAATAATCTTAAACACTGGAAATAATAACCGGGAGCCATATTACCGTAATATGGGTTGAGATGGATAGTGCAATATTAATTATATACTGGAATTAATTAATATTAATGGGCTGAATAATATTGTATCTCAGTATTGGAATTCAGAAGCCCATTGGGAAATCCATCTTAATTCTCCTAAAGGTCCCTCAAGTAGCCTAATTAAAGTCCATTAAATAAAAGGTGCATAAAATAAATTAAATATATTGTTGCTATTTTTCCTTGCATTTTTCGAAAATAATTAAAGAAAAGGGGAGAAGGATTTTCTTGAAAAGATTTTATGGAAAGGAGATAAGTATTCTTGGAATACAAGATTATCCCATAAATTCAAGAAATCTCCCACTTGGCCTCCTTAATTGGAATTTTTTAAAATTAAGGGGAATAAGAAAGAAGAAAAGATTTTCTTGGAAATATTTTATGGAAAAAGATATGTATTCTTTGGAATACAAGAATATCTCATAAATTCAAGAAAGATCTAATCTTGAAAATCCCCTACCTTTTTTTCAAAAATATGGGTAAATAAGGGTGTGAGATTTTTGTGGAAAAATACACATGGAAAGAAGAATATATGGGATATATTCAAGATTTCTTGGAGATCAAGAAAATATCTTTCCTAACCCTAAATTAGCACAATTTTTCGTCCAACCCTCTTATTATAAATAGGGGATGAATTTTTCATCCCCAACACAATTCCATGTGTTGGAAATATTAGAAATCCACAAATGTGGTGCAACAAATTATTTAATTTTCCTTTGTTTTATAATTGTTCATTGGAGAACCTTCCACCAAGGTTGTTGAGCAAGGACTTGAGAATACTTGAGAAGGACTTTTGGTTGGTTGCCAGATACCTGATCCTTCCTGTCTCAGACCATCTCTCAAACGGGTACGTTTACGTAAACTCCTAGAAATTCCGCATGCTAGGATATTTTACGTGAATTATTGTTTGCGTGTTGTTGTTGGATTGGTTATTATTTGAATTCACATAGGTAAATTCATGCTAGTAATAATCGTTAATTTAAATTTTTGTTTATGAGGTCATTCCGATAGATCCTGGCATAACGTATCCCAACAACGACCCCTCTCATCGTATGAACGCTTGCCCGAAGCTATGGAGCATGCGTTCACTTTTACTTGAAGGCTACGAAGTTAAACATTACATGGGACCTCTAAGTTACGACGAAAGCCCTTCACCCCCCGCTTTGGACGCAAACATAGAGGGTGAAACGGGACAACTACTTTTTTGGGATTATACTGGAAAGTATGCTTTTACTTTGTATAATCAGACTGAATTTTGGACTTATTTACTGAAATAAATTATTTATCACTGATGCTTTAAATATCATCGAATGTTACATATATTTACTGCATAACTGTTCAATAAATAGTACGTGTTACATTGTAGTTAATTTAGTGATACCAGATCACAGAAGATTAAATTAACAATTCCTTGTAACTAAAAGTACACCATTCACGACCTAGATGAAAATGAACAATCCATCGTGAAAGGTTGAAGTGTAAGGCTTAGATTGGTTTGTCTTGACCAAGAGATTACACTAGTGCATGACTGATGCACTGAAGAGGACCTACAGGAGGACAAATTCTTCAGAACTGAACTAGGAAGAATTAGACCTCAGTTGTTAGTTATTTCTTAATCTCCGTCCCTTAAATAGGATTGTGTGGGGTTAGTAACTATTGCTTTGACTTATTACGGGTAGAGAATCAAGGAGATTCAATACTTTATATCTTGGGCAATATTATTGGTCACATGCGATTGCTAAGATTTAATACGGAGAATCTTGTGCAAGTACGCTTGTTCGATTTGCCCCCTTGGGAGGTTCATAAGTTTTATTATACCAAATCTTGCAAGTGGAACTAGTTTCCGGTATGGATAATAATGTTGAACCGTTCCTTTACCAAGGATAAAAGATATTAATTAATGGAAAGCTATTTCAGTGGCTTGAATTAATTAATGAGCTAGATAATCTTAAACACGGGAAATAATAACCGGGAGCCATATTAACTGTAATATGGGTTAAGATGGATAGTGCAATATTAATTATGTAGTGGGATTAATTAATATTTATGGGCTTGAATAATATTGTGGCTCAATATTGATAATTCAAGATCCATTGGAAGGTCCAATCTTAATTCTCCTAAAGGCCCCCCAAGTAGCCCAACATAAAATCCAATAACTGAAAAATGTGTTTAAAAATAAAATAAATTTTGTTGCCTATTTTTCCTCATTTTTTCGAAAATTATGAATAAAAGGGGAGAAAGATTTTCTTAGATTTTTGTTATGGAATGAAGATATGTATTCTTGGAATACAAGATTATCTCAATAAATTCAAGAAATCTCCTACTTGGTTATTTATATGGATATTTTCGAAATTTTTGAAATAAAAGAGAAAGAAAGATTTTCTTGATTTTCTTGAAAAGATATTATGGAAGATATGTATTTCTTGAAATACAAGTATATCTCATAAATTCAAGAAGATCCAAATCTTGATTTCTTGTTCCTATTATTTTCGAAAATTCCCATAACAAGAGGAGTTGGGATTTTTATGGAATATTTTAATTATGGAGAAAAGAATATAGGAGATATATTCAAGATTTCTTGGAGATCAAAAAAAAGATTTTCTTCCCCCTATTCCATGCCAAAAAATCATCCAACACCCCTCTATAAATAGGGGATGAATGTTTCATTCCCAAGTGCAATTCCATGTGCTGGAAAAATTAGTAAATCCACAAAGGTGGTGCAACAAATTTTATTTTCCCTTTTGTTAATTGTTCGCGAGTTTCCTTCCACCGGATTGTCGAGCAAGGACTAGGGAATACTTGGGAAGGTCTTTTGGTGTGTTTTCATCGACGAGACCATTGCCATTCCAAGAGGTAAGTTCACGTAAACTCGTAGTAATTCCGCATGCGTAGGATTTACGTGAACTGTTTATATGCGTGATTTGTTGTTGAATTATTATTTGTGTTAATATAGAATTAATTCATGCTAGTAATAATTGTTAGAATTAAATTTGTATTTAAATATTCATCCCGAATAGATCCGGGCAATTAATTCCCCAACAACTGGTGTCAGAGCCTCGGTTTCGGGCTCTGAATTTTAAATTGTAATTTAATTCGTTTTCATTAAATTTGAAATTGGATAGTAGAATTGCTAGATCTTTTTTACAGGTATCCAATTGTCATGGAATTTAATGTGTTTATTTATGCATGCATATAAATTGTGGTTTTTTAATTCGATTCGTTCGAATTAATTTTGCCTCGTGAGAAAATCAACGAGTAGATTAGAATTTGTTTGATTTGATCAATGTAATAGACTAGTCTAGATCTAGGTTTATTTATTTTTTATAAATAAATTGTAACCGGATCAAAAACGGAGGTGGAGACGAAGAATTAAAAGACGGGATCCGAATCCCGAGGCGTAAGGGCGGTGTCGCTTAAACGTGCCAAAGGGAGGCAAGCGTAGATGGACGCCGGCTGATACAAGACGGCGTGGGGCGAGGCCGAGGGGATTTGTTGGCGAGGCGATGCCCGCCGAGGCACGCGGGCGACGCTGCCGAGACGCTTGCTGGCGACGGCCGAGGGGCGCCAGGCAGTGGGCGACGTCGCCCAAAAGTAGGCAGGCAAGACGGACGCCACTCGACACGGCCGGGAGTGTTAGTAAAGCGCTAACCTGGGCGAGCCGGGTCGATGATGGCTTTGACAAGGCTTTTTAAGACGGTCAAGTGGGAGCTTTTCGAGATCTAACGATGAAGGCTATGAAGACGATTTCTCAAGATCAAGACATGACAAAAATTAACCATGACAATTGGATAAATGTGCCCAATATGTTTAATTTTTTGTCTTGATGTTTATGCATTATTTTATGTCTATTTAAATTGTGTTTAAATTTGCGATGCATGAGAAAATGTTTTGAAAAATCTCACTTTCGAAAATTACTAAGTATCTTAAACAATTAATTGACAATTTTATTCCGGATAATAAAATTGAATTAATTTTGACCTCCATGATTTATTTATTTGTGAATTCTTTTGGAGAAATTCCCCCCACGGGACGGTCAAAAGATAGCTTTCACATGAATGATTTCCAAATGGATGATTGTGAATTATTACTAGTGGCGACGATGACCCTCCCCACGAGGCTCGATCAAAGAGAAATAATAATTCTGTATTTAATCATGGTTATTACTTAGGTATAAAATTGATATGCATATACTTCCCCGAAGTCCCTGTCAATTTTATATTGGTCAAGTGAGAGCCAACTATTAATCCGGATATTAAAGGTTTGTAATCGTTTTGTTTGTAACTCCTTGAATGTGTTTAAATAATGACCCACCCCACGTGGCTTATTTAAAAATTTTTTGAGATGTTGGTCGATGCATGTTCATATTTTTTTTGAGATTTTAATATGAAACATGTGATTGAATTTTGTGATATATTTGTGCTTATGCATATTATTATTTATTTCAGTTCATCATGTCGCAACCTTTTAATCCACTGTTCAATATACTTATAGACAATTTGCTTACTGGTGAAAACTTTGTTGATTGGAGTCGTAAACTTACTATTGTCCTTACTGCACAAAGCCATAACTGGGTTCTCACTACACCTAAACCAGAAAAAGCCAAATGACGAGTCAACTAAATCGGTTAAGAAAAAGTATGCTGACTGGGAGCGTTCCAACGAAATGGTAAAGTGTACCATCTTGGCTTCAATGTCAGGTGTGTTGCAACACCAACACCAGAACGTTGAGACTGCTGCAGACATCATGACTAGTCTTAAAGCGATGTTTCAACATCAGAACCGTGTGGCTCATCAGATCACCATGAGGGACTTGCTCTCTATGAAAATGGTGGAGGGAACGCCCGTAAGGGAGCACGTTCTCCAGATGATGGCTCACCTTAATAAACTTGAGGTACTTGGCGCCGAATACGACATCGAGACCCAAATCGATTTCGTGCTCCATTCTCTGCCGAAAAGTTTTGAACAATTCAGGTTGAACTGCCAGATGAATAATCAGAAGTTCTCGATGCCTGATCTGTTGCAAGCTTTAGTCTCGGCAGAGGCGATATTGGGGCAAAAGAGCCAAGCCTTGGTGGCAAATGGACCTTCTTCTTCTTCTAGGCCAAGGGGTGGTAAGAACAAGAAAAAGGACAAAAGCCACAAGCAAGTGAACTCAAGTGTTGCCAAAAGCAAAGAAAAGGTGAAGGGAGGTGGAGGAGTGAGCAAGCCAGCTAAGGGGAGGTGCTTCAAGTGCGGTGAAAAAGGACATTGGAGGTCAGCCTGTTCCAATCCCAAAAGGAATGGAAAGATAGGTAATTCTCACACACTAGTTGTTGAAACTTGCTTAGCGGCGTATGCCTCCCATTTATGGGTGGTGGATACGGGATCCACTGATCATGTTTGTTTCACTTTACAGGGGTTCAAGCGGACCCGACAACTTAGTGGGAGTGAGATCCTCATCACACTGGGCGATGCTACGAAAGTGGCAGCTGAAGCAGTGGGAGAAGTGCACCTGTCTTTTGAAGACAGAGTTTTAATTTTAAGAGATGTACTTTACGTTCCAAATTTTAGAAAGAACTTAATTTCAGTTTCTAAACTTTACCTTGAAGGATATTCGGTTACTTTTGATAAAGTTGTTACCATTTCTCTTTATGATAAATTTATCTGTCATGGAACGTTGTCAAGTAATCTCTATACAATTAACTGTGCACACCACTCACGAAATGCATCCTATAACACATCAACTATTTCCGGTAAAACAAAGCGTTCATCAGACGTGAACGAAACACTTCTATGGCATCTAAGATTGGGACATATTAATCCAAAGAGGATCCAAAGGTTGGTGAAAGACGGTTCACTGGAGTTCCTCCAAGTTGAACTAATTCCAACCTGCGAATCATGTTTGGAGGGTAAAATGACCAAGAGGGCATTCGGAGCCAAGGGGAATAGAGCCAAAGAAGTGTTAGAAATCGTTCACACAGACGTATGTGGTCCAATGTCAACCAAAGCAAGAGGAGGTTACGAGTATTTTGTCACTTTTATTGATGACTACTCGAGGTACGGTTATATTTTCCTTATAAAGCATAAATCTGAGACCTTTGAGAAATTCAAAGAATTTAAGGCTCAAGCAGAGAATCATAGGGAAAAACGTATCAAGTCTCTACGATCCGATCGTGGAGGCGAGTACCTCAGCGATGAGTTTTTGAACTACTTGTCAGATGAAGGGATTGTATCCCAACCGATCGCTACCGAACCCCTCAACAAAACGGGGTTGCGAGAGCGAAGAAAAAAAAACTTTTGGAAATGGTTAGATCAATGATGAGTTATGCGGATCTTCCCAAGTCGTTCTGGGGTCATGCCTTGGAAACAATGGCTTACATTCTGAACTTGGTACCATCCAAATCGGTTCCCAAAACTCCCAAAGAATTGTGGCCAGGCGCAAGCCCAGTTTGAGACATATGAGAATTTTGGGGTGTCCGGCCTACGTGTTGGACAAGGAAGCCGGAAATGGATCCTCGATCGTAATTAAAGGTGTTTATAGGATACCCCGAGGAACAAAAGGGTGTATGTTCTATGGTTCGAAGATCAAAAGGTGGTAATAAGCACCCACTTTAGATTTTTGGAGGAAGACTATATGAACGAAAAGAGGACCCGAAGTGAGATTACCTTAAGTGAGCTAAGGGGGCTAACCTCATTGTCAATCTGCATAAGATGATATACCAAATGACACACTTTCACAACCGGAACCTCGTCAGTAGTGGGAGGGGTAAGACAGCCCGAGAGATTCATGGGGATAGGAGAGTCCTCGGACTTGATTCCGGACAAGACGAATCGGACCCATGGACATATGATGAGGCAATCCAAGACAAGGATGTTTCTTGGCAAAAAGGCAATGAAAGCGAAATGGGTTCTATGGATCATAATAGAGTGGGGAGCTAGTCGAACCACTTAATGGGGTCAAACCTATTGGTTGCAAGTGGGTATACAAGAGAAAGAGGGGACCCGGACGGGAAGGTGGAAACCTTCAAGGCAAGGCTTACATGGCGAAAAGGTTATACTCGGAAAGAAAGGATCGACTATGAGGAAACTTTTTCAATTGTAGCAATGCTCAAGTCCATCCGGATTCTCTTGTCGATAGTCAAGATCTCGATTTTGAAATTTGGCAAATGGATGTCAAGCGGTTTTTTCCTTAACTAAGTCTTGATGAGGAAATCTATATGCAACAACCCCAAGGCTTCATTGAAAAGGGCCAAGAACACCTAGTTTGTAAGCTCATGAAGTTCATTTACGGACTCAAACAGGCATCCAGAGCTTGGAACCAATGTTTTGATCATGTTATAAAGTCTTATGGGTTTGATCAAAACGAGTTCGAAAGTTGTGTGTACAAAAAGCGTGTCGGAACTGCATTGGTATTCTTAGTACTATACGTAGACGACATTCTGCCCATCGGGAAAGATGTAAAGGTGTTATCAGACGTAAGAGCATGGCTTTCAAAACAGTTTGATATGAAGGACATAGGGGAAGCCGGACATATCCTTGGGATCAAGATCACTCGAGATCGCAAGAAAAGGATGATAGGCTTATCGCAATCTTCAGACTGAATTTCAGACTTATTTACTGAAATAAATTGTTTATCACCGATGCTTTAAATATCATCGAATGTTACATATATTTACTGCAAAACTGTTCAATAAATAATACTTGTTACATTGTACTTAATTTAGTGATACCAGATCACAGAAGATTAAATTAACAGTTTCTTGTAACTAAAAGTACACCATTCACGACCTAGATGGAAATGAACAATCCATCGTGAAAGGTTGAAGTGTAAGACTCAGATTGGTTTGTCTTGACCAAGAGATTACACTAGTGCATGACTGATGCACTGAAGAGGACCTACAGGAGGAAAAATTCTTCAGAACTGAACTAGGAAGAATTAGACCTCAGTGGTTAGTTATTTCTTAATCTTCGTCCCTTAAATAGGATTGCGTGTGGTTAGTAACTATTGCTTTGACTTATTAAGGGTAGAGAATCAAGGAGATTCAATACTTTATATCTTGGGCAATATTATTGGTCACATGCGATTGCTAAGATTTAATGCGGAGAATCGTGGGCAAGTACGCTTGTTCGATTTGCCCCCTTGGGAGGTTCATAAGTTTTATCATACCAAATCTTGCAAGTGGAACTAGTTTCCGGTATGGATAATAATGTTGAACCGTTCCTTTACCAAGGATAAAAGATATTAATTAATGGAAAGCTATTTCAGTGGCTTGAATTAATTAATGGGCTAGATAATCTTAAACACGGGAAATAATAACCGGGAGCCATATTAACTGTAATATGAGTTAAGATGGATAGTGCAATATTAATTATGTAGTGGGATTAATTAATATTTATGGGCTTGAATAATATTGTGGCTCAATATTGATAATTCAAGATCCATTGGAAGGTCCAATCTTAATTCTCTTAAAGGCCCCCCAAGTAGCCCAACATAAAGTCCAATAACTGAAAAAGATGTTTAAACATAAAATAAATTTTGCTGCCTATTTTTCTTCATTTTTTTCGAAAATTATGAATAAAAGGGGAGAAAGATTTTCTTTGATTTTTGTTATGGAATGAAGATATGTATTCTTGGAATACAAGATTATCTCATTAAATTCAAGAAATCTCCCACTTGGTTATTCATATGGATATTTTCTAAATTTTTGAAATAAAAGGGAAAGAAAGATTTTCTTGATTTTCTTGAAAAGATATTATGGAAGATATGTATTTCTTGAAATACAAGTATATCTCATAAATTCAAGAAGATCCAAATATTGGTTTCTTGTTCCTATTATTTTCGAAAATTCCCATAACAAGAGGAGTTGGGATTTTTATGGAATATTTTAATTATGGAGAAAAGAATATAGGAGATATATTCAAGATTTCTTGGAGTTCAAGAAAAAGATTTTCTTCCCCCTATTCCATGCCAAAAAATAGTCCAACACCCCTCTATAAATAGGGGATGAATGTTTTATTCCCAAGTGCAATTCCATGTGCTGGAAAAATTAGTAAATCCACAAAGGTGGTGCAACAAATTTTATTTTCCCTTTTGTTAATTGTTCGCGAGTTTCCTTCCACCGGATTGTCGAGCAAGGACTAGGGAATACTTGGGAAGGTCTTTTGGTGTGTTTTCATCGACGAGACCATTGCCATTCCAAGAGGTAAGTTCACGTAAACTCGTAGTAATTCTGCATGCGTAGGATTTACGTGAACTGTTTATATGCATGATTTGTTGTTGAATTATTATTTGAATTAATATAGGATTAATTCATGCTAGTAATAATTGTTAGAATTAAATTTGTATTTAAATATTCATCCCGAATAGATCCGGGCAATTAATTCCCCAACATACTTGTCCTGAACTGTTTCTTTTGTGCAACAATGATAGATGACATCTACAATCAACAAAATTGTATCTTCAAATAAATTTGCACAATTATGGGCAAAGTCTCTATGACATTATTGACTCCGGTGCTTGCGAAAATGTGATGATTGAGGATGTCGTTGCCAAGTTATCTCTACTGATTTCGTCTCAACCCAACCCGTACACACTCAGTTGGCTTACACGTAAAAACTCAATTATGGTTTCCGTTCACGTTAATGTTTCCCTATCCATTGGCATTTACTATGTCGACATGATTTGGTGTGACGTCATCCCCATAGAAGCTTGTCACCTATTGTTGGTCACCCCTGGCAGTTCGACACCCAGGTTATACATGATGGCTTCCTAAATACTTACAATTTTCTAATGAGCGACACCAAGTTCATACTCCACACCTCTTTCAACCGGCAGCCAAACCCATCATGGCCCCTTTCGGATATCCAGCACCACATAGACTTGTCGCATGATGCACCCCTACCTAATTGGCCACACTACCGAATGAGTCCCACTGAACATGCGAAGCTTCACCGGTAAGTTGAAGTCCTCCTTTCGAGAGACCTGATCAGGAAAAACCTTAGCCCGTGCGCAGTCCTAGCCTTGCTCATTCCAAAGAAGGATGACTCATGGTGCATGTGCGTTAACAGCCGTGTCATCAACAAGATAACCATCCGTTATCGCTTCCTGTTACCCCACTTGGACGACCTCTTAGATCAAATCAGTGGTTGTATCGTCTTCTCCAAATTAGATCATCGGAGTGGCTACCACTAAATTTGGGTTCGCCCAAGGGATGAATGGAAACCCACCTTTAAAACCAGGGAAGGCCTTTTTAACTGGCTCGTCAGGCCCTTCGATCTCTCTAACACGCCTAGCACATTTATGTGCGTCATAAATCAAATAATGCGCCCACTTATTGGCACCTATGTCGTGGTTTACTTTGAAGATATTCTTATATATAGTCGTTTTGACGATGAGCATGCCAACCACCTCTGCTAGGACCTCCAGATTCTCCATATGGAAAAGTTTACGTCGCTCCCAACAAATGCATTTTTTTCACGTCCTTGGTACTCTTCCTGGGATTTTGCGTCTCTTCCTCAGTAATAAGCGTGGACAATTCCAAAATCACTGCTATCCGTGACTGGCCCACACCCACTACCACGACCGCTCGCATCTTCCACAAATTAACATCCTTCTATCGTCGCTGCATCTGCAACTTAAGTTCAATCATGACACCTATCACCGACTGCATGAAGGCCAAAACATTTGATTGCACTCCCCCCAACCGCCGATGTCTTCGTCCTTATCATATAGAATTTGATTACCGTTCCCCATCCTCATCGTCCCAAACTTTTCCCTTCCATTTTGAACTACATTGTGATGCTCCCCGTATCGACATAGGTGTGGTCCTCAACTAGGACGACCATCATGTCGCCTTCTTCAGCGAAAAACTCATAGGCCCTCGCTCATGCTACAGTGCCTATGATGTCAAGTTTTGTGCCATCGTCCGGGTCGTATGCCACTGGTGCCACTACCTATGCCAGAGCGAATTCATTTTGTATATGAATTACAACCCTCTGAAGCACCTTACAAGTCAGGATAATGTTTCTTCCCGACATGCTTCTTGGGCAGCCTACCTTCAATAATTCAACTTTGTTATTCTCCACACCTCGAACCTTTCTAATAGAGCCACTGCCGCTTTGAGTCGATGTGTCTCACTCCTTACAGATAGTGTGTCTCGATCCCAGGCTTCGACGATTTCGCCACCATGTTCTTGGATGATCCTTTCTTTTCTAAAGTCTTAGCCTAACTTATAGATAAAACTCAGTCAGATTTCACTTTAGTGGATGACTTTCTTTTCTTTGAAAACGTAATTTGTATTACCGCCTGCAGCCTCCGTCTTCAGCGCATCATCGAACTCCACAATGCAGGCCACGTAGAACGTGACCGTACCCTCATTTTACTATAGTAGCGCTACTTCTGGCCATCCCTACATTGTGATGTACGTTTTGTTAACCATTGCCATACCTGCCAGGTCTCCAAGAGTTCAACAACTATTGTTGGCCTTTACTTGTCTTTGCCCATCCCTGATGCCCCTTGGATGGGCATTATCATGGACTTTGTTATGGGCCTTCCACGGACCCAACGAGGCTTGGATTCCATCTTCGTGGTTGTCGACCACTTTAGGAAGATAGTGCAGTTCATCCCTGGCAAACGTACTTTAGATGCCCTATATGTTGCCCAACTCTTCTTCAAATATGTTTACCGTCTCCATGGCCTTCCTTTTGCCATCGTCTCTAAATTTGACATATATTTTCTCAGCCACTTCTGGCGTAGTCTATGGTATCTGAAGAAGAGTTGGGCAACATATATGGCGTCTAAAGTACGTTTGCCAGGGATGAACTGCACTATCTTCCTAAAGTGGTCGACAACCACAAAGATGGAATCCAAGCCTCGTTGGGTCCGTGGAAGGCCCATAACAAAGTCCATGATAATGCCCATCCAAGGGGCATCAGGGATGGTGGTATCTGGAGAACACTACCCTTAAATTTAGCAGTGTCTACCATCCCTAGAGTGACAGTCAAACGAAAGTGTCAACCATTCTCTTGGCAGTACTCTTCGGTGCCTGGTTGGTGACAACCTCAAAACGTGGGACTTTAAGCTCAGCCAAGCCAAGTTTGCCCACAATTCTGCCATTAATAGTAGCATGGGTCTATTCCTCATCGTCTATAGCTGCCTACCTTGGGGCCCTGTAGACCTTCTCACTCTCCCTCTGGACGCTTCTTTGGAAGCCCACGCAGCTGATTACTAGAACGAACTTCATCGAGTCTACAAGACAATCAAGTCCAACTTGGAGGCTAACTATGCCGAATACAGAAAATGCGCATACATCAAACGCCGCCACATTGAGTCCAAGGTGTGTAATTTAGTTTGGACAGTCCTCACCAAGGACCGCTTTCCTGCTCACGTATATAACAAGTCGCCTCCCACAAGATAGACCATGTGGAAATCATCGAAAAGATAAACTTTAGTGCTTATCGATTCCACCTCCCTCATGCAATACACACTTTCGACGTCTTCAATGTTAAGCATCTCACCCTGTACGCCCTTGAAGATATGATCTCATCTGATTCAAGGGTGAATATCCTTGCAAAGGAAAAGGATGATGAAGATATGATCGCGATAGTCCTTATTTAGTTTGTCCTTATCTTTATTTTCAACAATTATAATTTTCTAGATTAAAATTTACTTAGTCAATAAGATTAGGATTTCCCTTTTATGTTGCCCTAATATCTAGTATAAATAGGTCCCCTCTGGGTAGTTTTTTTTTTTTTTTTTTTTTTTTGATTATTGAATATAAAGAAAACCACGATAATTATCCCACCAACCCTTGTGTTCTTGTGTTTTCTACGTTTTCTCCTGCATCAAATTATCTCGTTTATAAGACATAGCTCCACTTATATATTATTGTCATATATCCTATAAAATAAAGTTGGAATGGAGTTCCATCATGTCATATATATAACATAGTAAATAAAATTTATGATCCATATCATTTATGAAAATTATCACCATATTGTCAATTCGTTGTGGTAGTTTGTATTGTCCATAGAAACAAGTTGTATAGTCAAGATGACAACACATACATATACATGTAATTGAATTTATTAAGTGAGACCCCTGTTAGATGATAACAAATAAAGATATATGTAATTGGAGTAAGTATTTGGTGAAATTTATTACTAATATGAATTTATATCATTATATTTATAAATTAATATCACTACACTAATTAATTATATCATTACAATTATAAATTAATATTATAATATTAAATGTTATTGGTATTAGTTTATAAAAATAGTTAATCGATTTATAAGTAGAATGATATAACTTTCATATTATGAACAAGTTTCACATGAGAATTTGTATTGTAATTGAATTCATTAAGTGATGTTGTATCATAGAACACACATTACTTAATTTTGACCATTATTGAAAGCCTAGGCCTTGTATGCACCAGGTGCACTATGCACTTTATAATGTATTTTAGAAATTTGTAACTTGTTGTATTGAAACTTGTTGGTCCCGGTGGGAAAACCTATTTTGCGCGTGCGGAAGCAAAACGTTTGACTTCGGTGCATATAAAACAGGGGTGAGGGCAGAGTGTTTCCAATTTTTAAACTTTGGAGCTCATGTGTTGTGTTTTGCTTATAACTAGATGCATATGACAAGTATAAACATAAAGCAAAGAAACAACACAAAGACAATATATAGTGGTTGGACAACGCCCCTACATCCACTCTCCCTCTAGGGAAATTCCTTATCAACTTCGAAGCTTTCGACTACCAGAGTAGTCTACTTACTCAACTCGCCCCCGAAGTTTTTCGACTACTCCACGTAGTTTACTTACTCAACCCGACCACGAAGTTTTTCGACTACCTCTGTAGTTTACTAACTCAAACTCTTAGATGTTTAATGAGTTCACACTCCTTCGGGACTTATCACCCTCACTCGGGTTTGCCTAACAACTACCTCACTTCACCACTGGGTTTGGTTTTGGTGTTGTCTCCAACTATGGTGAGATTTTCCCTTACAATGGTTTAGCCTCAATGCTAAGGTTGGGAAAATCTCTCTAAGCTTATGATACATCGTGGGTTGCTTAGGTTGGGTTCTAGAACACTCTTTGAATATATTTGTATATCTACAGACTTGTGTTCTAGGGTGGGAATGCTTTGACTATAACGCTCTTTGGCTTTGTAGCATTTTGTGCATAATCTCCATGCATCCACACTCCACACTCCACACCTGATAATGAAGGAAGAACTTGTATTTATAGTGTGGATTTGAATGTTACCGTTGGAGAGAATCACATTCAAATCCATACTATTCTTCGTATGTTCTGCAGCTTTTTCAGGCTGGTTGTCTTCCTCTCGTTGATCCACGTCAGCTGGATTCCAACGGCTATATTCCTCAGCTTCAGTGCCTCGGAACATTCAGGATATACTAAGCATTCAAGACATTCTCGAGTATTTAGTAATTCTTGTGCCTTGATATTTCTCGAGTCTTGTGTTCTCTCGAGTCTTGATTCTCTCGAGTCTTGAGTTCTCACGAGTCTTGAGGTTCTCTCGAGTCTTGAGTTTCTCGAGCCTTGAGTTCTCGAGATCCTCTTGAGTCTTCAATATCTCGATTTCTTCTTGAGTCTTGTAAACTAACTTTGTTCTATATATCTGCCGACTATACATGGTGCAGATAATATCCTGAACACTCTAAAACTGAATCCTGACTCATCTATCAAGATTATCCTGAACATGTCATACTCAGGGGTTTTGGGATCTAATCAAAATCCTTTTTATTAAATTCATTTCCCAACAATTTCCCCCTTTTTTGATGATGCCAAAACCTATCTTGTTACAAACATATAACCTCTACTCAGGTTTCAGTTTTTCCTATTACAAGAATGGTAAATCTCTAATCAATTTAAATCATTCAACAGATTTCTTCAGTAATGAATCTTTCCTAAATAGATCATTACTAAATACTTAAGCAATTTCTCCCATAGCATCATATAGTTTTCCCTTTTATATGAGCATACAATCAGATCAGAGACATTCAATCAGGCATATCAACATAAAAGACATGTAAAAAGATAATGAGGTATTATCTTTGAGCATAAAGATAAAAGTTTCATTGATTGTATGTTATCAGTTACAGATTACAATGAACTTATCAAAGAAATAAAGACAAAAACAAAAAAAATAAAGAGTTACAAGTCTTCAGTTTTGGTCTTCAGTCTTCTGTCTTCAGCTCGGCTCCTCATTCTTCTTCAATGGACCTTGTCTGATCAGGTATACTGACACTCATGCTGACTGAGTTCAGTTTCTTCTGACTTCAGACATCTTGACCCTCAGGTCTTCTGACCTATACTGAGTCTCAGTTTACTTTACTTACTGAGTCTCAGATCACTTTACCCAAGCTATCTGATTTCTTCTTTGTCTGATCTGATTAGCTCGACTAATCAGATCAACACATCTTTAGATCAACATAGCATCAGGTCATTATATCGGGGTTAGCATATCGGGTTTATCATATCTCGATCTTGATCACGTCGATCTCGTCGATCTTCATCCTTTCATTATCATATCGATCTCGATCACGCCCGATCTTGATCGATCTCTTTTGCTCATCTTCGATTTAACCTTCTCTTCGACGGTTGGCTTTAGCTTTTCTTCACTTACGGTTTTTTGCCGCATTTCATCATTTGAACTCATCTAACTTATTTGATCTCGATCAGTCTCGTCTGCAGCCATGTCTTGATCTTGATCATCTACTTTTGATTCTGTGAGTTCCCCCTCAAGTTGAAGTTCCCCCCTTTCAACTGATATAGACCGATATATCTGATTTGGTGAAGTTTTCAAGCTCAGCTGATTTTCTTCATTTGATCAGCTTTGTATGTAATTAGATTTTTGTTGACCTAATCTGATTCTCCTCAGATTAAGCCAATTCTTGGAAAGTGTTACTGCCAAAACTTAGTCTAGAATAGTAGCCTCTATTCCCTAAGTTGGTGCGATTTGACATGCATAGATATCGTCTGACACTCTCGATATGTCAATCCGTAGTACTTTTTTCCAATTATCGGTCGCGTGATTTCTATTTTTGTCCTTGTGATGCAAATTTTTCTAAAAAGGCTTTGAGAGCTCAAATTTGCATCTGCACCCTTGCTTGGCCTCTATAAATTGGACCAATATTTTACACGACATAACTCATTCACCATACTTATCTTCTTTGTAGAATCATGTATCCTGGTGAACCCTTGTTTCCGGTGAGACTTCCGGCAAACATCTTTACCCCCTTTTCCATGATTTCATCTTCTCAAATCAACCCTGTGTGTCCCTTTTTGCGGTTCTCATCATCATCAAAAGATTTCTCATACAATCGTTGCTAAGCTTCTCTACCATCGTGGTGGCGGATCTGCTTTTGTCGCAACCGAGAAGACACTTCTCCTAATCGTATCACGACTTGTGTGTCTTTCGGATGGCGTAACCAAAGTTAGCACTTCGATCGAAAATGAGCGTGAGTTTGATATGCGAACTTGATCTTGACAACAACGGTGATCTTCCTATATCAAACTCACCATTTAATGTTGGAGAGCCCATCGACTTTCTTAGGGCTCTGGCTTAAAAAAAATCCTATCAAGGCCGCTCTCACTCCATTGGAGAGTCCATCGGTTTGCGGCATATGATTACCTTTCAAGCCTCCCTCACCTGTTAAGTGGGAAAAAAATGAGAGCATGAGATCTTAAAATCTCTCTCTCCTCCTCTTAATCACCACCACATGTAGATCGGGTTTGGGTTTGGATGAAGGTTTAGGGTTATGGCTTGAGGGTTTAGGGTTTAGAGTTATGTATTGACCTCCAGGTTCTCTTGCATTTGTAACTTGTAATGTAACCTGACCTTCGGGTCTTTATCAATGAAAAGTTCTATTATTCCATTGTTGTGTAAAACTTTTCATTTTGCTCACGATACAATTGTTGGTATCGGATCGAGACAAAGTTTTTAAAAATAGATCGCTTTCAAAGATTACATTGAAGAAGTAATCTTTTGAGCACCTGCTCTGATACCACTTGTTGGTCCCGGTGGGAAAACCTATTTTGCGCGTGCGGAAGCAAAACGTTTGACTTCGGTGCATATAAAACAGGGGTGAGAGCAGAGTGTTTCCAATTTTTAAACTTTGGAGCTCATGTGTTGTGTTTTGCTTATAACTAGATGCATATGACAAGTATAAACATAAAGCAGTAAACAACACAGCAATATATAGTGGTTCGGACAACCAGTCCTACATCCACTCTCCCTCTCTAGGGAAATTCCTTATCAACTTCTGAGCTTTCTGACTACCTCGTAGTTTACTTACTCAACTCGGCCCTGAGTTTTCTGACTACTCCACGTAGTTTACTTACTCAACCCGACCCTGAGTTTTCTGACTACCTCTGTAGTTTACTAACTCAAACTCTTAGATGTTTAATGAGTTCACACTCCTTCGGGACTTATCACCCTCACTCGGGTTTGCCTAACAACTACCTCACTTCACCACTGGGTTTGGTTTTGGTGTTGTCTCCAACTATGGTGAGATTTTCCCTTACAATGGTTTAGCCTCAATGCTAAGGTTGGGAAAATCTCTCTAAGCTTATGATACATCGTGGGTTGCTTAGGTTGGGTTCTAGAACACTCTTTGAATATATTTGTATATCTACAGACTTGTGTTCTAGGGTGGGAATGCTTTGACTATAACGCTCTTTGGCTTTGTAGCATTTTGTGCATAATCTCCATGCATCCACACTCCACACTCCACACCTGATAATGAAGGAAGAACTTGTATTTATAGTGTGAATTTGAATGTTACCGTTGGAGAGAATCACATTCAAATCCATACTATTCTTCGTAAGTTCTGCAACTTTTTCAGGCTGGTTGTCTTCCTCTCGTTGGTCCACGTCAGCTGGATTCCAACGGCTATATTCCTAAACCCCGGTGCCTCGGAACATTAAGGATATCTTGAGCATTCAAGACATTCTTGAGTCTTTAGTAATTCTTGTGCCTTGATATTTCTCTCGAAGTCTTGAGTTCTCTGAGTCTTGATTCTCCGAGTCTTGAGTTCTCTCGAGTCTTGAGTTCTCGAGTCTTGAGTTCTCTCGAGTCTTGAGTTCTCTCGAGCCTTGGGTTCTCAGTATCCTACTGAGTCTTCAATATCTCAGTTTCTTACTGAGTCTTCAGAAACTAACCTGTTCTATATCTACCGACTATACATGGTGCAGATAATATCCTGAACACTCTAAAACTGAATCCTGACTCATCTATCAAGATTATCCTGAACATGTCATACTCAGGGGTTTTGGGATCTAATCAAAATCCTTTTTATTAAATTCATTTCCCAACAAAACTTGTCACTTGTTATACTGAAACGTGCAATAATGTTTTACGAATATGGGTTACACATTTCAGTGTAACAATTGACAAGTTTCAATAAAAAAATTGTAAGTTTTTAAAATACAATCTGAAATGCACGGTACACCTGGCGCACATGAGACCCAGTCTTATTAAAATTGGCCAAAATTAGAAAACCTATAACTAAGTTGATATTTTATATGGTAGACTAAAATAGCAAACAATCGTTTTTCTTTTTTCCAATCGTGTATAAGAACGAGTTTTTTTTTGGTTATGCATTAAAATTGAATCATGTCATATATTCGATTTTAATACAATAATTTAATTTTAACAAATAAAAGGGAATATATCTTTGTATAATTGTAAAAATGTATAAATGTATATCGCAAAATGATGATAGGTGTACCTCAATACATCAACCACATACAAAGGTATCAATACTTTTCTATAGACTTTATGTTTGGATATTAATTATTGTATAATTTTGACCAAATATCAAAGTAATCTAAATGTCTCTTGTGAAACTTCTTTTGTACTATAAAATTAATATCATTATTCTTAAAAATTAATACCTATAGCATTTAATGATATGATTTCAATCTATAAATGTAATAATATAAATTGATAAGTGTTATGATATTAATTTATAAATGTAATAGTATAAAATTCATATTATAAACAAGTCTCATCGGAGAAGTACTCATAATAGAGTAGATTTTAGATACACAAATACTCAGTTGAGGGAAAACTCAACTAGTGTCCATGTATTTGATTAACAAAGATGGAGATTCACTAAGCTTTTTAAGCATTCAAGCTTCCAACAAGAAATACTCCAAACCAGATAATTTTTCCAACTGTTTCTACAAAATTGTTCTCAACATTCTTGTATACACTGAGCTCAAATATTCTTATTCAAGTCTTAGAAAAGATTCATATTTTTAGCATTGTGCTACCATTGTGAAGAAATCTCTACAAAGTTGGAGAAACCCAAAATCCTACTCTCTCGATGGAATAGAGTAATAAACCTGTTGATTTGTAGTTATTAAGCTGAATTATTTAACTTTGAAAAACACACTGAGTACGAAATGACTAAAACTCAAAAAACCTCTAGGAATCAGCTCCTTGAATGTAGGATAAGATCAAGTGTCTCTTGACACAATAAAACAGAATTCTAGTGAAAGAATTACCCATGCAGATAAGGAAGAGAAAAAGAAGAAATATAGAGACTTCGAACCACTATTAATATTGTGTTTGCCTACTTCTTTCATTTAGAATTACCATTATACTCATCATGTTCTAAAACTTACTAAAATGTTTAGTTAGTTGACATCATCCCAGGGTACATTCTTAAATAAACACACAAGCCTGAGCAACATTTTCTTAGCAGGTATAAAAGGTTTTCCACCAAACTAAAATGAATATAATTTAAGAGCCTAAAACTCTTTTCTTTTTTTGATAGAGAAAAAAATTCCAATAAACTTTGGAGTATAAGGGGTACTCAAACCCTTACAAGAATATAAATATTAACGATAATTCGAAAGAAATCTCAAGTCTAGTAATAACATTCATCTCACAAATCAGCCCGAGACTTCATAATATAACCTGGTAATAACATTCAATCACGAAAGGAGAAGTTGTTAATACTCGTACACCTTTACTGATAACCATGATTATAGTTTTACTTTAATTTCATCAA
Organism: Stenogyne calaminthoides; assembly: GCA_037126765.1. NCBI lineage: Eukaryota > Viridiplantae > Streptophyta > Magnoliopsida > Lamiales > Lamiaceae > Stenogyne > Stenogyne calaminthoides. Next base: position 32,711,269 of record JBBCBC010000005.1, on the reverse strand, counting down.
CAATCTTGTCTAAAATAGGAGTAGTGTTATTGAAGATAAATTCATTCCTATAACGTCAAATAGTCCAAGCAACTTCAATCCACATAATTTAAGCAATTCTAACAGACATACATGGCCCCATAATATAACCCAACAGAAGAAAATTTACTATCGGTCGATAGTACGAAACTAGTGACATCTCAAACCACCCCAAAACTTTGTGCCAAATACCCTTCGCAAGAGAGCAGTCAAATATAAGATGAAATATGTTATTCTCTTCGGCTCCACAGTAGAGCACACAATATCTCACCACCAATTGGAATTATTTCACTGCTCTTGAGTTTGTCACAAGTAGACAACCTTTCTCTCATCATTTTCTAAATAATGACTTGATTTCTCTTTGGACATAGGATTTCCATAATTGACAAGTTTGTTATCAGCCCCAAGCTCTTCCACACGCACTCTACTAGTTGTGTTTGGAGATAGACTTTGTGTCTACTTAATATGTTGACAAAACTGATCAATTGAGGTATGAAATTCGGAAGAGTTTTTATACAAGTATATTTCCTCCCTATACACTTGTAGCTGACTTGTTGGGGGCCAACATTTTATATGACACAATAATTTTGTTATTGTAAGTTAAGGAGACTATATCTGTAGGTCCCGAACGGGTTTCGTGAGGTGGAAGTCTAGAGGGGAGGGGTGAATAGACTTCCAAAACTTTTTCACGTGATCAGTTGTGTGGCAAGTTAACCGATATAGAGTGCAAGTGAAGATCAGTACGATCTAATATCCAACTTACTGATTGTTGTGAAGCGATCAGTTCGGTGTCTATCAGCTCAACTGATGTGCGGAAGCTAGTTTTAACCCGTGTAGAAAAACCGGTTTGAATAAATCAGATTCCAAGGTTTTCTGATCAGATCAGAACACAAACTGTCTAACTGATCAGATCAGTAGCTTGATGCTAATCTGATCTCCTCTTGGAATATGCATGTCAGTTTTACCAAATCAGTTGTGTGCTAAGTGTAAAATAGATGAAACAACACAAGATTTATAGTGGTTCAGACAACTTGTCCTACGTCCACTTTTCCCTATCAGCAGGGGCACTCAACTTAACCAACTGGACTTAGTTTAATGTGTTAGTCCAACACAATACAAACAGATGTTTATGGAGTTCTCACTCAACAATCCCAGAAATCAAGACTAGAAACCCTAGCTTGAGATCTTGCAAAACAAACTTATCCTAACTCTAGGTTTGGGGTAATATTTATATGGTTTCCAACCGAAAATCTATCCTAGTATTAGTGTAGCCTAAAGCTAAAGGATGAGATTTCTTGCTAAGAAACTATGGGATGAACACTTAGAATATTTGCTTAAGTTCTTGGTGTTCTTGCAGAAATTCGTTTGTAGCTTGAGCTTGATGATAATTTTCATCCCCTTACTCTGAAGGTTTGATCCCATATTTATAGACCTTGAAATCAAAGAGCCGTTGGAGAGTAATTTGAATTTCAGGATATATTTTGGTAGCTTGCAGGCGTGATTTGACGTGCTCAAGCAGCCTATGTCGTCTCGTGTATATTTGTCTTTTCTAGCCGTTTGCCATGATACGCCATATCATGCATCGTCAATTTTCTTACATACGTGTCGAGTTCTTAGTGGCTAGCAAGTACACTAATTCGGCGTCTTGCAAAACCAACTAAGTTGACATTCTTCTTGTTTGATTCCCTTCTTATGTTTTGGATACGTGGGCAAGCTTATCACATTTCTGACTTATCTTGATTTACTGATCAGTATCTTACTGATCAGGCTACCTTGAGTCTTCTGATATAGTTGTCTTAAGCTTCAACTTTATTGACTCCTCTGATATCCTTGATAGAAAAGGTCTTCTTGATGTATAGTGTCGATGTCTTCTGATCTTTGATATCTTCTGATCTAGACTTCTGATGACATCTGCTGATCTTGTCTTCTGATCCTCGGTATCTGCTGATCTTGTCTTCTGATCCTCAGCATCTGTTGATCGTGTCTTTTGATCTTCGGACTCAATCTATACATATTGAGTTCCCCCTCAATATGTGACCTAATCTATTCCGTCAGCTGTCTAACATGTTCAGCTGGTTTCCTCACTCATCATCAGTCGACTAACAGGTTCGACTGGTCCTATTACAACTGTTTTGGAACTTCCATCAAAACTATAAATTTCCCAACAATATCCCTTTCAAGTTAATATTTGTGAATTTCGGACTGAATGACGTCGGCACAATCAACACCCCTGAGCTAAGAAGTGGCTCGATCACATCCTACAAAGGTGACGACCACGACGGCTACAAGGGAGGCACCACTACTATTGTGGAGGAAAACCCTATATCTATTGAAGAGGAGCGCAACAGTGAGAAGATTGACGCTGGTGGTTCAAGGTTTATGTCCTTCCACTCGCGATATCACCGGTCTTTCCACGACAGTGCGATTTTGCGATCTATTCTTAGGCTTCATGATGGCGGAATCTGAGGAGAAAAGAAGAAGCAGTCGAGGAAGAAGAGGCTCGCGCCTTAATGAAGAGAAAAGTCTGGAAGAATAAGGATTCAAGGTTTGACCCAGTGAGTTTGGTGAGTCATAGGCCTGACTCAGTGAGTTTTATGGCGTGACTCGGTGAGTTCAGTTCATTTTGAGTTGGAGAAATATGTAGAGGGTGCAAAGTGTTTGTTTGTGCTCATTTTAGTGAAAAATTCAGTAAAGCTCAGGACTTAATTTAGTAGTTTTTTAGAATTTATTTATTTATTTTTTTTGTCTCAATTTTGTTGTGGAGCTTTAGTTATAAATTGTAATGATGAAATGCTAAGATATTGTGTATGTGAAATATTGCAGATATAAAAATTATTTAAAAGTGGTGGGTTTGTTAAAATTTTTAGAGGGTTTGAACATACAAGATTTGCTTAACAATGCAATTTTTTTGTGAACAATGCATAACTCTTGGCACATATACTGTGAACAATGCATTTTTTGTGCGCATATACATTTTTGTTCACTTACGCATTTTTAGCGCACAATGCATTTTTTTGGAAGTGTGCATTTTTCTAGGACCGAAATAATAAGTTTGGCACAATCGACAAATAAATTCCAATAAAAATATTTAATTTCATTTTAAAAGTTAAATTATTTTCAAATTAATTTCAATTTATGGTTTAAATTAAAAATTATTAAAAAGATGAATTAGTTACTTTTAATTATATTGTGAAAGGTTATTGTTTATGTTTGTAAAATGAGGATGAAAAATATTTATTACTCAATATTATTATTTAAGTTGAGGACAAATATAAAAAAATGGGACCCATCAAATAGTCAATGTGACAGATGGTGAACTGTCAAATCAGGCCATTATACATTTTTCTCTCAATCCAATCAGAAGGAAATTAAGGACAACATAGGAAAACTACATGAATTTTTTTTAGTGGGTAGTAAGAAAAAAATAGACTTGTACATATTAGTAAGTTTCATGTCTCAATTGTAGTGATTAATTGTCCCCCCCCCCCTCTTAGCAGTTGATTCACAGTCTTTTTGGATTGTTTTGGTCGTCTGGTCACTTTTAGGTCATTTATTTTTCTTTTATATTTAATAATAGCTTATTTGCACCCCCTCTTCTTTTCTCTAAATTCGATTTTTTTTTTCATTTTTTATATCCCGTTCTAATTTATGTAAGCTCTAATTCAATTTCCTCTCATTATTTTAAGAATAAAGCAGTGACACAATTTCCCACTTTTACCTTACATTATTTTCTTCTTCATTTTAATCATTATTTTCTCCTTTATTACTATTATTTTAGGCTCTTTTTTAAAACCTTCGAATTTATCAAGTGATACTATATTTCATTCTAATAATTTATGAATTAATATCGTTAAATTACATATGAGTGATGTGTTTTCTTTAATAAATTGATATTGTTCAGTGTTTACACTTATTTTAATCAATTTATGAATTAATAAACACATTTGATTTTTTATTTTTTTTGTCAATCTGATTATTTGCTTATTAACTCAAAGTTTTATTTTTTAAAAAAAAGTCAAGAATACCACAAGTATTAACCATTAGTACCACAAGGAATAAGTAGCAATGCCACAAGCATTAATCAGCAATTCTACAAGAAATAATCAGCAGTACAACAATTAATAATAAGTAATACCATAGACATTAATTAGTAATATCACAAGAAATAATAAGCAATTCCACAAACAATAATCACCTATGCCACAACCAATAATTAGCAATACCATAGGCATTTATAAGTAATACCACAAGTCATAGTTAACATTACCACTTAGAATAATCCACAACACCACATGCATTAATCAACAATACCACACACATTATTAAGCAATACCATAAACAATAATCAACAATACCACGAGCAATAATCAACAATACTACATGCATTAATGTTAGGCCCCTGTGGAAAAACTCATTTTGCTCGTGCGGAAGCAAAACATGAAAAGCGATGCATATAAAAACAGGGGTGAAGGAATGGTGATTCCAGATTTTTCTCTTTTACGGTCATGTGTTGTGTTTTGCTTATGATCGAATGCATATGACACGATAAGAACGTAAAGCAGTAAAGAACACAACAATGTATAGTGGTTCGGAGACTCAAGCTCCTACATCCACTCTCCCTGTTCCTAGGTAAATTCCTTCAAACACTTCCTAAGGTTTTCTGACTACCTCTGTAGTTTACTAACCTTTCTACTTTGAGCTTCGACTACCCGTAGTTTACTAACTCAAACTGGACTTATCACCCTCTCGGGCTCGCCTCTTAGATGTTTAACGAGTTCACACTCCTTCGGGACTTATCACCCTCTCTCGGGATTGCCTAACAACTACCTCACTTCACCACTAGTTATCTCTTACGAGAATGGGGTTTGGGTTTGGTGTTGTCTCCAACTATGGTGAGATTTTCCCTTACATTTGTTTAGCCTCAATGCTAAGGTTGGGAAAATCTCTCTAGCTATAGGATACATCGTGGGTTGCTTAGATTGGGTTCTAGAACACTCTTTGGATATATTTGTATATCTACAAACTTGTGTTCTATGGTGGGAAAGCTTGGGTATATGTTCTCTTAGCTCTGTAGCATCGTTGCTATCTTCTCCGCACTTCCACACGTAATAATGAAGGAAGAACTTGTATTTATAGTGTGGATTTGAATGTTACCGTTGGAGAGAATCACATTCAAATCCATACTATTCTTTGTAAGTTTTGCGATTTTTTTCATTTGGTTTGTCTTCCTCTCATTGGTCCACGTCAGCTGGATTCCAACGGCTATATTCCTCAGCTTCTGTGCCTTGGAACATTCAGGATATACTGAGCATTCAGTACATTCTTTGAAGTCTTGATAATTACTATGCCTTCAGTATCCTTTGTCTTCGATCTTGATATCTTGATCTCTTTGAGTCTTGATGTCTTTCGAGTCTTGAGAGATATCTTGATTGATATCTTGAGTCTTGATTCTCGATCTCATCTTGAGTCTTGATTCTCGATCTCATCTTCGAGTCTTGATTCTCGATCTCATCTTGAGTCTTGATTCTCGATCTCATCTTGAGTCTTGATTCTCGATTTCATCTTGAGTCTTGAAACTTTCTTGAGTCTTCAGAATCTTCCTGATCTATATCTGCTGACTATACATTGTGCAGATAACATCCTGAACACTCTAAAACTGAATCCTGACTCATCTATCAAGATTATCCTGAACATGTCATACTCAGGGGTTTTGGGATCTAATCAAAATTTTCTTTATTAAATTCATTTCCCAACAATTAATTAACAATATCACACACTACCATAAATAATATGTTGGGAAATTTGTATTTAGTTTTGATGGAAGTTCCAAAACAGGTTGTAATAGGACCATTCAGATCTGTTAGCTGACTGATGACTTAGAATCAGATTAAGATGACCAGCTGAAATGTATAGATAGCTGATGTAAAAGATAGGTCACATATTGAGGGGGAACTCAATATGTATAGGTCAGGTCGATTTATCAGATGACCAGATAAGGTCAGATGATCAGAAGACTAAACGAGTCAGAAGACAAGAAGAAGTCAGATGATCAGGTAAAGACTGAAGACACTGAGACTCAGAGAAACCTGAAGACTCAAGAAGAAAACCCGAAGACTCGAGAGAAAACACAAGACTCAAGAAGAAAACACGAAGACTCAAGATGACCAAGACACTGAGACTCACAGTAACCTAAAGATCAAGAAGACCAGAAGACCTACTTCAGCCGAGTCTGCAAATTGTGCTAAGACAATATGCATCAGAAGACTCTATCAGGTAGACTGATCAGTTATCTGATCAGGTCAGCTCACACCGGGTGTTAACCAAAATGGTACACCAGACCATACGAATATTCTACAAGAAGAATATCAAACGTTAATTGGACAAATCTTGAAGTCTTTGTACTTCGTGAAGCCAATGAGAGAGCGACGTGCATGAAAAGAGTCGACAATGCGGATTCGATCTTGGCGAGAGACAAACGACGCTAATCATGCCTTCGGCCAAGCCGATATTGGAAGCACGTCACATCAAATCCTACAAACCTACCAAATATAGCCAGAAATTCAAATTGCTCTCCAACGGCTCTTTGATTTCGTGGTCTATAAAATGGGATTGCTCTTCAAAGTGAAGATAGAGGGAATAACGGAAATTATCAAGAAGCAAAAACTATAGCAGAATTTCCGCACGAAGAACACAAAATTTGAAGATTATTTCTAAGTGTTAATCCCATTGTTCTTAGCATAGAAATCTCATCCTCTAGCATTTGGCTACATAAACACTAGGATAGATTTCCAGTTGGAACCACAACAAATCTTTACCCAAACTCAAAAGTTAGGTTAGTTTTGTTTTGCAAGATTTCAGACTAGGGATTCTAGTTACGATTTACGGGATCGGTTGAGTGTGAACTCGATAAACATTTGTTGGGTGTTGGACTAACACATTAAACTAAGTCCAGTCGGTTAAGTTGGTTTAGTTGGTGCCCCTTGTGATAGGGAAGAGTGGACGTAGGACCGATTGTCTGAACCACTATAAAAATCTTGTGTGCATTTACTTGCTCTTTATTGCTTTACACTATTACACACAACCGAGCTTAAAGCGCATACATATTCTCGAAGTTAATATCGATGCGCACCAAGCAACCGATCCGATCAAGTTGATGACTTAGTCACCGATTGAAAACCGACTTGAGAATCGATTTGATAAAACCGGTTTTTCACACACGGGTATTAACTAGCTTCCGCGACTATCGGTTAAACCGACAGATATCTAAGCGATCGCCCTCAGCGCCAAGAAGATTGAATATCGATCTAAACTAAATCACTTGCACTCGATCGAAAACCGCAATCACACCGATCTGACAAAAAGTTTTTAAGTCTATTCACCCCTCCCCTCTAGACTTCTGCCCCCACGAAACCCGTTCGGGACCTACAAGTGGTATCAGAGCAGTGGTTCTACAGACCACTGACTTTGAGTATCATCGGTTCTTGAGGAAGAACCTTTATGGTCACTTGAACTGATATTGAAAAACTATTTTCAAAACTCATTCGTTTTCAAAATCACTATCAGCATGGATAATACTTCTGGTATGTATCATGATTTGCCTAAATTTTCCATTGATGAGTATGCAGACTGGACAATATACATGAGCAACCATCTGGGATCAATAAGCGGCAGAATGATGGAAGTCATTGAACGAGGACCCATCATCATCTATCATGACAACCCAGCTGTTGGAGGTGATCCAGATTTTGCAGTTGGAAGCCTTGTCCGAAAGAGTCCTGCCCTGATGGATGCAGAAGAAAGAAAGCTGTATACACTGGATACAATAGCCAGACATATAATCATGAAGACCATGGATAAGATAACCAAAGAAAAGATAAAGTATCTCAAGACATGTAAACAGATGTGGGATTCGCTTGCTGAGATGTGTGAAGGAAATGATCAGATCAAAGACAGCAGATTGCAAGCTGAACTGGTGAAGTTTGAAAAACTTAAGATGCTGCCAAATGAAACCATCAATGAGCTCGATGGAAGAATCACCATGTCAGTAAACAAGCTACGAGAACTTGGACGAGAGATGTCAGATAAAGACATCAATTACAAGATCTTGAGATCCCCAACCAAGAAGTGGGATATGAAAGTCATGGTAATCAAGGATTGTCAAGATATTGCAAGATGAAGCCAAGCAGCCTGTTCCTGAGTCTTAAAGCCCATGAGTTCGATCTGATCGAAAGAGGGCAAGAAGAAGAAGACGAGTCACCTGCTGAAGCCACAACCTCCACATCAAAATCAGTTGCATTCAAAGCAGCCAGCAGTAGATCAAAGGCTATTGAACCTGTTGTAAACATTATAAGCCAAGCTGAACAGATCGCTTTGCTAACTAGGAAACTTGAAAAATCTAATATTCAACTTGGTAAGTATCGCAGATTTTACAGGGATTATCAAGACAGCAGAGAAAGAAATAGGAGGCCAGCTGACAGATCTCCAGAAAGGACCAGATCTGATGACCGAAGGGATCAAAGAGAATATAAGAAAAGAGATGATCGGTCTGATGAGAGAAGAGATAACAGATCTGAGAGAAGAAGTTCTGATTACAATCACAAAGGAAAGTCACCTGACATATCCTACAGACGGAGTGACTCACCTGGCAGAAGAAGTTCCGTGGATTGTGGATCATGCTTCAACTGTGAGAAACCAAGTCACTACAACGCGATTGCCCAGACCTGACTCCAAGAGAAAGAGAAGAGAAGCGGAACAGAAGAGAGCAACGCTATAGAGACAGAAAAGCCATGGTTGCTGATACATCAGGAATCAATGATTCTTATCTGCCTTCTGAGGATTCTGGCTACTCATCAGTAGAAGACTTTTGTCTGATAAGCAACGCTGATGATTTCTAGGACCATGATGATCTGATATTCTCTTCAGATGATGAAATCTGTCTGATGGCTAAGGAGGAAGACCAATCTGAGGTAACCTCTAAACTTTCTACTCTTTCAGTTTCCACACCAGCTATAATTAGCACACCTGCTGGAGAGATTGACTTGCAGCTCTATTCTGAGCAATTGCTTGATGATCTCTCTAACGCAGTAGACACTTATACAATAGTGGAAGCCGGAAACAATAAGCTAAGGATAAAAAATACTCAGCTTGTTAAGGAGAATGCTGTCAGTAAAGCAGCTGAACTGAAATCAGCTGAAGCTGCTCTGAAGGTAACTAAAGAACTGAAAGTTCTGAAAGTTAAATCTTCTGATCAGGAGAAGCAGATTAAAGAACAACTAGCAATCAATAAACAGCAAGCTGATGATTTCAAAATCTTACAAGCTAAGTTTGATGAACTCTTCCGACTACATGAGAGTCTGAAATCTACTGAGGATAGTTTACGTAAGAAAATAGAGGTTTTCACGAAATCTTCAAAAACCGTTCAGGATATGAACAACTATTTTCGAACGCCAACTAGCAAGAAGGGAATTGGGTATGAAAACCCTTCTACATCCTCAAAAGCCCCGTCTGGTTCACTTCAAAAAGGTGTAATCAAACGAGTCTCTGACATAGATACACATAAAGCAAAATATGTATCTGATAAGGGAAAGAGACCTGCTGAACAAGTAAGGCAAGTGCCTAATCAGAAAGGGAACATAAATGGACCCCAACTGATTAAGCGTCAGCCGAGGAATCAATAGAAGAACCCAGTTCTTCTGAAGAGACCTCAACCTAATCAGCAGATTAGGTATCAGAAGAGACAACCTGTCAAAAGGAAATCTAATCTGAAACCTAATCAGGGTCAGCTGCCTAACAAGCAAGCTAACGGTAAACTACCAAGACCATTTATGCCAAAAAAATATGAATCTTTTAATGGTAGCAGTCGTACCTACCCTTACAATCAGAGACATAGGGCTGCTGCACCTGAGCCCCACTGGGTTAAAAGAAGACAAACTGTAAGGAAAAATCTCAAGTCTTCTGATTCACTCAAGGCTCGCACAAATAATCATACTAATCAGAAAGCATATAAAGAGACGTATGATTATGTCGATGTTTATGGGAAACAAATCAGACCTTCTGATCTATCTGATTACAATAGAAGTGCCCTGTTTGTATGGATCCCTAAAACCACCACTAACCCCTCAGGACCTAATCCTAAAGGGGTACCTAAAGCCTGATTCGATTGCAGGTTCGCGTGGGTTTGGCCAACAAAGGAGGTGTACAAGCAACTATCTAGTACATCGATAGTGGATGCTCAAGGCACATGACTGGAAGCAAACATCTCCTTAGCTCTTACAAAGAACAAGAAGGCCCACGTGTACTCTTTGGTGATGATAACTTTGGTTTTACCAGAGGATTCGGAACCTTAGAGAATGATAATGTACAAGTTACTGGAGTCTCGTATGTCGAAGGATTAAAGCATAACCTGTTATCAGTATCACAATTCTGCGACAACGGATTCAGTGTTGAGTTCTCGAGTGATCAGTGTACTATAAGGAATAGAGCTACTCAACAAATCTTGCTATCTGGTTCACGGAAAGGCACGATTTATAAAGCAGATTGGAACAGTTGTCCAAGAAATGCATGCCTGATTGTTAAGAGTTCCAAAAGTAGCAGTTGGCTCTGGCACAAAAGAATGAGTCATCTGAACTTTAAATCTCTTAACAAGATAACAAAGATGTCTTTGGTTGAGGGACTTCCGAATGAGGTATTCTCAAAGGATCAGACATGTGCCGCATGTCAAAAGGGAAAACAGGTTAAAGCCTCATTCAAGGGAATACCTGGACCAGCATCCAGTAGAGTATTGCAACTGCTCCATATGGATTTATTTGTACCAGTTACACCAGTCAGTCTCAACGGACACAAATATACTCAGGTAATCGTGGATGATTATTCCAAGTTTACCTGGGTTGTATTCTTATATAAGAAGAATGAGACAACAACAAAGATACCTGAGCTGCTCAAGAAACTACAAAACGAAAAGGGTGTCAGTATAGTGAAAATCAGATCAGATAAAGGTACAGAATTTCTGAGCTCTTTTATTACTGATTTTTGCACTAAGTTTGGTATACAACATGAGACGTCAGCTGCAAGAACGCCACAACAGAATGGAGTAGCTGAACGGAGAAACAGAACACTCAAGGAAGCTGCTCGCACTATATTAGCTGAACATGCTACACCAAGCCGTTTCTGGGCAGAAGCCATCAATACTGCATGCCACACTCAGAACAGATGTTCTCTGACTAAGGCTCACTACAAAATACCCTATGAACTGTGGAAGGGCAGAAAATCTCGTGTTTCTTACTTCCATGTTTTTGGGTGCAAGTGTTTCATACACAACAACGGGAAGAGTCAGTTGAAGACTTTTGAGGCCAAGTCGGATGATGGTATATTCTTAGGATATTCCTCATCCAGCAAGGCTTTCAGGGTTTACAACAGACGAACCCTAGTTGTGGAAGAAACACCTCATGTGGTCTTTGATGAGACATCTTCTAAACAAGAGACAGCTGCCTCAGAACAAGCAGTAATAGATCAACCTGTACCTGATGCACAGAAAATGGATCAGCTAAGTATTAAGGAGAAAGGATCTGAACACGTAACAATATATATTCCAGAACTTGATCTTGCTGATTCACCAGGTCGATCAGACCCTAAGGTACGCACAACTGTCAGTGAAGAAGCTGGTACAACTGAGACAGTATCAACTGAACCATCTAGTTCAGGGGGAACACCTGAAGTTTCTACGGACAGACATCAGCACATGATGAGTCCAACATCAGCTGAGACATGTCCATATCAAGTGGATCATAATTCTGCACCACTCCCAATCACTAGTAATGAACTACTATCAGAAGAGGATGATGTTCTCTAAACATATGCAAATCAGAAAAGAAGGACCTGGATAACCAGTCATCCAACTGATCTGATCATCGGAGAGCCATCTGATAGAGTCAAAACTAGATATTAGATTGGTGAAAGTGCCATGTATTGTTGTTATCTGTCTTTGAAGGAACCAACTGAAGTAGATGAAGCTCTACAAGATGCAAGCTGGATTCTAGCCATGCAAGAAGAACTGGAACAGTTTGAGAGGAATCAAGTTTGGAAACTGGTGGACAGACCAACTCATCAAGACGTGACTGGCACAAAGTGGGTATTCAAGAACAAGAGAGATGAAAATAATGTCATAACCAGAAATAAGGCAAGACTTGTTGCTAAGGGGTATTCACAATCAGAAGGAATTAATTATGATGAGACCTTTGCACCAATCGCTCGCCTAGAAGCCATTCGGCTGTTCTGGCATATGCTGCCCACAGAGGGTTCATTGTATATCAGATGGATGTAAAGAGTGCATTCTTAAACGGGGTACTAGCTGATGAAGTTTATGTTGAACAACCTCCAGGCTTTGAAAAAGGCGACCAAGTGTACCGTTTAAGAAAAACTCTTTATGGCCTGAAACAAGCTCCTCGAGCTTGGTATGATACACTCTCTCAGTTCTTGATAGAGAACGGTTTCACTAAAGGAATAGTGGACATAACCTTATTCAGAATAGAAGATGGAGAAGATATTCTGATGGTTCAGATTTATGTGGACGACATCATCTTCGGATCTCCCAACAAGAGGTTATGTGAAAAGTTCAGCAAGTTGATGCAAGGGAAGTTCGAGATGTCCATGATGGGTCAGATGAATTACTTTCTGGGTTTACAAGTCAAGCAAAGTATAGAAGGGATATTCATCTGCCAGGCGAAGTACACTAGGAATTTATTGGCTAAGTTTGGAATTCAAAACTGTAAGGAAGCCAGAATTCCTATGATGACTGGATTCAAGATGGATCCAGATGAGGACGATCAGAAAACTAATCAGAAAGAATATAGGGCTCTCATTGGATCTTTACTATACTTGACTGCCAGCAGACCAGATATCACTTTTGCAGTAGGTGTATGTGCCAGATTTCAGGCAAATCCAATGCAAAGCCACCTGGAAGCAGCTAAGCGGATTCTTAAGTATCTGAAGGGGACAGTAAACCTTGGTTTATTTTACCCATCAGATGATAATCTAGAGCTTAGTGGGTATTCTGATTCTGATTACGGAGGTTGCAGAATCGACAGGAAGTCAACCTCAGGTACATGTCAGTTTTTAGGTAGTAAACTGATCTCTTGGTTTTCAAAGAAACAGACGTCAGTTGCGACATCTACTACTGAAGCAGAATATATGGCTGCAGGAAGCTGTTGTTCCCAACTGCTCTGGTTAAGTCAACAGCTGAGGGATTACAACATTGTAGCTAAGAACGTACCTATATTGTGTGACAGTAATAGTGCCATTGCAATCACTCAGAATCCTGTTCTACATACAAGATGCAAGCATGTGGATGTCAGACATCATTTTTTCAGATATCATGTTGAAAAGAAGAATATCAGAATGGAAAAGATCCATACTGATAAGCAGAAAGCTGATATTTTAACCAAGTCACTAGCTGAGATCAGATTCAGAGAATTATGCAATGAGCTAGGGCTTCTGGATCTCGGAGAAAGTGCACCATAAATATTTGGTGGACTGGTCTCTAGAACCAGTTGGTTAATAGACTAACCAGGTTAAGAGGAATCAGTTGAGTTAGGAACCTCAACTGATCAGAAAATCAGACAAGTAACCGATCATAAGATCAGACAAGGAGCCGATCAGAAAATCAGACAAGGAGCCGATCAGAAAATCAGACAAGGAACCGATCAGAAAATCAGACAAGGAACTGATATATCAGATTAAGGGGGAACTAATCAGATTGGAAGGTTATACTTTATAAGTCGATTAAGCAACGGTAAACAAGCAAGTTGTATAAGTTTAAGGCTACAAATCGCATAAAAATGACACATCTTGTTGCACGACAAGGCCAAGGGAAAAAAGTTCTGCAATTTCGCATCAATGAAGAAAGATATCATTGATGAGAAATATGTAGTATTTTCAGTCACCTCAGATCTGGAATCACTGGAAATTCTGGAGTGCTTGCGAGCGTGTGGTCCTGATCAATATTACTCTAGACATCAGAACTTAGTCCACACTCATGAAGCCCTAGAATTTCTATATAATCTACAGAAGGACGAGGACATTGATGCTGATTTGATTTATTCCGTTGGAGGATTGGAAGTACGAGTCTCGAATGATGATCTTCAGAGGATCTTCGGTCTCACTCGAGGAAGCATCAACCCAGAAACCTACACAACTGATGTAGGAGAGAAGAAATTTCTTGAAGCCGAGCTGTTGAGGCCAGCAAATAAGGAGAATACGATGAATGTCAAAGCCTCCTACTGTTGGGGAATAAGTTGCACAGATCTATTCGGGATGAATATTTAAATACAAATTTAATTCTTATAATTATTAATAGCATGGATTAATCCTATATTATTTCAAATAATAATCCAACAACAAATCATGCATATAATCAATTCACGTAAATCCTACGCATGCGGAATTTCTACGAGTTTACGTGAACGTACCTCTTGGGATGGCAATGGCTTTGTTTATTAGACACACCAAAAGAACTTCCCAAGTATTCCCTTAATCCTTGCTCGACTATCCGGTGGTAGGACGCTTGCGAACAATTAACAAAAGGAAAATAAATTATGTTGCACCACCTTTGTGGATTTATTAATTTTTCCAGCACATGGAATTGTACTTGGGAATGAAAGAATCATCCCCTATTTATAGAGTGGAGGTGGTCGAATTTTTAGGGCAAAAACAATGTGGGAAAATCTTTTCTTGATCTCCAAGAAATCTTGAATATATCTCCTATATTCTTTTTCCCATAATTATAATATTCCACAAAATCCCACCTACTCTTTATTATGGATTAATTTCGAAAATTATAGGGCAAGAATCCAAGATTTGGATCTTCTTGAATTTATGAGATATTCTTGTATTTCAAGAAATACATATCTTCCATAATATCTTTTCAAGAAAATCAAGAAAATCTTTCTTTCCTTAATTATCAAAATTTTGAAAAATTTCCTATGGATAACCAAGTGGGAGATTTCTTGAATTTAATGAGATAATCTTGTATTCCAAGAATACATATCTTCATTCCATAACAAAATTCAAAGAAAATATTTCTCCCCTTTTTTATCCATAAATTTCGAATTTCATGGAAAAATAAGGCAACAATATTTATTTTATTTTAAACACCTTTTTCAGTTATTGGAC
Source organism: Stenogyne calaminthoides (assembly GCA_037126765.1). NCBI lineage: Eukaryota > Viridiplantae > Streptophyta > Magnoliopsida > Lamiales > Lamiaceae > Stenogyne > Stenogyne calaminthoides. Next base: position 32,696,086 of record JBBCBC010000005.1, on the reverse strand, counting down.
TATATGTTGGGCTACTTAGGGGGCCTTTAGGAGAATTAATATTGGACCTTCCAATGGATCTTGAATTATCAATATTGAGCCACAATATTATTCAAGCCCACAAATATTAATTAATCCCACTACATAATTAATATTGCACTATCCATCTTAACCCATATTACGGTCAATATGGCTCACGGTTATTATTTCCGTGTTTAAGATTATCTAGCCCATTAATTAATTCAAGCCTTTGAAATAGCTTTCCGTTAATTAATATCTTTTGTCCTTGGTCAAGGAAGCGGTTCAACATTATTATCCATCTGGGAAACTAGTTCCACTTGCAAGATTTGGTATGATAAAGCTTATGAACCTCCCAAGGGGGCAAATCGAACAAGCGTACTTGCACACGATTCTCGTATTAAATCTTAGCAATCACATGTGACCAATAATATTGCCCAAGATAAAAAGTATTGAATCTCGTTGATTCTCTACCCATGATAAGTCAAAGCAATAGTTACAAACCACACGTGATCCTATTTAAGGAGCGAAGATTAAGAAATAACGAACACTTCGAGGTCTAATTCTTCCTTGTTGAGTTATGAAGAATTTGTCCTCCTGTAGGTCCTATTCAGTGCATCAGTCATGCACTAGTGTAATCTATTGGTCAAGACAAGCCAATCTGAGCCTTACACTTCAACCTTTCACGATGGATTGTTCATTTCCATCTAGGTCGTGAATGGTGTACTTTTTAGTTACAAGGATTTATTAATTTAATCTTCTGTGATCTGGTATCACTAAATTAACTACAATGTAACACGTACTATTTATTGAACAATTATGCAGTAAATATATGTAACATTCTATGATATTTAAAGCATTAGTGATAAACAATTTATTTCAATAAATAAGTCAAGAAATTAGTTTTGATTATACAAAGTAAAAACATACTTTCAAATTATAATCCCAACAATCTCCCACTTATACTCAAAAGTCCGCTTTTAAGTATACTACAACATGTCTCGTGTAGTTCTAATTCGTGACATCTAATGTCACCTACACGAACCTAATAATTTCTCCCACTTATACTCAAAGCAGATTAGCGGCGGTCTTGACACCCATTCCTTCCACATGTCTCGAATGTATTGAGGTGACCCTTTGTGAATGGATGCGCTAGGTTGTCTTGGGACGCTATCTTTGCCACATCTATATCTCCTCTCTTAACGATATCTCGTATAAGATGGTATTTCCTTTCAATGTGTTTTTTGGCCTTGTGGGCTCTTGGTTCCCTTGAATTTGCAATCGTTAGGCATTGTCACAATAAACAGTGATTCTGCTGGGTAAATTTGGAACTACATTCAAGTCCACTAGGAAGTTCTTGAGCCAAACGCTTCTTTCGCTTCCTCGCATAGCGACTACATATTCGGCTTCCATGGTAGAATCGCAACGCATTTACGCTTGACACTTCTCCATGTCACGGCTCCTTCCCCCCATGCAAAAACACACTACTGGGAGGTAGATTTTTACGAGTCTATGTCCGATTGGAAATCCGAGTCCGTAGGTGGGGGGATGGGGATTATATCGATCGATAAATTAACATTCTATCCCGAGTTCTTTTCGGATACTTGGAATGTTTTTAAGCGGCCATCAATGTTCTTTCCGGGTTACTTTGATATCTTGCCACCATGCCAACAAAGAAAGCGGATATCCGGTCTCGTGACACAACATTGCATACATAAGGCTTTTCGGACGGTAGAAGCATATGGAATGCCTCTCATGTCATCTATCTCCTTTTTGCGTCTTAGGGCACATTTTCTTGGATAGATGGATTCCATGTCCGAAAGGTACGAAGCCTTTCTTGGAATCTGCATCTTTGAATCGTTTCAAGGCGATTAATACATGTATGAAGCTTGCTATAAGCCTATCATCCTTTTCTTGCGATCTCGAGTGATCTTGATCCCAAGGATGTGTGCGGCTTCCCCTAAGTCCTTCATATCAAACTGTTTTGAAAGCCATGCCCTTACGTCTGATAACACCTTTACATCGTTCCTGATGATCAGAATGTCATCTACGTATAGTACTAAGAGTACCAATGTAGTTCCGACACGCTTTTTGAACTCGTTTTGATCAAACCCATAAGACTTTATAACATGATCAAAACATTGGTTCCAAGCTCTGGATGCCTGTTTGAGTCCGTAAATGGACTTCATGAGCTTACAAACTAGGTGTTCTTGGCCTTTTTCAATGAAGCCTTGGGGTTGTTGCATATAGATCTCTTCATCAAGACTTCCGTTAAGGAAAGCTATCTTGACATCCATTTGCCAGATTTCAAAGTCGAGATGCGCAGCAATCGATAAGAGAATTTGGATGGACTTGAGCATGGCTACGGGCGAAAAAGTTTCCTCATAATCGATCCCTTGTTTCTGAGTATAACCTTTCGCCATGAGTCTTACTTTGAAGGTTTCCACCTTCCCGTCCGGTCCTCTTTTTCTCTTATACACCCACTTGCAACCAATGGGTTTGACCTCATTAAGTGGTTCGACTAGCTCCCACACTCTGTTATGATTCATAGAACCCATTTCGGCTTTCATTGCTGTTTGCCAAGAATCTACATCCTTGTCTTGGATTGCCTTGTCATACGTCCATGGGTCTGATTCGTCTTGTCCAGGAATCAAGTCAGAGGACTCTCCTATTCCCATGAATCTCTTGGGCTATTTCACAACCCTCCCACTACGACGAGCTTCCGGTTGTGTAAGTGTGTCGTTTGGTATGTCATCTTGTAGAGTTGGCATTGAGGTTAGCCCCCTTAGCTCATTTAAGGTAATCTCACTTCTGGGTCTTCTTTCGTTCATATAGTCTTCTTCCAAAAAAATCTAAAGTGGGTGCTTATTACCACCTTTTGATCTTCGGTACCATAGAACATACACCCTTTTGTTCCCTCGGGGTATCCCACAAACAACCTTAATTACGATCGAGGATCAATTTTACGGCTTCCTTGTCCAACACGTAGGCCGAACACCCCCAAATCCTCATGTGTCTCAAACTAGGCTCCCCGGTCCACAATTCTTTGGGAGTTTTAGGAACCGATTTGGATGGCACCAAGTTCAGAATGTAGGCTGCTGTTTCCAAGGCATGACCCCATAACGACTTGGGAAGATCCGCATAACTCATCATAGACCTAACCATTTCCAAAAGAGTTATGTTTCTTCGCTCTGCAACTCCATTTTGTTGAGGGGTTCCGGGTGCAGTTAGCTGGGATGCAATCCATTCATCAGATAAGTAGTTCAAAAACTCATCGCTGAGGTATTCACCTCCACGATCGGATCGTAGAGACTTGATACGTTTTTCCCTATGATTCTCTGCTTGAGCCTTAAATTCTTTGAATTTCTCAAAGGTCTCAGATTTATGCTTCATAAGGAAAATATAACCGTACCTTGAGTAGTCATCAATAAAAGTGACAAAATACTCATAACCTCCTCTTGCTTTGGTTGACATTGGACCACATACATCTGTGTGAACGATTTCTAACACTTCTTTGGCTCTATTCCCCTTGGCTCCAAATGCCCTCTTGGTCATTTTTCCAAACATGATCTGCAGGTTGGAATTGGTTCAACTTGGAGAAACTCCAGTGAACCATCTTTCACCAGCCTTTGGATCCTCTTTGGATTTATATGACCCAATCTTAGATGCCATAGAAGTGTCTCGTTCACGTCTGATGAATGTTTTCTTTTCTCGGAAACAGTTGATGTGTTATAGGATGCATTTCGTGAGTGGTGTGCACAGTTAATTGTATAGAGATTATTCGATAACGTTCCATGACAGATAAATTTATCAAAAAGAGAAATGGTAACAACTTTATTAAAAGTAACCGAATATCCATCAAGAAAAAGTTTAGAAATTGAAATTAAATTCTTTCTAAAATTCGGAACGTAAATAACATCTCTTAAAATTAAAACTCTGTCTTCAAAAGACAGGTGCACTTCTCCCACTGCTTCAGCTGCCACTCTCGTAGCATCGCCCAGTGTGATGAGGATCTCACTCCCACTAAGTTTCCGGGTCCGCTTGAACCCCTGTAAAGTGAAACAAACATGATTAGTGGATCCCGTATCCACCACCCATAAATGGGAGGCATACGCCGCTAAACAAGTTTCAACAACTAGTGCGTGAGAATTACCTTTCTTTCCATTCCTTTTGGGTTTGGAACAGGCTGACCTCCAATGTCATTTTTCACCGCACTTGAAGCACTTCCCCTTAGCTGGCTTACTCACTTCTCCACCCTTCCTCACCATTTCTTTGCCATTGGCAACACTTGAGTTCACTTGATTGTGGCTTTTGTCCTTCTTCTTGTTCTTACCACCCCTTGGCCTAGAAGAAGAAGAGGGTCCATTTGCCACCAAGGCTTGGCTCTTTTGCCCCAATATCACCTCCGACGAGACTAAAGCTTGCAACAGATCAGGCATCGAGAACTTTTGATTATTCATCTGGTAGTTCAGCCTGAATTGTTCAAAACTTTTCGGCAGAGAGTGGAGCACGAAATCGATTTGGGTCTCGATGTCTTATTCAGTGCCAAGTACCTCAAGTTTATTAAGGTGAGCCATCATTTGGAGAACGTGCTCCCTTCTGGACGTTCCCTCCACCATTTTCATAGAGAGCAAGTCCCTCATGGTGATCTGACGAGCAACACGGTTCTGATGTTGAAACATCACTTTAAGACTAGTCATGATGTCTGCAGCGGTCTCAATGTTCTGGTGTTGGTGTTGTAACACATCTGATATAGAATCCAAGATGGTACACTTTGCCATTTCGTTGGAGCGCTCCCAGTCAGCATACTCTTTCTTAACCATTTTAGTTGACTCATCTTTTGGCTTTTCTGGTTTAGGTGTAGTAAGAACCCAATTATGGCTTTGTGCAGTGAGGACAATAGTAAGTTTACGATTCCAATCAACAAAGTTTTCACCAGTAAGCAAATTGTCTTTAAGTATATTGAATAGTGGATTAAAAGGTTGCGACATGATGAACTGAAATAAACAATAATATGCATAAGCACAAATATACCACAAGGTTCGATCACATGCATCATATTAAAATCTCAAAAAATATGAACATGCATCAGCCAACATCTCAAAACAGTTTAAATAAGCCACGTGGGGTGGGTCATTATTTAAACACATTCAAGCAGGTTACAAACAAGAAGAGTTACAAACCTTTAATATCCAGATTAATAGTTGGTTCCCACTTGACCAATATAAAATTGACAGGGACTTCGGGGATGTATATGCATATCAATTTTATACCTAAGTAATAACCATGATTAAATACAGGATTATTATTTCGCTTTGAAGCGAGCCTCGTGGGGAGGGTCATAAATCGCCACTAGTAATAATCCACAATCATCCATTTGGAATTCATTCATGTGAAAGCTAACTTTTGACCGTCCCGTGGGGGGAATTTCTCCAAAGGAATTCACAAATAAATAAGTCATGGAGGTCAAAATTAATTCAATTTTATTATCCGGAATAAAATTATCAATTAATTATTTAAACATACTTAGTAATTTTTTATTGTGAGATTTTTCATTGGGCAACTCTCATGCAAACACATTTAAACAAATTAAATAAAGCATAAGATAACACAATAATAAATCAAAGCCATGAAAAATAAACATATTGGGCACAAATTATCGATTGTCATTGTTTGATTTTCTTGGCTTGATTTTTGAAATGCTTGCCGTCTTGAATTCCTCCCACTCGTCGTCGAAAAGAACTCCGTCTCGAAATGCCATGCCAGATAGCTTCATGGTAAAGGGATGCCGCGCAGCGTCAAATCCGGCAGCCCTGGCCGAACAAAGCTGCGCCCGTCGCGCCTTAACCTGTGCTCGCCCAGCCAGCCCTTTCGGCGACCTCGGCAAAAGCGTTACTGCGCGTCGGTCTCGGCGACCTCGGCGAGGGCTTTCAGCTGACGATACCAGTACCGTCTTTATCGCATCCGCGCATGCTCTTCGCCGGCCTACTTTCGCCTCGCCCGTGGAACTTCGGCAGCGCCGTGCATCCCCGCAGCAGCGCCCGTCGTGTCGCCAGCGCCTTTCATGATCCGTCATGATCGGCGCGCAGCAGCCCTTCTGCGTGTCGCCTATCGCCCACCCGTGCGCAGCGGCTTTGATCTCCGCTGTGCGCTCGCCCCTCGGTCTCGCCCCGTCCCGTCTAGCGTGCCTCCCTTGGCACATTTGACGACTTAAAGCCTTCTACGCCGGTTCTAGATTTTATTCTTTAATTCTTCGTCTCCACCTCTGTTTCCGATCCGGTTACAATTTATTTACAAAAAATAAATAAACCTAGATCTAGACTAGTCTATTACATTGATCAAATCAAACAAATCCTAATATACTCGTGGATTTTCTCACGAGGCAAAATGAATCCGAACGAATCGAATTAAAAACCACAATTTATATGCATGCATAAATAAACACATTAAATTCCATGACAATTGGATACCTGCAAAAAAGATCTAGCAATTTTACTATCCAATTTCAAATTTAATGACAACGAATTAAATTACAATTTAAAAATTGAGGCAAACCGTGGCTCGATGCGATTATTGGGGAATAAGTTGCACGAGATCTATTCGGGATGAATATTTAAATACAAATTTAATTCTTATAATTATTACTAGCATGAATTAATCCTATATTAATTCAAATAATAATCCAACAACAAATCATGCATATAATCAATTCACGTAAATCCTACACATGCGGAATTTCTATGAGTTTACGTGAACGTACCTCTTGGAACGGCAATGACTTTGTTTATTAGACACACCAAAAGAACTTCCCAAGTATTCCCTTAATCCTTGCTCAACTATCCGGTGGTAGGACGCTTGCGAACAATTAACAAAAGAAAAATAAATTATGTTGCACCACCTTTGTGGATTTATTAATTTTTCCAGCACATGGAATTGTACTTGGGAATGAAAGAATCATCCCCTATTTATAGAGTGGAGGTGGTCGAATTTTTAGGGCAAAAACAATGTGGGAAAATCTTTTCTTGATCTCCAAGAAATCTTGAATATATCTCCTATATTCTTTTTCCCATAATTATAATATTCCACAAAATCCCACCTACTCTTTGTTATGGATTAATTTCGAAAATTATAGGGCAAGAATCCAAGATTTGGATCTTCTTGAATTTATGAGATATTCTTGTATTTCAAGAAATACATATCTTCCATAATATCTTTTCAAGAAAATCAAGAAAATCTTTCTTTCCCTTAATTATCAAAATTTTCGAAAATTTCCCTATGGATAACCAAGTGGGAGATTACTTGAATTTAATGAGATAATCTTGTATTCCAAGAATACATATCTTCATTCCATAACAAAATTCAAAGAAAATCTTTCTCCCCTTTTTTATCCATAAATTTCAGATTTCATGGAAAAATAAGGCAACAATATTTATTTTATTTTAAACACATTTTTCAGTTATTGGACTATATGTTGGGCTACTTAGGGGGCCTTTAGGAGAATTAAGATTGGACCTTCCAATGGATCTTGAATTATCAATATTGAGCCACAATATTATTCAAGCCCATAAATATTAATTAATCCCACTACATAATTAATATTGCACTATCCATCTTAACCCATATTACAGTCAATATGGCTCCCGGTTATTATTTCTCGTGTTTAAGATTATCTAGCCCATTAATTAATTCAAGCCACTGAAATAGCTTTCCGTTAATTAATATCTTTTGTCCTTGGTCAAGGAACAGTTCAATATTATTATCCATACCGGAAACTAGTTCCACTTGCAAGATTTGGTATGATAAAGCTTATGAACCTCCCAAGGGGGCAAATCGAACAAGCGTACTTGCACACGATTCTCCGTATTAAATCTTAGCAATCACATGTGACCAATATTATTGCCCAAGATAAAAAGTATTGAATCTCGTTGATTCTCTACCCATGATAAGTCAAAGCAATAGTTACCAACCACACGTGATCCTATTTAAGGAACGAAGATTAAGAAATAACGAACCACTGAGGTCTAATTCTTCCTTGTTCAGTTCTGAAGAATTTGTCCTCCTGTAGGTCCTATTCAGGGCATCAGTCATGCACTAGTGTAATCTCTTGGTCAAGATAAGCCAATCCGAGCCTTACACTTCAACCTTTCACGATGGATTGTTCATTTCCATCTAGGTCGTGAATGGTGTACTTTTAGTTACAAGGGACTGTTAATTTAATCTTCTGTGATCTGGTATCACTAAATTAACTACAATGTAACTCGTACTATTTATTGAACAATTATGCAGTAAATATATGTAACATTCGATGATATTTAAAGCATCAGTGATAAACATTTTATTTCAGTAAATAAGTCCGAAATTCAGTTTTGATTATACAAAGTAAAAGCATACATTCCAGTATAATCCCAACACCTACCTGAAGAGGAAATATCACCTTCTCTTTGAGATTGTTCAGAAGGTGATTATGTGCTCAACCTACAGTCTTGATGCTGTCACCTCTTATAAGATCAGTGTCATGACTGCAATCATCAAGATGGCTTTCGATATGGATTGGTTGGGTATGGTCAAGGCAAGACTGCTGAAAGACTCGGGAAAGTTTGATCTGACCCAGAGGAATGAAGTGTGCTTATCTTCCAAGTGCTCCTTCATGCACAAAATATCAATCATTCTATCAAACAAGATGCCAAATAATTATGAATGGAATGAGAATGGTGCGAAGGTGTATCAAGCAAAGCACAAGGCCATCTTGGGCAAAGATGAGCCTCTGCCTGGCCAGTCTGATGAGGATCCTACTCCTTATGTGCCCAAACCAAAGGGAGAAAATAAGGGAAAAGAAAAGGCAGCTGCATCTTAAATACAGTCAGAAGCGCAGGGAACGGCCATTCCAGAGAAGAGGTTGAAGAGGAAGGATCTGGCCAAGAAACCAGATGCTCAACGAAAACGTCAGAAGAGAGTTACTTCTCCTCTGAAGACTGCTCCCAGTTCTGTTCAGCAAGTTCACAGAACGGAGGATCTGATTCAGGTTGAATCATAAGTGAGGATAGCAGTCAGTTCTGAGAACACTGCCAGTGGAGTAAGGGACGAGCAGATGATCGAAGGAGATGGAGAAAGAACTGTTAAAGAAACTGAAGTGGAGCATTCTGAGGGAGAATCACCATCTGATTCTCTGCCTCTCACCAAGATCTTCCAGAAATAAAGATCACCTACGCCCACTTCCAAATCGCCATCACCCTCTCCTCAAAAATCATCAACACCACCCTCTCCCCACAAAACATTCTCACCCTCACCCTCACCTCCACCCAGATCTCCCACTCCCCCAACCATTGAACCTGTTCAGGAAACTGAAACCCCTCAAACGAACCTGAACCACAAATGTCCCCACCTCACTCCCAATATCCAGAAGAGATACCAGAACCTGAGAGATCTGACAAACGTGTGTCCATCTCTCATAATCCCTTCAACACCAGAACCGTGCTTGCTTCACCTGATTCAGAAAGCCCGATCATAAGGATTATGAAGCAACAAATCAAGGAGTATCTGCTGGACCTGTGCCCTGAATTGGATCAACACCCTGGCATCCAGCACCAGATAGAAGAGATTGTGTTCTGGAGGGATATCAGATTGAAAAGCATCGAGGAGTTCCTGATCCTCATGAAATCTCTGGGCTCTGACTACTTTGTAGATCTGGAGATGAAGTGTTTGGAGAGCGCTGGGATTGATAGCGCTGTTGAATTGGCATCTGAGGATGACATCAGATGGTTGATTCATGACAGGTTTGGGATTGCTGATAATAGAGAGGAGACTGTTCAACCTCCTACAAATCTTGAGGGAGCTGCTGATGAACCAAGAATGGGTGCTGCAGATGAGACCCAGCTTGACAAGGCTTCAACATCTGACCAGACTGCTATGTTGAGCTCCAATACCCTAGATCTTAGTACTGAGAAGATTCAAGATGGGGTAAAGGCTGCTATTGAAGAGAAATTCATAGCTCTCACAGCAGATCTGATGAAGCGGTTTGAAGAAGAGCAAGCGAAACTAGTTGACAGAGAAAGGAGTCTCATAGTTGAGAAACTCACGCAGATGCATAATGTCATCCTTTCTGATGTGATGCAACTAGTTAATCCTCTTGCTGAGAAGCTCACTCTCCAGTCCGATAAACTCAAAGTTCAGACGGACATGCTCAATGAGACACAGGTTCTACTGGAAAGTGTCTGGGCATCCCTGGAGAAGACTGACAACCACATGGACATGGGTTGGAAACATTTTGTAGCTTCTACAGAACGAGCAAGAAAGAATATCAAATTTTCTCTTAGAAGATTTCTAACTCCTGCACCTTCTGCAACCGCTCAGATCACTCCTCTTGCTGTTGAGGAACTCAGAGAGGAGATGACACGACAGTTTATTGCTCTGAATCGCAGGCTGTCCAACCTTTTTGATGAAACCAAAAAGGGGGAAGGACAAGACAAAGAAGAAAAACAGACACAGATGGTAACTATTGCATCTTTTCCAGAAGCCACTGTATCTGACTTGCCTAAAGCCACTCCATCTACTGATCTTGTTGCTGAACTAAAAGAGACTTTGGAGCAACATAGCAAAGAGATCATTGAGCAGAAGATTGCTCTTTCAGATGTTATTGCTAGAGTGGATAAGATTGAAGACTTCTCTTCGTCTGTATAGAAAAGAATGGAAATTGATGATCAGGCCAAGAGCCTTGAACTTGCTAAGAAACTAGCAGAAGAAGACGAACGAGATGAACCTGGGTAAACTCTGAAGAGAAAGAAAGGCAAAGGCAAGATGTTGAAAGCTACTGCTGAAGTTAAGAGACAAGGGCAATTATCCTCCACCAAAAGCCAGATGTCTCCTGAACAAATTCAAGAGCAAACCAGACAGAGAATAAAAGAGGTTGCCATTAAGAAGCAGAAGTTAGTAGAGGCTAAGGGACTAAACATCGCATACATCCGAAGGAAGATAAAGAATGAAGCTGCAGCAGAGGAGATTGCTTGGGAAGAGAAAGCCTTTCCGGCACCAGTCAAAGACATCCTCTGTGCCCGGCTAGATCTGCTTCCAGAATGGGATCAGATCAGAGCAGAATGATTATGTGACGTGTACATCCTGGAGATAATTCCGATTCATCAAGACCAGACTGAAAATGATGATGAATTCCGGAACTGGTTAGAAACGAAGTACCCAGACTTCTACCAGACGGTGATGAAGGAAGGGAAGATCATGTCACTGATACCTGAAGCTCCTCCCTTTGAACAAACTTCTTCCACCAATGAGTCCAGATAACAAGCTAGATGCTATCAAATTCAAGGATGCCTACTATGGATTTGCTGACAAAGGAGGGATCCATAGAAGAGAAGATTTGGACAAGCTGATGCAAAGGATGTACAAGATGTTTGGTATCCCCAAAGAATTTCAAAGGTTCAAGTACTGCTGAGGAAGACAACTTGGAATCAGATGATAGGTACGTTTTATGTATTCTGTAATGCACACACCTATCTGAATAAAATATTATATCTCTCTGATTCTAAGACAACATCTCATTGTCTTTTGAAGTGTGTACTGTTTTACATTATCTGCATTTCTATTCATGTTATCTGTTTTTCTGATTAAGTGTTTTGGTTCCATCAAAAAGGGGGAAATTGTTGGGAAATTTGTATTTAGTTTTGATGGAAGTTCCAAAACAGGTTGTAATAGGACAAGTCAGATCTGTTAGCTGACTGATGACTTAGAATCAGATTAAGATGACCAGCTGAAATGTATAGATAGCTGATGTAAAAGATAGGTCACATATTGAGAGGGAACTCAATATGTATAGGTCAGGTCGATTTATCAGATGACCAGATAAGGTCAGATGATCAGAAGACTAAACGAGTCAGAAGACAAGAAGAAGTCAGATGATCAGGTAAAGACTGAAGACACTGAGACTCAGAGAAACCTAAAGACTCAGTAAGAAACCTGAAGACTCAGAGAAACCTGGTGACTCAGTAAGAAACCTGAAGACTCAGTATGACTGAAGACACTGAGACTCAGAGTAACCTGAAGATCAAGAAGACCAGAAGACCAGAAGACCTACACCAGTCGAGTCTGCAAATTGTGCTAAGACAATCTGCATCAGAAGACTCTATCAGGTAGACTGATCAGTTATCTGATCAGGTCAGCTCACACCGGGTGTTAACCAAAATGGTACACCAGACCATACGAATATTCTACAAGAAGAATATCAAACGTTAATTGGACAAATACTGAAGTGATGTACTCGTGAAGCCAATGAGAGAGCGACACGTGCATGAAAAGAGCTGACAATGCGGGATTCGACGCTGCGGAGACAAACGACGCTAATCATGCCTTCGGCCACGCCGATATTGGAAGCACGTCACATCAAATCCTACAAACCTACCAAATATAGCCGGAAATTCAAATTGCTCTCCAACGGCTCTTTGATTTCGTGGTCTATAAAATGGGATTGCTCTTCAAAGTGAAGATAGAGGGAATAACGGAAATTATCAAGAAGCATAAACTATAGCAGAATTTCCGCACGAAGAACACAAAATTTGAAGATTATTTCTAAGTGTTAATCCCATTGTTCTTAGCATAGAAATCTCATCCTCTAGCATTTGGCTACATAAACACTAGGATAGATTTCCAGTTGGAACCACAACAAATCTTTACCCAAACTCAAAAGTTAGGTTAAGTTTGTTTTGCAAAATTTCAGACTAGGGATTCTAGTTCTGATTTCTGGGATCGGTTGAGTGTGAACTCGATAAACATTTGTTGGGTGTTGGACTAACACATTAAACTAAGTCCAATCGGTTAAGTTGGTTTAGTTGGTGCCCCTTGTGATAGGGAAGAGTGGACGTAGGACCGATTGTCTGAACCACTATAAAAATCTCGTGTGCATTTACTTGCTCTTTATTGCTTTACACTATTACACACAACCAAGCTTAAAACTGCATACATATTCTGAGTTAATATCAGTCTGCACCAAGCAACTGATCCGATCAAGTTGACAGCTTAGTCAGCCGATTGAAAACTGACTTGAGAATCTGATTTGATAAAACTAGTTTTTCACACGGGTATTAACTAGCTTCCGCACTATCAGTTAAACTGACAGATATCTAATTGATCTGCCCTCAGGCGCTCAGTAAGATTGAATATCAGTCTAAACTGATTCACTTGCACTCTGATCAGGCAAACTGCAATCACACCTGATCTGCACGAAAAGAAATTCAGAAGTCTATTCACCCCTCCCCTCTAGACTTCTGCCCTCACGAAACCCGTTCGGGACCTACATAATAATCAACAATACCACAAGCAATAATCAGCAATACCACATGCATTAATTAACAATATCATACACAATATTAAGCAATACCACAAGCAATAATAATCAACAATACCATAAACAATAATTATAGATTATTTTATATGGCATTGCTAATTATTACATACTACATTGTTGATTATTTCTTGCATCTATTAGTAATTATTCCTTTTTTTTATTATCTTGTATTATTTCCTTTTGAAAATTAAATTTACACCGATTTATATATTTAGTTGAGCAAATTGATATTGTTCAATATTTACTCTTATCAAGTGATTGTTCTTATGATCAATTTCTGAATGAATACAAGAATTTAGTTTATTTTTCAATCAAACAATTAGTTTATTAATTCAAACTTGTGATCATAAACAATGATCAACGAAACCACATTTTATAATCAATAAATTATAGACATTAATCAGTAATACCACGAGGAATAATGAGCAATATCACAAGCAATAATCAACAATGTCACAAACAATAATTAGCAATAAGTCAATAACATAGACATTAATCAGTAATACCACAATCAGTAATCAACAATATTGTCAACATTAATCATTAATACCACAAGTAATAATTAAAAATACCACAAGCGATAATCAACAACACCACATACAATAATAAAAAATACCATATAAATATATGTAATACCATATTAGATATCTGTTGAGAAATCTGTAACTTAGTTTTGATGGAAGTTCCAAAACAGATTGTAATAGGACCAGTCAGACCTATTAGCTGACTGATGACTTAGAATCAGATTAAGATGACCAGCTGAAATGTATAGATAGTCAAGTAAAGATAGGTCACATATTGAGGGGAACTCAATATGTATAGGTCAGGTCGAAGTATCAGATGACCCAGATAAGGTCAGATGATCAGAAGACTAAGCACAAATCTAAAGACAAGAAGTCAGAAGATCAGGTGAAGACAAGAAGACACTGAAGACTCAGATGAACTCAAGACTCAGATGAACTCAAGACTCGATATATACCAAGACTCGGATGAACTCAAGACTCAGATAAACCCAAGACTCAAGAATAAACCTCAAGACTCAAGATGATCGAATACACTGAGGCTCAGAGACACCTGAAGATCAAAAGACCTGAAGACCTACATTCAACAGAGTCTGCATATTGAAGCTAAGACAATGTGCTTCTGAAGACTCAAACAAGGTAGACCGATGGCCATTCGATCAAGTCACTCACACACCGTGACAATTAAAAAGATACACCGACAAGACGAATCTTCTACAAAAAGAATATCAATCGCCTAACGGGACAAATTTCGAAAGTGCCGCCTGGGGGCCAAGGAGAAAGCCGACACGCACAAAAAGAGCTGACAATACGGGATACGACGTTGCGGACAAAAACATCACTAATCATGCCTACGGCCACGCCGATAATCGGAGCACGTCACAATCATATCCTACAGCCTACCCAATATAGATCGAAATTCAAATTGCTCTCCAACGGCTCTTTGATTTTGAGGTCTATAAAATGGGATCGATCTTCATTTTGAAGACAAGGACCAACAAGTGAGAACAAGCAAAGAACAAACACGGAGACACCGCAAAAGAAGCTAAAGCTACAGCAAAATCTCCGTTCAAAGAACACTACATTTGAAGATTATTCTTAGAGTGTTCATCCCATTAGTTCTTAGCAAGAATTCCTATCCACTATCATTTTGGCTACCTAAAGCATCAGGATAGATTTCCAGTTGGAACCCTCAAACATTCTTTACCCAAATGCAAGTTAGGTTAAGTCTGTAGAGTGCGAACTCAATAAACATCTCGACTATCCTTTTGAAGGATATAAGTCCCGCTGGTTATGTTTGTAGAGTGGGAACTCGATAAACATCTCGGCCATCCTGAAAAGGATATAAGTCCCGTAGGTTAAGCTTGAGTGGGAACTCGATAAATATCTCGGCCATCCTGAAAAGGATATAAGTCCCGCAGGTTAAGTTTGTAAGAGTGGGAACTCGGTAAACATCTCGGCCATCCTGAAAAGGATATAAGTCCCGTAGGTTAAAGTAGGTTAAGGTTCCCCTATGTTAAGGGAAAAGTGGACGTAGGATGGGTTTCGTCTGAACCACTATAAAAGTCTTGTGTGCATTTACTTGCTTTCTTATTGCTTTACACAAGTCACACAACTGAGTTTAAAACAGCATACATATTCTAAGTTAAGCTCAGTCTGCACCAAGCAACTGATCTGATCAGATTGACACCTTAGTCAACTGGTTGAAAACTGACCTAAGTATCTGATTGATAAAACTGGTTTTTCACACGGGTAAAAACAAGCTTCCGCACCATTCAGTTAAACTGACAGATATCAAACTGATCTGCCTTCAGACACTCAGTAAGATTGAACATCAGTCTAAACTGATACACTAGCACTCGGATCTGGTAATCTGCAGTTCACACCTGATCCGCACGAAAAGTTTTAGAAGTTTATTCACCCCTCCCCTCTAGACTTCCACCCTCACAAAACCCGTTCAGGACCTACAATATCTCAGACCAAATACTATAACAAGGATCATAAACTCAGTTGACCGAAGAGGAGTTACCTAATGCAGGGAGAATTGTGAACTACAAAAAACAACATTCTCAATATTTGTTGATTACAATTGGAATACCGACAAAGAAGAATATGAGAGAACTCTCACTAATACTTTTTAATTCATGTTCTCTCACTAATAGTTTTAAATTCATAAACAACTGAATAAAAATATTACATGACTGACTCTTAAATAATAAAACTCTAACTTTAATTATAAAAATATAATAAATGCTAATAAATCAAATTAATTATATTAATTACTAATTTCCTAATCAAATCGTAATTATAATTAATCAAGATCGCAATAGTCTCCATCATTCTCTCCCTCTTTGAAACGAACCATCCTAGAATCGAAACTGATCTCGTCTCTAGAGAAATAAAGTAATGCCACCAGATAATTGAGCTAAAAAACTATCAGTTGTTCGGGTGTGGCTTAAAATCTTGAGGTGATATGATGGAATTTTCATAGTACTACCAACAAAACAACTATCATTAATTATATAAAAAAAAATATCTTGTGAGATATAACCTTCATCATCCTCGAGGTAGGACTCATTGGCCGTCATATCAAGACCTGGGAAAATTGCCTCGTAATCATCTTCCTTATCAAAATTTTGGTATGGCTTGTCTTCGGGCTCCGTGTCATAAATAGGAAACATGGGGTTACTAATGGGTTGCTCTTTCTCTTCATCATAAATATGAGGTCCATAATAAATTAGGGACTCATTAAAATTACCCAACCTGTCAAAAATAAAAGACTCATGATCTTCATCATTCAAATTAAATGCAGACCCAATAAAACTATTATGATCAGGCCCACTTTCTCCACGAAAGTCAACAAGCCCAAATAGTTCATTCTCCATCACACCCAAAAAATTCGGTCCACGACTAATAAAATTAGGTGGCCCACAATAAGATACCAAGTTCTTAATCCCAGTTCTGCCACCACTCTCACAAGTACTTAAAGTTTCCGTCTACTCACCTTCTTCAGGCATCGGTCCAAACTCTAGTTACAGCCCAACCCATCTCGCCTAATTAGGGCATCAATTGCAAATTCAGCAGTTGCTTCTCCAAGTATAGTCACTGTCATAAGTACAACGACGCATGTCTAGTTCGCGGCGGGGGACAACGACATTCGGTGGTTGAAGGCGTACGAATCAGACGCAACAACGTTAGTGTGTAAGGAGGTGCATACGGTGGGGCACACTCGTATGGTGGTTGAGCGGTGGGCGCTTGGAGGTCCCACCCTTATAAGTCCGTTAGGGATCTGGTTGTTGGTGGCGGTGGTCGAACCGGACTTGGAAATCTTACCTCGGCAGGGCTTGACGGGATGCATGTTGTTGTGGTGTGACGTGTTTGAGTGGGAAGAATTCTCTTTCAATGTGTTTGATGAATTTGTGTCATACGACGATCTTGGGCTTACCGTGATGGGATTTGGAAGTTTTCAGGTGTTTCCACCAAGTTAACGCACGACCACGGGAGGTGCTTTGCCGCCAGTAAAACTCTGGTATGTCGGATCACTATTGAATGTCAGTGCTTCTTCATAAGTTCGGATCCAACGTAGGCAGTCATCTGGTCACTGGATCTGTGAAAATTCGATAGAGGAACCATAACCTCGGCCATGGGTGGTGCATCTTGATGGCGGCAGGGTCGGGAATTGACTGTGACTGCCTCAAGCTTTGTTGTTTGTTGTACACGCAGTGACTGGACAAAGTGGGTGAGAATTGTGATCCGATCTCTCAATTTATCCATCGCATTATTAAAGTGAGGTTGACGTTGACGACAGGGGACGCATTGTAAGGAGCGTACTATGACTATGTATACCAATTGATGCAGGGAGAAGCGTGAAAAATAATAAATAACCTTCTCAATCTCTGTTGATTGTCATAGGAATACCGACAATGGGGAAAACAAGAGAAAACATTCTCAATAATATTTTAATTCATGATCAACTGAATAAAAATATTATAGAACTGACTCTTAAATAATAAAACCCTATCTCTTATTATGGAAATGTAATAAATTCAAAAAATCAAATTAATCACATTAATTACTAATTTTCTAATTAAATCATAATTATAATTAATCAAGATCGTTATCACAATCTCATCTCCATCATTACCACACATCCACCAAGTTTGTTATTTAAGACACCCATACATCTTAGGGTAAGCTTTACCTACGGACATAGAATTGATATTACATCATGGAGGCTCTTGTGTTGCAAAAGAAAAAAAACTTATTCTTAATATTAAAATAATTATAATCCTAAAGCAAACTCCTGTGATGCAAAAGTGCCCACATATTGGGTGGATCTAAAAAGAAAAATCACAATATATAATAAATATAATAATTGAAAATGTGAATATGCGCAAAAATACATTAAACGTGAATTAATAATTGTTCATAGTGTCAATTAGTATATATGCCAAATGGTTCAGGAATAAAATAATTGTGTCAACGTCAAAACATATAAAATTTTAGGAAAAACATATGATTTAGAAATAATTTTTAAATCAACTTCACAGTAATGATAATTTTCGGCCAAAGGTAAATTTCTCATGTTTTTTGGAAATTAATTAATAACATTAATCATTTAATTGGTTGTAGTTAATTGTTAGACACATCATCCAATTTTTTTCAAAAAAAAACTATATTAGTAATATAGGGAGATAAATTAATAAAAAATGTATTGCTAGTATGATAATATAATTATATTGAGATCAAATTTAAATTTTTTAAAATGCTTGACCTTACGAGCTTCAAATTAAATATTGTGGGCCAAAAAGAGCCCAAATATAAATGGTTAGGAAAAATTGACCCGGACTCTTTTTTTTTTTTTTTTTAGTTTAAACATGTCGACTCTATGAATAAATGTTCATTTAAATCTCTTATTGTAATTCTAACTGCTGAAATAACAATTTTACCCAAAGATTCATATTTGAAGAGTTGAATCTGATTGTGAAATATAAGACAAAATATTACAGAATATAAGATATATATTTTGACACTCGAAATTACACGTACTCAGAATCTGATACATAGAATCAAATCTATCATTTCTTTTCCTAAATTTTGGATACAACAACTGATGAAAATGAGATCACGAGAATTAAAGAATGTACTGGTTTGAAGATGTTAATTTATTTCTTTGTTATTTTTTATTATTTAATTTCTCATATTCTTTACTTATCTTGATTCTATAATTATATCAAGTTTATAATTATTAGTGTTATTCCCTTATGTACGGAAAACTCATTTATCTCTTCTCTATTTAAACGTGTTTGAATATTGTAGTTTGTAGTTGATTATTGAATGAAAAATTAAGAAAATAGAGGTTCTCTCAATTTAAGAAACTTAGTCGACTCTCCTATTGTTTTTGTAAGAATCAACATATTGAGTTAAGTTTATTTATCTTTTTTCATGATCTAGCCACATAAGTTTGGTATCAATGTTCGGTAGATGATCCTATTGTAACGTCTAGGATAGACGATCAACATCATGTTGATAATATTGCTAAACTTATCCAATAATGGGCACGTTAGATTATAAACATGACCAACTTATGTTTACAAAATTAAAATAAAAAAATTGGACTTCTTGAGACACGACATAACCGTTTCTCCTCCATGCCAACCGCTTGACCATGTGCAGACTCCACTCCTAGTGTCGACATTGTTAATTTTGAGAACAAGGATCGTAGATGAATAAATTTAATCTCAAATTAAATAGCAACATGTGAAAATTTCATATAAACGTCAATTTTATATAATATTTTTTAGGAATTTAATTTATTTAAATTCGTTGTAAATATAAATTTAATTGACATTTTATACAAAATTTTTACACGTCCCTATTTAATTTGTTCGCCTACAAATGCCCTCTTACGACTTCTTTTAAGTCTAGGAGATGATATTCTCTCTTCCTTGACTACACCAAGCAAGTCATCAACATAACATTCAATATTCATGTGAAACATGTAGTTTAAAAATATTTTACATAGCATTTTAGCATGTCGCACCAATATTTTTCAGACCAATGACATCACTTTATAGATGTATATTCCTTTTGGCATGGAAAATACTATGTGCACTTCGTCATTTGGTGACATGCAAATTTTATTGTAGCCCGATGACCACCCGTGAGCTTCATAACCCGTAGTAGAATCGTGTTGGGGTTATATTCCCCAACACATTGATCATAAGTTCGACAACAGGTAGTAGAAAATAATCCTTGTGACATGTGATATTGATATCACGAAAGTGAACACACACACATATTTGACCATTCTTCTTTCTCACCAAGATAATACTAGAAATCCACATGGGGTATTTCACTTCCCGAATAAAACCAACTTCAATGAGTTTGTTCACTTCATTTTTAATTGATGGAAGTAACTCAGACCGAAATTGAAATCAGGCTTTAAATACTTAACAATTCCAAACTTGTAATTGTGATTTCTTTTAAGTGGCCCCAATCTTTCGAAGATATAAATTCATTTCACTTTCCTAAAACTCTCACCAAATACACCTACTATTGACGAGACCTATCCTTCAATAAATTGATTTGCATTTGCTCTTTTGATTACAATGTGAATTGGTTTTACGAAACATACCCTAGGTTAATCATGGTGCTCTTAACAGCATAACCACCTCTCTTCAACATTTTCATAGTGGTATTGAGCCCATATTATTATTGCTTAATGGCTTCATCAAGTGATTCCTTCAACATCGAGCTTCTTTGTAGACTATTTTCAACCTTAACGAGGAGTTTAAAAGCATGAGGACCGTATAACCTCGTAATTAAAACTTGTAATATCTCTCGAAGTTTGATCTTAGCTCCATGAATAGGATGGGTGAATCCTTCAAGTTGTTATCAAGAATAATTTGCACCCTCTCAACTTGTCCATCCTTTATTTCTTCTTGTGACGAACCATCTTAAGTTTTAGTTATTATCATACTCTTGAAAAACTACTTATCATCATTAGAGTATAATTCAACTTCAGTGAAAGGATTATCGTCACCAAACACTCTTTTTATGTTGCCACCCTCACGATACTTGAAGCATTAATCTCATAATGTCGAGGGTATCACATCGTTCTAATGCAACCAAGAACGTCCCAGTAGCATATTACATGAGTCATTGCATCTATGACATGGGAGAGTATGGTTAAGATCATCTCATCAATCAGTAACTCCTGTGTTATCGTGCTAAGAGATCATTGTCCCTCTTGGTTGAACCCTTGGATCATCATACAACTGCCTACAAGTTCATATATTGGTATCCCAACCTTACATCTTTCGCAAAAGCAATATGTTCACTCTTGAACCTCCATCAATTAACATTTTGATTAACCCTTTGTTCTTTGGTGTGGTGTCA
Organism: Stenogyne calaminthoides; assembly: GCA_037126765.1. Taxonomy (NCBI): domain Eukaryota; kingdom Viridiplantae; phylum Streptophyta; class Magnoliopsida; order Lamiales; family Lamiaceae; genus Stenogyne; species Stenogyne calaminthoides. Next base: position 32,674,822 of record JBBCBC010000005.1, on the reverse strand, counting down.
CGAACAATGGTCAGTTGTTGAATTGTGACCCAAGTAGCAAGCCCTCATCTGTAAAAGTCACTACTCTATAATAATCATTATTCTTACCATCAAACTCACACTCAGACTGATGTGCTTCATGACTTTCCTCATTAGCCATATGGCATGACATGTAATCATGCTATTTATCACTTTCTACGTTGATAATATTCACAGTCATTTCATATTCTTCTAGCAAAGTCCTTCGTTGCTTGGCTAGCTGCATGATCTTTTCTTTTAATATAAAGCGATTGGGGCTCCTACTAACTGATGGTTTTTGCAGTATATAGGGTCATCTATTCGCCCAACCTCATTCAATCATTTCACTTTGACTGTTTTATGAGGTTCCCCTTGAGAAGGTCATCAAATATGCCAGGAACATCAAAATTTAGGAAAGGATTGTTAAAAGTTAAAGCTGATTTCATGAAGCTTACAAATTAATGTAGAAGCATCACTTTTAATTAGCCTCTTAGTTTCTCTCAAAGACTTTAATGTTTTATTAGTCCCTTTGTAGTCTAGAATTCTCCTAGTTTACATTTTTCTATTAAGATGTATTATGTTGTATCATTCGAAAGCAATCAAGACAATATAATTAGAGTTCTCCATATTTATTTTGTTTACAGAAATTTTTAAGTCCTCATTTAAGTTTTTGTTGAAGCTTTACCCTTCTGTCTCACATAACACATGGTATCATATAGAGGGTCACCTTTATCACTATAATCTGGGCACTTTAGTTTGCAAGGAATAAGAGGGTTTTAAATGACATTGTTCTAACATTTCATGGCTGCAAGGTAGTAATATTGTTGTTAGATCGTGAGGCGGACACCTTGGACTTGGGAACTATTGAAGGACGTGAACATGCACGGATCTGTAGCAGGCTTCTGGTAGAGGCATGCACGTGACCTCCCTTGCAACCTCAAACATTAGATGGCGCCCTCCAAATCCTACATGGTCAAGGAAAATGAAGATGGCAGCTTCGATGGTAGGGTGATTTTTATTGGCAAACTTTTACTCAACAATCAAGGATGAAAATGTGCGTGGGTGTTTTTCAGAGACATTGTATAAAATGTAATAACATGTGAAACAACAATAAACAATAAAAGACTTAAAAAAGATATATGCAAATGGTTTCAAAAATTTACATAGACTAAATTAGTCTATGGGTTTCTCAAGACGAAAGCATTCACTATATCAAGCAGTGACATAAACGTAGATTTTGTATAATGACTATTGATGAGGGTCATAAATGCTTGTTTTATGGTCATGTTTTGTGTCATATTTGATGTGAATTGATCTCATTTGCAATGAAAAGTGCTACTAATGTGTGAATTTTTTGGAAGCGGAAGAAAACGAGCAAGAAACAATTCAAAACTGATCTAATCTATAAGGACATGGGAGAACAGGGTTGAAAAACATGAAGCTCGTCAAAAAGAGAATTTCAACGAAAAAATAATCAACTCAATCGAAGTTTGGGAGCTAAAGTTATGAGCAAAACAAAAACGATGTGCATCAAAAAATTATTCGACCCTCAGTTCACGAAATTGAAATTCAGCAGGCCCAATTATTTTTAATCAGTGGCCCATGTTGTGGAAATAAATTCCAAGGCCCATTTAACTAAATAGAAAAGGCAGCCCATGGAATTGGAAATTTGAAGCAATTTTAGTCATGCAAAACATTAATTTGGAGAGAGAAGTAGGTCATGTCTTATTCAAATCGACAAGAGCCTAGCACAAGGCGCATTTCCTGAAAACAAAGAGAGGATTTCAGCGATTTTTTATAATTAAGAAAAATGAGGGCAGTAACAAAAAAGAGCCAGTGAGCTGAAATTAGGCACAACATATATTCCACCATTGTGCAGCAAATTTTCACCATCTTCTCTCTCTCTACACCATTGGAGAGCATATTTTAGAATAGAATAACTTAGTTTTGGTTTAGATTTAAGTTTTTCTCAAGTTTTTAGTTAGATTCAAGTGGGTTATTGAAGATTTTGTAAGGATTGAAGGATTTCAAGGCTCTATAGATGATACCTTACCTCTTTTTAATTTTTGTTTGTTATTTTGTAGAATATTCTATATTATTTTGCCATATCTCTTTCCCTTAGCTGTAAAATATTCTTTCCTTATTGTATATGCATCATTCACGGATGCATTATTCACGGTGCGTTATTCACGGATGCTAATTTCATGGGATTGGTGTAACGTCTAGGTAGAATTCCTTTGTATATAATTTGCTGTACATCTTCTTTAACAGATAATGGAAATATTTTACTCTTCACAAACATAAGTTTATGATGGTACCATAGCGGGTTCTGGGTCCTTTCAAAACCCAGTACTAAATCTTGATATTTTTTATCAGTCTATATCATGACAAAGTCCGGCGATGATAAAATCGCTGACCCTATCAATCCCCCTCCTGTTGATGTGATGTCCCCATTTTACATCCACGCATCCGACAATCCCTGCCAAATCTACGTTAGTAAAATTCTACGTGATGGAAACTATGGCGACTGGGCGAACGAGATGAGTAATGCCTTATTCGCTAAGAATAAGATGGGTTTTGTTGACGGATCTATACCTATTCCAGAAATAAACTCACCAAATCACATTCTTTGGAAACGGTGCAATGCGATGGTGAGAGGATGGCTTAGTAGTGCCATGGATAAGGAGATTCGTAATAGTGTCAAATACGCGAAAACAGCACAAGAAATCTGGACAGATCGTTTTGGGAAAGAAAGCGCTCCAAGGGCATATGAGTTAAAAGGGGCGTTAACTCTCACTAAACAAGACGATATGTCTGTTTCGGCATATTATACGAAATTACGTGGCATTCCATATTCTCTATGCCGAAGTGCAGTTGCGGGAAATGTTCATGTGGGATTTCAAACAAGTTGCAGACAATGCGCGAGAAAGAGCAGTTATACGAGTTTCTAATGGGGCTCAATGATTCCTTTGGCACAGTCAAGACACAAATATTGTGTACGAAACCGACTCCAAGTATTGGTGTCGCGTATCATCTAGTGGCAGAAGATGAGGCACAAAAACAGATCACCTCATCAAGAAAGTCAAACGTTGAAGCCGCTGCATTCCAGACTCACACTCGGCGTGACGGAGAAGGAAGAGATGCTTGGCGTGAGCGCCCCAAGTGCAGCTATTGTGGACGTCCCAACCATACCAAAGAGAATTGTTATGAAATTATCGGCTATCCGTCTGAACCACGCAAAGGGATACGTACCGGAGATAAGAGAAATGGTCAGCAAAAGGATTTGAGCACCCTACCTAAGGCTGCACATGTTGGACAATAAAACAGTTCATCGCAAAGCCTTAAACATACTCAAGTTGCGTCAAACACCAGTCCAATACCAGGTTTAAATCATGAGCAGTACACACGCCTTCTGGAATGGTTTGGAGGCCAAGGTAAAGAAACAAAGCAGAGGCCAAGTGTCAATATGGCTGGTAAGCTCACACCTAAAAGGCCTTGGATAATAGATTCTGGGGCCACTGAACATATTACATGTGACACAAGTTTGCTTGAAAATCAGAGAGGATACAATGATGGAACAGGGGTACAAATACCTAATGGTGACAAAGCATCGGTAAAAAACATTGGTGATACACGTTTACCGAATGGGTTGAGAATTGATAACATTCTTAATGTTGGTCCCGGTGCTAACGAGTCTCACACGTGTATGGGGGGAATACACGTGTTCAGTGATTTTTAAGACTTTTCTTTCACTGAGGTCAGATGGGTCAGGTTATCCTGATGATTTTGCCCTGAGAAGCACAGATTGCCCTGAGTCAAAGTCTACAGAGGCAATGATCCTGAGCTGCTTTCAGAAGCTTCAGATTAGCCCAACTGAGCCTGAATTTATCAGAGATCCTGAGGCGCTTGGATCAGATAATTATCTTACTGAACCCTCAGTAGAGTTAGTTCAATTTGGTAACTATCTGTTCTAGCTACTCAAAGTGTGCGGAATGGTTTGCCCTATGTTTATACTCGTTTTAGCTTTGCTGAAAATCTTCCCTTCAATAAAACAGTGATTAAGGCTGTGATCAATTTGATGCAAGTTCAGTGGATTGGTTCCAACTGAATATCAGTGAACTATGCTTTCAGTGAAAAACATGCAACAGATAATAATGCATTACAGAAAGCAAAACAACACAGCAATTATAGTGGTTCAGAGACTCAAGCTCCTACGTCCACTCTCTCTGATCTTCAGAGAAATTCCTTAACCACTTCCTAAAGCTTTCTGGCTAACTCACTGTAGCTTACTCACTTTTCTACTTTGAGTTTTCTAGCTGACTCACTGCAGCTTACTAACTCAAACACACACAAGTGTTCAGACTACCACAAGTAGCTTACTAACTTCTTCTCTAGAGTTTTCTGGCTAACTCACTGTAGCTTACTAACTCTTTACAACTCCAACTCACCAACAAAACACACACAAACTACCTTATCAAAGGGTTTGGGTTTGGGGTTGGTTTCCAACTAGGGTGAGATATCCTTTACAATAAGAACAATGTAAAGGCTAGGATATCTCTACTAAGCTTTGGATATTTCTTATCAATCTAGGCTTAGTGAATGAGCTCTCTCCAATGTGAAACACTTGGGAAATTCTAGGGTTTTCGAGTGCTTCAATTTGCAATAATACGAATGAGCTCTTGAGTTGCTTTGAAATTTCCCGTAACCTCTCAATGTAAAGGGTCACTAGTATTTATAGGCAACTTCACCAAGGTCACTCTTGAAAAACTATCCGTTGGAGGAGATAGCTTCATGAGTTTCCTCTTATGGTGTTTGATGAACGACTATATTTAGGGTTTGAATGCTCCCTCATGTTTTAGGAAATATGCAGTCATTTAGCCAATCACCAATTTTTGCAGTCTGGAACATAGTACTACTGACATGAATCAGTGTCCTGTCGCTTTCGATTGTCGAGAAAAAAATGTCTGATGTTGTCTTCCTCTGATTGGTTTTTGTCTTCAGTAAATGTAGACAAACATAATGGCTCTTTTTGGTCAATCTCTCTGAATGAGATATCCTTAAACAACACTTAGACTTAGTTCCTTTTGTCTGCATATGAATGTTTTGGGCAATATCAACTTTTCTGAATATTTGCGTTTTTCACAGTTTTGTAGTCTTGAGATAGATATTATTGATTGCCTCACGAACATTGGGTTATCTTTGAGTATTGATATCTTCTTCGAGTCTTCGATAACTCTTTGGGTCTTCAATTATCTTACGTGTCTTGATATCTTGATGACATCTTGAGTCTTGATATCTTGATGACATAATCGAGTCTTGATGTCTTGATGACATCTTGAGTCTTGATGTCTTGGTGACATCTTGAGTCTTCAATGTCTTCAGCGACTTCATCGAGTCTTGGTTTCTTCAAAGAACTCATCGAGTCTTCGGTGTCTTGCCATTTCATGAGTCTTGATTTCTTTAGCAACTTCATCGAGTCTTGATTTCTTCAAAATTTAACCTGATCTATATCTGCTGACTATACATGGTGCAGATAACTTCCTGAATAATCTATACTGAATCCTGACTCAGTTTATCAAGATTATCCTGAATATGTCATACTCAGGGTTTTTGGGATCTAATCAAAACTTCTTTATTAAATTCATCTCCCAACAATTTCCCCCTTTTTGATGATGCAAAAACCATCTTGTTACATTTAAGAAAACCTAACCTATACTCAGGTTTCAGTTTGTCTATTACAATCCAAAATGGTAATTCTCCCAACAATTTCAAAACATAAGGCATATCAAACATAAAAGGCATGTAAAAAGATAATGAGATATTATCTTTGAGCATAAAGATAAAATTTTCATTGATGTAGGATAAGAGTTACAGATTACAATGAAAATCAAAAACAAAAACAGAAGTACAAAAACTTGGGTCTTCT